>JAUIMM010000359.1:1200000-1800000 GCA_031769625.1 Taudactylus pleione | reverse complement strand
TAAAATTACCTGCTTGTTGTCAGGGGTTCCATGTTCATTGCCAGGGGGTTCCATGCTCGTTGCCAGGGGGTTTCACGCTCATTGCCAGGGGGTTTCACGCTCATTGCTATGAGGTTTATGCTCGTTGCCAGGGGTTACATGCTCGTTGCCATGGGGTTTATGCTCACTGCCAGGCGGTTTCACGGGAGAAGATGCAGCTTTCAGCATCTTCCCCCGGCACTTGCGCTGGCCTAACAGACACTAGAGGTCCAGTAGGACCTCTAGTGTCTGTCTCCTCCTTGGTGGCGGCCATTTTTGGATGGCCGTTTTCAGCAGAGTCCATGCGGACGGCCAGTCCGCATGGAATCTGCTGAAAATGGTCATCCAAAAATGGCTGCCGCCAAGGAGGAGACAGACACTAGAGGTCCAGTAAGGACCTCTAGCATCTGTCTCCTCCTTGGCGGCGGCCATTTCTGGATGGCCGTTTTCTGAATCTGCAGCCAAGCCACCGTGAGTCAGCCTCTTTTCACCCCCTGCATTCCGGCAACCGGTGCACATGCACCTCTAGCCCCCCCTAGTTGCGGCCCTGATATGACATTTGTACTAAATTCTCACAATGATATCTTCTCACATACGTGCTCGTAATACAATGAGCCTGAACTGCTCCATTAGAACTGTTATATGAGCTTATTCATATCTCAGATGGATTCAGAAATGTACACTGAGAAGATTCACAATGTTTTTTTCCTTGGTCCAAAATAATTTATTAACATAGTGTAATCTGGACCAAGGTGCTTGGTGGTCAATCAGATTTAAAAAATAAAAGTGAAAATGTAGTGGTGGCTGAGAGGAGGTTCTCATGTCACCTATCTGCCCTATATATCAGTCCTGAATACCTCCCGCACCCATCTCAGGGTTCAATGGTTATCTTCCACTTCTACAATGGCCAGTGCTGGATTACAGGCAAATCCATCCAATGTGCCCAGACATATCTGTCTTAACCACACCGCTTATTTGATAGGCCACTCCCATTTATCCCACCTTTAAACTGGACTGCTAAAATTGGGACTTTTCAGAGTTTTATATTATTTACAATTAAGTTTTGCAACTTTGTTAGTTCACAATACTTCATGGCACCTGATAGGTCAGTCCAGGTTTCTTCTTGATAAACAGTAGGGAGACCCAATCATCTAATTGAAGAGATTAGACATTAAACTGGACAAATTGTCCAAAATTCAGAACAAATTTTTTTCTATTTATGTGGCTCTCTAGAGATGAGAGAATATCACAGAGATTTCTCCGCTGTTATAAGAGAACAGGCAACAGTGTTTTTTAGTGATGGTAGATTTTAATTTTTTAATTTATATTCATTTCAGTAGTCATTTGTAAAATACTAGGTGGTGGATGCTGCAAAGGAGTATCCGGTCCATCCGTCCCCCTCCCGCTTGGCATCCCTGCTGATGTAATATGGGGTACAGTTCTGGGCACCACATTGTAAGAAAGACCTAGGAGGAACCAAGGCAGTCTAGAGGTGGACAACTTAATAAGCAGTATGGAAGTGTTACACTATAAAGTGATGCTAGAAAATTCAGATTTGATCACTTCTATATCTAACCTATTTTTTTCTGTACATAAGAATATCTAGGTCAATAAAGATTCCTACAATGATTTTCATGAAAAAAGGACCATAGAGAGGGCAAGGGGTCAGCAAGACCCCATGGTAGAAAGACAGTTTCCCTTCCAGATACAAAATATTCTTGACTGTAAGAGCAGTCTAGCTGTGGGATTGCTTTCCACATGAGCGGATGGTGATAAACGGAATGTGTAAATGGATTAGACGCAAAGACTAATTAGCTGTAATTAATAGAAGACATTATGGAGTGATTGATCCAGGGAATATATCCAGTTGCTGTTTAGGGGATAAGAAACTGTCTCCCCCCTGAACCGATAGACATCAGCCTATCCAAGGATTCTAAAAGAGCTTAAAGGGGTGCTGGTAACACCATTAACAGAATTATTTAACCAGTCACTAGCTACTGGAGTAATTCCAGAGGACTGGAAAAGAGCAAACGTTGTCCCCCTGCACAAAAGTGGAAGGAATGAAGAGGCAAGCAACTACCGACCAGTGAGCCTTACATCAGTAGTAGGGAAATTGATGAAAACACTCTTAAAAGAAAGAGTCGTAGATTATCTCAAATCCAGCAATTTGCAGGGTCCCAAACAGCATGGATTTAATGGGGGGAGATCATGTCAAACAAATCTTATTGACTTTTTTGACTGGGTGACTAAGGAAATAGATAAAGGGGGGGGGGCATAGATATAGCTTATCTAGACTTTAATAAGGCTTTTGGCACTGTTCCACATCGCAGATTGTTAAATAAACTGGAAAGCATGGGATTGGATACAAAGATCGTTGAATGAATGAGATGGCTGCAGGATAGGAAACAGAGAGTTGTAGTAAACGGAGTGCAGTCTCAAGAGGGAAATGTTACCAGTGGAGTACCCCAGGGATCTGTACTTGGACCAGTGCTTTTTAATATCTTTATATGTGACATTGCAAATGGTATTGAAGGGAAACTATACCTTTTTGCAGATGACACAAAGGTATGCAACAGGGTAGACACACCAGGAGGGGTAAAACAAATGATTGATGATCTAGGTAGACTAGAGGAATGGTCAAGAATGTGGCAAGTACAGTTTAATACCAAAAAATGCAAGATCATGCACTTGGGTCTCAAAAATTCAAATGCTATGGGCCGCCAAGAATCGGACAATACCAGACGAGTAATTGACCTGATCGAGGCCTTCTCTGGTTCGGGTGAGCCATTGTTGGTGCTTTCCCTGGTTGTGGAGAAGGCTTTTGATAGGCTTCATTGGGGCTATTTAACAGCGGTGTTACAACGTTTCGGAATATGTAATAGAGCCCTGTCCTCTGTAATGGCTCTATACTCCAACCACTCAGCCAAAGTGTTCTCTAATGGTATGCTTTCTAATGGGTTTGATATATCTAATGGTACCCGCCAGGGCTGCTCATTATCCCCACTAATATTCGCGCTAGCTATTGAACCTTTGGTAGAATCTATTCAGTCCACATCGACTATTCAAGGACCTATTATTGCGGGAGTACATCACAAAATTTGCTTATTCGCAGACAATGTGTTATTGACCCTTACCCATCCTATTTCTAGTTTGTCAAATTTACATGCAGTACTAAAGAGTTATTCGCACGTGTCATACTATAAACTGAACACGTCAAAAACTGAAGCCCTCCCGATTATGTTCAACCAAATATGCTTACCTTTCTCAAAGCGTCCTATTCATATGTCTGGAAAACTGGAAGCCTTAAATACCTTGGAATCCAAATTACCTCACAAATTTCTGACTTAATCTCAAGTAATTACCTCCCTTTATTGAGTTCGCTATCTCTATTATTGAAAGATTGGATGATGCAGGAGGTCTCATGGCTGGGACGTATTGCTGCACTGAAAATTATGCTTCTCCCTAAACTTCTGTACCTCTTTAGAACAATTCAGATACTAGTTCCAAAATATGTGTTGGATAAGTTTCATGCACTGTTTATTACATATGTATGGAGTATCTTATCTTTATCGAAACAGGAAGGGGATTGGCGTTCCCAAATCTACAAGTATACCATTTGGCATGTTTATTGAGTCAAGTAGGAGAGTGGTTCGCATCAGACAATCCAAAAACATGGGTTGGTCTAGAGAGAGACGTGACTTTCCCGCTACCTTCAAAGTACCAGATACCTAACAGCTACCACATCCTCTAGAAAGGCTTGGGTTGATTTAGTTTCAAGACTGGATGACTTTTCCCTACCCACTACTAATCTATCCCTTAAGGGAATCGCAACCCTTATCCCAAATTTACGTTTTGATAACTGGATAGATATAGAAATGACCTCATTGGGAGATGTAACTTCAGGTGGCACTCTAAACTCCTTTGCTCAGATATGTGAGAAATTATCTATACCAGTAAAATATTTCTTTAAATTTCTCCAATTATGCCATTGGTTACATAATGCAACACACACTCCCAATCATATTTGTAAGGTTCCAAAATATCTGCAAGATAAGATTGTTACAGTTACTTCCAAAGGTGGTATAACCTGATGGTATTCTCTAATAATTGACTCCACAAAATCCCCTAAATTTTCTTCTTTGGTAAAGTGGGAATCAGATTTGTCATGCTCGTTAACTGAAGAAGACTGTCAGTCAGTCTTCCGCAACTGTTTTACGCTTTCAAAATGTGTTTCCCATGTAGAACAATACTATAAACTTCTACATAGATGGTACCTAACCCTAGAGAAGCTTCATATGATTTGGCCCTCAGTTTCCAATTTGTGTTGGCGACAATGTGGCCTGGTAGGCACTCTGTCTCACATGTTCTGGTCGTACCCTATGTTACGTCCATTATGGACTCAACTATTTAAACTTATAGAACAAGTCTTGAAGATCTCTATAGCCCGAGATCCTTTAATAGCTATTTTCCATATCTACCATGGACCTATCACCAATAATGACCGTCATATAATGGGACACATACTTATCACCACTAAATTACTAATCACTTAACAATGGAAATCCAAGTTATTCCTAATATACAGGTTATTGAAAATAAAATCAGGCCCATTATGAATTTGAAACAGCAGGTGTCCCCTACTCGTCATCAATTTCTAACCCTTGATCCGTTGGTTCGCTTGGACCGAATATTGGAACCATAAACGTACCCTAGGTAACTAGACTGAATAAAAAAATAAAAATAAGACAACTTTAGCTTCAAGGCTTTATTTGTTACAATTGACAATCTATAGTAAGGATTTACAGTAATATTGGTCATTGTGTCAGACAAGGGGGAGTTACTATTTCAGAATGAAAACACAACTAAATGAATGCATGATTTCTGTATTAGTGCTATATTTTTCATTTCTGAATCTAGGGTCTATCTTGACCAAATGATACAATTACAATGAATGTACCTTTTTAAGTTTTTAAGTTGATTATTTTAATTTTTTTTATTTTATTCCCATATTTCTGTATTTAATTTTTTTCTGTATGTTTCTATTTTATGTTTTTCTGAAAATCAATAAAAATTGAATATTGAAAAAAAATAAAAAGTCAAAGGCTAAATATAGTATTAATTGCACTATACTAGAAACTACTGAAGAGGAAAGGGATCTAGGAGTCACTATTTCAGGTGACTTAAAGGCAAGCAAACATTGTAACAAAGCAATGAGGAAGGCAAGTCAGATGCTTGGTTGCATAGGGAGAGGAATCAGTAGCAGGAAAAAAAGAAGTGATAATACCACTGTATAAGTCATTGGTACGTCCTCATCTCGAATACTGTGTTCTGTTCTGGAGGCCATATCTCTAGAAGGATATTAATACATTAGAGACTGTACAAAGAAGGGAAACTAAAATGGTGCAAGGTCTACACCACAAAACGTACCAGGAAAGACTAAAAGATCTTAATATGTATAGTTTGGAGCAGAGAAGGGAAAGGGGGGACATGATAGAAACTTTCAAATATATAAAGGGTTTTAACAAGGTAAAGGAAGGAGACATTCTTCAAAGAAAGAGAAGTATTGGAACAAGAGGACATGCTCTGAAACTGGAGGGTGGTAGGTTCAGGGGAAATTTGAGGAAACATCTTTCACAGAAAGGGTAGTGGACAAGTGGAATAGCCTCCCATCAGAGGTGGTAGAGGCTAAGACAGTAGAGCAATGTAAACATGCATGGGATAGACATAAGGATATCCTTCAGAAATAGTAAGGATCAATAAGGGTTGAGGTAACAATATGTTTAAAAATGGGGCAGACTAGATGGGCCAAGTGGTTCTTATCTGCCGTCAAATTCTATGTTTCTATCAATGCTGTAGGAATATATGGGGAGGCAGATGATAACTGTGTAACCACTCTCAGCTTCTAGATCATAACATGTACTTTGGAATTCTTTGCTGTACTGACCTGAGCCTCTCCGTTCTCCCTGCAGATGCGCAAGTCTTTGGATGGGCGGACCCACGTATCTGTTACATCTTGGACGGCATTTTGTTTATCTACGCGATAATTATTACGGCGCTTCTCTTCAGAGAGAGGGTAAGAGGCCTAATTCCCATTCACTGTAGCAAAGTCACTGTACAGATATGCAGGGCCAAAATGTATCCGACATGTATACCAGGGTTAGCTATGTAATGGATTAGAGAGAGTAACAGGACACTGCAACCCAGTAACTGCATCTCCTCCAAACAGGCTCTGCAGCCGGAACTATATACACGTTCCTCTTGCCCTCAGTAGCTGATGAAATCCACTGAGCCATGAATCATGGAGCAGTGCCCATCACAGTAAAGGGCAAGGTGCCCTCCCATAATGCTGTTTTTATTTATTAACCCCCCCATATTATATTAATGATGCCCCAACATGTTATACCAGCAACGCTCCAGACATACATATTACTTGCTCTATACATCTCTCATCTCATTACCACCTCTATTACCCCTGCATCACCAATGGCATAAATTCACATAGGCAGAATGATAATTTGGGCACCCTTCCAGACAGCTTCGGTGTCAACTACCCAATTGAATTATCTGCCAGAGTTGGGAATAAAGCAAGAAAGAGCTAGTAAAGGCCCCTATACATTTACGATTGATTGGGGCAATTTGCCGATACCCAGATGGCGGGCATGGTGCATCAGTGAAATCCAACATGTTGGATTTCAATGATTTGCAGATCACGATCAAAATATGATCGTGATCAGCAGATCGGACTTTTTTAACATGTAGAATTTCACAGATTCCCCGACGGATTGTCAAATATCGATGGACGCGGTGATCATTTACACTCGGCAGATCGGCGGTTCCAGTCTGATCGGTGGAACGGCAGATTGCCCTGTAGATGTGTAGGGCCTTTAACTGTGCACCTGGACAAACCGTGTAGCAATGCAAGGGGTGCAAATATATACAAATGTTGGGGGGTGATTCAGTAGTGGATGGAGTTGCAAAGATGCACGCAAGCAACTTTGCAATTCCGTCTTTGCAATGATGTTGATGCAGCGGGAGGTGTCATGACTCCTGCATGCATTACCGAGGATGCAGCATCAGCTAATCTGCAATCACATCGGCTGGCTGAGTGAGTAAGCCACCGTAGAAAGAACGAAGAGGCCAGGAAATCTCCATCTGCCGATGGAGATCATGGTCTCCCCCCCCCCCCCCCCCTCCCACAAATCACAAATGGCAGCAGACTGTCAATTACTGGCAGTCTGCTGCCGGACCTGCGTGTGAGGGTCCAGCACCTGCGCAGATTCCCAACCAGCTGGTGCACTGCTGAATAAGGCCCATTGTTTTTTCCATGCGTGGAAAACCCTGTCTGCTGTTGCATGCAGCCCACAAATGCTGTACAGCTGTATTCTTGCACTGCAGTTTAGATTTCAGTTTGGACACATTCCTCCCAAATCTAAATGTCTCTGCACATGTTATATCTGCTCCCGAAGTGCAGCATGGTTTGCTGTATGGTTTGTATGCATCTCCAACTGTTGGGGGTCTGCACATGTGCAGAACGGTCCCTGTGTCCTCACACGCTGCACCCCTACGCAGCAGCTTGACTGACATGCTGCAGCTATTTGGGGACAGAGCAGGGGCGTAGTTGGCCTGCGTTTCCGGAAACAGGGGCGGGTCATCCCCATTTTCCACAGGTCTGGGGTCTGTATCTTCCAACGCAGACTTCTTCACTCCAGCTGAGCAGGTATGTTGCCCATTATGAGTAAGCTTCAACTTACTCAGGTGGGCGATTACTGCAGCTACAGCAACCGATGGTCGCTATGGTGATTCGATGCTGTGTCTTCCCAACTCAAGATCAGGCTCAGCGTGCCTACTGGATTATGTACCCACCTATTGGTGTGCTCACAGGAGTATATGACAGCCTACTGGCGTGGCCACAAGAGTATATAGCAGACTAGTGGTGGCCACATGATTATATACCAGCCTAGTGGTGGCCACAAGTGTATTATATATGTAACCATGGCATAGTTCCCATTTCAGTCTAGCAGAGAGCCCACAGTTTAGCAGATTACCAATATGTCGGCCTAGCTGAGAGCCCATACAGTCTACAACAACCAGATTGCCCAGGCGATTATCACAGCAGCCCAGCAGAATTGCCCTAGGATTAAATATATACCGGCAGATGTGAACACCTCCCAACATGACCCACTCCAGGAGGGACACAATGCTCTGGTCCTGGACTTCCCTGGTAATGTATGATTGGTGGCAGCTCCAGAGGTGGGGCTGCAGCACAGTCCAAAATTCAAATAGGGGAGTCACACCAACTGCCAGTGAGTCCCAGCCAGTGATGTTTGGCAGCGTGTGAAGTGACAGTTGGTGTGACTCCCCTATTTGAATTTTGGACTGCGCTGCAGCCCCACCTCTTACCAGGGAAGTCCAGGACCAGAGCATAGTGTCCCTCCTGGAGAGGGTCATGTTGGGAGGTATCTGTCCTATCAGAGTACACATTTGTTTTTATTGTAGTCATGAAGTCAAAATAAATGACCAATTTTGTTCCTCTCAAGTTCCCCCCGTATAACTTCCATATACAGTCAGGTGCATAAATATTGGGACATTGACAGAATGTTCACATTTTGGCCTCTATTCACCACCACAATGGCTTTGAAATGAAACAAACAAGATGTGCTTTAACTGCAGACTTTCAGATTTATTTGGAGGGTAATTACATCCAAATCAGGTGAACGGTGTAGGAATTACAATGGTTTCTATATGTGCCTCCCACTTTTTAAGGGGCCAAAAGTAATCAACTCAAAAGCTATTTCATGGACAGGTGTGGGCTATTCCCTCGTTATCTCATTATCAATTAAGCAGGTAAAAGGTCTGGAGTTGATTCTAGGTGTGACATTTGCATTTGGAATCAGTTGCTGTCGACTCTCAATATGAGATCCAAAGAGCTGTCACTATCAGTGAAGCAAGCCATCATTAGGCTGAAAAATCAAAACAAACCCATCAGAGAGATAGCAAAAACATTAGGTGTGGCCAAATCAACTGTTTGGAACATTCTTAAAAAGAAAGAACGCATCGGAGAGCTCAGCAACACCAAAAGACCCGGAAGACCACGGAAAACAACTGTGGTGGATGACAGAATAATTATTTCCCTGGTGAAGAAAAACCCCTTCACAACAGTTGGCCAAATCAAGAACACTCTCCAAGAGCTAGGTGTATATGTGTCAAAGTCAACAATCAAGAGAAGACTTCACAAGAGTGAATATAGATGGTTCACCACAAGATATAAACCATTGGTGAGCCTCAAAAACAGGAAGACCATATTAGAGTTTGCCAAACAACATCTAAAAAAGCCATTACAGTTCTGGAACAACATCCTATGGACAGATGAGACAAAGATCAACTTGTACCAGAGTGATGGGAAGAGAAGAGTATGGAGAAGGAAAGGAACTGCTCATGATCCAAAACATACCACCTCATCAGTGAAGTATGGTGGTGGTAGTGTCATGGCGTGGGCATGTATGGCTGCCAATGGAACTGGTTCCCTTGTATTTATTGATGATGTGACTGCTGACATAAGCAGCAGAATGAATTCTGAAGTGTTTCGGGCAATATTATATGCTCATATTCAGTCAAATGCTTTAGAACTCATTGGATGGCGCTTCACAGTGCAGATGGACAATGACCCGAAGCATACTGCAAAAGCAACCAAAGAGTTTTTTAAGGCTAAAAAGTGGAATGTTATGCAATGGCCAAGTCAATCCCCTGACCTGAATCCGATTGAGCATGCATTTCACTTGATGAAGACAAAACTGAAGGGAAAATGCCCCAAGAACAAGCAGGAACTGAAGACATTTGCAGTAGAGGCCTGGCAGAGCATCACCAGGTATGAAACCCAGCGTCTGGTGATGTCTATGCGTTCCAGACTTCAGGCTGTAATTGCCTGCAAAGGATTTGCAACAAAGTATTAAAAAGTGAAAGTTAGATTTAGGATTGTTTAGTTTGTCCCATTACTTTTGGCCCCTTAAAAAGTGTGAGGCACATATAGAAACCGTTGTAATTCCTACACCGTTCACCTGATTTGGATGTAATTACCCTCAAATTAAATCTGAAAGTCTGCAGTTAAAGCACATCTTGTTTATTCACCACCACAATGGCTTTGAAATGAAACAGAGGCCAAAATATAAAAATTCTGTCAATGTCCCAATATTTATGCACCTGACTGTATGTACTACACCCGCTACACTGTAATAGACACATTTCTTATATTCTTCAGCAGATGGATTGTGCTTTATATATATATAAATAATAATAATAATTCTATAAATAATAACTGTACTAATGCGTCTCCCCCAGTTCACAAAGAAGCCTCCTGTGCCAGGTGAAGAAGCATACACTGTAAGTAATGCTCAGTCTTATTCTACATCTATCAGTGTGTCGCTCAAGTTTCATGCATTAATTAAACTGGGACTAACTTCGGTAGCTTGTACATGTAGAAATTATTTCTTTCATTACATTTATTGTGATAGTGTAATTTAATAAGGAATTACAGACACATTTTTTTTACTTAATGTAACCCAAATGATAGTAAAATCCAGCCATTTACTAAGTGAATTTAAGAAGATTCTAATATAGCATTCACAGCCTCTATTTTATCACTCATTTCTTACAGCCTCCTCGGTAGACATACACTGTCACACTGTTTAATGCAATTAAACCAAGGTGTAGTTAGTTGGCACTGGCAGTGCCCTTCAGCTGTAAACTGAGGTTTGCAAGAATATTTCTTTCTACAGACGTGTCCACTTCCATCTTTACTATTTTGACGGCAGAAGTGCGCACGCATTGCGCCATGGTAGTTGCCGCACATGCGTGCGCCACAGTACTCCAGGCCACAGCAGCGTTCGCATCATGCAATCCTGTGGATCGTGGCTGCGAACGCAGTGCGGGTATCTGGTCATGGGCACGCAACTCGCTGCGCGATTTGCTGCATCAGCGACAAAGATACAAGAGGACACATCTGTATATTGTATGGATGGCAACTGCGAAAGTTCCCGGCATGCCGCATGGTATTTCTACAGTCCCAAGGGACTACTGCAAATTTGATCATCGACACATTCATGGTAAACACAATTTTTTTTAATATCAACTCATCGCACTCTACTAATAACTAATTTTTTTTCAGTTTCGGGAACAGTTACTATAACTGGAGATGAGCGGGTTCAGTTCTCTGAGAACTGGACCCACCTGAACATACCTGATCCGAGAGGTATCAGAGTCCGGCCCGGGGTTTACCACCAGACTCAATTCCCAAAACGAGGCAAAATGTCATCAATCCCGGGGGTTGGTTTTGGATTGCATATAAATCTTTACTCTGCTGTGTGGCTGAGCTGTGGACTGTGCTGTGTCCATCCAGGGGCTGTGCTGAGTCCGTTCAGGGACTGTGCTGAGTCCATCCAGGGGCTGTGCTGAGTCCATCCAGGGGCTGTGCTGAGTCCGTTCAGGGACTGTGCTGAGTCCATCCAGGGGCTGTGCTGAGTCCATTCAGGGACTGTGCTGAGTCTGTTCAGGGACTGTGCTGAGTCCATCCAGGGGCTGTGCTGAGTCCATTCAGGGACTGTGCTGAGTCTGTTCAGGGACTGTGCTGTGTCCATCCAGGGGCTGTGCTGAGTCCGTTCAGGGACTGTGCTGAGTCCATCCAGGGGCTGTGCTGAGTCCGTTCAGGGGCTGTGCGGAGTCCGTCCAGGGGCTGTGCTGAGTCCGTTCAGGGGCTGTGCTGAGTCCGTTCAGGGGCTGTGCTGAGTCCGTTCAGGGTTGGTGCTGAGTCCATCCAGGGGCTGTGCTGTTCTCTGTCCATACACTCCACTGGCTGCCCCTGTGCTCAGTGCTGTGCTGTGCCCATCCACTCCTGTGTTGCCAACGCACCTGTCCAGTGTCCATCCGCTCCAGTGCTGTCGATGCACCTGTCCGGTGTCCATCCATTCCAGTACTTCTGACGCACCTCTCCAGTGTCGCTCCGCTCCTTTGCTGGCGACGCACCTGTCCGGTGTCCATCCACTCTAGTGCTGCCGATGCACCTCTCCGGTGTCCATGCGCTCTAGTGCTGCCGACGCACCTGTCCGGTGTCCATCCACTCCAGTGCTGCCAACTCACCTGTCCGCTGTCCATCTGCTCCAGTGCTGCCAACTCACCTGTCCAGTGTCCATCTGCTCCAGTGTTAAAAAAAAAGCTTCCGATTTAAATAATAAAAAAAAGAAAGAAAAAGTAAAAAATAAATAAAAAAAATAATAAATTAAAACAAAAGTTAAAAAATAAATGATCTGTACCCCAGTGTATCCCTAACACAAGCTGTGATGCTGCAGCCCGTACCCCAGTGTATCCATACAAGTACTGTGATGCTGCAGTGTCCCTAACACACAAGTACTGTGACGCTGCAGGACGTACCAGTGTGTATCCCTAACACACAAGCTGTGATGCTGCAGGCCGTACCCCAGTGTGTATCCCTAACACACAAGTATTGTGACGCTGCAGGCCGTACCCCAGTGTATTCATACAAGTACTGTGATGCAGCAGGCCATACTGCAGTGTATCCATATAAGTACTGTGATGCTGTAGGCCGTACCCCAGTGTATCCATACAAGTACTGTGACCCTTAGTGTGTATCCATATAAGTACTGTGATGCTGCAGGCCGTACCCTAGTGTATCCATACACGTACTGTGACCCTTAGTGGGGATCCATAACACAAGTACTGTGATGCCTCGGACCGTACCCCAGTGTGTATCCATAACACAAGTACTGTTACACCTCGGACCGTACCCCAGTGGGTATCCATAACACAAATACTGTGATGCCTCAGGCCATACCCTTAGTGTGTATCCATAACACAAGTACTGCGACGCCTCGGACCGTACCCCAGTGTGTATCCATAACACAAGTACTGTGACACCTCGGACCGTACCCCAGTGGGTATCCATAACACAAGTACTGTGACGCCTCAGGCCGTACCCTTAGTGTGTATCCATAACACAAATACTGTGATGCCTCAGGCCATACCCTTAGTGTGTATCCATAACACAAGTACTGTGATGCCTCAGGCCGTACCCTTAGTGTGTATCCATAACACAAATACTGTGATGCCTCAGGCCGTATCCTTAGTGTGTATCTATAACACAAGTACTGTGATGCTGCAGGCCGTACCCTTAGTGTGTATCCATAACACAAGTACTGTTACGCCTCAGGCCGTACCCTTAGTGTGTATCCATAACACAAGTACTGTGACGCCTCAGGCTGTACCCTTAGTGTGTATACATAACACAAGTACTGTGATTCCTCAGGCCGTACCCTTAGTGTGTATACATAACACAAGTACTGTGATTCCTCAGACCGTACCCTTAGTGTGTATACATAACACAAGTACTGTGATTCCTCAGGCCGTACCCTTAGTGTGTATCCATAACACAAGTACTGTGACGCCTCAGGCTGTATCCTTAGTGTGTATCCATAACACAAGTACTGTGACGCCTCAGACCGTACCCCAGTATGTATCCATAACACAAATACTGTGATGCCTCAGGCTGTACCCTTAGTGTGTATCCATAACACAAGTACTGCGACGCCTCAGGCTGTACCCTTAGTGTGTTTTAGTAGCTTATTAAACTGCCATACTGTCTGCACTGCAGTGTCACTCTGTTTCCTAGATGTGCCATGTTGGAAGCTGAACTGCCACATGTTAGTGCCACCCACTGCTGTCGCTTAGCTTAGTCAGCCAGCTAGCTCGGTGCAACCTTTTCATCTAAACTGGATGAAATCAATATTGTGAGATGTGAGGTGGTCAAAACTGACTGGAAATTAATGTTATTGAGGTTAATAATACTGTAGGAACAAAAACAGGCCCAAATGATGTGATTTCAGCTGTTTTTATGGGGTTTTTTTAGGAAAAATTAGAGATGTGTGCCGACCCTAGTGTTTTGGTTTTGGTTTTGGATCTGAATCTCCCCTGGTTTTGAATCTGAATTGGTTTTGCCAAAACCTCACCTCCGTGTTTTGGTTTCGTGTTTTGGTTTTGGATCTGGATTTTTTCTTAAAAATTCATAAAAACAGCTAAAATCACATAAAATGGTCCTGTTTTTGTTCCTACAGTATAATTAACCTCAATAACATTTATTTCCAGTAATTTCCAATCAATTTTGACCACCTCACAATATTATTTGCTTCATCTAGTTAAGGCCAAAATGTTGCATCCAGCTAGCTGGCTGAGTAAGCTAAGTGACACAGTGGGCGGCACTAACATGTGGCAGTTCAGTTTCTAATTTCCAACACAGATACAGTGTGTTATACAGTGTGGGTTGGATACACCAATAGTGCACTTACTGTGACAGCAGTGTGGCCAGAGCGGGGTTGCTGACGGTGTCCTCAGTACATGGAATGGCGGTGCTGGCAGTGTCCTTAGTGAAGGGTACTGGTGATGTCGGCAGTGCGGGGGTGCCAGCGGTGTCTTTAGTGCAGGTTTGCTGGCTGTGTCGGCAGTGCGTGGATGCCAGCTGTGTCTTTAGTGCAGGTTTGCTGGCTGTGTCAGCAGTGCGGGGGAGTTCTCAATGCAGGCTGCCGGCAGTGTCGGCAGAGTGGGGGTGCCAGCGATGTCCTCAGTGCAGGTTTGCTGACTGTGTCGGCAGTGCAGGGGTGTTCTCAATGCAGGTTGCCGTCGGTGTCGGCAGAGTGGGGGTGCCAGCGATGTCCTCAGTGCAGGTTTGCTGACTGTGTCGGCAGTGCAGGGGTGCTGGTGGTGTCCTCACTGTGGGAGTGTCGGCAGTGTGCGGGTCACTGACGGTGTCCTCAGTACGTTGGGCAGCAGTGCAGGAGTGTCGGCAGCGGTGGTGTCGGCAGTGGGGGATGCTGCCAGTGGGGGTGCCGGCAGTGGGGGGTGCCAGCGGTGTCAGGCGGTGGGGGATGGCGGGCGCCATCTTTTTTCCTTCCCTTGTAGTGTTTTCAATGGGCTTAATGCTGATTGGCTGAGAGCTGTGACAGACGTCTCTCTCAGCCAATCAGCGGTAAGCCCGCTGAAAACAAAACCTCGCGACTCGACAGAGGCGTCACGAGGTTTTGCCTCGGGTCAGGATTGCCTCGGTTTTGCTGCGCTCGGATTGCCCGCATCCCCGAAATTCGGGTGGGTCCAATTCTCAGGGAACTGGACCCGCTCATCTCTAGAAAAAATACAGATCCAAAACTAAAACACGCGAGGGCGGTTTTGGCAAAACCAAATCCAGATCCCAAACACGAAGGAGATACAGATCCAAAACCAAAACACGGGGGTCGGCACACATCTCTAAATAATATTATAAGAATGATTTGCAAATCTTATTACTGTGTTTTGTCAGTGATTATTTAGTTCTGCTAGCTCGGTACAACAAAAAGTGTTTAATTAAAAATAGAGCAAAAATAAAAGACAACATTTTGGGGCAAGAATGTGTTTTGATAGAGGCCGTTCGAAATCAGCCACAGCCAATCAATCTGTAAGGATCTAGTGACATCACTGACATTACGTGTTACTAAGGGATTCACAGGCTGCGTTCTCGTGAACAAGGGTTCAGCCCATAACAAGACTGAGCCCACTTTGTGTGTAAGTGACAGTTTCACTTTAAATGGAAAAGTTAATCTCTCTATATAACTCCAACCGGTTACTCTTTGCAGGACCTGAAGTATCGTGATCAGGGAGGTTATGATAAGATGAACCTTGGTGCGAATGCAGAAATGAGAGGAAAGAGAGGGGTATGTATTCATTATATCAGCTTCTGACTTGTATGTGATTATAATGTAGGGATTGACACTCTTACGTGTGAACCATAGTCATAAGATAATAATTGTACATGCGTTGTACGTATCTGCTAGTCCAACGGTAATGTATAAATTGCTGAATTACATCACTATATAATCTCCTGCATACAAAGCCCCCAACATGCTATTGGTGATATGCGCTGCGTGGTGTGTAGCGTAATTGTCAGAGCAATACTGTGTGTGAGGCAGCCTAATTCTGATAACAATGAAGGTATTGTGGAATGGGTTATATTATGGAGGTTATGATAGCTGAGACAAGTAGGCCTACTGCTTTATATACTCAGGATGGGTATAGGAATGAGCTTTACAGAAGGGGTGCACAGCTAGATGTGGCAGAGGTCCTCATACCTGGATTTGCTGTCAGGTGGAGCTTCCAATTTGTCCAGAAAACCGTTGCTAAATCCTGAAGAGATATTTCTTCTTCTTCTTATTGGATAGCTAATGGGAACGCTGGCATCTTTTCTCTTTGACCAGCAATCCTGCAGTATTTAGGCAGAATAGGGGGGCACCTCAGGTCATTGCTATGTATGGTAGTAAGGGCCCTCTACGGGTTACAGTAAAATGCATCAGCCACATTTTGGGCAGAATAGTTGTCAGCGGTACATCCGGGTAGACGGGGCTAGAGTCTGGGTTCTGGTTGGGTGACCCATCCGCCAACATTATAATCAGCCACTGACTTTTAGAACAAGCTTGAGTGATTTCCTTGTGTCCTGAACACTTTTTTTTACCCCTAACCTATTTTTCTTGTGCTGTTTATTTCTGCAAAGTTCCACGAGCCCTAATTCTGCCACTCTTATATTTTTTTCACGTAGCAATTAAAAATGATCATTAAATGACTATAACTTTATCTTTCTATGCTGGCGGACCTGACATTATGCCCAACCTGTAACCTGGTGGTGAAGCCCCAACAATCCTAGCACCCCAGCTTCAGGTCTCTGGGCAGGGGTGGTACTACAGGGGCTACGGGTTCTGTGAGGGGGAAGGGCTGACAACGCTGGATTGTCTTTCCCACCCTCCCTCATTGGAAACGCTCATTCCCAAGCGGACAGTGCATGCTCTATGTGAGGTGAGAGCAGTATCACCGGACCACTACCAGTATTGTACAATGGGGCTCCATGATGCTCTCTTCCGCTCCTGTTCTAGGGCCTTTCCACAAATCTCGGCCCAAGCCTGAGACAAGTCAGAGAGCAGAACCCCATGGCTACCACTGCTCTTCTGGGGTCAGTAATCTGTATAGTATATTGGAATCTGTAATAGCACCATTGCAGGAATAGTAGACTCTCTTTAAAAAAAAAAATCAGGTTAGTGTCCCCTATAGAATCATTGTCTGTAAAATAAATGCAATATGTTATATACAGTATATACTGCAAGGGGAAAGCACAACTATTCCTAACACTTATAATTATACTGCATTGTCAACTACTCTGGACATTTGTGAGCGTTACACAGTCGGCATTGGCCGAAACAAGACGGATATTGGGCAGTCGTCAGGCACTTGTACATCAAATTGTGTGAGCGCCTTTAATTGGCCGAGATTTGCTGCAGACAGATGAAAAGATAGTGAGGGAGAGTGTAGCCGAGGTTGATCCTAACCTCAGGGGAGATTGCCATCAGCCATCTGATTCCCATTGCGACCACGCCATATGAAGGCTCTCCCCCCTGTGATGTCTCCCTCCCACGTCTGGGTACAGGAGCAGAACTGAAGGTACGGCGAGACGTGGAGCCAAAGACACATCACACAGCCACAGCCGCAGTGGAAAACAAACAACAAAAAGGTTCTTCAGGCTTTGAAATGCAGAGACTGAGCGACAAGTTGCTTTGTACTTTGCAGAATATAGGAGCAGAGATTTACAGCCGTTACGCTCACTAACTGATGTATTCCCAGCAAAGGCTGGAGCCTGCGACAAACAGAAAATACAGATGCGCAGGCCTAGCCGGAGCCGCCGTGATGAGCTCCGGATTTATTCTGAGTTACTCTTTCCCACATTATTGTAACAGGATTCACACTAGGGGGTCTATGTACTAAGCAGTGAAAAGTGATAAGAAAGTGATAAGGTGCCAGTCAATCAGCTCCCAACTGCCATCTCACAGGCTGTGTTTAAAAAATGACAGTTGGGAGCTGACTGGCTGGCACCTTATCACTTTCTTATCACTTTTCACTCTGTCTCTTATCACTGCTTAATACATAGACCCCTAGATCACAGTGTCTCATCACTGTGCCTCAAGTACCATATTTTCCAGCTTACCCAAAGGACCAATAAACCCTAAAATATATATAAAATTGATGGTAAAAACATTGACGCTGCTGAGCTGGAAGAACGCCTGTCGGCATAGTGTAAAGTTCACCACTTGAATTGCGTCCAAAAAAAGCCGCCTGCATATTTATACAGCTTTGTGCACTCTGACACCTGCGCTTTGTTTGGGACTGGAGAGGAGGAGCAGGGGAGGGGCGATCTATCGTAGTAAGAGCACAGGAAGGGCGGGTTTTCACAATTGCGATCAGATGCAGATCCGCACAGAGGGCCTGTTTCAGTAGCGGACGCAATGGCGATTGTGGACACAGATTGAGCGATTGTTTGCCATTGCGCATGCGTATAAGCTGCACCGCGAGCAGCGATCGCAATGAGGTTATGGACACACAGAGGAATCTTTCGCAAAATGAGTGACAGGCTGTCAGCCTTTGGGGGTGGCGACGGGGGGTGGTTGTAAAAAACGCAGGTGTGCCTGTTCGTTTGAACGCGTTTCAGTGGCGTGCATATATCAGCCACTGCCATTGCGTACACAGGATGAGAGCTCTCTGTGTGTGGGGAGACTTGCTGTGTTTGCAGCTGGTCAGACCTAGTGTGAATGCTGTGTGACTGCTTGATGTGCGTGTATGGTACTGATGGTTACGCAGAAGATTGACATTGGACGGATATGAGAAGGCAGCAGCGGGCGTCTTTATGTCGGCTGTGCTTTGGCAGGCATTAGCATAATTTAACAACTGCGATCCGTAGGCGATTGCAGTTGCGTTTGCACTTGCATTTGCTGCTGAATCGGGCTCAGAGACACAGACACACTATCAGTAGCACTTTGGATTAGCTGACTGCGGATTCACCTCTAAAGCAGGCCACACACTAGACCAACTTACATCCAACCAGCCAACTTGTTGATTGGTTGGAATTAAAATCTGGTAACGTATGGGAGTAACTGGTGATCAGCAATTTGCTCCTAAATGGCAGAAAACAGATGAAAATGGTCGGTCAGACAAGTTTGTTAAATGTTTGATCTAAACTATTTGTTCGAACAACAGTTTTGGTCCATTTTCCAGTGTTTGGGAGCAAATTGCTGATTGCATTCCTTACCAGATTTTCATTCCAACCAATCAACTAGTTGGCTGGTTGGACAGATAATCTTTAGATGTGTGGCCAGCTAAGCCTGGTTGGAGCTTTCCTGATTGCTTGAGCATAGAGGTTATGATTTCATGAGTATATTTGAGATTTTTTTTTTCATCTTTTGCTACTGTCATTCATAGAACACAAGGAAGATTATCCCGGCTGTATTATAGATATATATATTTTTTTATTATTTTACTAAAACCAAATAGAGAATTTTTAAAAATGTTGAAAAAACTGTCTTTGCTGGTGACCTGGTCGGCCAGGGGTGTATCTGAGTGTATGTACGCCTGTACAGGTAAACCAGTGGCACGTATACTACTGGTGCAGAGCTGGGTGTACCTTGTGATGATAACTAATATGGTCGTTACGCTATTTTACGCGCAGCATTTTAGCTGGATATGCATCCAACTCCGCGCCAGCCTCATTGTTCCGTTTCATTTGTTTATATTATTAAACGACTTTATTCGATACATTATCCAGTTGCTGTATCAACAGCGTATATTAATACATACATTATCTTTACATTTTATTCTTTTCAGGGGCATGCCTCAGCGCGTGTGCCCCTTTGGTTTCTGTAAATAAGTAGTGTAAAAATAAAGGGTGAGCGCTGTGAACGTGGGAAACATTGAGGCTCGGGAACCAAGCTTGCAGGTCGCTGGTGCTTTATAAATAAGTCTTAATAAAGCAGATTTATTATGTATGTTCTGGTTGTCCCTAATCGTCTCTTCTCTCAACCGCAGAATGCAAAGGCGCAGGAGAACTCTGTCTATCATGTAAGTGTCAGACCGAAGGAGAGAAGTTGTTTATATACTGTATCAGGAAGCCGTGCTGTTATGGGGTAACTATGCCTCCTATCACGGTGGCTGCTACTGACCACTGTACGCATCTGCGTGGATAACGAAAATGCCCGTTTTCTGTTGCTTTGATCATTTCCAGATGTGTCCTCACTTACCTATACTCAAATCGCGTCAAATGAGCGCTCGCAAGCGGGTCGATGTTGAGGCCCTGCGCACACGCAGCAGCCACACTGCGCGTGTGCAAGCCCTGGAGCGAGAGGGAAATTCTCTCACTCCGGGGCTCACTACAAAAGGGGCGGCTGTCGATGGTGATCGACAGCTCGCACCGTTTTGTAGGCGGGGTGGGGGGGTGGCTGGCCAAACAGAGGCATTCCCGAAGGAACGGCTGCCATTTGGGGGCGGCCCCACTGACATCACTCGTGATGTCAATGGTGAGCTTCCGGCTCTATTAGAGCCGTAAGGTCACTGGGGCTTGCGGCAGACGAAACCCTACCACAAGGGTCTCGTCGCAGGCCCCAATGGTCGCGATGGTCTTGACCATCGCGACCATCAACCTGGTCACCCCCAGCTTAGCGAGCGGCCAGGAGGCTGGATTTTAAATGTGAAGCGGCCGCCCTCATTCAGAGCGAGCGCTCGCATTTTGCAAGCGGCTCTGAATGAGGGCCTATGTGTCCCATCATTATAGTATTTATTTCGGAATCTGCCAGGGCTAATCTGATTAAAGTACAAAGTACTTGTGGATTCGTGTGCTATAGCAGTGCGACAAGGACAGTAATCCGAGAAAAAAGGAAAGAGACCGGGGACCGATATGACTAATGTACGCTGCCACGATTGTGAGAAAAGTACGAAATCTAAGCTCACTACACTACGTTTGTGTATGTATGTGTGTGATGCGAAAATGTGATACAATGCGAAAGTCCAAAACTTGCTTTCAAAGTGTCGCGTCATGCACCTCGGACCATAAACGCAATAACGCTAGGTTAATAAGAACACATCTGTACATGAATAATGCACCTAAAACGTGGATTGGGTTCACACCACCTTATATATGAGCTGTAGATGCAGCTGGCGTACCTGGAGGCAGACGTAACGGGTTGGGTATGAAATCCCGGTGGCTCAATAGCCGCCGGGATGAAATTCCGACGCCAGAAGCCCGACAGAGGAGAATCCCGATGGAGCAGGTAAGTCCCCTAGCCCTACCCTTCCCCCCCCCTAACTCTTGCCCTCCCTTAGGGGTGCCTAACCCCCCTTAACCTAACCCTCCCGAGGGGGAGCCTAACCCTAATCTCCCCCCACAAGCGCCTAACCCTAACCTCCCTCTTCCCCTTCAGCATTCCGACGTCAGGATTAAGATAGGCGTCTGTATTTCGACACCTAACTTAAGTCCCTTGTCAGGCTTCTGCTGTCGGTATATAGACCAGCGGCATTCAGTCCGCCGGTCTATAAACTACATCCCGACGTAACTGTTGCTCTGTGCCCTGCTAGCAAAATAGGCCCACCAGTTCCAAAACAAATACTTTCCTTATTTGCTAACCTCTGAAGAACATTAAGGCACATTCAAGCTATAGGATAATAATGTGTCCCCTGTTTCACACCCTTTTCACATTATTTTAGTATCACCTATAGTTATTACAGGGCAATTGGAGTAGAATTCGTAAAATTCTACTCCAACCCCTAAGTATCACTTATTTTTAGTAATCATAATTGTAATGGGAAATGTGATCTGTCTGGTAATTACTAAAAATAAATTGTGAAAAAAATACCTAGGGAGGCCCTGTGATAATAACGCCACCTGGCATTATCCAGGGTCTCCCCCGGTTACCGGACTCCTACTCTGCTCCAACGGGGAGAGCAGAGCCCAGAGCCAGTCCCAGTGATCAGCTGAGTGGTCTAAACAGACCGCAAGCTGATTACTGTAAATAAAAGAAAAAAAAATTGTCAAAAATTTTTTTTTTACTTACCTGACTCCAGGGACCGGTGATCGGGCCTCCGGTGATGACTCCCCTCCGGTCAGCTGGTCTCCCGTAGTGCACTGTGGCCTGGTCATCAGGTGATCGGGTCCCAGTGCAGTATGGGATATCACCTGACCGGACGCATGGAGAACATCACCAGAGGCCCGGATCATGCAGGTAAGTGTAATTAAGGGAGAGAGGGGGTCCGCGATCGCGGGGACGGGGCTTAGCGCCGGGGGGATAGCAGCGGTGGCCGGTCGGCGCATGCGCGAGCACTTTGTCGCGGAGGGGATTCGCAGGGACATAACTTTATCGCAAGCTCTGTCCCTGCAAGGGATTTGTAGTAAATCCCTGTGATATTGCCTGAATTCGCAGTGCAATCTGCATTCAATATGCGGACTGTAGTAAATAGAGCCCTATGTGTAATCCTTACTGTATACTGATTAATATACTGAGATATAAGAGGATTGTCAAACCCATTAAAGTTATATATTGAATATTTCTATGTTTACTCTTTTAGGATCTTCAGAGAGACAAGTTAAATGACTCATACAGCGATATTAGAGTCAAGAAGGTCAGTAGTATACAGCAATAAATATACTGGGCTGTTTTTATTATCTACTTGGACATTATGGCCCTCATTCAGAGCCACTCGCTAGCGGCAGTACGCTCGTTCCGAGCGATGTTCGCACATCTGCGCATGCGTACGGTTTTTAGTACGCATGCGCGAACCAGTCAGTGCGGCCGAAAATCGTTTGTACGCTATATAGCGAATGCCTGCTATTTTGAGTGACAGAATGAGGCGTCTGTGGGTGGTAACAGGGGAAGGTGCTTGAAAACGGGGGAGTGGAATTCGAACGCAGGCGTGCTTAAAGGTCAAAACGGGCGTTTTAAGGGAGTGCATAATTAATACAGCAGCGTCATTGACCACGTCACTTGGTTTTTTTTAACTCAGAACTGCTCGCAAAATAGCGGTTGAAAAAACCAACCACAAGAATAGCGAGCAGTTCATAAGCTGTACGATGTACTCGATTAATTTAATAAATAGCGGACATGACGTATGGTGCGAACGGCCAAGGGGCGTTTTTATCAAATAAACGAGCGTATGTTTTGCTCGCTCGTTCAGACATAGAGGCGTGAACAGACCGCAAACAGCGAACGGTTCATTTGAATAGCCACCCCTTGTTTTAGAACGAACGACCGCAAATAGCGAGTGGCTCTGAATGAGGGCCACTGTTCACTAATATGAAACCCCTGACCCTGTTACACTGAGCAGTCGTATTTCTTAATACATTTGATTTCTACTAAAAAAACCTTAAAAACAAAAATACAGGCGGACCCTTGCTCAGGGCGGCAATTTCAGAGAGTCGGCAGAGTACCCTCTATATGAACTGAATTGCTGCATCTCTTGTGGTGATTTGGCAGACCATGCGGGTATCTTGCACCTGAACACGCTACCATGGTACATTTTGCTCACTTGTACGGTGTAACTCCGGCAAAACGCGCTGTGTTCTTTTTTAAAGAAAACATTTAATTCAATTTTGTAACATAAATAAATAGAACAAAAGAAGAAAGACATGACCATGAGCCCATCAGAAATCAGAAGGGACACCTAGTACCCTCTCATGGTGGTGAGAGGTTATGTAACCTGGACTTCCAAATGCAAAACAATGTTGGGGTTGGCAGTACCCCCTGTGACCGCCATGCATGTAGAGTCTTTTGGGGGGAGATCTACTAAAGGCCTGATTTTTAGATAAACTGATTTACCTGTTATTTCCTAATCACCAAATCTGTTTAAGGCAAATCGATCAACAAACTCAAAACCTCACTAAGCACAAAATCACTGAAATTACAGTTTTCTGAAAGACCAATTTTGTAAATAACCCATAGCAACCAATTAATTTTATAGAATAAATGCTACCTCTAAGCTGATAAATGCTACATCTAAGCTGATTGGTTGCTATTGATTTGGGCAAATTCTTACTCACTGCTTGATATATCAACCCCAATATATTTACTGGTTTCAGACACACACACACATTATATATATATATATATATATATATATATAAAATATATATATATATATATATACACATACATACTTACCTACTGTCTCAGAAGTTGTGGGAGGCTCCCGAATTTTCGGGTAGCACCCTCCCGATCTCCTGCATCCCGCCCACTTCCTGATGAAGTGGGCAGGTTGGGGAGATAATTGGAGGAAATCAAGGCTCCGTATGCAGGGGGTGTGGCTTAATAATGCTAAACCATGTAATTTGGCCCCGCCTCCTTGAGGTCCATAATGACATAGGAGCCCGGCCCGCCCCCGAAGAGGCCAGCTGCGTCTCATCTCTTGACTTCTTCTGGGGAGAGGATATAAAAAGTCATCAAGTATGCCCGCGCCATCTTCCCAGTGATTTTACTAATGCGCATGCACAAATCTCCAGAAAATTGCCAGCAGCACCATTTTCTCTGTGATTTGTGTATCACTGACGTAGGAAGTGAGTATAGTATATTGGTGCTGGGTATGCAGAGTGGGGTATGGCACCAGGGCCGGCTCGAGGCACGTTCAACCAGTGCGGTCGAGCAGGGGCGCCACCCCATAGCGGGTGCACCCCACCCAACCATCCCAATTTCAATGGGACAGTCTTGCTTTTTTGGCACTGCCCCGCTGTTCCACCCACAGGCCGAAGTGTCCCGCGGGTGGTCAGGAGGTTGGGCACCCCATCGCCACAGGCGTGTGGCGGTGCTGGACCTCGGAGAAGCTGAATGGATGCCGCGCGCATCATCCATTCAGTGCAGGGAGAGGGTTGGGGGTAACCCAGCTACTGAAGGTGTGCTGGGCTTGCCCCCAGCTTGATGTTAAACGGGAGGCGTGCATATAGTAATTAGGCCACGCCCCTTTAAGACACGCACGGCTTCACCGCACACAGGGTTACCAGGCGCCACAGTCCAGAACTTGCACAGGGGCGCGGCAACACCTGGAGCCGGCCCTGCATGGCACAGCCTGCACCCATTAGATAAGCAGGGGTGCTGACAGCCGTGGCAGGCCCGGATTGGTGGGGGTGTGGCCTAATCATGGGAGGCATACCCACGCCCCCTTAGGATAAAAAAATAAAAACAAAAAAATAATTTTTGCAGTGCCGCGTAGCGGTGCTGTGAGCCAGGGAGGGGGGCGCTGTGAACCCCTCAGCCCGACGCAGAGCCAGTGAGACCGGCAGCCGCAACTACATCCCGCCCAGCACCAGCCTGTGCTGGGCTGCTGTGAAGGAAGAAGGAGGGGGGGCAACGCCAGACCCCTCCAGCAAGCTCGAATTATTAGGTAATTAGTACCCGCTCCCCCCTGGTTTGAATACTATATTCAGCAGCCATTTGCAGCTTTGTACATAATTAACTGCATTCTGTATGCCAAAAGGCTATTTCTCTACCAACGTGACCCTCCGCTTACACAGAGAAGACAATTGGGCAGGAGAATTGTAAATAAGTGGTACTGTGCAGTTATCCACACACATTCCAAAAAGGAACAGATACTGAGAATTACATCCAGCATACAGGGCATATATGTGTAATAGACAGTTGTATATAAAATAAAAGAAACAAAGCTGTGCAGGGGGGAAAAACAGGGACATATGTAAGGACAAATGAAGTACTGTAATAAAGTTATATTGAAGCAGAGGAATCTGATGTCAGGGAATAAAATCATTCATAGAGCATAAAGTTTCCTCATGTATAATGTCCGTCATGGGCAGTGCAGGTCTCCCGCTTGTTGTATATACAGTAAGACACCAGGTGGCACAGTGGGCACAGCCTAAAGCTATAAAATGTGTGTTTCTACCTCAGGAAATGAGACAATATCTTGTTCCCGAGCTGTTTTTCTGTAGATACAAGATCAGCAAATGTTGAGTGTTCTGGCAGCAGGTACAACATGTACAAAACACTGCGAGTGGGTATCAAGCATCGCATCTTGCTTACAGGGTACAAGTTCCGGAAAGTTTTGCTTTCTGGATCTTTGTACATATGGGGAATGCGGTCAAAACTCAGAAAATGCAGTTTTCAGAGTTTCAGGCGCATTTTCAGTTTAGTACATCCTGACCTGGAAGAGATTTGGTGGTATATTTCTGGAATAAGTAAGTAGGGTGGTACATGCGCTCCTATGTGGTGGGTGCAGGAGGGGACCGAAAAGGAGGACATGGACAAGTGAAAGGTTATGTGGCAGGTATTAAATTAAATAAGTGTGTTGATGTAGAATGTGTTTAAGCTTAAGAAAAGGAAATGATAGGCAGCACAAAAACATTAAGAGCCAATCCTATTTTATTGGGGGAGATACAATGCTTCTCTAGGATGTTACTTGGAGATGATGCCAGATGGACGTGGCTGACATATAAGAATAGGAGAGTGAGTGCCTCTGAGGGCGGGATGATGTCTGACTCACTCCTCGGTGGGGAAGTAGGTAGACCCTTTCAGGGGGCTCCTTTCCATGCAGTTCATGGACCAACACATGACCTCTGCTGGACCTTTGGTCTACAGACTTGGAAACTGGGAGTGATCTGACTGTCAGTGCTGGGGGGCATCCCCAGTAGGCAGCATCCCGCACTGGTATAGAGAGATGCTTATGTACTGGGGTGGGTGGCTGGTTGTGCTTCTCTCACTGTCCAGTATAAAGTCAATGTTGCATGCTGGTGGGTGCGCTGCCTCCACGATCCCGTGGGGTATGCACAGAGTGTCAGTCAGTAGCGATTCCGTCTGCTGCTGCTCGGTGGTCTATTCAGTGATGTGGTGGTGAGGCAGTGGCATGCTATGCCTCGATGTGGACCACAGCCCCACGATCACATGGGGTCTGTGAGGTTGACAGCAGTAGTGCCTTGACTTAGTGCATGCTGGGTTTGCGCACTCTGTAGGGAGCGGTAACACACTGTATGAACGGTGTCTCCGTGGTCCCGTGGAGATCCATCTAGTTGCTGCAGTGACTGCTGATTTGGGTATGCGCACAGATTTTGTCGCGGCCGGGTGCGATGGATGTTTCGAAGGTGGTAGGTCTTTGTAAAGTGTGTTCTCCAAGTGGATATGTACTGACAATGGGGTAAAATATGGATTATGCGGTTATGCCATGGTTACTTAGAAATGATGGATTTGATTTAATTGTCTATATTGAGACCGTGTGGTGTAAATGTTTGCAAGGTAAACATCCTTTTGAGTTCTTCCTTGTGCAATTTCCTTGTTAGTTCGCCCCCTCTCCAGTTTTTGCTGATGGTTTTTAATACCCAGAAATTGGATATCCTTACTAGTGTTTCTCCAAAAAGTGCAATGGGGACATTGTGTCTACTTTATTTGTGATGCTCCTAAGATGTTCGGCTATTCTAACTTTGAGCAGCCTAGTAGATCTTCCTATGTATTGGTGATCGCATGGGTATTGAAGTGAGTAGATCACGTGACTAGTGTTGCATGTAATATGTTCTCGGATTTTGTATATTTTGCCTGTGTGTGTGAAGGAAAAGGTGGCAGTGGGTTCAGTGCTTCCCAATGTGCGACTGTTGCTGCACGTCCCACAGTGGTAGAAACTTTCTCTCTTGATATTGTTCTCTAGCATCATGTTTGTGTATGTTGGTGGTGGGATGTGGTTGGTTACTAGTTTGCTCTTAATGTTTGGGGCTTTTCTGTATATGACTTTGGGAACTGCAGGTAGTATTTCTGCAAGTTGCTCATCTTTAAGGAGTAGCTGCCAATGTTTGTTCATGATCTTATTAATTTGTGTTGCACTGGTGTTGTATTGTGCGATAATAGGAATGGTATCTTTTAGATGATTCTCTTTGTGTTCCTTGTAGTCGAGTAGTGGTGTTCTATCCTCGTCATAATCCTTTTCTATAAATTGTTGTTTCAACTTTTCTCCTTGGTCATAATAGTCTGTGAGTATGCAACAGTTCCGTCGAATATGTTTGAATTGGCCTGTTGGAATGTTCTGTAGCCAATTGGGGTGATGACCACTGCTGGAGAGTATGTAGATATTGACGTCAACCTGTTTTTGGAATGTTTTTGTGTGTATTTGTTGTTGGTCAATGAAGATGTGTAAGTCCAGAAAGTTTGCGTCCATCTTGCTATATTGAGTCGTGAAATGAAGGTTCCTGTCACGCGTTTCGGCTACACTGTAGCCTTTTTCAAGCCTTGAAAAAGGCTACAGTGTAGCCGAAACGCGTTGCTGCTGTTGTCCTCTCCTAAGGATTTCCTGGTTTTCTGCCCTGCTGTCTACTTGGATCTATTTACTATTTATTGGCGTGAGATTCCGTGAGACTCTGACAGAGAGAGCGAAGACCGTGACGGAGAGGAGCGCTGATTTGGTACTTACTCTATGCGGCTATTACCACCAGCAAGCACCACCTGATCTTACTTTACAATTGGCGGATCAGTGTGTGAGGTGCCGCTGGCTGCTGCTCGCTGTATGGTCTCCGGCTGTGTCTTGGTAAGCGATGCGGGACTACTGACCGCTAACCACGTATATTTTCAGCTACCCCGTCAGATACCTCTGGCTGATCTCTCCTGTTCCACGGAGCCGCCTATATGTGTAGTCAAATGCCCGACTGCTTGTGGCACGAAACCAAATGACTCCCAGCACGTTGGCTTGATTAGAGACAGGAGTCTCTTCCTGCGGCAGTTACCTAAGCCATACTGTGACCTTTTAGGATACGTTATTTCATTTTTTAGACCCCCATTGCCATTTAGCTACAATTGGTTCTCCAACGGGAGTCATAAATATCTGCAAGGATTTCACTTGGGATTTCTCAGGACTATTGCGATTTATGTGTTTGGATTTACTTGCTTACATTTGCGATATATGTAACAACTCAATATATTTATGCAATTTACAATTGTTATTATTTTAATAGTGTACTCAATTTGTTGCTGATTTCAGTATTTATAATCAGAGCTCGTTTTACATGTTGAGTGTTGATATTTTTATATCTTGTGGATTAGGAATCTGATCAATTCCGGTCCTATATCTAATTATTGGTTTTTTATTGTATTATTCATGTGTATATTCTTGATTAAGATTGAATAAATTGGTCAGTGCAGACCTATACACACATATATGTGTTATCGTCTATGTCCCAACATAGTTATTAGAGCGCAGTGTTCTTTTGTTTCGGTTTGATTATGAGGTTGCAATGTTGCTGTAATCTGGTGAGTGCCTTCTGTTCTTTGTTGGTGAGGTTTTCAATTTATTATTTTTCAGTGTGGATATTGGTTGATGTCATCCATGACTAATTTTTCGAAAGTGTGGACTAGATGCCGTTTGAGGTGACTGGGGTAAAAGTTGGATGGGGGTCTGAGTGTAGAGTGCTTAAAAGTATCAGTGTTTACTTTTGGTGGTGATTTGGTGGCTGAGTGCAACATTAAAGATTTTTTGAGAGTCACCCTCTGATGATCCTGTGTACATCGTGGTATATTTATGGAAATTCTATTTTACGTTCAATTTAACTCACCTAAAATCGAATCAAATCGAAATTCGATATCACAGTCAAAATCCCACATTTCATGTTGTTCGATTTTGATTAGTGATTTCTTGTTTGGATTTGGATGTCCATTTCAAAATCGGGCATAAAATCACCTATAACATAGAATATAACATTGAACACAAAATCCCCAAAATAATAGACCTGCTTCATACTGCTGATATCAGCAGGCTTCTTGTGTGTTGTGTATGAAAGTGTTAAAAAAATTATAAAAAAAACTGACGTGGGGTCACGACCAGCACTGGGCTGTGAGAGATGGTCTTGGTTGTGAAAATACGAGGAAAAAAAGATGTTGGGATCCCCCGTATTTTCACAACCAGGACCAGCTCAAACAGCCCAGTGCTGGTTCAGCTTTTGGGGGTGAAAAAAGCCGACGTCATTATTTTTCTTTATTTTAACACTTTCATACACATAACACTCAAGAGGCCTGCTAAGATCGTCAGCATGAAGCAGGTCTATTATTTTGGGGATATTGTGTTCGAGTTTGAATTCGAATATTAGTAAATCAGGGGATCCTTTCTTGGTGTATGTAAAAGGGGTGATGTTTTGACGAGATTCGATTTTGATGGGGATGCGATTTTATATTCGATTTTAGTAAATCTCTCAGGATCAAATTTCGAATGCAAATCAGATGCAAGATCACCCAAAATCTAACTTTTGTAAATATACCCCTTGGAACGTGGTCTTCTCTCTTTTCTTACTAGAGCAGAGGTGGGCAGTCATTACCTCTGTAGGGAATGCTGGGAGTTATAGTTCCACAACTGCTGGAGACCCCCAGGTTATGTACCCTGCATTTCCCAAAGGCCGGCGAGGCATGCTGGTAGGGAATCGCTGCCACTGCCTGCCCACTACGGTATTGAGTGGAGTGTTTGTACACAGCATTAGTTATGGTAAATTAATTGGACAGTAATAGTTTCCACGGATCAATAGCTGAAAGATACAGCATAGAAAAGTCAGAGAGCAGCAGATACATTGAACTAGTTACCTGGCATGGAGGCTATACCAACATAATACATACATAGATACATGCATAACTACATACATGATGTGACCACATGGACTAATAAAAAATCTAAATCACAGAGTATGTAGCGTCCATTGTAATGTGGGGAATGAAAAAAAATTGCAGGTGCTATAGGGTATATTTATCAATTAAAATTTGTGGGATATCCCCTAAAAACACCCATTTTTGGGGGGTATCCGCAAATATTATGTATGCCCTCAATGTATTTCTACGGGGCCCACAGCAGGTGAGGGAGATATCTGCTGCAATCTCCCATTTTTGATCGCAAAATCAGCCCCCGCAGCTGCATACTCTTACGGTCTGCAGTTACCAAAATATGCTAATGCCTTCCAAAGCACAGCCAAGCATAGGGACACCCACTGCTGCCTGCTCTTATCCGTACAGTGTAAGCACAGCCCAGCATAGGGACACCCACTGCTGCCTGCTCTTATCCGTAAAGTGTAAGCACAGCCCAGCATAGGGACACCCACTGCTGCCTGCTCTTATCCGTACAGTGTAAGCACAGCCCAGCATAGGGACACCCACTGCTGCCTGCTCTTATCCGTACAGTGTAAGCACAGCCCAGCATAGGGACACCCACTGCTGCCTGCTCTTATCCGTACAGTGTAAGCACAGCCCAGCATAGGGACACCCACTGCTGCCTGCTCTTATCCGTACAGTGTAAGCACAGCCCAGCATAGGGACACCCACTGCTGCCTGCTCTTATCCGTAAAGTGTAAGCACAGCCCAGCATAGGGACACCCACTGCTGCCTGCTCTTATACGTACAGTGTAAGCACAGCCCAGCATAGGGACACCCACTGCTGCCTGCTCTTATCCGTACAGTGTAAGCACAGCCCAGCATAGGGACACCCACTGCTGCCTGCTCTTATCCTTACAGTGTAAGCACAGCCCAGCATAGGGACACCCACTGCTGCCTGCTCTTATCCGTACAGTGTAAGCACAGCCCAGCATAGGGACACCCACTGCTGCCTGTTCTTATCCGTACAGTGTAAGCACAGCCAAGCATAGGGACACCCACTGCTGCCTGCTCTTATCCGTACAGGGTAAGCACAGCCCAGCATAGGGACACCCACGGCTGCCTGCTCTTATCCGTACAGTGTAAGCACAGCCAAGCATAGGGACACCCACTGCTGCCTGCTCTTATCCGTACAGTGTAAGCACAGCCAAGCATAGGGACACCCACTGCTGCCTGTTCTTATCCGTACAGTGTAAGCACAGCCAAGCATAGGGACACCCACTGCTGCCTGCTCTTATCCGTAAAGTGTAAGCACAGCCCAGCATAGGGACACCCACTGCTGCCTGATCTTATCCGTACGGGAATGTGCAACACCGTAACCATCGGTACCATTCCCGCACGTCGGGCAGCCACACAGCAGGTAAATCAAGTCTGATGAACCGCAAATACTGCAGCTCTCCTGACATGCAGAGAGGTCTCATGCTGCGGAGGAGAACGCAATGACTAATTTATGCACGCCCACCAAACGGCGATTAAACGGTCAGACACGCCTGTGTTTTTCTAACATCCCCCCTTTACCACCCCCAAACGCTGACTACCTGTCACTCACTTTGCGAGTAGGTACTGTGAGTGCGTGATTGCGATGCAAACTATCGCTCGATCTGCGTAAAAATCGCCACTGCTTCGATCTCTGAATAAAGCCCATAGTTAATAGTATGATGAAAAAATAAAAATAATACAAAAAATTGCAATAAAAGGTAGTTCCTTAAACTGCAAAGTACTTTCCTTTCTTGTGACCTATTGCCTAAGCAGATATATATATATATAATTATATATATATATATATATATATACACACTCCAGAGATATTACCTGACCCATTTAATCTAAAGAGGAAGCCTTTGACACTAACTGACAGTAATTCAATCAGAGAGTGAGTGCTCATTTCAGGTGCAGGGTAAAACAGGTCAGGGTGACGAGACCCTTTGACTGTCTATTCTGCCTTATCTGTGCCAAGAGAAACAACAGACGTAGCGCATACAGAGGATGCCATACATTTCTGTATTAGCTAATATTATTAAAATACAGTCCCACTTTTCACAGTATTTATTGGGAATGCTGATAACTCTGTAATATTACAGGCACCAGCTTTGGTAACTTATTGGGAGAATTGATAGAGAATTGAAATTGGTGCTCGGCCACACGCCTTACTGGGAATTCTCTTGTATTTTCTTCATTGCTGGAAATGATTTCGGCTGAATCTCTGAGAGGTGGCTAGGTGGTGACGGAAGCCTGCTGACGTGCAGGGGTAGTTGAGCACTTACCTTATCCTCCCTCACTCACTCATTCGTGCTGCCGATGAAACAACAGTCCTGGAGCGCAGGAAGGATGGTGCAGATGGAAGACCCTAGGGGCCCTGCAAAGGAAGGCAGATGTGCTAAGTCCGGATGGCCCCCCACTGGGTTCAGTGAAAGGTCATCATTGGTCCGCTTGGCCTTAGACTTAGCCAAGCACCAGAGCACAACTGATGGAAGGGAAGGGGTAGGGATAATAAACAACACACGGATTACGCTCACCGGCAGTACTCGTCACCTTGATGAGCTAATAGTCACAATGTCAATACCTGCAAACAAGCACAACAAACAGCCCACCCACATGGCTGCACTATGCTGACAATGTCCTTATGTGTGTACCACCCGCAACAGCCTGCCTACTGAACAGGTATCAAGTACCTATAGCTCTAACTGACCTTGTGAAACAACAATGACAACTACAGACTGGGTGTAGTGTACTAACCTATCCCCTACCCACTTATTCTATATTACCCAACAATACAGCGTCAAACAGATGCAATAAACACAAGCAGGTACCTATCAACCACCTACCTTCAACTGGCTTACCAATGGCCCTACACAACAGGGAGGGCCTAACGCCTAGTACAAGGGGCCTGATACAAGTACTACCGGGCTTAGTGCCCAAAGTGGCTTGGGCCTAGTGCCCACCTAACATTGGACCAACAACAATTACTATAGGGCCTAGTGCCCTCAGGGACTCTGGCCTTGTGCCTGCCTAACAATAGGCCAACAGTTACTACAGTCCCTAGGGCCCTCAGTGGTTTAGACCTAGTGCCCGCCTAACAATGGGCCAGCAACAATTACTACAGGGCCTAGTGCTCTCAGTGGCTCGGGCCTAACGCCTGCCTAACAATGGACCTGCCCCTGATGATTGGGGCCTAGCCCCATGACACTCCCATAATACGCCCATAAGACGAACAATCTCCATCTACGACAGTTCCCAGTAACTGTCCAGTGTTTTTAGGGATTTTTGCGCATGCACAGTGGCAAAAAAATTGCTCAACTAAGTGAACATTGTCATTGGATCTAAATCACGCACTAAATGTTCCCAGCCCTACCACCCAGATGAAGGGAAGATTGTATGGCCATAACTAAGCACTTCTGCAAAGCGGCCTGTTCTGATGTGCGCAAAGTCTCTCCTCCGCGTTAATCCGGCACTTGTAGTGAGATGCTAGGTGAAAAAAACAGACTGTAAATGGAGTGTAAAGTATGTTTGGGTGTGTATATAGTACATGTATGTTTTCCATATTGGGAATGGTTTAAGTACTATTTCACTCTTGTGCTTTGCCCTGTCGGCTGAGATGATAAATGGGACAGAATCATATTTTGGTTACAGAAGACAAAATTAATTTTTTTTTATTTTTTTGTTGTCTGCGCATTAGTAACATTTCTCAGTGTCTGTCAGACCGCTGTGGTTTGAGTGGAGAATATATAAAATGAAAAGTGTCTTACAATAGCTGTATGTCATCAGGTTTCCTCAGGAGAACCCATATTGGTCCAGCCAAAAACTTGGATCAATAAATTGCAGGGTTTTTTGTGTCCCCAGGACAGGAATGATGCTCATCTGTCTCCTCCGGGTCTCATCAATCGTAGTCACACATCAAACGCTGCAAAATTCTGTTCCCGTGGCTGCGTTGCAGCCTTAGCGAGGGCAATAAAATCAGAGGTTGTTAGAATCAGGTTGCTGCGACTTTCTCTAACATGAAGTTATAATGGCTCACACTACTGCATTATACAATGTAAGGGCATGATGGTGTACTGGATATCATTATGACACGTTCTCATAGATAAGGTCACCTTCATAAACAGTGTATGTATTTATAGGTTATACTAGTCGGTCGTCAAGGGACCTTAACAGTCCAGGTTTTAAGGATATCAATTGCAGATGGCTATATCAAAATAAGGGGCCCATTTTTCAATGAGTTATATCGGACTATTTAGTAAGCCATGTGTGGAGATAAAGTGAACGGGGATAAAGTTCCAACCAATCAGCTCCTAACTGTAATTTTTCAAACACAGCCTGTGACATGGCAGTAAGGAGCTGATTGGCTGGTACCTTATTACCGTTCACTTTATCTCCATCCAAAGCTTAGCCATTAGAATGTAAGCTCTCACAAGCAGGGCCCTCTACGCTCTTGTGCTTCTCCTTACATACGCAATGAGTTTTAAGACGAATTTGGTATGATAAATAGTGCTCAAGCCAATCAGCTCCCAACTGTCACTTTTCAAATGGATGACAGTTGGGAGCTGATTGGCAGGAGCACCATTATCATACACAATGAGTTTGAACACTTATTGCGTATGATAAAACTCATTGATAAATGAGCCCCTAAGTGAGGCACTAATTAGGTCACCTGTGCTTAAGCATGGATATCTTTAAAATCTGAACCAATGGGTTATACATTAGTAAATGTCATGGAATAGGATGGAGCTTGTGTCTTAATTACATTCGAACACTGTTTTTTTGTGTTTGCCAAAACACTCCTGATACTGGGGACAGGGACTGTAGACATTTGTGGGGGAGCCGAGTGGCTATGGAAGTCCAGTAGCAATATGAAACCGTGAAGGGTCCCGAGTTGGGCATTTCCTCTATGACATCAATATAAAATATTTTTTTCGGATCTCTACAGCATACTTGTCTAAATTTCCTACTTCGATGTTAGGTCTGGAGGTGATGTGGGCGGAGCTTGATGACTCAATTTGTGTCGCTGAGTGTGGGTGGGACAGTGGCATCATCCAGCCATTGCTCACCCACCACGTCATAGGACCTTAACAGGTTTTGAGAATAGTTTTTGGAAAGGTTATAAGAAAACACTTAATAGATGCTCTAATTAAATAGGTTGAAATGTTTAACTAGGTTGTATTATATTTTGCTTTACTACGTAATTGCTTCATAGTGTGTATTTTAAAACGTTAACTTCATTTTGATTTAATTTAACAGTGTTTAGCAAATAAATCCTGGGCAAAAAAACTTACTCATACAGGATATAAAATCATTCATTTTCAACTCGCCGTCTTACGAGAACAAATACAGATTAGCCTGAAGGATAATACAATAGTACTAGGATAATTTGGGCATATTTTCATTGTCGCTGTGTGGACGGTTATTGCTATTCCGGCGTTGTCCTGGGAATACACAAGCTGTCATTTTCCCGAGCGATGGTGAGGAAAATCTTGCAGGGGTATAACACACGGTGGAGTGGAAGGATGAGACTGAAAGTAATCTATTTGCTAAACAGGATTCAGGGTATTGGATGGAAAGTGAACACTGATTGCTCAGCATTAATTATATTTAAGTCATGTGTAAGTGACATAGGAGGGACTCAGGAATTGTAAGCTGGTCACATTTGCTATGTAATCCTTACAGCACAGAATGCTAACTATACATGGGATTGTTGGATATTCATATAATGTGAGGAGGGGAATGGGAGTAGCAGACTGGTAGTTGTACTGTATAGTGGAAGGAGCAGGGTCCCCCAGCAGCACAGAGTATATCAGGAGATGAGTGATGTGTTAGTGAGGACAGGACTGGATGTGACATGGGCATTGACGTGATGTGAGGAGGGGAAGGGAGGTAGCAGGAGGACACATACCAAGAGTTATTTTGTGGAAAGAGCAGGGTCCCCAGCAGCACAGAGTATATCAGGAGATGAGTGATGTGTTAGTGCGGACAGAGCTGCATGTGACAGGGACAGTGACATGATGTGAGGAGGAGAATGGGGGCAACCGGAAGCCACAGACAGAGTTATATAGTGGGAGGAGCAGAGTCCACAAGCAGCACAGAGTATATCAGGAGATAAGTGATGTGTTCGTGAGGACAGGACTGGATGTGACATGGGCAGTGACATGATGTGAGGAGGGGAAGGGAGGCAGCAGGAGGACACATACTTAAGGTGCCCATCCACTAGACGATTAAATTGAGCGACTGAACGATAATGATATCGTTATCGTTCATAAATCGTTTGCAAATCGATAAGAAAAATGTCTAAAACGACCAGCGGTGCTCGCTCCCGCTGGTCGTTTAGACATCTATCATCGGGCAAACATGCTGGACAACCTGACGATAACATCAGATTCAGCATGTTTGCAGATGATTGATGAGCCTACACTGAACGACTGCTCGTTTAGTGTAGGCACATCACAGACTGATAAACGACTGCATGATTATAATGTCGTAATCGTGCAGTCGTTTTCATGTCTTTAAGTGGATGGGCACCTTAAGAGTTATATAGTGGAAAGAGCATGGTCCCCAGCAGCACAGAGTACATCAGGAGATGAGTGATGTGTTATCCTGAATTAGGGACAGAGTTGTATGTGACAGGTGCATTGACATGATGTGAGGAGGGGAATGGAGGCAGCAGGAAGCGGGAGTTATATCACGTGCCCCAGCAACACAGAGTACATCAGGAAATGAGTTAGAACAATTCTGAACTAGAATAGATAACAAACTTCAGTTGCTGATGGTTGGAATGGAAGGCCCTGCACTGCCACCTACTTTTCATAAGTGGTACTACATTTTCCTTTTTACATCGTACTAACCTTCTTTGAGATATTTTTATCTTTTTTCATGCTTTGGGGGACACGGCTGTAGTCCCTAAAAATATGATTGGACTTTTTAGCACTGTCCTGATTAAATAATTAAAAGGACCACTAAACCCCAAATAGAAAATTGCAGATATGTACCTTGAAGATAAAATATACAGATCACTGTAACTCTTGCAAATACACTGAAGCTCTGCTATACAGTTAAGTGTTACCTCCACACTTCATTACAGACAGCTGAACCCACTCCCACATATTTGGAACAGTGGGCCTGATTCAGAGCCGCTCGTAAGCGGCCTCTCGTTCGCTCCGAGCGATGTTTGCCCAACTGCGCATGCGTACGGATCGTTATACGCATGCGCGAACCAGTCAGTGCGGCCGAAATTTGTTTGTTTGCTAAACAGCGAATGCCTGCTATTTTGAGTGACAGGAGGAGGCGTATGTGGGTGGTAACAGGGGAAGGTGCTTGAAAACGGGGAGTGGAGATCCGAACGCAAGCGTGCTTATAGATCAAAACGGGAGTTTTATGGGTGTGCATAATTAAAACAGCAGCGTCATTGACCACGTCACTGGGTTATTTTATAGCCAGAACTGCTTGCAAAATTGTGGTAGCAAAAACCAACCACAAGAATAGCGAGCAGTTCATACGCTGGTCGATGTACTCGATTAATCTAATAAATAGCGGACATGACGTAGGATGCGAGCGGCCAGGGGGCATAGTTTCCCAAAAAACGACCGCAAGTTTTGTACGCTCGTTCAGACCTAGAGGCGTGAACAGACCGCAAAGAGCGAACGGTTCATTTGAATAGCCACCCCTATTTTCTGGACGAGCGAGCGCTAATTGCGTCCGGCTCTGAATCAGGCCCAGTGTCCTAGTGGGTTCTAATTCAGTTCACATAGTTTAATTTGCAATCAGTTCTAGTGCATGATTCCACAAATCTACACAATGCAGGTCTGCAAACCTGTCAGTCATTCTGTGACTAGACAATCACATCCCTTCTAACCTGCAGACAGAGGAATGAGATAGAACAAAATGGACCTTTTTACTTAGATCTAAACACTCCAGTTATTTCACACAGGTTGCTAATACCCAGCATTTAATATACACTATATGGACAAGAGTATGTGGCCACACCTGTTAATTATTGAATTAGAGGTGTTTCAATCAGACCGGTTGTCACAGGTGTATAAAATCAATCACCTAGCCATGATGTCTCCATTTGCAAACATTTGTGATACAGAATGTTCTGAAGAGCTCAGGGATTTCACGCGTGGTACTGTGATAGGAAGCGTGGTACTGTGATAAGAAGCGTGGTACTGTGATAGGATGCCACCTTTGCAATAAGATGGATGGTGAAATTTCATTCCTGCTGGATATTCCACAATCAACTGTAAGTGATATTATTAGAAAGCAAAAGCGTTTAGGAACAACAGCAACACAGCCACGAAGCGGAAGACCACTTAAAATCACAGAGCGGGGTCAACGACTGCTAAGGCACATGGTGCGTAAATGCTTTGCTGATTCCATAGCTGAAGAGTTCCAAACTTCCACTGGCATATAAGCACAAAAACTGTGCGGTGGGAGCTTAGTGGAATGGGTTTCCATGGCCGAGCAGATGTATGCAAGCCTCACATCACCAAGTCCAATGCCAAGCGATGGAGTGGTGTAACGCACACCGACACTGGACTGTGGAAACGTGTTCTGTGGAGTGACGAATCACGCTTCTCTGTTTGGCAGTCAGATGGGCGAGTCTGGGTTTGCTGGATGCTGGGAGAACGTTACCTGTCTGACTGCATTGTGCCAACTGTGAAGTTTGGTGGAGGAGGGATAATGGTATGGGTCTGTTTTTCAGGGTTTGGGCTAGGCCCCTCATCTCCAGTGAAGGGCATTCTTAGTGCTTCAGCATACCAAGACATTTTGGACAATGCTACGCTTCCAACTTTGTGGCAACAGTTTGGGGAAGGCCCTTCTTTTATTCCAACATGACTGTGCCCCAGTGCACAAAGCAAGGACTATAAAGACCTCGTTTGATGAGTTTGGAGTGGAAGAACTTGAGTGGCCTACAGAGAGCCGTGACCTCAACCCCATCGAGCACCTTTGGGAAGAACTGGTATGGAGATTGCGAGCCAGGCCTTCTCGTCCAACATCAGTGCCTGACCTCATAAATGCTGTACAGAATGAATGGGCACCAATTTCCTAAGAAACACTCCAAAATCTTGTGGAAAACCCTACAAGAAGAGTGGAAGCTGTTATAGCCGCAAAAGGGGGATCAACTCCACATTAATGTATATGTATTTGAATACAATGTCATTACAGTCCCTGTTGGTGTAATGGTCAGGCGTCCAAATACTATTGTCCATATAGTGTATGTCAGGTGCTGTCATTTCAAGCTCTGTAACTACAATGCCCTTTTTGTTAGAATTTTGATTCTTGATGTATCCAGATTAATAAAATGATAATAAAAAAAATACTGATTTTGCTATTTTACCAGGTTTCACAGTATTTCATTTTCAATCATAAATTTAGGAAGTTGTTTATCTCATCTCTGTACAGTTGTGTTGTAGGTTTGTGTATCAGCCCCTGCTGTGTACAGAATAAACACTGTGTTCTGCAGAAAGTTCATATAGATTATTTATGATCCGTATGCAGTGATAAAGCAATTCAAGTACAATTTCTAATGCTTGTCAGCAAAATGCTGTCCTCCTTGTTCAGTAACGTATTCTTAGGACCTTATTCAGCAGTGCAAAAATCGGGAATCTGTGCAGGCGCCTGACCCATTCTACGCATGTGCGGAACGGGTCTGCGATCTCGCATGCAGACTGTCACTGATTGTCTGCTGCCATTTGTGGGTGGGGAGGGGGTTGGCGCTGTTGTTGGGGAAAGGGGGGGGGGGGAAGAGACCAAGGTCTCAGGGCCTGCTTCAGACCCGCTCGCAAGCGAGTCGATGGTGGCCCAGTGCGCATGTGCACGACGGAGCCGGCTCCGTCATGCACATACGCGAGACCCGGATAGCGACGGGCAATCCGTCGCTCCGGGTCTCGTACCAAAGGGGGCGTACTGTCGATGTTGAGTGACAGCACGCCCCCTTTGGTGGGCGGGCCGGGGGTGTGGCTGCCCAGATGGAGGCATTCCCATGGGAACGCCTACCGTCTGGGGCCGGCCCCACTGACATCACAAGTGATGTCAGTGGGAGTGCTTTCGGCTCTATTAGAGCCGAAAGCACTCTGGGGCTTGCGGCAACGAGACCCTACCACAAGGGTCTCGTCGCAAGCCAGATGGTCGCGATGGTCTTGACCATCGCGACCATCTTCCTGGCCGCTCGCTATAGCTGTGGGTGGTCACCCACAGCTATGCGAGCGACCAGGAGGCCACTCTAAAAAAAAATCAGAAGGCCGGCCCTGATTCAGAGCGAGCACTCTGTCAGAGCGTCCGGCTCTGAATCAGGCCCTCAGTCGGCTAATGGAGATTTCCTGGCCTCTTCCTCTCATCTGCAGCGGCTGACTTGCGTGACCCCATTGGTCACCTTGGCTGGCCGATGTTCCCGCAGAGTATCCGATGCTGCGTTGGACAACATAGCTCGGATAAATAATGCAGCAGGAGGCGTGAGGCATTCCCTTATCTGCAAGGATTGCAAAGCTGCCAGCGTGCATACATCATATCTATAGCCTGCGTGCATACATCATATCTATAGCCTGTGAGCAGCTTTGCAATTGCAATCCTTGCTGAATCAGACCCTTAGTACACGCTTTTATTATTTTCCTTGGTGAGGAAGTTACTGGATTAATTATTTCTTCATTTTCCTTCTTATAATATTAGATACAGTGTTTGTCTAAATGACCAATTTCATTTACATTTATTATAGTATTGCAGCCCTCATCATCCTGCCAGAGATGTGCAGTCAGGGTAGGCAGGGGAGATAGAGCCGATTTGGTATGAAAATGATTAGAATAATACAAAGAAGTTATTTAGAACTTATAAACATTTTCTTTGTTTATTGTAATAATTTTTATAGTTAACACCCACCAGCTTTTGTGGAGCTCCCTGAGACTGCAGAGAGATGAGAGATGAGGCAACTCAGCCTCGCTTCTGTATGGTCAGACACTGCTTGCAGAGCTGGGGGCGGGGCCACACCACAGGCAGTAAGCTGCACAAAAAGAGAGCTAATAGAGGCATGCCTCTTAGTATGGGGAGGAGGAGAGGCGTGCCTCGAGCACTGATGGACACCTTGGATGCGTCATGTGAGCAGGAAGTGCACTGCAGTGTTTAGAAATCAGTCAGCAGCAGCAAGAAAAGACACAGTGATGCAGGTAGGAGAATCAATGGACACTGAAGCTTAGTGTAGTGAGGGGAGAGTTACAGTGAGTAGAGGGTGAGACAGGATCCCAGCACTCAGACCCATCTCCATGCATGCCTCCCCAGCCATTGACCCCACCGCATGTTACTGCTTCCTGTGTGAATCATTTATGGTTTGCTGTGTAAACTCACCCTAGCCCCTTTTCGTGCTGGCACTTTTCTGTGTTGCTGTTCTGAGATAAGGTTGCAAATTTACAGATGCAGCCGGCTCTTCATGAATTAAAAAAAAAAAAAATCATTGTCTCCTCTAAAATAAAAAAATCTATCATAATTTTGAAAGAGGAATGCACAACTGTGCAGACTCCAGTCTTCCTGATCCCCACAGAGGTTTTATGTCCTGTTCCAAGATGGCCACCAAGCTCACTATTAAGCACGTACAGGGGTCATCTTGTCTTATACATGTAGAGATCATTTACCTCATTTTTATTCTTCCTCCCCAGGAGAAACAGGTGGGCAGTGATTGGGGGTGGGCCGGACTTTTTTTTGCCACATTAAGCCCCATCTCTTGCTGTAAATACTGTATATTTAAAAATATGGAGTGGGACCAAATGACACAATTCTTTTAGAGTTGGATCACCGAAACTCCCGGAAAACTTTCCCCAATTTGCCCACTTCACTAGGAAGTGGGCAGGATCTGGGAGAAGTGCCTACTCTTACAGGCAGTGGCAAAAGCAGGATTTTGAAAGGGGGGAGTTCCAAATCCTTAGTTACCAAACCAATGAAAAAACATCTAGCCTCAAATATATATATATATATATATATATATATATATATATCTTACACAGGCTTTAAGACCACTACAGTAAAATATACCACTGACACCTCTATCACTGAAAAACATTAATGCAGCAGGCAAATAAATACAGCCAGCATGATTTATTAAAGGCCCCCCTTCCCCCAGTAGTGCCCCTAATACAGTGCCCCCAGTAGTGCCCCTTATAGCCCCCAGTAGTGCCTCTTGTACAGTGCCCACCAGTAATGCCCCTTATGCAGTACCCTCAGTAGTGCCCCTTATACAGTGTCCCCCAGTAGTGGTCCCCCCATGTAATGCCCCTTATACAGTGCCCCCAGTAGTGGTCCCCCCTATGCAGTGTCCCTTATACAGTGTCCCACAGTAGTGGTCCCCCAATGTAGTGCCCCTTATACAGTGCCCCCAGTAGTGGTCCCCCCTATGCAGTGTCCCTTATACAGTGTCCCCCAGTAGTGGTCCCCCCTATGCAGTGTCCCTTATACAGTGTCCCCCAGTAGTGGTCCCCCCATGTAGTGCCCCTTATACAGTGACACCAGTAGTGGTCCCCCTATGCAGTGCCCCCTCGTGAGTGAGCTCCAGCCCGACTCCCTCTGTAGATGCAGCTGCCAATGAGAGTCTGTCTGACTCATTGGCTGCTAAAACAAACACTCACTGCGGTCCGCACTACACTACCTGAAACCGACGGCGCTATGTCACTGATCGGTGGGCAGGGGGGATTTTTACTCAGAAACCCCACCTGCATGCGCATATGCCAGGGGTGCGGGGGAGTTACCTGAAAAATCGTGAACCTACCGCAGGTTCCAGTAGAGTAGGCAAGTATGATGTAGAGTGACATGGTGGGAGACAGAAGTGTCCTACTTAGTTCCTATAAGAGATACGGTTAATGCCTACTCCGCTCAAGCTCTGCTCCATTACCAGTGTACATGTAACAGTGAGTACGACTCTACCTAATACACTTCAATAAACCAACATCACTGGTTAAGTAACTGGACTGTTCATAGTTTGAGACATCCGTAGGTGTGTGCCTACATGACTCTGCAATATCAACACCTGCAGACACATCATTTTCAACACATTAGAATGGCATAAGACAACTGCACTTTTATTACAAGGCTGTGTTTATTAATAGAACATGTCCTATTTTTAGTGTTTCACTCTAATAACGCCGCAGCTCCTCCAGGACATAGGAATCCAACATGTTACTCATCTCTGCGCTTAGATACATCCTGTATGACTGCTTATCACAGCGACACTGGATTTTATAGCGTAGCAATGTAGGAATAATAGTCTCTGGAAGGTTCTTGTAGCAACGATCTGTGTACAGTTGTGTCACTTCAGCGTACTCCTGATGAGACATGTATTGAGCATGTACGATAGGCAATAGGCATGCAACTTTACGTTTCTTCAGCATTCACTAATCTTGAAGTTGGTGGCTGCACTTTTATTGCAGGTCTGCTCATACTACACCTTAGGCTGCTCAGGACAGGTTTTATGGTCCCTGTGATATATCTCTAGAACCCTGCGAGAGCGCTTATGTCCGAGCAATACAGAGGACTGAGGGACAGTAACATGTATTAATGAAGTCCATTTGGAAAAATGATCTTTATTTGCAACAATGGCCACAATATATTAGACAAATGTTGTGATCCTTCCCCTTTGCAGATTATAACAAAGAATAATGTTCTTGTCCAATATTGGGCTGTTTATGTACGACGTTCTCTCAGAACACAGAATAAAGTAGTACAGACGGGGGCCCCGTGGGGTTGCGTATTTATTCTGATAATGTCGGAGAGTTTGCCCGTATATATTTATAAAATAAAAAGAAATGGCATGGAGCAGATCCAGAAGACTGTTCTTTATGTCTCGGTGGCACAGAGGCAGAGCATGAAGACTTTTATTGCAATGTACAACTATCTGGGGAGGGAGAGGATTGTGGAATAATAAAAAAGAAAGTGACAAGTAAAAAAATAATAATAACGTTTTTCTCCTCTCAAACCCCCTCGGTGAGACAGGTTGAGAAATGGTCTGCTCGGCAGACAGCGCATTAGAGCGGAGTGGCGGATAACAGTATCACCCGAAAATGTCGCCTTAACCCCTTCCCTGCTGCAGAATGCAGACCCAGGGAGAAGTCATTAGATAACCTACTTATTAATCCGGGGTAGGGTCTGATCTGCTATATGACAATTAATCATTTTGTTTTTCTTCTTTTTTTTTTTTTTCTACTTACAGCAGCCAAGAAAAAAGGGCAAAGGAAATGAAACAGTCTACCAGGTAACACCCTAAATCTGAGTATTTCCATTAGATTATTGTAGGCCGCCGACCACTGCGATTTATTCCTCTGCATGCATTTCCAATCTCAGCTATTTCACAGGTGGTTTTTAAAGCACCGGATCATTAATGGAGTCCAGGTTATAGGTATTGGGAAATAACTGGGAAAGATCAGGTTTGCAGCTAAACAAAAGGCGAAGACTTCCTTCTCTAATGACAGCAGGTATCCGGCCCACCTGCCTGCTCTTATGTACATAGGGCCTGATTCAGACCCGCTCGCAAGTGGGTCGATGGCCGGGCAGTGCGTGCGCGAGCCCCGGAGCGAGTGAGAACTTCACTCGCTCGGGGCTCGCAGCAAAACGGGGCGGCTGTCGATGTTGATTGACAGCTCGCCCTGTTTTGTAGGCGGGTCGGGGGGGGGGGGGGTGGCTGGCCAAACTGAGGCATTCCCGAAGGAACGCCTGCCGTTTGGGGGCGGCCCTACTGACATCACACGTGATGTCAGTAGTGAGCTTCCTGCTCTATTAGAGCAGGAAGTTCACTGGGGTTTGCGGTGGACGAGACCCTACCATAAGGGTCTCGTTGCTAGCCGGATGATCGCGACCATCACCTGGCCGCCTGCTAAAGCTGTGGTTGGTCACCCACAACTTAGTGAGCGGCCTGGAGGCCGGCCAAAAAAAACAGAGCGAGCGCCTCTGAATCAGGCCCATAGTCACAGAGCAGATTCTGTCCACTCATATTGAGAGTGGTCCCGATGTACATTGTTCAACAGAACGAGTGTAAGCAAACACAGTCCAGTTAGATAGTAAATTAGACTTTCTCAACATTCTCAAAGAACCTGAGATTTTTGAGCATTTCTTTTGGGGGGCAATGACATCCTTGGGACCTCTGCTGGTTTTAACCCATCTAATGACACAGAGGACCATATTCAATTTGGAGTGAAACGCCGTTATCGGGAAATATTTTTCGCCGATGACAACATTTTCACTTTTCTCCGTATTCAATTTCAAAGACTTTTCGCAGGTGCGAAAAATCTTTGCAAAAATCCAGGGAAAAGTTTTCACCATAGAATGGGTGGCAAAAAAAGAGCAGAATTGGGGTTTTGGAGTACAAACTAAAAATAAAAGTACCCTGCACCCCTTGAACTGTCCCCCAAAGGTATTTTGTGTCAAAAAAATATAAAAAAGTTCCACAGGACACCCCAAAAAATGTACTTTCATTTTGGGGTAAAAATAAAAGTTAGGGACAAACTTTTAAGCTAGCGAAATAGACTGTGTGTGGGGGGGGGGGGGTCCCCAAGTATACCCCAGGTGTTTTTTTGATCGCGGCAGGTGGATTTTTAAAAGTTCATTTTAGGGACTTAAAAATATGCTTGCACCCATTTTCATGTACCCCAAATTTGATGGGACTACTTGTTTTTATAAAAAAAAAAATTTGCTAAATGCTATTCATCACCACTTTGTCAAAGACGCTTAAAAGCACCTATTGATACCATTTAAAAACCCCAAATACCTTTAGCAGGGCTGTTCGGGGGTACACATAGTGATCCCCCATGTCAGTGCATCTTTTGGGGGGAGACAGGCTGATTTTCTCAAAAATGACAGAACTTTTCGCTAATTACCCTTTCGCCGGGTCCCATTTTCGCCTATTTGAAAATGAATATGGGGATACGCTGGCACATGCCCGATAGTTTTTCGCCCAGAAAAGCTCCAGTGACGGCAAAAAGACTTTTCGCCTCAAATTGAATATGGCCCATAATCTAGATCTCAGTTCCAGACTGACAGTAGTGGTAACTTCCTGAGACTGTTCATCTGGATCTAGGGCAATATCCAACATACAAACTAGCAATTTATTTATCTGAAAGCTATACAGGAGACACAATGTTGCTCAGGCTGAGCATTGTGCAGTTTAATGCCTTTATACCTTCCCCCAGTGTGTACATTTCTTTTATAACTTCCGTGTGTAATGTGTAAGTAATGATGGCGGATAATAATTAACATGCAAATAGTGGACCTGATTAGGAGTAAATCCAAACAAATAGCGATTTGCTCCTGGAACAAACCATGTTGAAATACAAGGGGTGCAAGTGCATTTAACTTTTAGCATAAAGGGCAAATCATACTCGTCTACTTTCTGGGATCATCCGGCAAGTGTTCCCCCACGCCAGTATTTGTGGGCAAGTCTCCATGAGGCTGACTGCGGACACGATTTGTACTGAATTGTCATCAAGGCCTCGCCTCCTGCTTCACATTGCCGTTAATTGCAACATTGTATAATAGGGGCGGGGCCAGAATGACGCAATTGTGCCATCGCGCACATCTGCCCCACCCACGAGACACACACCACAGTGCCGACCGGAGGGTGCAGCCCAAAGTTCGCAATTATAGGGTAAATACGGTCTGCTTTTGCATGTAGCAAACCAATGGGGGGCAGATTTGTTGTTACACTGAAATTTAGATTTGAGCTAGGACTCGCCCCTCCCAAATCTAAAACTCTCTACACACTACGCCTAATTCGCACTTATGTGCTGCAAGTGGGTCAGACTTAAAATGTGCAATGTTTGGCGATGAGCCAGAAAACTAAAATTACTTTTGCACATCAACACCACAACATATAGGCTATTTATTCCCCAATGGTTTTACTGTACTTATAAAGAGTTCCTGTCATATAGCACCTACATTTAATGTAATGGATGATTTACATAGTACCTAATGCACTATATATTTATGAAAAGAGACAACCCCCCCTCCCCCCTCCCATGACTGATCCATCGGTGTGAGAGAATGATGTGGAACTGCCAATGTTGGCTGCAGACTCTCACGCCCGCACTCAGACGGCTTATTCTGCGCTAGGAAGACAGGTCCGCTATGACGGCTCCACAGTCAGCCTTCGGGATTTGCATATGGCGTGCAGAGATATTTCACGCTCACTGCAAGACTGAGGGCCTGATTCATTAAGGATCGCTATTGCTAAAGCGTACGCAGGTGGCCTGTTATTGCATACTGAGCATGTATCGCAACACTGCGATCACAATGCATTCACACGCAGACCACGGAGAGACATCGCAAAGTGATTGACAGGCAATGAGCGTTTGGGGGTGGTGACGGGGGAGTGGTCGATGAAATGTAGGCATCTGTCCGTTTGAATGCCGTTGCATGCGCGTGCATAAATTAGCCAGAGTGAATGCATACACAGCTTGAATATTTACTGCAAGCAACGAGGTTATCAATTTCTAAGTAAGGTCAGGGCTACTGTAATGCTGCGTGAGGAGCCGATGGTAACCGATGATACCGATGTATATGCAGGACTGCAAGGTATTACGGATGTGAGATAGCGGTAGTAGGAGACAGTGGGCATCTCTATGCTGGCAGTGCGACAGTATTGCAATAGCATACAGTAGCATATTTTCGCAGCAGACCTGCGTGCGATTACGGAGCTGCGGTCGCAACAGCGATCCTTAATGAATCAGGCCCTGTGTGGTGTTGGACAAAGTGGAGATTATTTAGAGTTAGGAGCGGAACCATGTCACACTGGAAGGGGCAGATGCAAACCTACTTGAGCCTGCAAGACAAATCCTAACTGCTCTGGCACGTTACACCCACATACTGGACAGTTCTTTTTGTACTGTACTTTAGAGTTTGGCAAAGCCGTGCCAACCTCACGACTCTAAATTGGGCTATGCATTTTACACACAGCACACAATGTATTTCCGGATACTAATTTTGCATCCAGTAGCTGAATTTGCTACTTACTCTATATCAGCCCTGCTGAGTGGAGGAGGGGCAGGGCAGGGGGAATGTCCACAATGCCATACCTCGCATTTGCTCCTATAGTGACCAGGTGATAAGGAAGGTATGTTTGTGGGCACGAAAGTGGGGTGATAAAACGCTGTAGGTGCTAGGGTGTCTGCATCTGGCTACACACTGGGAGATATATCGGGCGTTCAGTCGAACGGCCAATTTATCACAAGCTCGTCGGCGGGTTTGAGCCCAGCATAAGGCAAGGTTCTCACCTCTGGGGAAGAACAACCCTGCACACTTGTACCTTGCCAGCCAACAAGAGTGGCTATAATGAGTAATGTTCGCTCCTGCCTATTGCTTAAGCTGGGTACACACGGAACGATGTAACCAACGATCTAGTTAGTGATTTCCCTTTTATATCCATGAGCACTCCCGGATAAACGATATTGTGCATACAACATGGAATGATACAGGGTCGGCTTGAGGAGGAGCCGTGTGCGTCCAAAAAGGGTGCATGGCCTAATTACAATAGGTCACACCCCATAAATGACACGATGGAGGCGTGTCCATATGGCACACCTCCCATTAAACGTCAGGCTAGGGGCGAGCCCAGCACTCCTTCAGTGCACTGAATGGATGCCACGCACTTCTCCGGGGCCAGCACCGCCTTGGCGGTGGGGGTGCCCAATCTCCCAAGCACTGGTGGGACACTTCGGCCTGTGGGTGGAACAACGGGACTGTCCCGCTGAAAATCGGGATGGTTGGGAGGGGTGCACCCTCTATGGGGTGGCGCGCCCCTGTTTAACTGCAACTGCACTGGTTGAACATGCCTCGAGCCAGCGCCTGGAATGATTGTACAGACGATAATGATTTGCAGTCGTTAACAACCCATCTATAACGATATACCGTTTGGCAGCAAACAACCTCACAATGCATCTTCTGTCTCTCTGTCGGCTGGCACAAAATGGTGGAGGGGAGTGGCAATGAAAAGTGACGACAAATCGTTTGTCGTCCATGACATCGTCCATCGTGCATAAACACGGAACGATGTGTGCCAAATCGTGAAAGACAGGTCGAGATCTTTCTGCATGTTCAAGAGATCAGTGACCACGATCAACAACAGCGGGAGCGCGCATCTGCATCGCTATCATGGCCACACACGCCACTTTTTAAACTATGTTGCTCCAATTGGTCGAAAACGGCCATATCGTTTAAAAAATCACACCGTGTGTGGGGACATCTAGTCTGTTGCAACATAAAGATTCACAGATGACAGATATTACACTAACAATTGGCTTTCAATGAGCCTTTACCTGAATCATTACAAAAGGTCAGCTTTTATGGATAAAAGACCCATAATTCAAATAACATTGGTCGTACTGTGAATTTGAAAGTTTGTGAGAAGAACACCAAAGAGAATTCTAAAGGCCCGTACACACTGGATGATATCCATGTACGATAACGTTGAACGATATATCGTTCATATCATTAACTTTGTATGCACTCACCGAAGAACAGTGCGCGCTCCCGTGGGCTGTTAATGATATCCTCAGTCTGCTGTACATGCAGCTCAATCCGGGGATATCGTTAGCGATACCATGCTGCCGAATGCAGCATTAACTCGCTCCACCACCTTCGTTCGTCGTTGCCGGGCCCACCACTGCCGATGTCGCTCACTGGACACATTGTCCAGTGTGTATGCGCCTTTAGAGAATTCAAGATAATGTTCTAAGCATACACAAGATAGGTAAATGCTACACAATAATATCAAAGTGCTTGGATATCCCAGGGAGCACTGCATTATAATGGAATGGGTATGTAATGCCGGCTGTCGGGATGCCTCCTGTCAGAATACCGACAGCAGTACCCCGACAGGGGTTAGGTAAGTATACTTACCATCCCTCCTAACCCTCCCTCCTTGTAGCTTAACCCTAACCACCCCGCACCCTTACCCTCCCTGTTAGTGCCTAAACCTAACCTCCCCCCCAAAAACAAAAATACCTAAACCTAACCCTCCCCCCCGCGCAGTTAATGCTAAGGGCACCCTGGCCTTACCTTGTTCTGTCTGGCGTTCTGGCGTCGGGATTAAGATCGGCGTCGGTATTTCAATGCCTATCTTAAGTCCCTTGTCGGGATTTCATTGTAGGTATTGAAACCAGCGGCCTCCGGTCTCATAACTACCTCCCCATTAGAATACATGGGTTCTGGGTGCATGGTTGGCAAAAGGCAGCAAGTAAGGACCCAGTGGCGTAAGTTTATTCCAAACGCCCGGAGGCAAGTTATAATTTGGCGCCCCCCACCCACCCCCGTCACAGCCGCTGACACTGTAATGTAGCAATTCGCATGCAGACAGGCTATAGATACACGAAAGGCAGCAGCTGATGGTCTGACATGGAGCTCTGCACTAGTGTATGGTGGCTTCTCAGGTGCCGGGAATGTATTGGGCGGCCGTGACGGTACACTCCGGGTACGTAGTACAGCCATAAGTGGGGTGAATATGTTGTGGACAATGGAGGAGGTGCCCCTTTCAGTGCTGGAGCCTCCATTGTCTCCCATAGTTCTGCCCCTGTAAGGACCCATTTAGCCATTTCCACCCAGAAATCTTAGGGTGACCTTTAAGGTTTAATGGGTTAATGCTGGTGGTTATAAACGACATATGAGAATGTAAATATATTCCGAAATGGGTTTACAGAAGATCGTTCTATGTAATCTGAATTTTTTTCCCTCCCTTAGTATTCAACCCTCAAAATATTACAAACATCAGCCCATCAAGTCACATTTTTCCTTTACTATTATTATTTTTTTTAACAGGACTTAAGCGGAGCCCAGAGGGACACGTACAATGTGCTGCAGATGCAGCCTCTGCCCTGAGAGCTCGGCGCGCGGTGTGGATGAAGTACTGGATGCGAGTGGGATTCACGAGGCCACATCTCCAATCAGGAGGACATTCTCTGAGCAATACATCAGCCTATTCCCCGCTTCTTTCTTTGTCATTTAACAAATTGAGCAACATAGAACATTCAGTACATGTAGAGGAAAGACTGGTTCTCCGCTGGATGGCTGCCAGTGCCACGTTAATAACAGGCGAATTCGGCACTTTGCTGCCAGCTTTACGTGAATTCAAGAAATTAAAATGTATCCAATCTATAAGAGTTCATTAGCGCACGACAAAGACTTCATTCCCGCTATCTTGTTTATTTCTACTTAACATACCACATGCTTATTCTGTTTTTTTATTGATAATGTGTAATGTAATTGTGAGCAGGTAGAACATGAGCGTTACCCTCCATCTCTGTGAAACTAAAACTATTAGTTGTCAGTTTGTGCATCAGTACGCGAAAAACCATCACCTCAGAAAAGGGGGATGTATCAAACCTTGGAGAGAGTGAGAGAACGTGAAGTCGCCCATAGTAACCAATCAGCTTCTGTCATTTTTAGACTGCGCTACATAAATGGTTACTATTGGCAACTTCACCTGATCTGCCTCACAATGAAGTGTAAAGGGTGTGTCCTCCTTCAGATTATTTGTTGGCTTATACACACTATTTTACAAACATTTAGCGGCATATCCGATTAGGCGCTGAGTTTACATCGCGAGGAAAAGCTTCAATTATTCTGCATTTCACAAAAGCAGTAAACCCTCAGGTAACACGTGGTAAAACATGAATTCCACGTAAAATGCTGGAATCTATGGGTTCCCCGTCGCGTTAAATACCAAATGGTGCATTTTTAACGCAGACTTGTCCTCGCAGCTAATTGGCTATTTCCCTTACAAGATTTTGTTCATTGTATGCAAGGTCGAAGAATACAAAAAAAAAAATCTGCTTCATAATATAACTATATAATAAATACATACAATAGGTCAGAAAGATGAGGCATTATATGTAGTGATGGTTGCATGAAGACGTGTAGAAGAATATAATTTACATAAGACTTTATAACGTGTTTAGCTAGTCTGACCACTTAGCAAACAAAATACATTTTGTGAGTGGACGTGGGAAAGCCAGCCAGAATTATTCCTCCCCACAAAAAAATTTAAGCGCACCACTTGCTTATAAAGCATGGAGGCCGCCATCTCCAGGATATTGCCTAGAGCAGGGGGTAGGCAAATAGTGCCCCCAGGCTGTAGTAGAACTACACATCCCAGCACGCCCTGCCAGATTTGCTAAATGGCCAATGCTAAAACTGCTGCAGGGCATTCTGGGACAGTAGTTGGAGGGCAGCTTACTGCCCACCACTGGCCTAGAGTCACTCTCACTGTGGTATCGGCTACTTCACATGTCAGCATGATATATGGGCACATTTTTCTGGTTTAAGTAATGCTTGCGACTCTCTAATGATCAGATTTTAGCCATGTACCCTACATTGTAATACAGATTTCTGAGCTCCCCAATCATTTCACACAGGTAGTGGTTTTGGACGCCACTCTCCCCTCCCCTATGCGATTGTTACGATGCGATAACGTTATATACTAATATTTCTATACATAACTTCAATATAAGGCATTGTGCTCAGTGTTTAATGTGTGTGTATCTTAATCCAATCATCTCTAGCATCAGGAAAACAACAGATAAGATCTTTAGGATGTTCTTGTTCTGGCAGATTTCTAAACTTCATTATAAAAAACTGTTTGTACATAGATTCCCATTATATTGTATTTCACAAATGGCTTCTGTAATCCTTTGTTTCACAGTCTGGGTCATGCACATGGACTTGAAATAAAAACAGTTTGTAAATAACTTCGTGAACAAAGAACAGATTTATTTAGGAGATGTGAAGGTTACATAAAATGTAATCTAATGTCATTAAAAATGTAGCATCTAACTTACCTGTATCATTAGTATTTTACTCCTTCCTGTCATAAGAAAAAATAATTAAGAATAAAAATCATAATAAAATTATATTTACAGGCATATAAGCAAACTATAACATTATGAAACATTCTTATACTGTAGATACTTGCAGCTTATTTATGTGGTGCATCATTATTCATGAGGGGTGTGTAGTGCATGTACAGTGCATGGTGTGTAATGAGGGGTGTGTAGTGTATGGTACAGTGCATGGTGTGTAATGAGGGGTGTATGGTACAGTGCATGGTGTGTAATGTATGGTACAGTGCATGGTGTGTAATGAGAGGTGTATGGTACAGTGCATGGTGTGTAATGTATGGTACAGTGCATCGTGTGTAATGAGGGGTGTGTAGTGCATGGTGTGTAATGTATGGTACAGTGCATGGTGTGTAATGAGGGGTGTGTAATGTATGGTACAGTGCATGGTGTGTAATGAGGGGGGTGTAGTATATGTACAGTGCATGGTGTGTAATGAGGGGGGTGTAGTGTATGGTACAGTGGATGTTGTGTAATGTGGGGGGTGTAGTGTATGGTACAGTGGATGGTGTGTAATGAGGGGTGTGTAGTGTATGGTACAGTGCATGGTGTGTAATGAGGGGTGTATGGTACAGTGCATGGTGTGTAATGAGGGGTGTGTAGTGTATGGTACAGTGGATGGTGTGTAATGAGGGGTGTGTAGTGTATGGTACAGTGCATGGTGTGTAATGAGGGGTGTGTAGTGTATGGTACAGTGGATGGTGTGTAATGAGGGGTGTGTAGTGTATGGTACAGTGGATGGTGTGTAATGAGGGGTGTGTAGTGTATGGTACAGTGCATGGTGTGTAATGAGGGGTGTGTAGTGGTACAGTGGATGGTGTGTAATGAGGGGTGTGTAGTGTATGGTACAGTGCATGGTGTGTAATGAGGGGTGTGTAGTGTATGGTACAGTGGATGGTGTGTAATGAGGGGTGTATGGTACAGTGTATGGTGTGTAATCAGGGGTGTGTAGTGTATGGTGTGTAATGAGGGGTGTGTCGTTTATGGTACAGTGTATGGTGTGTAATCAGGGGTGTGTAGTGTATGGTGTGTAATGAGGGGTGTGTCGTTTATGGTACAGTGGATGGTGTGTAATGAGGGGTGTGTAGTGTATGGTACAGTGCATGGTTTGTAATGAGGGGTGTGTAGTGTATGGTACAGTGCATGGTTTGTAATGAGGGGTGTGTAGTGTATGGTACAGTGCATGGTGTGTAATGAGGGGTGTGTAGTGTATGGTACAGTGCATGGTGTGTTATGAGGACTGTGATGTATGGTACAGTAGATGGTGTGTAATGAGGGGTGTATGGTACAGTGCATGGTGTGTAATGAGGGGTGTGTAATGTATGGTACAGTGTATGGTGTGTAATCAGGGGTGTGTAGTGTATGGTGTGTAATGAGGGGTGTGTAGTATGGTACAGTGCATGGTGTGTAATGAGGGGTGTGTAGTGTATGGTACAGTGCATGGTGTGTAATCAGGGGTGTGTAGTGAACTGGTGCATTGGATGGTGTGTAATGAGATCTGTGTAGTATATGGTACAGTGCATGGTGTGTAATGAGGGATGTGTAGTGTATGGTACAGTGGATGGTGTGTAATGAGATCTGTGTAGTATATGGTACAGTGGATGGTGTGTAATGAGGGGTGTATGGTACAGTGGATGGTGTGTAACGAGGGGTGTGTAGTGTATGGAACAGTAGATGGTGTTCAGTATATGGTACTTGACTCCGTTGCCCCCTCCTCCTCCTCTGTCCCCTCCGTCAGTACAAACCCCAGCCCTGGCACTCCAAACTGACCCAGTTTCTCCAAAAATGCTTGCGCACAGCCGAGCGCCTCAGGAGGAAATCTCACTCTCTGGCGGACTTCCTTCACTTCAAGTTTATTCTCTCCTCCTACAGCTCGGCCCTCTCCCTCGTCAAGCAATCCTTCCAGTCGCTCATCTCCTCTCAGTCCTCCAATCCCCACTGCCTCTTTGGTACTTTCAACACTCTCCTCCGCCCCCCACCTCCACCCCTTCCATCCTCCCTCACTGCATTTGACTTTGCCTCCTTCTTCTCTTCCAAAATTGAGGCAATTCGTCAAAGTATATCCTCCAATCTCCCTGCCGCACCTCCCGGCCACCCCATCTTGTGCTCCTTCAGCCCCACCACAGGTGATGAGGTCCACTCCCTCATCTTGTGCTCTCCCCCTTCCTCCTGCCCCCTTGACCCACTCCCTTCTCGCCTTCTACACTCCCTCTCCTTCACCGCCAGCTCCCACCTTGCTCACCTTTTCAACTTATCTCTCTCCACCGGCATCTTTCCCTCATCATTCAAACATGCTCTTGTCACACCTATTCTTAAAAAAGAAAACCACAACCTCGACCCGTCCTCACCTGCCAATTACCGCCCCATCTCGCTTCTCCCTTTTGCCTCCAAGCTACTTGAGCAGCTTGTCTACAGCCGCATCACCATCTATCTCTCTGACAACTCCATCCTTGATCCTCTCCAATCTGACTTTCGCCAACGTCACTCCACTGAATATGCCCTGGCCAAAGTCACCGATGACCTGCTTGCAGCCAAATCCAAGGGCCACTTCTCTCTGCTCATCCTCCTGGACCTCTCTGCAGCCTTCGACACCGTGGATCATAACTCTCCCCTCCTTCGCACCCTTCAGACCTTTGGCATCCCTAACACCATCCATGCCTGGTTCACTTCTTACCTCACCAACCGCTCCTTTTCTGTGTCTGCCTCTGGCTCCACCTCCCCCCCTTCCCGTTGGTGTCCTACAAGGTTCTGTACTGGGCCCACTGCTCTTCTCCCTGTACACTTCTAAACTAGGAGAGCTCATCAGCTCCTTTGGCCTCCAATACCAGCTCTATGCCGATGACACACAACCATACCTCTCCTCTCCTGAACTCTCCCCTTCTATCCTCTCTCAGGTAACTAGTGGCCTCTCTGCCATCTCTTCCTGGATGTCCGAGCGCTCTCTGAAGCTCAACATGGACAAAACCGAACTCATCATCTTTCCCCCTAATAGTCTCCACTCCCACCAAACTCGCTATCACTGTTGACAACACAATCAATGCCTGTCCCCCAACTTCGCTGTTTGGGTGTCACCCTCACACCCCACATTCAATCTCTGGCTCAATCCTGTCAGTTCCAGCTACGCAACATCGCTTGTATTAGGCCTTTCCTCTCCCAGAATGCTACCAAACTGATTATTCATTCACTAATCATTTCTCGGCTGAACTACTGCAACCTTCTCACTGGCCTCCCACGTTGCCATCTTGCTCCCCTCCAGTCTGTTCTCAATGCTGCAGCTAGACTTATCTTCCTCTCCCGCCATTCCACTTCTGCTGCTCCCCTCTGCCAAAACCTGCACTGGCTCCCATTCCCCTACAGAATCCTCTTCAAACTCCTCACCTTCACATACAAGGCCCTCTCTAACTCTACTGCTCCCTACATCTCAGACCTCGTCTCCTTACATACTCCCTCCCGCTCACTCCGGTCTGCCAATGACTGTTACCTCTCCTCCATCCTGGTTACTTCATCTCATGCTCGTATCTAAGATTTTGCTCGTGCAGCCCCCTTTCTCTGGAATGAGCTCCCTCACTCGATTAGGCTCTCCCAGACCTTGCAGAGCTTCAAACGTGCACTGAAAACCCACCTGTTCATCAAAGCATACCCATCCACCACATAACCGTCACCAAGTCTCTGTCCCTCCTGCCTCAGCCATCTCTACCTCGCCTACTTCCTGCACTCAGGCCCCCTCTACACATTCATGCCTCATGTCATCTGTCCGTCTCCCCTAGATTGTAAGCTCCTAGGAGCAGGGTCCTCCTCCACACTGTCTCACAGCCTTCTTCTCTAGCACTTCTAGGACAGCCTTCACCTTCCCAACTGTATTGTGTCTGGAGAATTGTTTTGCTACTGTTACTTGTGCTCTGTTTATAAGTTAGTTACTGTATTGTAATGTAATGTTCTGTGTACCCTTTACTGTATGTACGGCGCTGCGGACCTCTTGTGGCGCCCTATAAATAATATGTAATAATAATATGGTACAGTGGATGGCGTGTAATGAGGGGTGTGTAGTATGGTACAGTGCATGGTGTCTAATGAGGGGTGTGTAGTGTATGGTACAGTGCATGGTGTGTAGTGTATGGTACAGTGGATGGTGCGTAATAAGGGGTGTGTAGTGTATGGTACAGTAGATGATGTGCAGTGTATGATACAGTGCATGGAGTGTAATGAGGGGTGTGAAGTGTATGGTACAGTGCATGGAGTGTAATGAGGGGTGTATGGTACAGTAGATGGTGTGTAATGAAGGGTGTGTAGTGTATGGTACAATATATGTGTAACGGGGGGTGTATTATATGGTACAGTAGATGGTGTGTAATGAGGGATGTATAATGTATATTACATGGTGTGTAGTGTATGGTAGAGTAGCTGGTGTAATGAGGTGTGTGTAGTGTATGGTACAGTAGATTGTGTGTAATGAGGACTGTGGTGTATGGTACAGTATATGGTGTGTAATGAGGGGTGTATGGTACAGTAGATTGTGTGTAATGAGGACTGTGGTGTATGGTACAGTATATGGTGTGTAATGAGGGGTGTATGGTACAGTATATGGTGTGTAATGAGGAGTGTATGGTATATTAGATGGTGTGTAGTGTATGGTACAGTAGATGGTGTGTAATGAGGGGTGTATGGTACAGTAGATGGTGTGTAATGAGAGGTGTGTAGTGTATAGTAAAATAATTGGTGTGTATCTGGTTAACTACCAGCTACGCTCTTTAAAGCAGGGTTCCTACAGGGGGTATGGAAACCAGTTTAAGCCTCTTATATTAAGTATTTATTTGGTAATCATCATTCTCCTGTGGCTTCATATAGTGTATAAATAGGATGGCCTTCTATCCAATGTCTTTAATACTGTATCTCAGTCCATATGCAACACATATTCAACATCAAACGGCATATACCCAGTGCAGAAAGTAATTGTCTAAAAATAGTTGCATTTAGGTTGAGAAAGGTCTAAATATATAAAGGTGGACATTACGCACATTCTGTATTAACACTTGCCCTATGTGGACATTTAGTAAGTGGCAAGTCGGCAGTGGGACCTCATTTGCCTTTTTTGAAACTCATTTAGTTGTAAGTGGACTTGTAAATGGCTTTAAGTGTTCAGATGTATGGATTAGAAGCATTGAAATAGTTAAAGTTACCTTTTGCACCTTGGATGTGCAATGAGAATGACTATAAAGGAGATATTTAATGGCAGCTTCGAGGTGGTGGTAAAATCAAGGCTTTTTTATGTTAGAAGAGATCTGCTCCACTTTCATATTTCCCCTGTATGTCTACCCCTTATAACTCACTTACATATCCTGTTTCCATATTTAATATGTATTGCAATGTTTGCTACTGACACGCCGTTTACTGACAAGGTGAAACGCGTCGGTTGAGAGGGAAGAAGCAAATCTCACAAAGTTAAAACACTTGAAAAATGGTTTAATGATGTTTACAACAGAAATGGAACTGTACAGTTACAGTAAGTTTAATATATATATATAAAAAAAATTACAGCAGACAAATGCATGTACACGAAATCTACCATTGATCCTGATTGACTGTAGTCTACATCATCTTCCAAGGGTTCGGGGCTCCCTTAACAGCGGCAGAATTCAGGGAAACCCTTTTTTTTTTTTATGCTTTCTTTAAAGAGACAGTCACCCAATTTTCTTCTACATTAAATTTTGAAAATGTAAAAAAAAAAAAAAAAAAAAAAAAAGTTTAATTTTGTAAGTTTATAATGTGGTCATTTTCACTATGTACATTGTGACCAGTCTGTGTCTAGCCAAACAATTCCAACAGATTTATCTCTGAAGAATTGGCAACCGTCAGCCCGACGATATAAATGGCGATCTGTAGTGCTAAATTAGAAATGCGATTTAATTTTGGCAAATAAATTGTAGCCCCAAAATACGCAAAGATAGGCCAGCGCGCCTTCAGGCGACTGGCGGGTTATAAATGAACAATCGACAAATGTTAAATTAGTATGGTTATATCACACACAAGAAGCATAGGCATCTGTCTCTTTAAATGTATCACCCCGATACTGTAATCAGTGTAAAATGCAACCAGAAGTAGATATGTAGATTCTCCTTACTGAATATTATGTACACATTTAGAACTTTCCGGTTTTTTTGTTGTTTTTTTTTTTTTTTTTTTTTTTTTTAGTTTTTTCATCTTTAATATGAACATCTAGGCAGTGAAAACTGTTATGTTAATACACACACAGACACACCCAAAACATACAAAAATACTATTTCAAACTACTTAGAGTAAGACAGGTCAGTTAATCTCCATGCTATGACTTCTTAAGAGCATTACACTGAAACAAACGAAGAATTCAACAACAATTTTTTTTTTCTTTTTTTTTTTAAATATCCCAGAAATATATCAAAATATACATCTAAGCTTTGGAATTACTGAGGTTAGACTAATGCAAGTGCTGGGTAATCGTACTTAATACACAAGTCTAAGGTTCTGCAGGAAAGAAATTATCTTTGGTATCTGCATCAGGCTAATATTATTAACATTTGGATTTCGCTTTGGGATAGAGCTTGTATAATCCTACGACCGAACACCCCGTAATCAACTGAATAAAAACATCCATTTAAAAAGTTCCTTCATTTGCGATCCCAACCCCTCCCTCCCAAAAAAAGTTTTAAAAAGTCAGAGGCATCTGCCTAACCTAGCACAAAAAATTGAGAAATACAATGCATAGTTGCCCGTGGCGCTGAGAAGAAAGCAAAATGCGAAAATGGACAAAGCATTGAGTCATCGATCGAAAATGGATTCCTGTTGCGTTAGGTCACAGGACGGTTTATTCCTAGTAGTCGTAGAAGACAATTGTAGACATAAAACACAACATAAAAGCAAGTAGATGAAAGAAAATGCACCTCAGCGTGTATTAATCACCCTGCCCATGAAGGGTTAAAGACCAAACAGAGTGGAGGTCTTGGAATGCATTGCTTTTTAGGGGTCCAAGACCCTCCAACACTGAGAGGTTGAAAGAACACCATCAGAGCAGCCAGTAATGTACCAACTCTATCTTCAGTTCACAGGGTTTTCTGCAAGGAGAACGTGAGGCTACAATGGGACAAAGCTCAGAGGCCGTATGTTTCCACTGTATATAACACGGGGCGTCTCGGTGCTTCTCATTCTATCATCTCTCTCCTCTACAATACCAGCAGATTAAACCAGGAACTGAAGATGTTTTTTTATTTTTTTTGTTTGTTTTCCTTTCCAACAGTTTATTTTTCCTTTTTGGTTTTTCTGTTTGTTTTGAGTTCATACAATCATAGAGAAATCTTTGGTTTGGCTGGAAATTGAAAAAAGAAAAAAAACAAAACAAGACAAAGAAACCGACCCTGGCATTTTAGGAGCAGCACAGTGACGCGGCAAGAGAAACCTAGAAGGGAATAGGAGCTGCTACATTCACGGGACTCCCGACCATCGTATGTTAGACAAGACTATCCACAAACTAAAATCTTTGCATTTTTCTAAATTTTTGGTCAAGCTTGAGAAATATACCATTATGAACAGACAAAAAGGATAAAATTAAAGCTGTGTTAGAAAGTGTTAAAGAAACATTTTGGTAAAATTTAATGATGATATACGATATGTGCTGTGCAGGACTCCTGTGCGGAAACGTTAGTGAAAAGGCAACAGAACATTTCCGTCATATCATACACAGCCTTGATAAGGCTATGAGTATATAAGAAAAAGAAAAACGCACACAATTTCAAAGTAAGCTCAATAACTAAAATCAAAAACATGTCAGAGACTTTGGGATAGTTTAGCAGTGAAGACCCCCTTCCCCACCGATTACCGGTCACATGTTGCTACAAGCCAATAGGTCAACTTTAAACATGGCACAGTTGGCAACTCTGTAGGGTTTTTTTGTTTTTTTTTAAGGAAAGATAAAGCAAACTACTCAGATATGAGTTTTAAAATGAGGTATACAAGCAGCCCCTGTACCTATAAGTGGAGAGGATCCCACAACAACTCACTCAGGTTTGGAAAGGAAAGAAGGAAAGGAAAAGTCAAGGATTCATGATTACGGTCTAGGATTTGGTCATGTTAGGTACTATTAGAGGACTGCTTGCTTGTGAATAATTCTGTACCATCTATACATTTATCCCATAACAAGTGGGACAGAGTTTTGAATTCCTATTCAGTGCAGTTAATTTGAAATGGTGTTAAAAAAAAAAAAAAAAAAAAAAAAAAACAGAAAAAGCTACCAAAACTAATATAATCCTCCAATACCCACAGTAGTCTAGAAATTAAAAACAAAAAATTAAAAATAAGTTTTTTTTTTGTGCATAAAACAAAGTCACTGGCCAAGAATTTTTTCTTTTTCCTTTCCTTCTTCTCAAATTTAGTTTCCATAAACACCAGGTTTCCTATTCCTCTTGGCATTCGCTTTTTATTTTTTTTTTTTTTTTTGGTAGGTGTTCTTCATTCATTACATACCATACCTACTACATACATACTATATTGAGCTCTTAGTCAAGTAACACGACATGAATTAATACCACTTCCATCACGCCTGCAGAGCAAAACGTGTTAGTAAAGCTTTTAGGTGAAAAAAAAAAAAAAAAAACCTGTAACAAAATGGAAACCGAGAGATTTTCCTGCCCAAACCAGTCTCCCTTCTGCGGCCACGTTCTGGTTATATTGCTGCAGGTGTCAGGTCGCCAACAACATACTATGTGTCAACCAAGTCGCCAGTACTGGACAACGGTCCCCCGCCCCCACACTCTCGAGGACTGTTTCTAGCAAATCTCTGAACATTTTTCAAAACACGGATTTACTTAATATGTATTTTACAGCTTCAGTCCTCAGGTAGCCCTACAATTTAATTTGGTCTTAAGCAATTTCTGCTACCAAGAGCAACAGACACCACATTTAAAATAACTATACTAAATAGAAAATAAAGAAATAGGACCAGTTACACACAGACACAGAGCAATAATTACACAATCTTTGGAATTGCAGTTCCTGAAGGAAATATTGAAGGTTCGGAAACTACAGGTTAAGGATATAAAGACGCATCTTTACAGTTTTTCAGTGTATTGAGGCAGTCACCGTCTACCGAAGCTCAGATACCAGGTAACACCCACCAGCAAGTGGTATGTTCAGTAATATACAAGCCCCTTATGGTTACATATTCACAACTGGCCATTTCTATAGTCTCCATCTCTGCTTGCAGAGCGCGACACACAACACTGGCTGAGAGTTGGCAAGTAGACCTGTGCTACGGCGAGGGCAACCCACACCCTCATCCGTACCTCCAGACATGTACGATACAAACTCACAAAACAAAGACAATACAAACATCGGTCCACAATAGGACGCTGTATCTCACAGTATTTAGATTCTTGGCGACATATATCCCTTCTACGTTTGGTATTTAGTATATGGTTATATATTTGTTATTTTTTGGTAAAGACAGGTTTAGGAGTAGTACTATTCAATATACAATACAAAAGAAGTCCCTCCCCCTATAAGAACTTTCAATACTAAACAGAGCTCTGGAACTCTGGGAAACCTATTCTGGCCTAGGACAATATACGAAGGATAAAAAACAAGGAACCTCTCTTACTTTTGCTCTCCCAGTTAGACCTAAAGATGCAGCAACTTTACGTTCACGCTACGTCTGTAACAGTTATATCAAATATACATCCGGAATCCCAATACTAGAATCAGACGGCAGGTAGGTCGGAAAAAGGGGGGAGGGGTGGGGTGGGGAGACAAGACAGAGGGGGTACGATAGCCTGTGTCCTGCTGAACAACACTGGATGAACCCCTAGCTATTCTCCTTAAAGTGTTTGCATTGTACGGAGCAGATGGCTGGATCACAAACAAATGTAAGCTTTGGCAAAAGTTCTGTATAAAATATGTCCTCCAATAGCGCAATTTTGGTTCTCTTTTTTCCCCAACCCCAGTGCCTATATTATATTTTGTATAAATTACGAGAAAAAAAAAATGTGAAAAACAATATTCTGAGCTAGACTGACAAGACCTAAAGCTCTTTATCAAGAATTCCATTATTCATACAAATATTTTTTTTTTTTCCAGAAATATTTAGCCCATCAAAGCCGAGATAAGCTGAGGTATTTTCTTAGGAGGCCAGAAAGTATTCCGGGTAATGCAGGAGCTGCCGTGAGAGTGAAACTGTGGGAGATGGAAGGGAAATCAGATAAGGAAATATTAAATACATTTAAAATAATGTATAGAAGATTTTTTTTTTTTTTTTTTTGCATTATTGGATCAATGTATTGTAGTCCCCACTGGCACATACTGAATTTCAATAAAGCTTTGCAGGACTGAAATCTGATAAAATGATGCGAAAGAAATAGTATCTAGGGTTTCAGATGAACCTAACATTTACAGTGCAGGAGACATTATTAAAGCTTTTCAAAAACGAGCCCAGCTCCTCACTGTTAAAGCCTCAGTTTCCATCAGTATAGGTTAGAAGTGGCTTTGGTGGAGGTTGTACCACAAGCGACAATAAAAACTATAAAATAAAACAAAAAAAAAACACAGAAATGGTCATCCTCAAAATAGCACACAAAGCAAATATTTACATATGAAAATGTAGAGCACTGTCAGGGCAAACAAAGTTACCCGGGAATTCAAATCAATGCGTACATGGCGCATTAACGTTACGCCAAGTGTGACTGGTGGAAAGAGAAGCTGGGCTTACATAGAGAGTTCTCCTACAAATGGAGGGTCCAAGGGTGTAGAATGACAGCTGCTGTCAATCAATAAATTAGTTCTCCTTTAACATTCTGAAGGCAGGGGCAGGATCAACACATTAATGCTCCAAATGTCTATTTTTATTTTTTTAATAGAAGCAAGGAAAAATAACCCAAAATAGAGGGAATATAATGCACCCCTATTCTACCAAAACCCAAACCTAACATCCATACATTAGACTTTGCCAATGGTTGGAGTAACATGCACGCCTGTCAGTGAGCCGCTGTCATTAATCGCCTTACGGGAGGAGAGAGGAAACGCTCAGTGGCAGCCTACCTACATGTCCGCAGCCACTGATGACACGTGAAGGAACAAGCCAATTCAAACATGGCTTCCTTTGTAAGTCTACAGTGATCCCACGACAAAGCCTGAACTCCCCCACTAAAAAAACAAAAAGGCAATGTTACCAGTGGGGAGTACGAGAAGCATGAGGAGGGGAGGAACAGAGGCGGCCGATTGGACTATTAATAATCTTAATATTTACATGTGACGAAAAAAATCCAAGAGAGAGTTAGAGTTTGCCTTAACCATTAAAAAAATATGGAAACAAAAATTACAACAAGCAGCAACGTTTATATATAAAATAAAACACCCACCCCCCAAAAATAAAGTAAAAGAATAAAAAAATAAAAAATAAAAGAAATTGTCAGTAGCATTTTACTTGTCACTCACTGCGTCTGAACTGCACTGATACAAACTAGTCTATTAGTACAGCAGCTTGCTAGAAATTGACTTTGGTTCAAGCTTGGTTAACCGTCCTCTGTGCCGGAGTTCAGGCGAGCAACCCAGAGTTGCCGTGGGGCCTTTCTTCGGCATTGGAGGGGTTGAAAAACATTTCCAACAACGTAAAAAAAAAAAAAAAAAACAACATATAAAATAAAGACACACAAGGTTGAATGTAACGGGTTAGTTGACTGCTTGCAGTTCACTAGTTTACAAAGGTTAGAGGTCGAAAAATGAATTGGTGAACAAAAGTAATTATTAGTGTGGAGCCGTTTTTCTGCCGTTTTCAGGATTATCCCAACTCAGTGCACCAGGAGTCCGCAGGGGACGTCCTTTAAATAGGAGGGAGCGGTTGGACATGCCCTCCACAGACGAGCGCATCACAGAACAGCGGTCCATAACGACATGTCGCTGAATTGGGCGGAAAAACGACCCCGCTATAGAAGGCGTAGTGCGAACTGCAACGCAGTGATCCATTCTGCGCTACCATTCATTCAGATTTTTGGTTTATATATGATCGGTTTAGTAAAAGGTAGGGAAACTAGTAAATCAGTAACCCGGACTCCTTTTCCAGGCTCGCAGAGATAGGCAAGGCCCCTCACCTCTCACACACGCTGCAAGCACCCGGTCCCCGGCTCATGGCTTATTCACATTTCTGCTGGGGGAGCTCAATCACTGAGACACCTGGACCTTAGGATGTGTGCAAAGAGGTTCAACACCCCTCCCGATATATAAGAAATAGGAGGGGAAGCAACCACTGCCTCTCCGGCTGCTGCCTTAATAAAACTCCTATCGTTCGCAGCAGTGATGGGAGTCGGCAGGTCGCCTATGCACTAAAAGTCTGATTTTTGTAGTGTACAAGAAATGGTCACGAAAAATAGGATTAAAAATCATAAAAAGTTGCAATGTCAGAGTAACTAGTCATAGCATCGCACACAGAACCTTGCGCCGTCCACGAAGAACCACAGTGCAATTGGTTACCCAATGCTTTGCACACATCTTAACAGGTCAGATGCTTAAAGGAGGGCTCTACTTCCTGATAACTGCCATATGCACACCCTCCTGCAACTTTTACTGTACAGCTGTTATATATTGTATGTTGCCTGGGGATACATCTGCACTGTATACATTTGTATTGTCACTGCCCGATGATCGAGACATAAATGGTTAAAAAGCATAGACAGATGCAATGTATACAGTAAAAAGGTGCAGGAGGGTAGCTACAAGCCATACAATAAGCCATATAAGCCATAAATTAAAGTCACCAGGAAGTAGAAATCTCCTTTAAACACTGGCTAAGCCACAGGTGGACATATCCCTTAGGATTCAGGTACCATTCCGACAAATATAGGTGTAATCGTGATCAAGGAGCCAGGACAGAAGTGCACATACTGAGATCTGTAATAGACAGACATCATGGACTGCTGGGGTCTGCCCAGCCCTTGGCTGTGTTCAACAGCTGTCAGTGCTTCTGTACGGCTAACGCCGGGGGACCCATGAGCACAAGGTAAAAGGTGACCGTCTTCGTGTCCAGGGGACCGCTCTACCTGGGAATTCACCGGGAAAGACATGGAGGAAACATAACCGAACAGCTGGGAAAAAAAAACACATACCAGTAATACAGGCCTGCCTAAATTGTACCAGTTAAGAAAGGAACCCCAACATTTTGATATGACTATAAACACCTTGCATGACATAAGGTCTGTACAACAGACCTATACAAAATGATAATTACAAAAAATAATAATAAAAAGTATATTTAGACTAAACCAAATTCCCATTCCAATAACAGATTTTTTGTTTCTTTTTGATTAAACAACCAACCTTAGCTGTCCGTGTGACTGCTGGAAATGATAAGTAGTCCTTTCACTTTAATGTGATGTTTTTGTTTTTTTTCCTCTTCATTTCTAAATTAATTTTTTTTTTTTGGATTTTTTTTTTCCCTTTTTTGTTTTTTTACATTTTTGGTTAGAAAGTTCTCTGATCAGTGGTTATCCTGAAAAGAGAATGTTTATTATAAAATTAGGCAAAATGTCCATCCGTTCTTGTCGTTTTTTCCCTCCTGCCCCCTCTTATTTCATTCTGAACTCTCCCATGCTGGGGGGGAGGGGAGCCGATCACACCGTTTAGTTGATCGCTAGAAGAATAGCGGAGGTGGTGATCTGGCCGCCTTGGCTCACTGTGCTTTGGAGCCTGAAGTGGTGGTGGAAGCTGGTCCGCTGGCTGAGGCCACTGTAAAGAGAGAGTTTTGGATGGAGTCGACTGAGGAGGTGGCGTGAAGGCTTGTTATGGGCGTCGCCCCTGCGGACGCTGCAGAGACCAAGCTGATTGGGCTGCTGGTGAACAGAGACAGGTTTTGAGGATTGAGGAACAAGGGCGCAGTCACAATGTTAGGAGTCCCTCCAGCGTTGGCAAACACTAAGTTCCCAGTAGCATCCAGTGACGTTATTGGAAGAGATCCACTCGATGCCAGAGCTAGTAACATTGGGTGGAAAATATAAAAGGGGGACAAAAACATTATTTAGAGAAGACTGATTTCAGGTACGCAGGGGAAAAAAAGCAAAAAAACCATCTTAAAGATATAAATGTGTAATTTTAGGTTAAATATGACAGGTCCATTTTAAAGATTCAGTACCAAGCAGTGGCGTAACTAGGGCAGGGCGAGCGGGGTATGTGCCCTGGGCGCCGTGGGACTGGTGGCGCGGGGGTACGCTGACGGCCAAGGTACTGGCCCGCCCTAGTCAAGAGTGAGTACGGTCAGCGCTACACATTTACACAGGACCGGCGCTAGGCTTCCCAGTGCCAGTCCCGTGTTGCACAGCTGAGCCCCGTCATGACGTCTCTCCCATAATGCAGAGAGCGCCAGCCCGGGAGGACTGACGTGCAGATGGCGGCGGGAGCAGGAGCATGGTTTCAGGTAAGTATTTTTCTTTTATTTATTGTTTAATTTCAGTGTGTTTTTGTCAAGGGGGGCACTTATACAAGGGGCATTGCATCAGGGGGGGGGAACTATTACTAAGGAGGGGACTACTACTGGGGGGCACTGCTTCGGGGGGGGGGGACACCACTACTGGGGGAGATACTACTGGGGGCACTGCTTTGGCGGGGGACCACTACTGGGGACTACTACAGGGGGCACTGCATCAGGGTGGACTCCTACTGGAGACACTATATAAAGGGCACTGCATAGGGGGGACTACTACTGGGGGCACTGCATTGGTGGGGACCACTACTGGTGGGGGGGGGACTACTACTGGGGGCACTGCATCAAGGGGGACTCCTACTGGGGCAGTATAAGGGGACAACTACAGGGGGCACTGAAAAGGGAGAACCAATACAGGGGGCACTGCATAGGGGGGATAACTACTGTGGACCTGCATAAGGGGGACAACTACTGGGGGCACTGTATAAGGGGTACTACTGGAGGAATGTATAAGGGGGGATCACTCCTGGGGGCACTGCATATGGGGGGCCACTACTGGGGGCCTGTATAAGGGGAACTAATCGGGGGCTGCATAATGGGGACCACTAATGGGGGCATTGTATACTGGGGGTACTACTGGGGGCCTGCATAAGGGGGACCAGTACTAGGGGCACAGCATTAAGGTGCGAATGGAAAGAAATGTTTCCAGCGAAAAGAAAGTGGTGTTTGTCTTGTTGACACGCCCCATTTTTCAGTGGCCACTCCCCTTGTGACCACGCCCAGTTTTCGGCACAGACACATAGTGGTGGGGTGGGGGGGGGGGGGGGTTTCCAATTTTAAATTTGCCCTGGGCTCCAAATACCCTAGTTACGCCACTGGTAGCAAGATATCTGGACTATAGACCTATATGAAAAAGGTCGACAATGTCTAGTTAGATTCTGGATGTTAGAAACACAATAGGTCGACAGGTACAAAAGGCTGACACACTAAAGGTCGACATGGAAATCGGCAGGTACAGGGTCAAAATGGCGACTTGAAAATAAGCCGACACAAAATGGTCAACTTTTTTTATTAGGGTTAGACACTTACCTGAGGGTTAGGCACCCCTACGGTTAGGGTTAGGCACCAAGAGGGAGGGTTAGGCACTAGAAGGGATGATTAAGGTCACGCACCTACCCCGACTGTTAGGGATTAGGCACCAGGAGGGAGGGTTAGGGTGAAGATTAGTGTTAGAAAAAATAATAATATTAATAAATCATGTGTCCATAGATTGTAAGCTTGCGAGCAGGGCCTTCCTACCTATATATCTGTCTGTTATTATCCTGTTTTGTTTTATTAATGTTCCAATTGTAAATGGAATATGCTGCGCTATATAAGAAACGGTTAATAAATAAATGTGTCGACCATTGTCATGTCGACCATTTGTACCCATCGACCTTCTTCCATGTTGACATTTAGTGTGTCGACCTTTTGTCTGTCTAACATCTGGTGTCTATCTAGACATTATTGACCTTTTTCATGTAGATCTATTATATCACACCCCAGTAGAAAAAGGAAGTATTTCTAGATTTCCATGTTAATGGAACAAAATAAACAAACAAAAACAAAACCACTTTCCCCTTATAGTAATGTTTATTTGACGATCAACTTTTTATGTCATGGATTCCCAAACTCCACCATTACATTCTGGGTTTTAAGGATATCCATGCTTGAACACAGGTGACTTAATTAGCACCTTTCAGTCAATTTGACTTTACCATCTGGGCTCAAGCATGAAATAAATAATAAATTGAGTATAGTAAGGCTCTCATATTAGGCAATAACTTTGATCTTAAAGTAAACAATTGGGTTATACTGTATCCTCAGTGACCCATTTGGTCATACTATAATATCACCAACATAAAATGAATTAGGATATCATAGTGCATATTGAAGCACTGTCATAAATAAGTATATGGTGTTTGGCCTCTATCATGTACTCTAAAGGTGGCAAAGAGGTCTATATCAGCAATGCAAGATGGGGTGCTCCAGACTGACCTTGTATTGTTGCCAGCGTGCTGTTACTCATCAAAGCGGGGCTGAGCGCGCTGCCCAACGTCCCTGGGTTGAGACTGAATAAGGCACCTCTGCGAAGAAAAGCAAGACAAAAACCACAACGTTTACACGCGCAGGCACAGTATGCAATCGGAGGATGGCAGAAACGTTACATAGTATGTGTGTGACAGCGAGCAGATTATGTGGAGGGACCGGATGCCACACTGATCATAGAGACTGTCTGGATACATGGCAGATAACTGCTTTTATTCACTCGCTTTTATTTTACGAGAGGGTTTGTGATGAAAGGGGGTTTTACACAATGCCAAGTTCACCAATATCCCCATAACTCTTCCACCCGACAGAGAGCATAATATACCAGCATATGCTGTATGGAAATGTCCCCTGCCAGTGAATGCCCTCCTGTCAATATGTCTGGGCCAGAGTCTATTGCGCAATGCGCGGGTCTCAAGGAATGTGGCATCCACGCCTCTTTCCCCGATGATTTCTTCAGCGCCAATGTGAGAGTCCAGAGAGGTAAGTATACTAAATGGGTGCAGGGTGTGTGGTGCATACAGCCCCCTGCACCAATAATAGATACGCCACTGGTTACACGTTTGGTTGTGCATAATGATGTAATGTGGACTAGGTGATTATCAGAAGTATCTGTGATGTCACCATGAGGTGGCGTGCGATGAGTAAGTATAGAAAATAACAGAAGTGTTTGGAGACTGTAGATGTGTGTTATGCCCATACGCTCTGGAAGTGACATCACTGACACTGGTGGGAGGGGTCAGAGTTCAGACCGACTGTCAATTCATGCCGTGACAACATTTTTTTCTCATTGGTCCACTTCATTTATATATATTTGCACCCAGAACTTTTAATGAGAAAACACCTGAAGTGTTACATAAAGAATCGACACTTTAACGTAGTTTCTTGCTTCAAACTGTTTATTATATGATTCTAAAGACAAAATGACACCAGCTCAAATATACAAACCTTGACTGGTCTTCAGACACACACACACACACACACACACACACACACACACACACACACACACACACACACACACTGTGACAATGTGCAGACTGAGATAGCGGACATTGCTTTTAAAGTTTGTGAATAGCATGTGTCAGTACGATGAAGGTTGCAGCAGCAATTTAAACATATATTAGTTGCACTTTGTTACAAAGTAGAGATCTTACTAATGCGGGCTGTACAGCAGGACCCCTTACCCAGCGGCAAACTGCGAGGGTGCCATCAGCCCAGGGTTGAGCCCGGCTGCGGCAGCCATGGCAGCTAGGCTTGCATTGGAGGACAGCTGCGCTGCTCCTTGTAGTGCTGTGGCAGCCGCGGTGTGGATTCCGGATGCGGTCACCATTACTTGGCCGGCACTCAGTGGGGAGGTGATTGGAGTGGAGGTGGTGTGCGTTGTACCAGTTTCGCTTGTGCTGGATGCTTCCGAGACTCCAGCAGATGCAGACGGGGATGGGCTGAGAGAGGGGGACGTCAGGACAGAGCACACCGGAGGGGCAGTAGATATCACAGTTGCTGTGTTGGCCGTGTGAGTTCCTGTTGTGCCTTTAATAAAACAGTTACACAACTTTACACCAGCAGTAATTATTCACATTTACCCTGTTTAGATCAAACACAGATTTATGGTTCATTTACAGCCATTTTATACTGATGGTTGGACCAGAACGAGTCCAGGAGCCATATTCGCAAGTCATGGCTCATTCCGGACTCAAAAGATTTGTTTATAATTAAAGCAGCTTATGATTAATACACTTACAGAGCGATAAGGGGTAAATAGGGTTCCGATTTGACAGACATTGTGCTAATTATATATATATATATATATATACACATATATATATACATATATATACACACACACACACACACAGTATATATATTTATTATACCTAATGAGCGCACAAATTGCACCTCCATTATGTAACGCTCTTATATACGCTGCAGGCAGTGATTAGACTGATGCACAGCAAAGTGGGCAATGGACATAACGTGTGTATGAACGCATGATACGTACGCCAATGCTATGGGCCCTTTGTGTCATATTTAGTAGATTTACATTGTAAATAATCCTCTTTGGAGAGTGACAGGGGATAGCTGATAAATCTATAGTGCCATTGCGGCAATTCAGTGGAACATCGCCTCGGGGAAAACTGCATTATACAATCAGAAGTTTTTTTTCTTTTACAAAAGAACACAAAGAAAGTAAAAGTGAATTTAGCTACACACACACTACAGAATAGACGTTGAGGTGTAGTTATGCTGTAACAAAGCGCATTGTGATTCTGCAGACATCACACAGATGCTGGACAGAAGGATTGTACCAGCTGAGTGAGGTGTCAATGAGCGCTCACCTTGGACTGGATAGCTGGTCACCGCGGCAGCACTGGTCAGAGGGAGCACTGGCAAGGACAATGTGGTGGCCGCGCTGCTCGTCACAAGGCTCGGTGTTGAGGCCACCTGACAAGAAGACACAGCATGTTGTGCACCATCCACCAACACTTTGTAGTACATATTCTGAGCACATGTGAGGTCCTGCTGAAACGCAAGGTCATGTTAGCGATATTAGGGGTCTGCTTTTAGGGTCACAGCAAGTTAGGCATGTCTGCAATTATCACAGGAGGTGGGTAACCTCAGCACACGACACTTTCCATCTTCCCAGTTGCTGACTACCCTGCAAAAGCTCCATCTTCTAGATAACTGGAGTAATACCATTATGTGAAAAGCACTATACTGCAATGTATATGCTCTAGGTATACTGTGCTACCCACATCATACCACATTCCCAGTAACATCACCACCACTGGCTGACAGGCTTCCAAGCGCTTATATTGCTGGTATAGGATCTCTTACCTGCACTGACACTATGGCTTCAGCAGATAGTAAGCGGATTATTTGACAGACATAAACAATGGCTCTGCAGGTCAGGTAAATGCCGCATATATTATATTGAGATCACAATGTTACTAATAGACAACCGCAAAAGGAAATAGTGTTAATGAGCCTTCTGTTGCTACTCATAAGGATCTAGGCCGACGTTTTCCTAACATTAATATACAACACAGGCTTCCCAGCCGGCACCAAAGGGACCTTTCACTGTGTTCCTGGACACATGTAACAAAGTATGTAGAAAAAGGAGACTCTTTCTTGGAGGCACTCAAAAAGATATTATTGAAAAATAGAAGGATAATTTAAAATTTAACTTTAATTAGTTATATTTCAACTAATAAAAGTTACATTTTAAATTATCCTTCTATTTTTCAATAATATATTTTTGAGTGCCTCCAAGAAAGAGTCTCCTTTTTCTACATATCTTGTTATTCTGACTCTGGGGAGCACCGCCAACTATAAATATTTATTCTCCGTACTACGGCACTTTAATCTATCAAGTTGGTTTACAAACTATATCTTCTCAGCATGCTAATTTTCTGTTTAAATTTGCTTGCCCTCCCATCTTAAGCGGAGTCCTGTGCAAAAACTCAACTCCAAACATACACATGTAACAAAGGGCAGGAGAGTGTGCCCGGGGTTTATGGCCATCCAGTGGGGAGGCGGCAGAGAATGTACGCCCGGCACCTGCAGGTCATTTGCTGCGTTACAGTGTGTGCAGTCAGGTTAGACACAACATCACCTGCAGTTACTCATTATCTGAGACCACCTGCTCTCCTGCCGGTCAATTACCCCAACCGAGCAGCCAGCGATGCCGTGTAACCTACAGCTATTTCCAGCCCATGGCCCCGACATACTGACATCTGATCACAGCATAAATCATTTATAACAATTTATTTGCTCACTACTAGGGGTCCTGTTCTTTATCCCCCCCCCCAAAAAAGAAAACATTCCCAGGAGAGCGATCTTCAATGAAGAGATGAATTGATGAAGTGAAGATAGAAAGTTGAGACAGAGGTATAAACGTGGCCCAAATTAGAAGCAAATGGGTCACATTAGGTCCATCTGGAGCATTTCTACAGGAGAATTTGCTTGGATAGGATCAGCAGAATTACTGCTGGTTAGTAACACGATTTGTTTTGATTCCAAATAAATCTAATCACTAGGTTTTTGTGTCACACAAGAAAGCCCCCCATACACAGGTCCTTCCCTACTCCTGATGCCACATGTATAATGCCAATGTGATGCGTACCCTGCGCCCACACTCACCTGTAATGCTGCTCTAATAACTATGGTCTTGGTTTAGGGAGATGTGTTGGTGGCAATGCAGGGTGAGTAGTGATAAAATAAATACTAATAAGATTAGTGCATTGTATTAATCATCCCCCTTCGCATTTACTTTACTTGAACTGAATGTTGAAATGAATAGATATATTACTAATATGTACACATTGTATTAAGGACATGCACAGTGGTCCTGTATATGGCTGTATGCCAAACTGCCACTCCCCCTACAGCTTTAACCATAAGATTGTAAAATTAAGATTTTCCATACCACCGCTTCAAAATGTTTGAGTCACTGGATGGGAATCGGTGTGATATACCGGCGGACGGGATGCCGGCGGTCAGAAGACCGATAGCGGCATCCTGATGGTGAAGATCCCGACAGGGGCAGGTAAGTAACCTAACCCTCCCCCTCTCCCGCCCCAACCCTCCCCCGTTGGTGCCTAAGGCTAAGTACAAACGTAAAGATTTTCTATCCAACCATCCAACTAGTTCAGGCATGGGGAACCTCAGGCCCGGGGGCCATATATGGCCCCCCGGAATTATTCGTTCTGGCCCTCTGAGCATTTTTCTGCTAGCCTCATCTGGCTAGCACAGAGCCTAGAATGGCACCTCGCAACCAAAATCTATGCAGCAGTGCCGCCTGGAGCGTTTTAGGATGCTTCAGATGGCCCTTACAGCTCCCCGGAGCATCCTCAAGATGCTTCAGGCATTACTATAATCACTGGCAAGTGTGGTCCCGCCCTGTGTGACATCACACGGAGGAGGCGTGGCTTGCACCGGGCCCGCAAATAATCTTATATATATCAAAATGTCCCTTGGCAGAAAAACGGTTCCCCACCCCTGAACGAGTTGGTTGGAATGAAAATCCGGTAAGGTATGAAAGCAAATGACAAATCAGCAATTTGCTCCCAAACACCGGAAAATGGACAAAAACTGTTTGTTAAATGTTAAATCTATACAATTTGTTTAAACTTGCCTGACGGCCATTTTCATCTGTTTTCTGGCATTTAGGAGCAAATTGCTGATCATAATTTACTCCCATACGTTACCAGATTTTCATTCCAACCAATCAACTAGTTGGATGGTTGGACAGAAAATCTTTAAGTGTGTATGCAGCTTAACCCTAAACTCCCCTCGGTGGTGCCTAACCCCAATCTCCCCCTGGTGATGCCTGAACCTAACGGGATGTCGGTGGTCGGGATGCCGCCGTCGGTATCTTGACCCCTTCGAGGCGTCCCGTCCATCGGCATCCTGACCGAATCCCACTGGATGAATGTGCGTGTGCAGCTATCTTTATCTATATATAACTACGCAGCAGCTCTATTATAAAGTAGTGATGTTATAACAAGTAGGTGCAGCTAGAGATGCGTCGCCAGCGTAGAGAAGGCCCAGTCCAGCCTTACTCATCAGCCAAACGGTTCATCGGCTGAAACCTTACCAGAGGAGTTGGACTTGAGAACATTGCTTTAATGGGAGAACTGTTGGATAAACCGCTGCTGGGGGGGTTGATCCTTTTCTCTTTCTGGCGCCTGTTGCAGAACCAAACACGGATCACCTCCTTCTCCATATGCAACTGGTCCGCAATCATGGTGATCTCCTCCGAGGTAGGCTTTTGGTTCTGTGTCAGGAAGTAGATGGACAGGTAACAGATCAGACAACATTTACTACATGAGATCAGAGAGGTCACTCCTGCACAATATTACCATGCAATTCCCTTTTGCACGTATCCTATGTAAGTGGCCCATCTTGTCATGTGTTCCCCAGCTTTGCAATTGCTATGCACTAGTGATCGAAAGAAAGTTGGTTCTGTACCCTCGGTGGCCAGGATTGGATTGATGGTGTGTGGTGTAGGTACCCCAGTCAGAATCCTGGCACCAGCATCCCGACGGTAAGTATTGGGGATAGAGGGAGAGTTATGGGGGGGGGGGGGGGGGGGGGTTGGTTGTAGGGTTAGGATACTTACCTGCAGGTGTTGGTATCCTAACCCTGTTGGGATGTCAGCGTCAGGATTCTAACCGCCAGGATCCTGAGCACCGCCATCGGTATGATTTACAGCCGGACCCCTGCCCGGCGGTTGAAATCCCGACAGCGGCATCCCGGCATAGGAGGAAATCCCGATCGTCAAACGTAGGTATTCTCTAACCTATTTCTACCCCCTAACCCTCCTTAGGGGTGCCTAACCCTAACCTTCCCCCCAGTGCCTAACCCTAATCCCCCCCTCTAAGAGCTTAAAACTAACACCCCCTTTCCCACCGCCTAAACCTAAGTCCTCCAGGGGTGCCTAACCCTAACCCCCCCCTCCCCCTAGCCTAACCTCCTGGGGGGTTGCCCAACCCTAAATTCCCCCCTGGAACCCTAACCCTCCCCCCCGCGGCTATCCGCGCTCAGCATCCATTCGATCGGGATGCCGGGCGCCGGTAAAATGACAGGCGTCTAGATCTAGACGCCTGTCATTTAACCTTCACCGGGATTAAGCAGTCGGGAAGCCGGCTATCGGCATTAGGTCCGCCGACTTCCGTACTGCATACCCCCCTACCCAATCCCTTGGAGTACTTCCCATTATGATCAGTGTCATTACCTATAGTTAATTGTTGGACTATGCTCTATGACAGATAGTAGAGAGGAAAGTGGACAGAATCTACAGCTACCCACTTAGATGCCAACAACAAACCCCCCCCCCCCGAGTACTCCTAACAGTTCATGTTTTCCAGACCACCTAGCTGATGCACAGGTGAGTTCATTATTGTCACATTTTAAAAGATCGACAACCGCTCTGGAAAACATGCACTGCTAGGGGTCTTTGAGGATGGACTTTGGCCACCCCTGGTTCAGGCCACCAGAGAGACCCCCTCCCCCTCCCAGCGGAGCAGCTAAAGTGATAGCCTGCCTCAAAGTGTACAAATGAATGCACATATCACACAGGTAGGGGGGGCAAGGAAGCCGGACACTGACCTCCAGGAAACTCTTCTCTAAGGCCACGCGTATGTTGGTCTCTATGCTGGTGCGTTTTTTCCTCCTGCGGTTCAGTCCCTCGATCCCATGACCTGGGGAGTTCATGACGTTCGGGCTTGAGAGCGCGGAATCTGATGTGATGTTCTCTGGGGTGAAAAAGGAGAGATCTACGTAACTCATTTGGTGAATTCACAAAATGAAGGACAATCTAGAAGCATTACTTATTTTAGGGCTCCAGCCGATTAAATAGGACTCCATACCTAGGTCTGTCAACATTTCAGAGGTTACCACAAATCAGCGTCATATCAATCAGAAACAACCCCAAAACTGCTGGATATATTTAAATATCTATGGACGGCATGAACCGCCATATCAAGTGCATTACACACAAAAGACCAGCAAGTTGCTGCTAATCACAAAATGACATTTCTTAAATCAAAACTAAACTACAGCTGTGCGAGCGGGGAAAGCAATTTCCTTTATACACATCACTGTTCGTTACAGTCTGCAAAGTTAAAAAAAAAAGTAGACATCAAGCTGAACAGATTATACATATGTGTGCGCAGTAAAAGTAAAGGGCTTGAATTAGCCTTAAAATGTTGTTACATGAACTCCATATTCTAGGACAGTGGTTCTCAAACCCGGTCCTCAGGACCCCATACAGGTCACATTTTCCAGGTCACCCAGCAGGTGCACAGGTGTACTCATTACTCACTGACACATTTTAAAAGATTCACAGATGAAGCTATTTAACTTGTGATTCCGGGAGGAGACCTGGAAAACATGCACTGTTTGGGGGTCCTGACGACTGGGTTTGAGAACCTGTGTTCTAGGAGAGCTAACGTTGATTAAACAGATGCGGTGCCTGACGCGGACTTGAACGGACGTTTGCAGAGCACCAGGTACATGCAATGAATAGCTGCTGACGCTGTGTTGTATAGAATTCAATCACATCTCCTCTTGAAACCGAAGGGGAGAAACTGGGCTGTAAGGGGGATGTGGCGGAGTTGCACATTGTGCAGCGTAGGACATACAGATGGGTCCTCATGCCCCTATGTATGATTATGCAGTTGGAGTGAGACTCCAGCAGCCCCTGTGTTATATGCTCTGATAACAGTCTACAGCCACGACCTGGGCTTGGAGCTTCCTCCTCACTCACCTGCATCATTCAGCCACTTCTCTAGGAGCGGCTTTAACTTGCACATGTTCTTAAAGCTGAGGTTCAAGGCTTCGAAGCGGGATATAGTAGTTTGGCTGAAGTCATTTCCATAGAGTTTGCCCATAGCAAGCCCCACATCACCCTAGGAAGAAAACAGCACATTCACGTGTGATTAATGATCTCTCAGCACAATACTTAAACTTAAAAAGTGTTCTATGAGGAATATATATCTCTTTACAGGACACATTTGCGGCATACAGCCACCGTAGATCAGCAATGCCAATATATATAAATAAAGGAAAGTTTTTGTCCTGTAGAAAGTTTTAGAGAAGAGAAGAAGAGCCTTTGCTGGAAACACGTTGGGTCTGCATGCTGATACCTGCCAGCCCAGAGGAGACTTTTCAGCTGGACAGGCGGAGTGTGTCCAGAATCACTGTGTGCACACCAACACTGAACTTACATATACTGTACATCTCATACGGGGCCTTCTGGTCGTTTTACCAATAATTTCATCAGAACTTTTGTTGCAAACTCATTACTAAGGTAGCTCTACATTTCAGCCTATCTGCTTTATACAAGCTAATTGTTTTGTTTTACTTTTAGATCTCTTCTTGGCTGTAGAACGTATTTTAGAAGGTGCATAGAGACGTATACACCAGCAGTGTTGAGTTTAGGACAATACACTATCGGGTATCACTTTAACTCATTCCCTCTGTTGAAACTCTATCTGGAATATTGAAAATATCAGAGGGAGAGTACTATATATATATATATATATATATATATATATATATATATATATATATATATATATATATATACATACACTATATATATATATATATATATATATATATTATGTGTATTACGTATACACACACATATATACAAAGTAAATATAGTAGACTACAGCGCCAAGTGAACTAAGAACACAATTTGCTTTTTCTTAAAAATTATATATATACATATAAAATCGCAGGGAGATAAATATATGGTAACCAGGATAAAAGCACTCCCTTAAGGTATAGGTGTCAGCTCTACAGTAATGTGATAATAATGGTGATTTGTTAAAAAACTTACATAGAGAAAGTGAAAATGATAAAAGAGCGACTAATGTGCTAATAAATACTTTGATAAAGTGCTAAATAAATCAATAAATAATGTGCAAATATGCAAGACTGAAAATATGTGCAAATAAACACAAATAAATGTGGTAGCGAATTATTATAAAGTGCATATAATTTTGTATAAATGACAAATATAAATAAGATAAAAAAGGGGTAATTTATTACAAATAACAGCTGACCCTAATATATAGGGCAGTACAATACAATTAAAAAGTGGAAAAAAGCACATATAAAAAACAATAAAAGGGGTAGGGATAAGGAATAAGAGCTTATCTGGATCGCAATTAGGTAAGTTCATGTAAGGCTGGAACCAGGAGTCTCCAAAGCGTTTCGTCCGTAAGGTGGACTTCAAGGGCGCACACGCACACGCGCGCACACGCGCGCACACACACACACACACACACGTTCAAATTTGAATGTTTTTCAACTTTGAAGGCTTATAAAAAAAAAAACTGTTTCACTTCACACAGTGTAATGATTCATATATCAAATGAAAGGGAATTTCATGCTGAATTCAACACAATAAGCAGAGGTCAAATATTTGCATTACATGCGACTTTCAGTCAGACAAAGAAGCACAGATGCGTGAGATTCAAGAACCGATTGTAGTAACAGCTACTACCAGTCAATCAGAATCGTCGTTCTGAGGACCAATCAGCTGTCGTTTATGAGCAGGTGCGAGGTCATGTTTAAAGGTGGGAAAGGTCATATTGGCTGTTTCATTTTGCAGAATGAAGTTGGTTACTGAAGTGCGATTACGGTTGGATGTTTGTGTGTATTGTTTAGTGCTATTGACGGTGTAACAAATAAATACAACAATGTCGTGACTGGTCACCCAGGAAGAGATCCAGGATTGCGGTGTGTGTGTGTAATATAAATATATATATATATATATATATATATATATTTCTTCTTCAGGGTCCATAGGGCTCCACAAGGAGACAATACCCCACCCACAGCCGAGGCAATCAGTTTGTCTTGGTGTCCGGCAGGAGCTGGATCACCGTTAGAACAGTGGGGTTGCTTTAAGCAGCCAAAGCTTAATTTTATGTTTTATTTTATGTCTTTTTACTTCAAGACACAGCAAGCAGCACTAGACGTCTGTGCTGCTCCTCCATCACCCCTCCGCGATGCCGCAACTCCAGCCATAGGCTTGGTACTTATGGCGGGGCACCGGGGGGCCTTGTTATCGGGCTTCATGGGAGGACCCCAGACTGCAGCTGGGACTTCAGGGGACAGGTAAGGCGGGTTCCCGTTCGCGGGAATGCGTATAATTGTGCAGTCTTACCTCCAGTCACTGGAGACAGACCAGAGGTGCTGATGTGGACACCGGTCCGTCTGGGACTCCACTAGACCACCATGGCTAACGTTACTGGCGCGAGAGGCCAGGGAACTGGTGGTTAATGTCAGCTTAGGGGAAGTCAGCTCTATCCCTGCGGCCCCTCCCCCAGCACAGAGCGCCATTCCACTGCGGTCTTGCCACCCTGAGCTGCTCCTCCTTTAGCCCCCGTCCCCCCCAGAGACCTGCGGGGGCCATTTCCTTCAATAGCCACGGGTCTCTGGGAACGCTGGGTCCAGTCTCCTCATATACCTCTTCTAGTAGCCAGGTTATGTAGCGCTATTTCCTACCACTGCGGTCTGTGTAGTTCAATTCAGTGCCCATTGCAGTTATATTTATTTTCTGCATTGTATGTGACTTATGCTAGTGCTGTCTGTTTTTTCTTACTCTACTGTCAGCTTATACCTTTCCCTTTTCTTTCACAATAACCCTGGAATACCAGTGTATAGGGGGTTCACTGTACTTCACATCTACTTGTATTTGTGAAGGCTGTCACATACTGTGTGGTTGCATGCTGCTCAGTGCCATATTGTGTGCTGTACTATCCTGCAGCTATGTCTAGCAAAAGCAAGGGTAGCAAGCAGGCTGCTGCTCCTATACTGCTCTCTTACAGGTCCTGTTCAGCATGCTTAACCCAGGAGGATTTAATTCAAGATGGTCTATGTGCATCTTGTTATACTACACCAGGCCAGTCAGCCCCTCCAGCCCCTGCTCGGGAACCCCCCTGGGCTTCCTTTTCACAGGTATTGGCTACAATTGTGGAGCGCCTAGCAGTCCCTGCAGTAGTTCCCCCTATGGGGCTGCCACAACAGGTACAAGCGATACCAGTACCTCCTATGCCTCCTCCATGGGTAGACATGCTCTCTAACTCGGTGCAGAGTCTAGCGGCTACTGATACAGCCTTTCAACAACTGTTGCAGAGTAAGAAACTCTTACCCAGTAAAACTACTAAGCGTGCTGTGCTATCCTCAGTCTACACAGCTCTCAGATTCTGAGGCGTCATCTGGGGAGGCAGAAGATGCGAATCTCTCTCTCTCAACAACGGGAAGGAGGAGCTTCAGTCTAAATTGAATGTACCTGCACTAGTGAGGGCTGTCAAATCAATTCTTCAAATAGAAGAGGCTGAGCCCACTCCTAAAGCAAAGGAGACAATTTTTAAGAGACAGAAAGTGGTTTTAGCTGAATTTCCTCACTCTGATCAAGTTTTTGAACTCATGAGGGAAGCATGGAATATGCCAAGTAAAAAGTTTCAGCCCCCAAAAAGCCCGGTTTCTTTTTACCCTATTCCAGCAGATTGCGCTAAATGGGAAGATCCCCCAGCAGTAGATTCCCATGTGACACGTCTAGTTAAAAACTCTACTTTACCTATCCCTACGGCATCTTCTCTAAATGACACGGCAGACAGAAAGATTGAAGCTTGCCTCAAATCTGTGTATTCTCTTACAGGAGCTATTACTCGTCCAGCAATGGCCACTACCTGGGTGGCAAAAGCCATTGAGAGCTGGGCAGCTGCTCTAGAGCAGTGGTTCTCAAACTCGGTCCTCAGGACCCCACACAGGTCACGTTTTCCAGGTCACCCAGCAGGTGCACAGGTGTATTCATTACTCAGTGACACATTTTTAAAGATCCACAGGTGATTATAATTATTTCACTTTTGATTCTGGGAAGCGACCTGGAACCCATGCACTGTGTGGGGTCCTGAGGACAGAGTTTGAGAATCTGTGCTCTAGAGGACACAATTCCCTCTGATGCCTCCCGGGAAAAGCTGTCAGGGATGCAGCCTCCTATTTAGGAGAAGTAGCTTTGGATACTGGTCTCTAAGCTTCCAAGCCATCTGCTACTTCGGTTGTAGCCCGGCGTATCATTTGGCTTCGTTCATGGAAGGCAGATACGGACTCTAAGGAGGGCCTTGGAATCACTGCCTTACACTGGGGAGATCCTGTTTGGCACAGAGTTGGACAAGCTTGTGGCTACCTTAGGGGCTTCTAAGACAGCTTTTCTGCCCTCAGCATCTACACAGAGGCCTCGGATGTCATCCTTTAAGTCCTTTCGTCCACAGGGAAAAGCTAAAGGTCAGTTCTTTCCTCAGCAGTCGGCATCCACAAAGGCCTGCAAGCCCAGGACCAAGCAGGCCTGGACTATTAGGCATCCAGCTGCTAAATCGGAGGATAAACCTTCAGCCTGACAGGACGGGCCTCCCCCTGGGGGATCCCAGGGTGGGAGGCAGACTTCTTCAGTTCTCCCAGTTCTGCTGTCAGACCACAACAGACACCTCGGTACAAGAAGTGGTCTCTCACGGGTACGCCCCCTGATTCCTGAGACGGCCCCCCCAGCAATTCCTTTTACACAGGCCCTCCATCAGACTCTTGCAAAGCCCTGCTCCTCTAGACGGCCATTCAGTCATTGTTGCACTCGGGGGTAATACTTTCAGTCCCATCGTCACTGTGTGGGAAAGGTTGTTATTCCACCCTTTTCTTGGTTCAGAAGCCCTATGGGTCTCATCGGCCCATCCTCAACCTCAAGCCTCTGAACAAGTTTATCAGGGTGCCCAGGTTTCGTATGGAAACCCTTTTGTCCTAGCTATGGAACCTGGGGACTTTATGATGTTTCTGGACATTCAAGACGCTTACCTACTGTACATGTACCTATAGCGCCCTCCCATCAGCAGTATCTGCGATTTGCTGCCCCTACAGCAACATTTCCAATTTCAGGCACTGCCCTTTTGGGCTTTCTACAGCTCTGTGGGTCTTTACCAAGATCAATGCAGTTATGGTGGCCCACTTTCATCGTCAAGGGATCAGGCTACTCCCATACCTGGACGACCTCTTGCTCTTAGCACGCTCTCCAGAGGTCCTTCAACGCCATCTTCAGATAACTATTGCCTTTCTACAAACACACGGCTGGTTGATCAACTGGAAAAAGTCTCCCCTGACCCATTCGCAAAGAATGGTACATCTGGGAGCCCTTCTTGATAATCAGGCTCAGAGAATCTTCCTGATAGCAGACAAGGGCCCTGATTCAGACCCGCTGGCTGCTGGCTGGGTCTGTGGGTGTTTTTTTTTTTCTCCTGCCGCTCGCAAAGCTGTGGGAGACCACCCAGAGCTTGTGCGAGCGGCCAGGAGACCATCGCGGTAATCGCGACCATCGGCCTTGCGAGGAGACCCTGCGGTACGGTCTAGGCTTCCGTAAGGCTGAGTGGACTCCCTGCTCTAATAGAGCAGGAAGTCCACTACTGACATCAGTAGTGATGTGAGTTAGACCTCCCAAGGGAACGCCTTCGTTTGTCCAGCCACCCCCCCCACCCGCCCACAAAACGAGGTGAGCTGCCACTCACCATCGACAGCTGCCCAGTCTTGTTGTGAGCCCTGTAGCAACTGAACTTCAGTCGCTCAGCGGGGCGCATGCGCAGTGCAGCAACATCGGGCCGCTTGTGAGCAGCTCTGAATGAGCTCCAAAATCTCCGCACTGCAGCAGCAAGTGCGCAGGTTACTCCATAGTCGCCGAATATCAATTCACTCAGCAATGCAGTCCTTGGGGTCCTTGGTATCCAACCTTCATTATGGTGGATTTCGCTCAGTTCCACTCCAGGCCCCTACAACACTTAATCCTCTCCAGGTGGAATGGGCTGCCCCATCTAAACAGATCCCAGACGATGGTCCTCTCTCCAGAAGTTCACCTGTCCCTCTCCTGGTAGTTACAGACGTCCCACTTAAACAAGGGTCGCCCCTTTTGGATCCCGGATTGGGTGCTCCTAAACACGGACGCATTCCCTCCGTGGGTGCGGCTCAGTGACCGGTCAGCACTCCTTCCAGGGACGCTGGATTCCCATCGAGGGTATCTTACCAGTCAACATCCTAGAACTAAGAGCCATCTATAGAGCCCTCACTCTGGCCCAGGACATTCTTCAGGGCAGGCCAGTACAACTACAGTCCGACAACGCCACGGTGGTCGCATACCTGAATCACCAGGGAGGCACTCGAAGTCTGTCAGCAGAAGTGTCACGCATTCTCACATGGGCCGAACGTCATCTCCCGTCTATCTCCCCGGTTTTCATCTCGGGAATTCTCAATTGGGGAGCGGATTTCCCTAGCCGTCACGATGTGCACACCGGGGAGTGGACTCTACACCCAGAGATCTTTCAGCTCCTGGTGGATAAATGGGGCCTACCGGATGTGGACCTCATGGCCTCACAACACAACCACAAGCTTCCAGTGTATAGGTCCAGGACAAGGGATCCCGAAGCAGCCTTCGTATACGCCTTGTCAGTGAAGTGGACCTTCCATCTGGCATATCTCTTCCCTTCAGTCTCCCTTCTTCCTCGGGTCCTTCAGAAATTCAAGCAAGACGATAGCACTGTCCTGCTGGTACGCCACTGGTACTCCGATCTACTGTCTATATCCGTACCTGGCCCATCTGTCCTTGACAGAGTGACTCTTGAGACATCCCTTCTAAGGGCCAAGGGTTTTCTTGCTCGGTGGGTTCAGACCATGCTCAGAGCGCGTAACCTGGCCTCCGCCCTAATCTTACACCGGGTGTGGTATTTATACTTCCAGTGGTGTGCTACCAGAAGCTTTGACCCACAGGTTTTTCGGTTTCTAGAATCCTTGCCTTTCTTCAAGCTGGATTAGATCTCAGAATACGCCTGGTCTCTCTGAAAGTGCACATTTCTGTTCATCTGGTTCCAGTGCAGAATTGCTCCACTACCGGATGTTCACACGTTCCTTCAGGGTGTCCTCCGTATACAACCCCCTGTGTCCCTCCAGTGGCTCCGTGGGATTTGTCAGTTGTTCTCCAAGCACTTCAGGGCCCTCTGTTTGAACCCCTGGAATCCGTAGACATCAAATGTCTCATTGCAAAAGACTCTTTTTCTTCTCGTTATCGTGTCTGCCCGTAGGGTGTCGGATTTAGGGGCGCTCTCCTGTCGCTCTCCATTTTGATCTTTCATCAGGCCAGGGCTGTTCTTGGAACACGCCCTGGCTTCCGCCCCAAGGTGGTCTCTCGTTTCCACCTTAATGAGGAAATTGTAGTTCCGGCCTTCCAATCACCAGCCCTCTCGGCAGGTGAGGCCTCCTTGGATGTGGTCCATGCTCTGAGGATCTACCTGGACCGTACTAGTTCCATCAGGAAAACAGATTCACTCTTTGTCCTATATGGATTCCACAAGAAGAGCTGGCCAGCTAACAAACAGACTCTGGGCAGATGGCTTCGCATGAGTATCTCACAGACTTACATGCAGACTGGCCTTCCTGTGCCAGATACTGTCTCTGCTCATTCTACTCGCTCTATGGGTCCCTCATGGGCAGCTCGCCATGGCACGTCTGCCCAACAACTATGCAAGACGGCCACGTGGTCTTCTGTCCACACCTTTCTTAGGTTCTATGCCTTTGCCTCTCAGGATGATTCCTTTGGACGCTAAATTCTCCTCTCGGCTCAGTAGCGTCCCCGCCCTTGAACAACTGCTTTGGGACATCCCCATTGTCTCCCTGTGGAGCCCTATGAACCCTGAAGAGGAGGAGAATTATGGTAGACTTACCCTTGTAAACGATCTTTCTTCAAAGTCCATAGGGTCCACAGGGCATCCATGCTGATGCACCTGGCTTCTATGGGTTTCTTCTCTTGGTCACCGGTTTCCTTCTCTGTTGTGCGATTCCTACGTGTACCAGTCTTCCTTCTCTTCTATCTTGCTCCTGCCTGGGGCTTGTTGACAAAACTGATTGCCTCAGGCTGTGGGCGGGGTAGGACTGGAGCATCCTGGGATAGCAAAAGCTTTAACTTGTGTCCAGACCAGCTAACCACCACCTACACCCCATTGTCTCCCTGTGGACATTATGGACTTCGAAGAAAGAATATATGTATATATATTATATATATATATATATATATATATATATATATACACACACACACACACATATATATATATATATATACACACACATATATATATATACACACACACACACACATATATATATATATATATATATATACACACATATATACATTATATATACACACACACACACATATATATATATATATATATACACATATATACATATATATATATATATATATATATATACACACACACATACATACATACACACACACACACACACACACACACACACACACACACTGTTTGTATGTTGCTTTTCATTGTATTGTTCCCATATACACATTTTTGGTCATGAGCTATGCTAAATATATTAAAATTGTCATTTGATAAAAAAGCTGTTTAGAAAATAAAATGCTGGTTAATTTTGTAGCATGGGAAAATATTAAGGAAACGTAAAAGTCTACAATATGACATAGTATTCTCTCTCCAATGATTCATTTGATTTTTAAACAGTATGTAAAGCAGTTCAGCCACTTGGAGGTGCCAAATAAACAACAAATGATCAAGTTTTTACAGGCGCAATGAGAAGGCTCCTAAACATCCCGGCCTGCAGTTCAGCTGCTGGAAAGTAACTCATTTGTATGCTAACGGGTACTAAGTGATAAATCGCTCCAGACGTTTAATACACCTTTGCGCAATTTCAACACAGTTAAGTTGTTTGGCACACTAAGGAGGTGTAATCAGGATTTTAAAGGTTAAACACTCCAGAGATGCTTTTATGTGTATTAACCTTTAAGCCTGAAATGCTACATCTGTGAGCTTGGAAGCGTGCAGGGCCCAGCCGCACCACGCAAAGGTAAGAGCAATGCGCCCTGCTGTGAAAAATACTGGGGCTCTTAAAGTGCAGAGCGAGGCAGAAGCTACTATTTCATTATGTGACGTCTTTCCAGACAGGGGGGCTGAACGAACAGGTGGACAAGTGGACCCCCTGAGACATACTCCTGTACGCCAGCACTTTCGGTAACCTGCACTCCCCCCCCCCCCCCCCCACCAAACTCCTGCCACTTTCAGTCACCTGAGTAAATCCGAGTTTGATGCGTCTTTGTTTAAATGTCTTTGCAAACTGTTCGAGCTCCTCCAGGTCGCTGGGTTCCTCCAGGCTTGGAGTGTCGATTCGCTTTGGTGTCGTCTGGCTCTGTGGAAGATGTTGTACAGGGGTTGCAGCTACTGTGCGCGTGGGGGTTGCTGGCTGTAAATGGAAAATAGTCAATAATCTCTGTATCTTTCACATTCTAACCAGTTAGCAGTTGCCGATCAATTCTGCACAATCAGGGAGGAACTTTGGGGGTCATTCAGAGTCAGTCGCAAGCGCTGAGCGCTCGCAGCCGACTCGATGTTGCCCCACTGGGCATGCGCACGATGGAGCCGGCTCCGTCGTGCGCATGTGCGAGACCCGGCTAGCGACGGACGCTCCGTCGCTAGGGGTGTCGCAGCAGACGGGGCGAGCTGTCGATGGTGAGTGACAGCTCGCCCCGTTTGGGAGGCGGGCAGGGGGTCTGCCTGCCCAAACGGGGAGCTCCCTGCTCGATCAGAGCAGGAAGCTCCCTGGGGCTTACGAGTGCCCAGATCCAACCTTAGGGTCTGGTCGTAAGCCCCGATGGTCGCGATGGTCTTGACCATCGCGACAATCACCCATGTCGGTCGCTAGAGCTGTGGTTGTTAACCCACAGCTTAGCGATCGACAAGGAGGCGGTCGTTCAGGATGCAAGCGGACGCCCTGATTCAATGCGATCGCTTGCAACTAACGACCGCCTCTGAATGAGGTCCTTTGTGTGCAGTAATCACCTACTAATCATCTCCATGGGGCAGATTTAACATACCATGTGTGGCTATACTCAGAACAGATTACTAGACTAGTAAAATCTTGCCACAGTGGGACACAAGCAAAAAACAGCAAGGGTTTACTGCCTGATAACCCATGTAATATCAGCGTCCGGGGTTCTGGAAGCACCTTGTGGTTAACTGAATGTGCCCCATATTTCATATAATGGCAGCTATGGCAGACCATCTTTACTTCTATCAGATGGTCTGTTGAATCGGTCTCTTCCCTCTCGTGTGCACGCACGTGTGCCTGTCTTTAGTGAGGAGCTGCCCATACAATCACCTCAGGGCCGAATGCCTTGCGTGCCTCACAGGTTGCCTAGTATTATGTGATTACATTTAAAACAGATCAATTACTGGCGACAGCTGCACTTTTCAGTTCAAAAGATTGCGAAAAACATACGTATGATAAAATATCAGTCAAATCCTGCATCAGCTTGAAGCACAAACATATTATCATCTTGTATGCCAATTTAAAGGTTGCATAAAGATTTATAATAATACAGTGGCAAAAAAATAAATAAAACATGCTCGTTTTATGTGAATGGGTAGAGATAATCGCCGAGACCTAAAGCTTGTGTGAAGGCAATCTCTTTACTTGCCTAGGACACGTGGATTGTGCGTGCTAGATGGGGGGATGCATTTTCAGTACGTACAGCAGACTTCCTGCACAGAGCAGCCATACAGAGGCACACTGACTTGTTCTGCATTTTTCGGTGATTAAATACAGTAAGAAGACGGGTACGATCCCTGCACACACAGAGAGGCAGTGATATGTGCTTGCTGCATTAATGAGAGCAGGCTGCTGACCTGTGAGGCGAGGGTGATGCTTGGTTGAGACTGCAGGAGGTTGGCTTGGCTTTGCTGAGGTAGCTGTGTTAAGAGATTCTGTGCCTGTAGGAGGCCTGGGGAGAGAGAGAAAATAAGAGTCAAGAACGGGACAGCAGCACGGTTGCCGAGCTTCTAATTGTATTCCTCAAAGTCCTAACGAAGGATAATGACATCTGTAGTTGCTGATATTGTGTTAATGAGACAAGTGGTTCATAAAATGCAACTATCAGCTGCACACACTGACGGAATTTGTGCCCTGAACTCAAATCCCAACCATGTGACCTAAGAATGCACCGGGAGCCAGACGTCACCGTCATAAGTATTAGCTCAGGCCACAAAATAGCTACGGTTAGATTAAGGGCGTCCGTTTGGACCTAGCTACAAAGCAGTCCGCTGGGCTTTTACGTATCCAACGTGAAAATGGCGACATGCACTGGAGCGCGGACAACTCAAATCAACGTTGTTACAACCTAAACGGAAGTTGGTTACCTTGTTGCCCCTGCGGCGTCTGTGAGATGATGAATTGCGCTGGCGGAAGGTTGGTCGTCGGGTGCACCAACACGAATTGCTGTAGGTTAAGATTCTGCTGCTGAAGTTGCTGCAGCTGCTGTAGATCCTGGAACGAAAAAGGCACATACCCCCCGGCCTTTTTTTAAATTAAGCAGCAAATAACATTAGGACGCCTGGCAGAATAGGCTTCGATTGTAGGCTCACCTGTGCAATCTGTATTGGCTGAGAGAGGGGTATCTGTGTCATTGGAGTAGCAGCGGAGGCTGAGATGGTGGCACCGGCGGCGCTGTGCTGCTGGCTTGCGGAGTGCTGCACTGCGGCGGCCAGCAGCTGAGCCTGCGCCTGCTGTAGGAGCAACTGCTGCTGAGCTGGCGTCAGTGTTAACTGCAAGAGAGAGAGAGAGAGAGAAAAAGAGAGAGAGAGAGAGAACGGTCATTGCCTCAATACTGGAGTCTGACATAAATGTGCATTGCAACTTGCTGTGGCTTATACACCCTGCTGCTCTCTAGCTGTGGTGCTAGCAGTCCCAGCATGCCCTGGCAGCCACTGGGTCCTGTCTCATACCAACAGCTATATCTATGCTGTAATGAAGAGATATTATGAGGATACAAGGGCTGAATTTGAAGTCTAATTAGCAATACTATGTCCTATGGGCTAGACAGTCAGTACAGAGAAGGCAGGACCCTGTAGTAACATTTTTTTGTGACATATTTACATATAAAAGGGTTTAATTTCTAAAAAATAGTTTACAATAAGCAATGCCATCGGCAGCATACACGTTTACCAAGAACGAAAAGAATGACAAGACCAAAACGGAAGAATAGAACAAATTATGGAGATCGACCAGAGGAAGAGAAACCCATGAATGACCTGTGATGTGGGCTCCTGTGACTGTCACATAAGTAATAATGTTGTATTGGGAATCACCTCTTTTGGGGTTAGAAAATAGGCAAACTGACATTTATTTTTGCAGGGGGGGAAAGGGGGGGTGGTGGTAATAACACCACAAAATAAAACACCTCTGTCACCTCTGAATACTGAGTGCTCCACGAATATTGCAGATTAGTTCTGGCGGTGCTGTGCCCAAGAACTCAATTATGTCAAGTAACAAGGCAGCGGTGGGTAGGGGCCCCAGTGCATTGCTTTGCCCAGGGCCCACACTGCTGGTAAGACAACCCGGCCACAGGTGTGAGAGGGAGCCCAGAGTCTTAATAATAAACAGAAATAAATAAGGCAGGATTCTAAGCAAGGAGTAACACATAGTGCAAATTTAACAGCAGACAATGGGCTCGACCCTATGAAGTGAGAGTTTATGAATTTGAGCTTGCTTCATGAAACTCACATACACTGTGTGAACGCATGCATTCGAGATATGCGAGATCCAATTAGAAATGGCAATTTGCAGTAGACGAGGCGGGGCTGTGCCACTTTTCTACAAAATGCCACCTGGGAGAAGTGCATGAAAAAGTGGGGAAATCGCCCTGGATCCTTATAAAGTGACAACAGAGACCATATAGAAGGCTTAGTGACAACAGAGATAGCAGGACCACATAGAAGGCTTAGTGACAACAGAGATAGCAGGACCATATAGAAGGCTTAGTGACAACAGAGATAGCAGGACCATATAGAAGACTTAGTGACAACAGAGATAGCAGGACCATATAGAAGGCTTAGTGGCAACAGAGATAGCAGGACCATATAGAAGGCTTAGTGGCAACAGAGATAGCAGGACCATATAGAAGGCTTAGTGACAACAGAGATAGCAGGACCATATAGAAGGCTTAGTGACAACAGAGATAGCAGGACCATATAGAAGGCTTAGTGACAACAGAGATAGCAGGACCACATAGAAGGCTTAGTGACAACAGAGATAGCAGGACCATATTAGAAGGGTGCTAGTGGCCATAAGGAGAGTACTGGATGTTCTTAAAAGGTGGCAAATAACTGATTTTTGCACTTTTTATTAATGGTTGAACAATAATAGCAAACAAATGTTTTTCACTAAATTACATTCTTTCCATTTTGGGGTACAGGAAAATGCCTGAATAGTAGTTTTTCAGTGTTTTATACAAGTTTGTAAATAAAGTTCTAAAAACCTCTCCCATTAATTCAAACACCTCCACATACTGTACCTGTCCCCCATCAATTCAACACCTCCACACACCTGTCCCCCATCATTTACACCTCCACACACCTGTCCCCCATCATTTACACCTCCACACACCTGTCCCCATCATTTACACCTCCACACACCTGTCCCCCATCATTTACACCTTCACACACCTGTCCCCCATCATTTACACCTTCACACACCTGTCCCCCATCATTTACACCTTCACACACCTGTCCCCCATCATTTACACCTTCACACACCTGTCCCCCATCATTTACACCTTCACACACCTGTCCCCCATCATTTACACCTTCACACACCTGTCCCCCATCATTTACACCTCCACACACCTGTCCCCATCATTTACACCTCCACACACCTGTCCCCCATCATTTACACCTTCACACACCTGTCCTACATCATTTACACCTCCACATACTTGTCCCAATCATTTACACCTCTACATACTTGTCCCATATAATTTACACCGCCACACACCTGTCCCCCATCATTTACACCTCCACACCCCTGTACCCCATCATTTACACCTCCACATACCTGTCCCACATCAGTTACACCTCAACATACCTGTCCCACATCATTTACGCATTAAATTATTTAAAGCTTTTTAGAGAAATTCACCTAAAAGTATAATCTGTCCAATAAAGACATGTCAGTTATTTAAACCCCTCCAAGTGCAGGATTATTCATTAGGAGGGTAGTACCAGAGGTGCTGCACTGTGTCCCGACATTTTTACCTTAAAATAAATATTTTCCCTACCTTTTCACCTGCTCATTAGGCTGTACACAGAAAAACGCAAATTTCCTATGAAAAATAAATGCGAGATTGGAATTGAATTGTAAATGTAATTCGCAGTGCGAGTTCTCCACTAGAATAGCTCGCAGGGCCCAACTTGCACTTAACGGGATTAAGCCCAGTAATGGAAAGTAAGATACCTTTATATATGTCAATTTTAAAAAATCCCAAGCTTTAATAATAATATTAATATATACCGTATTTATACAGGACACACTGATGGGGTTAGAAAAAAGCCCCTCTATACTCATAACCCTGTCTCTAATTATGGCAATACCCTGTAAGCACCCTTAATGGTGTTCATTCTAGTACCCTGCACCGGTCACAACCCGTGCAGTTCCTCTTTCCTGCCTGGGGTGTCGCTCTCTGCTCTGGTGCTTCTAGCACACTCAGCTGATGCAACAAACTGCAGAGATACAGATCTGAGTGTGCAGGAAGCACCAGAGCAGAGAGCGACACCCCAGGCAGGAAAGAGGAACTGCATGGGTTGTGACAGGTGCAGGGTGCTAGAATAAACACTACTTAAAAGTATGAAAAGGCACAATGATCAGATAGTAATCAGCTGCCAGACATGGATATAAGCAATAGAAGGCTGGCAACTCTAAGTACAATTTTAAGAAGATAGCTTGGAGACCACACAGAAATGACCAGCTGGCTACCAATCGCTTACTATGAAGTACAGTATCTAAGAAATTGGTGGAATGCGATACCTTGCATCACATTCCCCCGAAGACTTGCCTCCCACATACAATGGCAGCAAGGAGAGTTTCTTCTTGGCCTACCGGCTATTTTCTTAAAAATGTCCTTATCGTCTACAATTTATCGGATTGCCACCCTCTTTAATACTACAGTTCTGAGTTATTGCTGCAACTGAAATAGGCTTTTAGGCAACATATATGGTCAAGAACTGGTGCAATCAGAGCAGGCGCGCTTGGACAATTAGAGGTCTCCCCAAATATTCTCTGCTTCAACCAGCAACAGAATTGGCGCCCCCTCATATCTATTACATGTTCTTATGTTTTTAAGTTCTATTATTGTATGTCACTTTCTTTCCTGTGTTTTTTTATTCATACTGTTTGTTTTTGTACTTTGTAAGGCGCTGCTGACCCCTTGTGGCAACATATAAATAAAGGATAATAATAAATAATACACAAACTATCCTAAACTGTTTATACATAAAAGCTTTCAATGAAATCCTTACTAAAGCTAAGCGACGAGGTACAAATCACTGAGAGATTCCTTCCGTTCTGTCCCAAGCCTGCATCTTGCACCATTTTGAACATTCAACAAGGCTAACGGGCATAATTTAATGAACACTACGTATACAGAGAACCGGAGACAAAGCTTGTACTGAATGTGTCCAGTCACAGGTGCTGAGAGGCTCTCCAGTCTGGGTTTTGGAATAAATGAAGAATTGGAGAGCCAGGAAGTGATACAATTCTACCGGCACCTTAATCTGCTGATAAATCAGACATTGTTCCCGAGGCTGATGAGCCGGCACGAGACACTGACCTCTTGCCAGTTGCAAAGTTAATTGTTTTCTGGATATGAAGGCGAATCCTGATTAATTCAAAGTACTGCTCTGCATGCTTGGGCATTCTAATCATGCGTGTAGACGAGGGCTCTTGTGAGATGCGGCTGCCTATTATAACCTTACACTATAAAAGTTTAATGACACTTTGCAAACGTGTTGCAGAATGCTACACTGTGTCTCCTTTGTACAGCCACCTGCTTACTGGGTTGTGGATGTTTAATTCCAACTGAAAGTTCCAAGAACACTATTACTGTATGGATTGCTATCAAATCTACGTATTATTAGTTTACATTTCATTTATATGTTCTCAACAGATTCCATAGAGGTGTATAGCAGAAAATACAGGCACAATAGACAAACATACAGATAAAGAGAGTCCTAGGGGTTGCCTATAGCAACCAGATTCTAGCCATCATTCCTCTATTGTACTTTCACAACAGCTGGCGAGCCAGGGATTGGCCAGGCCTGCTCTATTGCATTCTAGAAAATGATAGACATTATCTGATTGGTTGCTTATGGGCAACACCTCCACTTGTCAGTTTTAGAAGTTTTAATAAATCTACCCCAGGAATCCGTTGTGAGGTTTAACAAACTATATCTGAAGAAATATATAATTTTGTAATCCCTAAATCTATATAGGACAGGGAACTTTTTTACCTTTTACCCCAAAATATATTTAGATACGCCGATGTTACCCCCTTGATTTGAAAGGAAGGAAATCATATAGTAATGCCCCCATATAATGCCCCTGTAAGTAGTGCCCCCATATAATGCCCCTGTAGTATTGCCCCCATATAATGCCCCTGTAGTAGTGCCCCATATAATGCCCCTGTAGTAGTGCCCCCATATAATGCCCCTGTAGTAGTGCCCCCATATAATGCCCCTGTAGTATTGCCCCCATAGTGCCCCCATATAATGCCCCTGTAGTGCCGCTTGTACAATAAAAAAAACCCACTTACCTTAATCCCCGCTCCTGCATCCGCCGCCGTCCTGTCCGCCCGGCTGCTCCTCGGAACTATGGGAGAGACGTAATGACGTCTCTCCTATAGTGCACATGGAGAGAGGCGGAAGCTGGAGTTCAGAAGAGAACTCCAGCCACCGGCTACCGCAGCGCTGCAGGAAAGGAGTCGGGCGTCCGCTGGTAATAACATCTCAGCGGGCGTCCGGCTTAGAGCCAACCCTGCGGCACAGGTGGGCATGCATATGCATGCCCGGCTGTCCGTCCATTGCCCCCAGGTAATTTACCCCTGTTCCCTGACCACTGATATAGGACATCTAATAAACATTAAAAAAGCCATTACCTATAGAGCGAAATGCAAACTAATTGTTGCCCCACCCCTCACCAGTCACTTTATTGCACCCGGGCGCAACAATTGTACCCCAATCTCTTTTTTAGTGAGTGCTTAGTGGACCCTATTATACAAGTAAGGGTACAATCACCCATGGAGAGTTTCCAAATTCTGGAGGAAGTCTACGATGAGAACTGCAGAGATAATCAGGAAGCTTGGGGAAGTGGAGCCAGAGCTGTACCATTAAACACAAGCAGTAACTTTTGAGAGATCCATTCTAGAATGCCATCAGAAATTGTATGATCTGTGGTACTCTCACTGGATGTACCACTGATGTCACACTGGAGTAACCAACTACGTTACTGTGAAGTGGGGACATGAATTAGCTGGACAAAGCGACCCTTAGCACAGCACAGTTTTAGGACACGGTCTATCTAATGTAGCCGCCAGATCATACTACACAGACATCTACAGTCAAACATCAAGAATAGTGTTCAACTTTGTATTTATCGGGGGCCGGGATTTCACAAACAAATATATCAGGATTATAACAGCCACAGCAGGCTATTGGGTCTTTTGTCAGAATCCTATTACTCCAATTCTCGTGGCCCAAAAATGATCATATACTTCATCATTTGTAAAACAGATCCACGTGTCCAGTCTTCTCTACACTTACACTCCTCTGGAAGCTTTTAGCGATATACGGTGTGCAGCCAGGTTTGTAGCTAGAATGTTGGATTTGTAAAGAATCAGTGCAAAGAATTATAATCTCTGTAAATGCAAACAAACAGATTTTCCACCCAGGTGTTATTCTCAGTGAAAAAGAAGAAAACACCAGGCTGTAAAAGAGCTCAGATCTTGCAATCATTTAAATTCAATATTTCAATGTGTTCTTGAGAGCAGAAGTGACATGGAAGAGTGTGGAAAATATGTATAATTTCTCATAACACAGAGAAATGTCACTGTGAAGAAAATAGCATACTCAAGCCTTCAGATTGTTACCTTCCACCAGTGCTAGGGCTTCACATTGTATGAGACCAAAAGCAGCAGCAATGAAATTACACATCTGGCGTCCAGGCATTTTAAAATGACTTAAAGCATTAAATTATCCTCGCTGCGGCTTCCTAAACCAGTCTTAAAGTGCACCTGTTACAATGAGAGCAGCCATTCTGCAGGATGACCCAATATCCAGCCAATCTATTCGCCAGAAACTGCAGTTAAAGGTATTTCTCCTGTATCTGCACCAAAAACAAAAATAAAAAGCCATTTCCCCTGGACTACAAGAATGAGGAGGAACCGAACACAGAGCAGTTTGGGAGAATAGCGCCATTTCTGGTACTCTCCAGACATCGCAGGTTGCAGCATTCGCAGATGTCATCAGCGGTTGGGTTGAAAATCAGGAGAAGAAAAAAAAAACAAAAAACAGCAAAAACACAGGTCTAGCAGCAGTGTACGAGAAAAGGGTTTAAACCCAGCAGTGTAGTGACAGCTAGACTTGGTTATGGTCTGACATATAGTCTCATAATACCGCAGGAGAAACAAGTTATTCTCATCAGACTTAGGGGTCAATCCAAAAAGGTGCGATTTGAGAGTAGAGAGTTTGTTTCATGAAACCTGCAGACTTCTCTCGAATGCGCGCACCTGAGAATGCTCCAATCCAAATAAAAATGCCAATTCGCAGTACTCACAGCGGAGGTTTTCGAATTGACTGCCAAATGCAATGTAAAGGAAGTGCACTAAAAAGTGGGATCCCGGACCACACAAAATTTTGAAGTTAGCAGGACCGTATAGAAGGCTGTTTGCTGGCATTAGGAAAGTACTGAAGGTTTTTAAAATGGTGTCAAATGGCTGATTAGAGAAAAAGGTGATTTTGGGATATTTTGAAAAAAAAAAAAAAAAAATTATATTAATTAAAAAATATATAATTTTTCAATTTAAAAAAATATTGTAATTAAATTTGCGGAGCCTAAACTAAAGGAAAAAGTTGATTTTGAGGTAATTTGAGGACAATTTTTTTTTTAAAATCCCCAAAAATTGCATGAAGTTATTGGACTAATTAAGCTAGTTGGAAACTTTCAATTGCCTAATTGGTCATTAGGGGGTGGGGGGGTTTTCCTAGGGGCTCAGCACGATGTCCCGACATTTTAACCTTCAAAATAAAATTTTCCTTTCCATCTCTCACCCTCAAGGAGGCGCGAATGGAAAAATGCAAATTCAGTCTGACTGGTTCAATGCGAGTTGCTAATTGGATTGCAAAACGAGATCGCTGTGCGAATTCCAAGACAAAATAGAAACTTACCTCACAATTCGCACCGAATTGGAATGACCCCATAGAAGGAACACAGCCCTCATCCTACATGGCAGCCCTCACTGCGCGCAGCAGTATCAGAGTAATACACACAGATAATGGTGCTGGGGTCGTTGGTCCTATTACTGTGCAGGGGTAGCAGAAATCTAAATTTTGATGAATAAACGTAAGAAACTGCAGAGTAAGACCAGAAAAGTGTCTTAATGAATAGAAAGCCTGTAGAATAATCAGGGATGTGCTAGCAGATCTACAGATAGGGGGTTAATAGAGAGATTTTACAAGTAAGAACCAACACTGAAGGAACAGTGGGGTTATTGGTATTATTCATTCGTGATTAATCTTTGTACAGTGCCAACAAATGCCAAAGTGATTATTATTATTACCGGTATATCCTAGTAGGACGTGCAATCACAGGCGCAACGTTTATTCAGAAGACAATTTGTACACCGGTATAATTTTGTGCTGGGCCAGAGTCCAACCCAAAGCCCCAGCGCGGAGACCCAGCTTAGGCGGGCATCTGAGTCACATCAGCCTAGTGTCCAGTAGTCACAACACAAACTCACCAACAAAGCAGAAAAATCAAACTCCCTTTATTAACCTGCGCATTTTATTGTGAAGAGATAGGGGTTGACGTGCCAGCCTTCGGGGTTTTCCCCACAAATGTAATTCTAAAATGAACTGGCAGGTCAAATCTCTTCCACAGAAAAAAAAGCTGCCTTATATTCCCGACAAATATCCAACTCCAAAAAAAAAAATAACAAAAAATTCTCATTTACACATTTTGAAGTTCTGAAGTAACAGATTGAGCGCCAACGCATTTCACACATTTGGCACATGCTTGTTAACAGATGATTACAAAGTCTGGAAGTATTAATTATTTCAGGAACCAATCTGTGGCAGTGATGGAAGCTATTCCAGTAAAACAGAAACCCAGTCTGAAAAACACTCAAATGTTTTTTTCTCATCAGCGAGAGAGAACTTGTTTTAAAGCACCAAAAATGTAAACATGGAACATATTAACATAAGAAGCTTATACGGCATTTGCATTATGTTTTTTTTCCCTCCTTGAAGACATACGGATATTTTGCCATGCTGGATTAGAAGATAGTGAACTATATTATAACTTTGTGTATCGTGCAAAGTCTTTGGGCTTGTCCTATATAATGGCCAATCTCTCCCAATTTTATCATGGTGGCACCAAACGTTTGCCAATAACAGTTTCGGTGAAACCATATTAGTATGTACATATTCTCCAATGATCATAAGGCCCTTACATCAAGCTCCTGCAGAATGTTTACGTTAGTTTCACATGAATATGTCCGACAATTGGCGGTAAATTGGGTTCGCTTACCCCAGTGATCTGTCCACCGGCCACCATAAGCTGAGTCTGGGGTATGGCTGCCTGCAATGAGGGCTGCTGGGTAGGCTGGATTGGATGTGGAGGCTCCCCAGGTTCTTCTTTGAATTTAGTCTATAATATAGAATCCTTAATGTTACCAAAAGAAATATGGTAAACTGAATTCCACTGAATAATACAAAACGTAACAAACGTAGACCGTGAAAGGAAGGTTCTGCTTTAACTTTCCGCAAGGTTCTGTAGTAGCCGTGTATGCTGCTTCCGTATAAATTACGGTAATGTGCAAAATGACTGAATTAAGTAAATTTTGTCACATGATCATTATCTATACATCCCGTGAAAACATACTGCGCGAGGATACTACAGGACCTTGCAGCAAGTTAAACTGGCCATTAGAACTATGGGTCTGATTCAGTAAGGATCGCAACTGCCATCGCGGAAGCTATTACGCACGCAGTCTCACTGCGATGATATGCTAATCCACTGCGAATGCTATGCCGTCGCAGCACAACATAAGGACGCCCACCTTACCTTACACACATCCGTAATACTTAGCAAGACTGAGAAACCATCGGTAACATGGAGTACCATCGCAGCCTCACACACACTTGCACAAGCTCTGACCTTACTCAGAAACTGCTAACCAGCCGGTACGCAGTGAGAGCTCAGGCTGCGTACGGCATCGCAGTGGCTAATTTATGCACGCCCGTAACGGCGTTCAAACGCCCGTGTATGCCTGCGTTTTGCCGACCACCCCCCTTCACCACTCCCCAAACTGTACTTTGTTTCAATCACTCTGCGATGGGTTTGCATAGTGACTGTGATCGCAGTCCCAATCGCAGTGCAGTGTTCGCACACGAGCACTCTGATGCATACGCAGTACGGAACAATCGGCCGATTGCGTGCATAATCGCAGTTGCAATCCTTGCTGAATCGGGCCCTATAGCTTTTTTTTTTGGGGGGGGGGGGAACATCGGAGGCGTACGACCGTGCGGCCGCTTCGACCGACTCTGAATGAGATCCTCTGTCTCCAGATTTCATTACACATGTCGCTTTATGAGGTTATTTAGCCCTGCTAAGCCCTCTTAAAAGCGTACTGGTCGTCTATACAGAGTGGGGAGGAAGCCAATTTTTCATAAATTCGGTTTCCGTGATATTGCTAGATCCAAATCGATATGCTGCAATCTCAGGAATACTAGCCCGCTAGACAACTGCCTGCGTGGTGTTGCTTGCAGGTGCAATTTAAAATGCTGCAGATGTTCAGGAGTCATAGAAAGGGGATAAAAATAGCGTTTGGTGGCTCTAAAAGGGTCGGGCAATTTCAGTTTCAAATGGGAGCACTCTGCAAGATTGTACGGAGCTTTGATATAAGATTAACTGTCATTATGTCCCGTTCTCACGGCTTACGCCCCAGTCATGGACCATATGTTGTTATTTCAATACATAACACAGTCCGTGTTTATCTCAGCAAGAGCATTTACACGATGCACTGAAACAAATCGTAATTACGTAACATTCCCATTGAGATTAGCATTGGTAAGTTAATTGAATGAGGCACGGCAGGGCTGTTACCGTGACATGCCCCGGTGGTAGACACACAGGTTACATTATATTTGTATCTGATGGGTGAATAAGTAGACATCTGCTCAAAGACAAGGCCACTTCATTCTAATAGAATTCTCAACTAAAAGGAGATTACAAGGAACACATTGACTTTCAACACTTCAGTGTTCATCGTGGTAAATTTGGGTTCTGTCCATAGCAACACTACACGGTAATGTGAGGCGGCACACTGAGAATTGCTGAAGATTATATTTAAATATAAAAAACTTGTGGACTTTAAAACCCTATAATCCGACAATAAGTACTTCTATAAAAATTGCCCTAATTATAATTTGGTGCAAGCAAGACTGCCACGTGGTCTATAACAGTGATAGGCAACATGATACACTTCGCAGGGCTCATTAACCCTCAAAACAGCGACATTACATCTCAGTAGCAAGTTAAATTAAAGCATTCATACAAAGAGGCAGATCAGCAGGCCATTTATACACACAGCAAACAAACATGACAGCGGAATAGGAAGGAGCAAGGGGCAGAATGGGAATGCTCGGAGGGCCGAATGGAGCCCAGGGCCTGCTGTTACCCCATACGGGACTATAGGTATATGTTCTGCGACAATACAAGCCTGTACTAAAACGCCCAACAAGGAGCAGGTTTAAAATAGCCACCATGTACACTGAAGTTGCAAAAGTCATGGACTAGTTGCCTAGTATGATGTAGGACCCCCTCTAGCCCTGCGAAGTGCAGCAACTTGACGTGGCAACGATTCCACAAGTAAACGAAAGACCTCTGGAGAGATGTTGACCCATTCCATCTGGATAGCTTCCCACAGCTTCCCGATAATTGAAGGTGTAGGATCTGCAAATGGAGCTCTCCACCACGTCCTATAAATGCTCATTTGGGTCCATGTCGGGAGAACATGGTGGCCACATCATTCGTCGGAACTCTCCAAAATGCTCCTCGAACCAATTCTGGACAACTTGGGATCGATGACAGGGTGCATTATCCTGCTGGAATATTCCACCATTGTGGAGGTACATGAAGGGTTGCAAATGGTTATCAAGTAATGCAACGTAGCGGTTACCGGTTATGGATGTGTCGAACCAGTGGATCAAACCCATGCCACGTGAACACACCCCACACCATTATGGAACCACCACCAGCCTGCATGGTGCCTTGTTGACAACTGGGGTCCATGGCCTCATCAGGTCTGCGCCACACCCGAACCTTACCATCAGCCTGAAACAACTGGAACTGTGACTAATGGAACCACATCACATTGCCAGTCCTCCAGGGTCCAATTAGCGAGGTCACTAGCCCAGGTGAGGCATGGTGTCCGGTATCAGTGTTTACCTGGGCACTTTGGTGGGTTTTCTGCTCCCATATACCATGGGAGCTTTAGAACACTGCACAGACCTGCTGGATACGGGTCTGGTTGAATGTGATGCGATTTGAGTCAGTGTCAATTCTGGCCAGACGCCGCTGGTCACGATCATTAAGCACCCGTGGTCGGCCACTCGCTGTCCACGGTGGGTGGTAATGCCTTCCATGGTTCCATGAGGTATACCCAGTACACAGGTGACACCGTAGATTGAGGAATGATGGATGTCCACACAACTTCGGAAATGGAATGTCCCATCCGTCACTATAATGCCCCGTTCAAAGTCCGATAATTCACGTCACCTAGCCATGAGCAGCCTGGCCAGCGTTCAAACTGACTCACCAGATGTCAGATTACACCTGATGCTGATGCAGGACTAGGCTTTTTCAAGACGTCACAGTAAGTTGACGCCATCTACCATTACATACTGCTAGTTCATGACCTTTGGCACTTCAGTGTAATTATATATATATATATATATATATATATATATATATATATATATATATGGCATTACCCAGAAGTCTATTCCTGTGAATAGGAGTAGATTATTCGCATTGTCATTAAGGAAATTAAACATTATTTTAGACAGTCTTTCTCAAACAACACATAGTAGCAGACAACTGAAATCTAAGTCTGCAATCTAACAAGTAACGCACTGTAACATTTCCTTGGAAATTCAACAGTCAGGCTATTGTCAACATTATCCAGATGTGTTTATTAACAAACACACTTATGTAAGGTCAGTCTCCATGGCCGAGATAAAGATAGGATTGTAACTAGATATAGCCTTTTACACTGCTCTATCAGCAGATAATATATTCTCCTGTAAAGACATTTTGCTAAGTATTACGGATGTAAGAGTGTTCCATCTGGATTGGGAGTTCTAGGTTTGTCTAGGTTGTCACTTATTAGAAACCTCAAAAAAGAATAATACTAATCAGGTAAAACTCTGAAACACTCAGATCTCCGGACCCCTGAAGCTGATCGTCTGGCGCCAGGTCACCCTGGTAATGCCACAATTACACATCGATAACCTAATATTTTCATACTGTAACTTGCATGGCGGCAGATTATACGCCACGCAACGGAGGAGGGGTGGGGCAGAAGTTAAAAAGGTAACAACACAAAGAGCTTATACTCCACACAAAATTAATTCAAACTAACTGAAACAAATAGTATAGAAGTAACCATGAAGCAGGTGCCACCCCAGGTAGTGTGTTAGCTCTACATTCTGCAGGCTCACTGCTCTCTAAAACTTACGGAGCATTACATCTAAAAGCCCCATGGGTGGTCTGCGGTCTCTAGTGCGGCTGGCTTGGTTGCCGTCATGACCACAGCAAGCAGGATTCCTGCGGTTACCCTCTGTATCACATGGGTCTGGTTTCGTGCCAGCTAATGACCTGTTAAGCAGAGGGACTTTTGTGAAGGAGACAGCGTGAGAACTACAGGTGGTTCTCTGGAGAGCGGTGCCCCTTAACTGGCTGCGTAATTTCACCTAATGAAGACACTTTGTCGGCCAAGAGAAAAGCATTAACACTCATGAATGTGCTTCTCCCGGGAGCTCCCTGCCCGCCGATGCCCAATCACTTGTCATAATGTGAGAGCTCGGGACTTCACTCCTGCTAACCATGATTCTGCAATCACGTCTGATGGAACGAGGACTGACAAGTATATAGTCCCTGCTATACACAACTGTCCTAATGACAAAACGTTTGAGCCTATGTGAACCGGTTTCTGGGACATGTTGTATAAATCGCTCGGAAAGAACATTCACAACACCCAGATGTACAAACTGGCAGAACTTCAGATGTTTCGAATTTCATGTAACTTGTGGAGGAACCAATTTTGCGTTGTCTGTCCGGGAAAAAGGGCTGGCTAAATCAGCCGTACACCCCAATTGCAAGCTGCTTCATTTAAAACCAACTATTACCAACAATGACAAAAAATTATTATATACATATATATATATATACACACACACATATACATATATATACATATATACACACACACACACACACACACACATATACATACAGGTTGAGTCTCCCATATCCAAATATTCCGAAATATTCCACAATACGGAATTTTTTGAGCATGACTGATATAGTGAAACCTTTGTTTTTTGATGGTTCAATGTACAAAAACTTTTTTTAAAGCACAAAATTATTAAACAATATTGTATAAAATTACCTTCTGGCTGTGTGTATAATGTGTATATGAAACATAAATTAATTTCATGTATGTCCACAAACTTTGTTTGCGCCACAAAATTATTTAAAATATTGTATAAAATGACCTGCAGGCTGTGTGTATAAGGTGTATATAACACATAAATGCATTCTGTGGTCCCATTTGTATCTGGCCTTACAGGCTGAAACTTACTGCAGACTGGCAGGGTCTACGAGGGCAAGAAGTCCGACGCACATCTGGTCTTTGCCACTCCCGGAAAACGGTGGGTGACGCGCTCCCATTTCTGGGAACGCAGGCCGTCCCCGCCCCTGCACCGCAAACGCCTCTGCCTACCAGTGCGTGCGATTTCGCAGAGCGGGTCCTGCGCAGACTCCCGATAATTGGGAATCTGTGAGCAGCAGTGCACTAGCTGAATTAGCCCCTCTGTACGTATAAAATCAGGACGCGTGCGTACTGCAACTCTGATACGAAAAACATTGAACCACTACATCCAACATCGCTGCTGCAACCAACTGTGGTTCCTCTTCACGTTACGGTAACCTATGGAAACTTTTACATATACATTTGCTCAGGTCTTTTAACTTTCACTTTAGGTTTAAAGGTATTTAAACATCATTAAGTCCTACATGTGTCATTTTTCCATGCATACTCCTTTCAGCGTAACATTAAGTGTAGCCTGCAGGCCCGAGCAGAGTTGTCTGATAATTCTGTAGGACTCCAGACTCGGTGAAGAGAGAAAGTGTAATGCAGATATACCGCTCTCTGCTGAAATCACAGCATTAACTCTTCATTCTCTGCCTGCCAGCCACAGTTAATTAAAAAGTAGTCGAATAACTTTCAAAGCTGTGATCCTGACTAGGCGAGAGGACTCGGGAAAGGCTGTAGCCAACTGGGTACATGAGAGGAACGGCTCTTTTTTTTTTTTTTATGGTAATTAAAACTGGTTAGGCAGAGGATTTGAATTCTGCATTAATTTGCATACTTTCCACCACCTGTTTCAGGGACTGCAGCAGGCTAATTAACATAAAGCTCTGATTAATTCTGCCAGTCATTCGGAGATAATTACAGTACAGGACTGTAAACATTCTGCTCCAGAGATGCCGCTTGTTTGCCAACATCCCTCTTGGGGGAGAGAAAAGTTTTACCATGGCAACGAAAGACAATTTTCGAGCATCTTTCGCTCCAAATGGAAGGTCACTGTAGCTGCACAATAACTGCTCTGCCCCCACCCAGTGCTCTCTACCTTCTTTACAGCACGGCCCATAAGCCATTGTACTTTGTGAAAGGCTGGTTTGAGGTTTGCTTGCAAAAAGAAAGGTAAAAAAAACACACTGCAAGGGTAGTACCCCCCTCCCCCCCCCCCTCTACCTCAGCCATTTAAAAGAAACAGCGGCTCTAATGACCGCTTAATGCAGGGGTGCATTATCGCAGGTCAAATTAGCGGCATACTCAGCGCATAAAATGCTGAGATAGTGACCTGCTGCATTAACTCCCATTCAGACAGGCAGAAACACATTTACAACAGTGAATGGGGGATAAGCGGGGACTTGGTTTAAATGGAGAAACGTGTTGATTCAAGAGGACATAATACAAGGTGCGTTTAATGGTGGCAGAAGGTGAAACACAAGGAAGGAAAAGTAGGCGGTAATTGGATAGTGCATACACCGCATGATTTAGATGACAAGAACGGCATTGCCGGGAGATCTGTAGTCATGTTCTATGCATGTCGGCCCTGGGGGTTTAGATTGAAACGTAATTAACTGCTCATCGCGCTGCTCTTCTGAATACCATACAGAAATGTCTTTAGACTGAAAAGTGCCTTTACATAATTTGGATAGGATGCTTTTACCATAAGTCAAGAAAAGACGACTATCTCAGCTCCTGTATATCAATATTGTACAGCGCTATGGGACAGTAGTATTATTGAAATTTCCACCAGAATACTTCAGCTGAGGAATCGGCTCACAGCCAACGTGATTCCTGGGGGGTATATTTACTCAAGGGCAACTTTTTTTTTTTTAGAAGGGGCAATGTTGCCCATAGCAACCAATCAGATTCTACTTATCATTTATCTAGTACAGTGGTCAGGGAACAGGGGTAAATTACCCCACATAGAGTAAAAATAAAATTCCTGGGGGTAACGGACGGACAGTCGGGCATGCATATGAATCATTCTATAATATAGAATGATTCATATGTATGCCCGGCTGTGCCGCAGGGAGGCTCTAAGCCGGACGCCCGCTGAGATGTTATTACCAGCGGGTGCCCGGCTCCCTCCCTGCAGCGCCGCGTTAGCCGGAGGCTGGAGTTCTCTTCTGAACTCCAGCTTCCGCCTCTCTCCATGCGCACTATGGGAGAGACGTCATGACGTCTCTCCCATAGTTCTGAGGAACAGATGGGCGGACAGGACGGCGGTGGAAGCAGGAGCAGGGATTAAGGCAAGTTTTTTTTTTTTTTGTACAAGCGGCACTACAGGGGCATTATATGGGGGCACTACTATATGATTTCCTTCCTTTCAAATCAAGGGGGTAACGTCGGCGTATCTAAATATATTTTGGGGTAAAAGGTTAAAAAGTTCCCTGACCCCTGATCTAGTACCTTCTACAAGACAATAGCTAGAATCTGATTGGTTGCTATGGGCAACCTCTCCACTTCTAAAAACACCCGCACTTTCGTAAATATACACCCTGGTGTCCAGGACTGTAGATGCAGTTGCTGTATGTATGGAATGTTTAACAATTAACACATTGCCCATTCCAAAATTACTGGCTGTACACACAAACAACAGACAGGTGGGGAGGGGTACAAGATAACTCAGGCTCTGGTGCAGCCTCATCTTGTCCCCACGATTTAATCGGTGTGGGAAAGTACAGACCCTCTCTGTGGGGCGCTTGCAGTTAATGAGTTTGAGCCCCATCCACCCAAAAACATCATGGCCACAACCAGGCTCTATAAGAAGGCCGGGTACTTTGCACCTCCATCACCTAACCCTCCTAGCATCTACGGGTTTCGTAGCACAATATGCAAAACAAGCAACTCCTATTCGCCAGGACAAACATCAGAAATTGTCCAACATTGATGAGTTCTAATAAGGAACAAAAATAGACTGTGCATAGCCAGAACAAGTTTGCCTTCGCACTAGCCTTCGCCCTTCGGTAAAAACCCATTGGGTGGAGCTTTTGCTGGATAGGCTGCCATGATATATTTGAAGCAAACAGATTTCCCACACTTAAATCTTAAACAGCTTAGGCCTCTGCCGGAATACGTAATACAATGGATCCACTGCCTGAAAGCAATGCACAGGAGCCTGGACTACGATCCAGTTTCTGATGTTACAAGATGCCAAAACACTCTTCATATCATAAATGTCGCAACTAGCACAAATGTACCTGACCCCAGGGCAAGACTTTAAAGAGGACAAATTATAGACAGAGGCGGCCGCCATTTTGTGGGCAAATGCAATATCCAGCCTAAAAATTTAAGGGGAGCTAGTGAACTCGCTGAGGCAGAAAGTGATGTCGTTCGTTTCCAATGAATGTATAGGCCGAAAACACTCGTGTATATTGGTACAGCCTGAAATATGGCTGGCTCCGCTAAGGGTAGGGTCACCAGCTTACTATGGTTTTCAGCATCTGTGCCACTTGCGCTATACTTCTACTGGTGTAGAGCACAGTTACGATTTCTTACCTGTACATTTAAGGACTGTGCAGCAGCCTGTAAACTTGTGCCAGCGAGCTGAACCTATAAATACAGCGCAAACACAGCAGGTGAATTTCTGCGACACTTTCTAACATGCTGTAATTATCAAACTCATCGGACCTTTGTGGCCACCCCACTAATTACTACTCAATCGAGGACTCAAGCGGCTCTAATACTGAGAGTGATTGTGTGACATTCATTAATGTACAAGTTCCCATACATTGACAGGCACTATATATGGTCTTGTGTCTAGTACGTGCAATCTGCCAGGGTCCCCCATTACCAACCATTTTAGCTCAGAGTGACCCTCTGTCTATTCTCTTTGGGCTACAGACCAAAATTAAATAGATTGAATCTAAGTGACCAGTATTTATATCTTTATTCCACAAAGGTTACTCATACAAAAAAATACAAATAAATAAATAATACAATAAATATAGCTAGCATCGGCACTCAGGGACCTTAGAAAAGATGAGTCAGGACGCAACAGGTACGTTCCAACGTTTCAGCATTTAATTAAATTCTTTCCCTGAGGAAAGAATTAAATTCTGAAACGTTGGAACTTACCTGTTGTGTCCTGACCCCTGTATTTAAGGTCCCTGAGTGCCGATGCTGTCTGCAGGATTCTATTTACATTTGTGCATGAGAGCATCTGGGAAAGTAATTTACCTCTGGAGGAGTGTCTTATACTGGTAACTATAATTATAATATATATATATATATATATATATATATATATATAATTAATTATTAAAAACACATAAAATTTTAACACTCAAAATGTTTCCAGCTGAGGATCCATTTGAAAAAAATAAAAAAGTTTCAGAATGACCTATAGACATTAATACACAATAACATTCGGCATCAGTGTGACTAATGTAACCATTCTGAGCCACTCAAATGGCTTAAAGCGATCCGGTCACCGCGTGGGCCTCAGATTTCTTTGTGCTGCACTACATACTGCTTTGTGCCCCATTCGCATGGGAAAGAGCATTTCATGCAAAGCCTGCGTGTTGCCCATGAGCTAGCGCTCTAATGAGACAGCCGGCTCACCGTCCATGTCAAGCTGTGTCAGATTGCACTACGGTAGCTCCCAGGCTGGACCCATTGTGCGGCTGAAAGAAACATGCCCGGGAGGGAGCTTACGGCACCCTCATGGCAAAATGGCTTTCCTTTTTTGTTTTTGTTACTTACGACATACCACACAAGCACCACGTAGTAAAGCAAAAAAACAAAGGCAGTCAGAAGATACGGTGCCAGGTCTTGTTTACTGCCCTTGATTCTATAGTCTTTTATATAAGATGCAGCTACCATCAGTGAGGGCACTTTACACAGCGAATTGGCAGTACTGGGCGCCATACTGAACTAGTGGCCCACTACAGGTGCCCGTGACCTCTGTTTCCAGGTGAACCTTAGTACATGCTATTATGGGACCATTTACAAGAAATAAAGCCTAAGAACACAATATTACTTGCAGAAAACCCTTGCAAAATAAGTTTTGGAAGTTTACAGAAGACATCTATCATCATACATATTTATTCTGTCCAGGGAAAGTGGGGGTTTACAGTCTATGGGGGAAACTCAATTAGCTGTGATCATTAAGTTGACATGCGCTAACTTAACGCACCTATCACTCGTTAATTTCACTTATTAACTGAATGCGAGCTCCCGTTTAATGCCTAATTCAATTAGAATAGTCGTCTTCTGGCATTTGGGGGATCATTCGTGCAGGTGTTACATGCATTAAGTATAGGTGAAAATTAGGAAATCAGCCTGTACCCCCCAAAAATGCAAACTAATATAGGATAACAGTATAGAAGTCTGTTAGTGGCCATAAGCAAACTACTTGGGTTCTTAACTTGTGTCAAATGTCTGTTATAAGAATTTTTCAATAACCGTGAAAACATCATAGAAAGCAAAGACTAAACGTTGTAGTATAATTAGGGGTGCATACAAATGCCTGTCACTTTATTTTTGGGTCATTTTAAGCCACTGTTAAAAAAATAAATAAAAAAAAAAGTGTTAAAAAAAACACCTGTTACTGTCACCTGTCCCATCCATACAGCACCCCCATACACCTGTCCCATCCATACAGCACCCCCATACACCTGTCCCATCCATACAGCACCCCCATACACCTGCCCCATCCATACAGCACCCCCATACACCTGCCCCATCCATACAGCACCCCCATACACCTGCCCCATCCATACAGCACCCCCATACACCTGCCCCATCCATACAGCACCCCCATACACCTGTCCCATCCATACAGCACCCCCATACACCTGTCCCATCCATACAGCACCCCCATACACCTGTCCCATCCATACAGCACCCCCATACACCTGTCCCATCCATACAGCACCCCCATACACCTGCCCCATCCATACAGCACCCCCATACACCTGCCCCATCCATACAGCACCCCCATACACCTGCCCCATCCATACAGCACCCCCATACACCTGCCCCATCCATACAGCACCCCCATACACCTGCCCCATCCATACAGCACCCCCATACACCTGCCCCATCCATACAGCACCCCCATACACCTGCCCCATCCATACAGCACCCCCATACACCTGTCCCATCCATACAGCACCCCCATACACCTGTCCCATCCATACAGCACCCCCATACACCTGTCCCATCCATACAGCACCCCCATACACCTGTCCCATCCATACAGCACCCCCATACACCTGTCCCATCCATACAGCACCCCCATACACCTGTCCCATCCATACAGCACCCCCATACACCTGTCCCATCCATACAGCACCCCCATACACCTGTCCCATCCATACAGCACCCCCATATACCTGTCCCATCCATACATCACCCCTATATACCTGTCCCATCCATACAGCACCCCCATATACCTGTCCCATCCATACAGCACCCCCATATACCTGTCCCATCCATACATCACCCCTATATACCTGTCCCATCCATACAGCACCCCCATATACCTGTCCCATCCATACATCACCCCTATATACCTGTCCCATCCATACATCACCCCTATATACCTGTCCCATCCATACATCACCCCTATATACCTGTCCCATCCATACAGCTCCCCCATACACCTGTCCCATCTATACATCACCCTCATATACCTGTCCCATCCATAGAGCACCCCATATACCTGTCCCATCCATACAGCACCCCTATGTACATGCCTCACTACTTTAAACCCATTTTCCAATGCTTTTTACTTTTTCACCCCAAAAATGACATGTCATTACTAGCCAAATTAAGCCAATGAAAAAATATATTTTGCCCAATTTGTCATTGAGTAGGGTGTCCCAGTGGTTCTGCACCAAGTCCTGCCATTTTTAAGCAAAAATAGGGGTTTTGCCCAACTTATCAGGTGGTGAAAAGAAATTTGCGATAATTCCTATAGAACCAGGACTAATAGGAGAGCCCAATGCCCATTTTTGGAGAAAAACGGGTTATCGGGGCTAATTAGATACTCCCCTTAGACGCATTCTCGGTAACAAAAAAAAAAAAAAAAAGACGTCTGGCGCTAACAGAGTTGCCCGGGACCTGGCAGCTTACTCACGCCAGGCATATCGCGCTGCGTGGCGTATTAAGGCTAGATGAGCCTTAATACACAGTCTGTACATCATTTTGCCTGCCCAGTCCTTAAATATTCAGGTTTCTTTCTCAAAGATATTGATCCACATGATGTTGCAAAGTGGTGACGTGTAATAACGGAGCCCAGTTCTGAGCTGTAGATTCCAGGTATTAGGAAATTTCATTTAAGACGGAACAATGTTTACTATAGGAAGAACACATAAATCACAGAGAGCTGATGTTAATCCAACACGTCTCTGCTCCACCAATAACAATGAGTGCATGCACGGCGTGTCTGAGGCTCTGATAAAAGTCTGCACACTTCGGTAACTACATGTTTGAATGTTTTTTACACACTCTTTACAGCAGGTAGGATCATTCCTGTGACGCATTATACGGCTGTACACAAGACCAGCTTTTACCGGCCCCATTGTTTACAAACTGAAAGTCTCCGCGGTCTTTGTAGAAGGAATGTTTATGGTGCAACTGAATGTAGAGTTACTCCAGGTGCAAACATCTCGAAAAAAAAAAAAACATTTTAAAAGTCCAAAGGACGTGCTGTGTTACTCTGGCTGAAAATGCTTTTAAGAGGCATTTGTTCTGGCAACCTCGAAGTGGCCGAAAATCACCTTCCTCTGGGCTGAATAGAGCTCTCCAGCCCAGCACTAATCCATATAAACCCGCACAACAATTACCCTGCCCAGCTGGATGCTCAATTTAAGGGGAGGATAATCCTGAGTAGAGTGTAAGCTCTCATGCGACAGGGCCCTCGACCATTTGGAGCGGTCCGTACTGTACGTTTTACAGCACTGCAGAACATCATATTATATATATACATATTACTATATACAATACTATTCAACAACGGTATTTGCAGACATATAAAGGATAAGACACTAACGCAGGTCTCTTACCTGGTGGAGGTGTCCGAGAAAGGCCTGTGCTTGGGCTGACGTGATGGCCGCTCCGACAGGTATCGCTTGCTTCTGAAAGTCCAGACCGTTTGTCTGTGTGCCTGCAAAGAATCCTACAACTTTACAATCTGCTCTTTCCATCTGTACCAATGCCATTTGATGAAATATCATGGGGGAAGTGACAAGCCGCAGCGTAATAGCGTAAAACAGCGCCGCAGCAACCGTAAAACAACAACGCAGTAAAGGTTCTTCGGTTCCCAGGTTTAAATCCCAGTGTCAGCGTATTGTGACCTTGGCGAAGTCACTTCATCTCCCCATGACCCTGGCACAGAATTTATACCGGAAGCTTTTGTGCAGGCAAAATTCATTATTCTACTAACTAGTATCATCTGCAAAAAAATATAATGTAACACATCAAAAACTATCAGAAGATATTCTGAATTCAGGAGATTTTTCATCTTTCATATGTATAATTGGATACAATGAAATTGCAGAATTAGGAAATAAACATTTCAGGAGACGGGTTCAATTTGAGCATAAAAAAAAATATAAAAAAGGAGTTTCAAGAAATTTCAGAATATGCAACATAGCGGTGTGCAGGATTCTGCCTAGGCAGTGGCTGGTGTCACGTTCTAAATTCCCCACACCAGCAACTGTCCAGTCAGAATAACAAAGTTAGGATCACTGGGGGGAGGGGGGGGGGGGGGGATTCAATGGTTATAATTTGGCCGCAGCTCCCGTCTAAAAAGTGACCGGAGCTATTAAATTGGTTTGTGGGTGCGATTGCCGCGTGCACCCGTTATTGCTGCTTGCGCCCTTCTTAGGTGGCGAGCATTTACGTGGCTAATCCTGGTGTATTTGGGAGAGACATACGCGATAAGTAAAGTACTCCAGCGGCACTTGTGCCCATCGGCAAAACAGTTGAATATCGCCTGTCGGGCGCCCAAAAACAATTAAATCCCCCCCCGCTGATCGCGATTAACAGCAAGGTGCAAATATATAATTTATGATTATCCGTTATGTACCATAGGCTTCATGCAGGATAAAGTAAGAAAGATGTGTATTACAAGATACCCTCCTTTAGATGTTGTGGATACATAAATTTATATTTGTTCTGATCTTCAGGAGCCTCTCACCTGTGTTTCCATCTCCACTTTCTGCTGATTTACTGTTTTCTGACGGATTGTTCATTCTTGCATCTGTAAGGGAGACAAGAAAATGATTTCTTGTTTTAAGAAGAAAGATGACGGATAAAAAACAAACAAACAAATATTTAAAGGCCCCCATACACGGTGCGATATAGCAGCCGATCCGACGGATTGTTACGATATCGCCGCTATATCTTACAGTGTGTGGGCATGATATCGGCCAGTGCGCACTCCCGTGGAGTCGTAACATCACACCTGCAGATCTTACTGCAGGTTCACTTGATCTGGGGATGCGATTTACGATCCCATGCAGCACTATGCGGGTGGGGGACGGTGGTGCCGGCATATTGGGCGATTGGCCACCTGATTGCTCCGTGTGTGGGGACCGCCCCAATATGTCTGCTGTCGGATCGCAAGTCGCATATCGCAACGTGTATGGGGGGCCTTAATACAAAATAACATCTTACAACCCCTAAAACACAAATAATTATATGTAGTAGTGGCTGGTTGAAAACTCAGAAGAAAGCTTACGAGTTATGATGGTGGGGTAACCGATAGCAATCGTGCCGTTATAGTAACCGCTAGCATTCGTACAATCAACCTATCCTGCTCCAGTTACTGATAAGCCAACACTCCAGAAGAAAGACTTCAAGGTTTCCATGATTTACTTTGCAGCCCAATAGGTTTTGGGACCAGTGCATTCATTGTGTTCACCTGATACATGTTGTACATGATTCATGGCCCTATTTGAAGGATTCCTTGACTGTGGAACAATGGGCCCCAAACCTAAGTGTCCTCACTACGTCTGATCTGAAAATGCCACGTCGACAACTGAAGGAATGTGTGGAGCAGTCATGCACAATCTACGGCTGTGCCATGATATGCCTGTGACTGGCAGCCTGGTGGCCAGAGTTGCCATCTTTGTGGAGAAGCGGCCACTGATCACTCAGTCCCGATCATCCACTATATCATAGAGATTTGCCCCTGGGCGCTTTCCCAATCACTGCTCTAGATCTGATCTGACAGACAGCTTCTAGCCCAGGTAAGTATATTTAGTGGATCGCCACACTTCATCCTTATTAAAGTTAGCAGACATTCCATTATGATGAATAAGCCAAAAAAGATCAGATAATGAATTTAGTAATGTTTTTGTATTTAACACAAAAAGTAAAAAAGGAATTACGGAGAAATATTTAACTACCTGCTAACAACAAATGTCTGGGTTCTGTTGCATGGTAGAGAATTTTGTATAATCAGTTTTCATTCCCATAGGTCAGAGCCAGAATGGGACGCTTTAGCCAAGTTTTGCTCCAAAGTGCGCATTTATTTATAGGTCTGAAACAAGAAAATAAAAAAGGGAGCACAATTATCGTCCAAGAACCTCAGGACTGCATCTTTTTGATGACATTACTACTAGCCCAAAAATAGTTGGAGCCAAATGGAGAGAGTACGGTGGCAGTACAGGAGGGATGTGTTACTATGGGGTTTGTGTTAGGGACAATCGATGGTCAACCACCAATGGTTGAGATCCAATGGTTCTGAGCCATCAATGGCACAGAGCCCCACAAGGCTTTTTTTTCCCCCCTCCCTGGCGCCAGGACACTGAGCATAGCTCCGTCCCCCTCAATGTGACCCACAAAGGTCCACCCCCCCAAATCTGATTGGCCTGATGCCCAGTGACCTTGAGCAGGGCTGACCATCGGTGGGCGAAACCATTGATTGTTTCCCGACAATGGTTACACACCATCGAGTTTGACCACCGGATGGTACCATACATGGAGACCATCAATGGTTAACCCACCGATGGCCACCTGGCCACATTGGGCTTGATTCAGACCCGCTCGTAAGCGATATGCGCTCGCAAGCGGGTCGATGGTGGCCCAGTGCGTACGCGAGCCCTGGAGCGAGCGCAAAGAGCACTCGCTCCGGCACTCGCATCCAAAAGGGGCAGCTGTCAATGTTGATTGACAGCTGCCCAGTTTGGATGGCGGGGCGGGGGGCTGGCTGAGCAAACGGAGGTGTTCCTGCAGGAACGCCTCCGTTTGTGGGCGGCCCTACTGACATCACTAGTGATGTCAGTAGGTGGATTTCCTGCTCTAATAGTACAGGAAGTCCACTGGGGCTTGCGGCAACGAGACCCTACCGAAAGGGTCTCGTCGCAAGCCCGATGGTCGCGATGGTCTTGACCATCGCAACCATCATCATGGCCGCTCGCATAAGCTGTGGGTGGTAACCCACAGCTATGCGAGCTGCCAAGAGGCCGCAAAAAAAAAAAAAAAACACACGCCCTGATTCAGAGCGAGCGATAGTTTTTTGCGAGCGGCTCTGAATCAGGCCCATACTTCTGTCTCCATAACAATGCTGCGAGGCCTTTTCCAGTAGTAAATTGTGTTTTTCTACATATTTAAGCAAGTAATGTTTTATTGTGGTCCCTTCAAACATTACGATCTCCTCATGCGGCTCTCGGACTAGAAAATGTTGAGCGCCCCTGGTGCGGAATATACGGTACATTGTTTAGTGCTTTACATGGATATACAGGATTGTTACACAGATCTCAGCAAGGGACTCAAACACACAGCAATACTGAAGATGCCTCTACACACTGACTCAAGATCACTTTAATTGGCTGAAATTGTGGGAACTAGATGAAATTACCTGGTAAAAATCGATATGCCTGCATTTAAGACTAAAAAAAAAAAAAAAAAAGAAATATATATATCTCTTCATTGCACCTGTGAGCGCTTCAGCGGTTCCCTGACGGTTATGTTTCAGACTCTAGTTAATCCCTCCAAGTCTGGAGCACACGAACACTACACGCTGGTTAAATATAATTTATATTGTGCTGAAGGAGGCATGGCTGTTCCCCTTTACACAAACTTTGCTTTGTGGAGCTCTCGGGCATTTCCATGGCAATGGCTTGTTTATGGCACAAAGCATTTTCCCTGCAAATTCTCTCAAATTTACAAAGTGCAGTATTGCTAAAAAAATAATCAAGTGATCAGTGCACAGAGGAGAGACGACCAGCTACGCTCACCATCCAATGTGAGGATAAGGGCTTTCGTAGTGATCAACAAAAACAAAATATGGGGATCTCCACTTAGCCCCTGCAGAGAGACCATTCTTATTCTTTTCAACACTATTTGTTGTTTATTCATAAAAGCATCACCAGTCAGCGCTTTAGTTATTCACCTCAGTTCCTGCTCCATTGGAGCTTAAAGTTTACCTAGCACACACAAGCGGGTACATTTTAGTTAGCAGACAATTCACCTACCAGTGGGCTTTTGGAGCTGGTCGGGAATCTAACGCATGACCTCCGCACTGTGAGGCAGCAATGCTGACCACTGTGCCTCTTTGCAGAGATTGTGTTCATTCTAGCACCCTGCACCTGTCACAACCCGTGCAGTTCCTCTTTCCTGCCTGGGGTGTAGCTCTCTGCTCTGGTGCTTTTAGCACACTCAGCTGATGCAACAAACTGCAGAGATACATACCAGAGAGAGCAAGAAGCACCAGAGCAGAGAGCAACACCCCAGGCAGGAAAGAGGAACTGCACGGGTTGTGACAGGTGCAGGGTGCTAGAATGAAACTAAGAGAGGAATAAGTCAATTTCTGTAATGAGTGCAATATATGTAACAAGCCGATCCATGATGCAGATCCACCGCACTCTGATGATTGTCACTTGTTGATTCCAATCATTGTGTCAGAATTGGTGAATCAAGATTGGCCAACATGTTGGATTTTGCAGATCACCCAACCCAGGCACTGGCAGAATGGGGAATTAGCCCAATAGATGCTTCATTTATCGCAAGCTTAAGTCTCTTGTAGCACATCATCTGTAACAGTAGTCTCTTTTTCTGGCACTTAAGTAGCTCTTTTTGCATTACCGGGGTCAAATTATTACCCTACAGCCAGTGTTGGGTTTCCCACTAGGCACAAGAGGCATGTGCCTAAGGGATGCCACTTGCAGGGGGCAGCACGGCCTCTACTCAATGCATCAAAGCTGCTGGCCGTTTTTTTAATTTGCAAACAGCAGGCTGGGGTCATGGGCGGCAAATAGAGGTGTAGGAGGAGGGGGGTTATGAGGTTAGTGCTGCCGGCTTCCTACGCTGTCCACCTGTCCTTCGGGCAGCCCTGCTGAACTGCTTGTGCCTGTGGAGGCTGGAGTCCTTATTTAGTAATGGTCTACTGTAACTGCCAGATAAAATAGATAAATTCTGAAAAATGATGTAGCAATTTACTGTACAGTTATACGTGGACAGTTACTACTTTCTAGTGTCAGAAAACGTAATAATGTTGCGCCCTGCTATGGATGTCCCGACCCCTAAATCCACCTCTGCCTGTAGCTGCATGGGGCTGATCTTTGAGGGCAAGTCTGGCTAACCATGTTGCAGAGATCTGCCCATTTCTTTGTGGTCACAACTGGTGCATCAGAGAGATTCAGAAAGTGTTTGGGGTGCGCCTGTAGTCCTGTAATACGGTGGTAAGCCCCTAACACCTGGTTACCCTCTAAAGGCCAGAAGTGCTCTGACATGGAGATATATATATATATATATATATATTATTAACTGGGAAAAACAAACATAAAACAAAACTTGTATTGGAGGCTTTACAGGCATCGGTATGAGTGACTCGCAGATCACACTCATTTTGTGATAAACAGGTATTAGTAGCGGACGATCTGGTAGGAAAGCAGAGCAGAGTCTCTGTGGCTGAAACAATTACAGATCTTGAAATGACTCCAGAAAGTAGCAGGTGTGAGCAGAAACAGCATCTCGCTTATTCGCAGGAAAGCCAGAACACAAGACGAGGTCAGTAAATCCATCGTCATGTGGCTGGATGACAGAACCGCAGAAGCTGAGTAACTGTATACAGTGCATTCTAGGATACCAGCAAACACTTGTGCAGAAGACTGCAGAAACCTGCAAGTTCTTCCTCATTACCTTTTCAGCTCCCCCAGAATCATAGTGCCTTTTTCTTGGCTAAGCACATCCCGAATAATTACAGCAGAGCCACATTGCTACTTTTACATATGACTGACGATCTGCCGCCATTGACAGCTTATACACCCTGTTCTGATGGCACATCGGAAGCCATCGATTTTAATTAAATTGCCCCGTAGAATTGAATGCTTTATCCCCTTTCCTTAACAAACCAATTACAAACCTATTACCAATTTCATCATCTTAAGGTAGCAGAGGGATTTACCAGTTTGTCAGACAACTCCCCCTAATTCATTTATTTAAACCATCAATAAAACATCCGAACTCCTAAGAACCTCTGTCCCACTAGTACAGAATGCCGGCAGTCTCTTATGAACAACCCTTCAAAACCCAGCTGTAATGCTGACAAATATAAGCCCTTACTTTAACACCCTACTGTACTCCAACCTGTGACCAGGAAAAACATTGAAGGAGAACACTGGCAACATGTCAAATGCACAAGGGGTCTATACACAGCACTCTACGTACCATGTGCGCGTGTCCTATACACAGCACTTTACGTACCATGTGCGCGTGTCCTATACACAGCACTCTACGTACCATGTGCGCGTGTCCTATACACAGCACTCTACGTACCATGTGCGCGTGTCCTATACACAGCACTCTACGTACCATGTGCGCGTGTCCTATACACAGCACTCTACGTACCATGTGCGCGTGTCCTATACACAGCACTCTACGTACCATGTGCGCGTGTCCTATACACAGCACTTTACGTACCATGTGCGCGTGTCCTATACACAGCACTCTACGTACCATGTGCGCGTGTCCTATACACAGCACTCTACGTACCATGTGCGCGTGTCCTATACACAGCACTTTACGTACCATGTGCGCGTGTCCTATACACAGCACTCTACGTACCATGTGCGCGTGTCCTATACACAGCACTCTACGTACCATGTGCGCGTGTCCTATACACAGCACTCTACGTACCATGTGCGCGTGTCCTATACACAGCACTCTACGTACCATGTGCGCGTGTCCTATACACAGCACTCTACGTACCATGTGCGCGTGTCCTATACACAGCACTCTACGTACCATGTGCGCGTGTCCTATACACAGCACTCTACGTACCATGTGCGCGTGTCCTATACACAGCACTCTACGTACCATGTGCGCGTGTCCTATACACAGCACTCTACGTACCATGTGCGCATGTCCTATACAGAGCACTCTACGTACCATGTGCGCATGTCCTATACACAGCACTCTACGTACCATGTGCGCATGTCCTATACAGAGCACTCTACGTACCATGTGCGCATGTCCTATACAGAGCACTCTACGTACCATGTGCGCATGTCCTATACACAGCACTCTACGTACCATGTGCGCATGTCCTATACACAGCACTCTACGTACCATGTGCGCATGTCCTATACACAGCACTCTACGTACCATGTGCGCATGTCCTATACACAGCACTCTACGTACCATGTGCGCGTGTCCTATACACAGCACTCTACGTACCATGTGCGCATGTCCTATACACAGCACTCTACGTACCATGTGCACATGTCCTATACACAGCACTCTACGTATCATGTGCGCATGTCCTATACACAGCACTCTACGTACCATGTGCGCATGTCCTATACACAGCACTCTACGTACCATGTGCCCATGTCCTATACACAGCACTCTACGTACCATGTGCGCATGTCCTATACACAGCGGAAGAAAACATTCTGGGTGCTTTATGCACCATGAGAGCGCGTCCTATACACAGCGGATATGGATATTCTTTGGGTTCTATGCATCACAAGGACACGTCCTAAACACAGCAGAGACAGACATTCTGGGAGCCCTATGTACCATGAGTGCACGTCCTAAACACAGCAGAGACAGACATTCTGGGAGCCCTATGTACCATGAGTGCACGTCCTATATAAAACAGAGGCAGACATTCTGTGGACTATACGTATAATGAGTGCACGTCCTATACAAAGCGGAGGCAGACATTCTGGGGGCTATATGTATCATGAGTGCACGTCCTATACAAAGCGGAGGCAGACATTCTGTGGACTATACGTATAATGAGTGCACGTCCTATACAAAGCGGAGGCAGACATTCTGGGGGCTATATGTATCATGAGTGCACGTCCTATACAAAGCGGAGGCAGACATTCTGTGGACTATACGTATAATGAGTGCACGTCCTATACAAAGCAGAGGCAGACATTCTGTGGACTATATGTATCATGAGTGCACGTCCTATACAAAGCGGAGGCAGACATTCTGTGGACTATACGTATAATGAGTGCACGTCCTATACAAAGCAGAGGCAGACATTCTGTGGACTATATGTATCATGAGTGCACGTCCTATACAAAGCGGAGGCAGACATTCTGTGGACTATACGTATAATGAGTGCACGTCCTATACAAAGCAGAGGCAGACATTCTGTGGACTATATGTATCATGAGTGCACGTCCTATACAAAGCGGAGGCAGACATTCTGTGGACTATACGTATAATGAGTGCACGTCCTATACAAAGCGGAGGCAGACATTCTGTGGACTATACGTATAATGAGTGCACGTCCTATACAAAGCGGAGGCAGACATTCTGTGGACTATACGTATAATGAGTGCACGTCCTATATAAAACAGAGGCAGACATTCTGGGGGCTCTACGTATCATGAGTGCACGTCCTATACACAGCGGAGGCAGACATTCTGTGGAATATACGTATAATGAGTGCACGTCCTATACACAGCGGAGGCAGACAATCTGTGGACTATACGTATAATGAGTGCACGTCCTATACAAAGCGGAGGCAGACATTCTGTGGACTATACGTATAATGAGTGCACGTCCTATACACAGCGGAGGCAGACATTCTGTGGACTATACGTATAATGAGTGCACGTCCTATACAAAACAGAGGCAGACATTCTGTGGACTATACGTATAATGAGTGCACGTCCTATACAAAACAGAGGCAGACATTCTGTGGACTATATGTATCATGAGTAGCCAAAGTGTAAAAAGGATACTGTACTGAAATTCAATAACCATAATATATTCCAGACAGATTACCAAGTGAGGCGTTATGATCAGAAGCTCTGTAGCGACCCTGTAAAATATTTAAAATGTTGAGGACATGGAGTGATACCATTGGCTTCTACAGCGGATACATTAAAGTTGAGGTCTTCAATAAAGCATTAATTACGGGAAAGTATTTTACTTGTGCACGCAAGAATTCCTGCCTGTAACCCTACTGAAGCATACCGAGCCTTTGATGTCCTAAAACGGTAGCTTCAATTCTTCGCAGTGGCCAGAAGACCTTCATTAACCAGTGACTTTGTTATATACATCCTACGTTGTCAACGTGGGCTGTACTGCGCAAAGCTTCCACAAGGCGTGTATGCGTCAGGGGTGTAAGCGGTCTGTCGGATATGAGCATCAACCACCTGTATATATTTCATGGTTCATATGAGGCCTTCTGTGGTGCAGAGAGCTCAGGGACGAGCAATGGAGGAAGGTGATAATGGTCCGGATTCAGATGTGGACAGTAATGTGCAGCCGCAAGGAAGCAGCTGTACAATACCGTCCAGCAAATTTTAAAATACTGCATAAGGCGTCTATAGCAGATGCCGAATGACAACAACCCACCCCCCATTTCCGGGAACACTGGCCAGACTTGCTCCCGCATCTCCTAGGGACCCGAAGTGTCTTCTCCTGTAGTCTTATAACTCAAATTGAGAGCAGGAGGTGCAGGGGGAACTGGCCAGCACAGTCAATTGATTGTTTGACTGAAGCTTCCAAAGAACTTCCACTCGGTGGCCAGGAGGCTGCAGCCTGGGGTTCACGTCTCCAGCCTCTGGAGCCCAATTTCGGCCAGAGAAAGTGAGCCAACAGCAGAAACCTGGGGCCAAGTCTCGAAGGGAACCATTCCCCGTGCCAGACTTGCTGGAAGCTGAGGTGTGGTTACCACTCCCCAGTGTCTATTAGGGACAATGTTAAATGTGTGCATGCATTGCACCTGCACATTGCTTATGGGTAAGTGACCCAGGACAGGCTTACTCCTGGGGTATTGTGAAAGAGAACTGGATAAAAAGACAGCCTGCAAGCCCTGAGTGTGTATCCTCTGAACATCAGAAAAGGTTGTACTTCTGTGACATCTTGTATGCTGTGATTGTCCCAAGCACCTTCAGCAAGGGACTAATCTTTGCAAAGACATTTGATCAATAAACATCTTGCCTTAAGACACCTGCATCTGCTTGTATTCTGTGATTACCAGAGTAGCGCAAAATGCTACTCCGTTCTCCGGCTGTTCTGGATTCAGCTCATTGTCTCCAAGCTGGAACCCTCTGGCAGATATCCAGCACAGACTTGCCCATAGTGAGGGACCAGTAGAAATTAGCCGGCACTACCCAGGAAGTGTTGCAGCAGCGTGACTAGACAAAGTACGCCATTCCAGGTGCCAGTGTTAGAAGCCTGGCGGTGGCAGAGAGTTACCCACCCTGTCTACGCAGTGTGAGGAATCAGCAACAGGTGGATACTGACAGTGAAAGGAGAGATCATCCAGTTACATCCTCCTACATAGTTGTAATAAGACCTATAAATAAATCTTTGTATGAAAAAAAAATTGACCAAAATGCCATATACAGATAAGAAAACAGGAAAAAAAATAATATAAAAAGATAATTAACCAAACATACTGTATTCAGTGGCATCCTAATCACCACATTATGTCAGATGTCATAAGCTTCTGAGATTGTAATTGGTGGCCAGACGTTCTGCAGTGATCAGATCAGAATCACTCCTTCTATCCGGCCAGTAAAGTTTCGGATGACCTGACCACTGGCCTTGACTATAATACAATTCTATTGCACTCTATACGAACACAGGACGCTACACCCACAGCATTACCTGACCACTATACATGATCATAATACACTTCTATTACACACTATACAGACAAAGGATAATACACCCGCCGAACATGACCTGACCACTGTACATGATCATAATACACATCTATTACACCCTATACAGACATAGGACACTACACCCCCAACATGACCTGACCACTGTACATGATCATAATACACATCTATTACACCCTATACAGACATAGGACACTACACCCCCAACATGTCCTGACCACTGTACATGATCATAATACACATCTATTACACTGTATACAGACATAGGACACTACACCCCCAACATGTCCTGACCACTGTACATGATCATAATACACTTCTATTACACCCTATACAGACAAATTATAATACACCCCCCTACATGACCTGACCTGACCACTGGACATGATCATAATACACATCTATTACACTGTATACAGACATAGGACACTACACCCCCAACATGTCCTGACCACTGTACATGATCATAATACACTTCTATTACACTGTATACAGACATAGGACACTACACCCCCAACATGTCCTGACCACTGTACATGATCATAATACACTTCTATTACACCCTATACAGACAAATTATAATACACCCCCCTACATGACCTGACCTGACCACTGGACATGATCATAATACACATCTATTACACTGTATACAGACATAGGACACTACACCCCCAACATGTCCTGACCACTGTACATGATCATAATACACTTCTATTACACTGTATACAGACATAGGACACTACACCCCCAACATGTCCTGACCACTGTACATGATCATAATACACATCTATTACACTGTATACAGACATAGGACACTACACCCCCAACATGTCCTGACCACTGTACATGATCATAATACACATCTATTACACTGTATACAGACATAGGACACTACACCCCCAACATGTCCTGACCACTGTACATGATCATAATACACATCTATTACACCCTATACAGACAAATTATAATACACCCCCCTACATGACCTGACCTGACCACTGGACATGATCATAATACACATCTATTACACTGTATACAGACATAGGACACTACACCCCCAACATGTCCTGACCACTGTACATGATCATAATACACTTCTATTACACTGTATACAGACATAGGACACTACACCCCCAACATGTCCTGACCACTGTACATGATCATAATACACATCTATTACACTGTATACAGACATAGGAAACTACACCCCCAACATGTCCTGACCACTGTACATGACCATAATACACATCTATTACACTGTATACAGACATAGGACACTACACCCCCAACATGGCCTGACCACTGTACATGACCATAATACACATCTATTACACTGTATACAGACATAGGACACTACACCCCCAACATGTCCTGACCACTGTACATGATCATAATACACTTCTATTACACCCTATACAGACAAATTATAATACACCCCCCTACATGACCTGACCTGACCACTGGACATGATCATAATACATATATTACACACCGCCGGAAAACCAGCAAGAGAAGATCCCGACAGGTAAGTTTTTTACTATTACTAGCCCTCTCCACCCCCTAACCCTCCCCTAGGGGTGCCTAACCCTAACCTCCCCCCCTGTAAGTGCCTAACCTTAACCCCCACTTCCCCTAGTGGTTAGGGGAAGGGCTACATTGGTAATTTGGAGTCAGATAATGCGGTTTCAAATCAGGTAGGCAGGTACCAAAAGAAGTGTTCGTTTAGGTCATTATATTTCACTCAAGAGGGAAAGTGAGCAAGACAACACATTTCAATGAGTTTGAACACAGCATAGCGAGTGCCGGATTCAGTCCCTGCATCCGATCTGCAGTTTTCATGCATGAAGATATTGCAGTTGTACCAAGAGCGGGCCTCCACCCAAGCATTATCCAGCCGAGGAGGAGACCAAACATTGAAGACTATGTTCAATGGAGGCTGAGGCAATGGGCAACAGGAAATCTAGCAAAGGTGGAATAGGCCACAAGAGTCATCGCACATGGTCACAAGGAGGAATGACTGCAGAGGATAAAACAGTGGAGGATTGAACAAATATCAACTGCTCTGCATCAAAGGTTCCTACTGTGTGTGCGCTGCTGGAAGGACTCGTGTGGGGAGAAAGCTGCGGAACGCTGTGGATTCCATCCTGCCAGTTGTCAGCTGTGTTATTATGGTGTGGGTGGAATGTCTGTCACACGAGGACACTTGGAACAGTCATAGCAATATATGAATGCTACATAATAACTAGTCACCCCATTGCAGATCAAGCGCGCCCCTTCTCGGCAGCAGAGTACGTGATCCATATCACAATGCAAGCCAATTCCTGCAAAGGACTCATTTTAACCAGTGTCCCTCAAACAATCCAACGGAGCGGAGCGCCAGAGCGATGATGTTACTGGGGAGACTCAGACTGGAGATCCACCGCTAGCTATCTGCAATCTTTGGCATACAATGAAGCTGACGTGGGGCAATGTCCCTGTGCCACACCTTCATGCTTTAATGGGTCCATGCACTTGGTAAATGAGGGAACAACCCACTACTAGGTAGATGTGCAGAATACACAGAACACTACACCAACAACAATGAGCTGGTCTCTGGATGTTATCATTCTATTACTCTCAACACAGACATAGATAGTACACCTAACAACTTACCCCATCAGTCAAGATGACCTTACAGACATATAACCCTATAAAACATGATCGGACCGCTGATCATGAGCATAATAATGTTTCATTGTATTTCTAATACATATCGTTAATAAATCTCAGCTAAAATGGCAGACAGATTGGCAAAAACCTCTGAAATATACATCTATGTAGTTGAAAAAATTTTTTTTTATATAAACACTTTGATGATGGTGAAAAATGCACAAATGTAGATATCTACACTGACAAGTCAGAGCTGCCCCTTCTATGCTTCTACATGCATGTCATGTATTCATAATTACAAGCAGCATAATTAAGACCAGAGGAACAACACTGACCATTCCTTGGATGGATACTCTGCAAAGACTCATTAAATCATACCAGCATATAGGAAATGATAATACGGGCCAGGGTCCGGCTGTATTAGTAAACCCTGTGCGGAGCTGCTGACCTCTATCATTTTATTTCACGAACATATGGTGGAGACTGAACAGGTGGAAGACACAGAGGTTGGACAATTTTAACCCGCTGGATGGGTTGACAGTTCTATACGATCAATATGATATTATCAATCCCTCTGGTGCTCTACGGCTTCACACCTTGGAGAGTACGAGGAAGGAAAAGAAAAAAAATAGCAAAAAACACTTCTCGTACAAAGAGTTCATACAGGAAACGTAGAAGCATCTGAGCTTTCTGGAATAAAAGAAACTCCTTAAACTTAAAGGAATAAAAAAGTTATTTAAACAACACTGCGTGGTGGTGAACAAGTTCTGTCCACTTGGCAGTGGAACTGCTGCCACCGAAAGCAGTCGGCAGTCTGCGTTCATTCATAACCACCAATTAAAACAGAGTGCAGATCAACGACCAGATGCAACATGTTGGAATCGAAACAAAAAACACATAAATCGGAAACCATTCATTTGCAAGCTTTTGCCTACTTTAACTATATAACTACTTTGACGATACATTTATATGGATATGGAGGGCTGCATAAGACACCTGAATGTCACAATGTGGGATATAAAAATACACATTTCTTAATCTGTGAAAAACCCAAAACAATTTCCAAAAAAAAAAAAAAATTAGCAAAAACCCATTGTGTCAGCCAATGCAACACCCTCCAATGAGATCGGGATGTTCACATGTGCGCTGGGCTGGGGAGGTCCAGGCATCCTGTGCTAGCCTGATACATATGCTATTAGTCTATGCATAGTCACCACACACCCCCCTATTTCCATATTAAACGGCTAGAAGAGCATAGACAGTACCCACCTAGTACATACTCACTGCAGTCCAGCATGATGTGACGTGGAGCGCGTTACTTACAATCCAAACAGGTGGAAGGAAGAATATGCCTAAACAGTCTATAGGAGACAACTAATTTCAGAAAAGGGAGGGGGAGGCAATAGATATTACATGGACTCTACCATAGCAAACTGAACACAGAAACTTGAGTTGCTCTGTAGAGTTTTTAGCCTCTCCTGCTCGCTCGATGTGACATTGTCAAGGCAACTGAAGCATGAAAAGTTCCCCTTTTTGTAATAAAATAGAAACAAAGATTGCAGCTGGCAGTTTCCATAATGAAGCTTAATCAGTATGCAGCTGATTAGGGCCTTATGCAAATCTTCCCTCGTTAGCGCAGCAGCCAGTACTTTGAAGTCCGTGAGCAATTCATTTGCAGAGTACACTGAAAGCGCTCCCTGCATAATTTAAATCATGGTATAAATATTTATCAGCTCATTTGCATATTAATTGGTTAACGCAAACATTCCAAGCAGCACAGCAGCCAGGAAGAAAAGTGCATGAAGAGGAGAAAAAAAAAAAAATTATCTCCTGAGTGCCAGCATAATAATTAAGGGGAACAAAATGAAAATTTCTTCCACTGGATTGGATTTTCTGACCTAACCGGAGAATCGTATCATGGCAGGATGAGGGGGGGGGGGGGGGGGGGGAATAGCAGAAAGGAGGAGGTGGCGGGGTGACTAGCGGGATAAAGTTATGGGGGAAACAGAATGAATGGTTTTAAGTAAAGACAGAAAACATTGGTACCGGTCGCGCACATCTCACATATATTCAGATATCCCCAATGCAATTAAATTGATTGAAGTGGGAATGGGACATTTGCAAATCGCTGGCCAATTACAAGTGCCAAGAGCAGTGGCCATGGTGAACAGAGGCCAGCGAGGAACGGGGGAAGCAGTCAGACACTGTCTCTGCATTCCATTCCCTGCTAATCCCCTCACAACCGTTAGCTGCACTGGGCTCAGTGCTGGTCTTATGGGCACGGTCTAGAGCCAAGAAACCAGGAGAAAAAAAAAATAATACACAAGATTAGAATAGGAATACTTTTGCTAAAGTAATGGCTGAGCGATCGGTTAAAGGGACAGCGTTTGTCATTTGTCTTATACAAAGTTCCCATAGAAATCAAGAGCCATCCAGCATGCCTCCCCAAAAAAAGTTTAAAGACATACAACAGAACCATTTGCAGTATAACTTGTCATTTGAAAGACCCCCATCGCCCCGCTGTGGAACATTAGGATACATTGTGGTTTCTTGGCACAGTCACTGAATATGCAACTATTATGTAGTAAAGGCTCCATAACTTGATAGAACTAAAAGTTATTTCAAATTGTATGGAATGTCGTCATTCAATATCACCACTGGTGTGCCCAGACACCATCAGCTTTCTTCAATAGTCATAGAAGCCTGGTGTGCATAGGACAAATTATTTCCCCCCCCACACACACACAAAGAACATAATTTTATTATATATGTTCAGTTCCCCAAGTGAATGTGTCCAAGGATGAGATATTCATCTTATCCCACGCAGCAAAAAATAAATCTCATGCAGTCATTGCTCCTACGAAACTGAATTAAAAGCTAACCAAGTGGTACAACACAGTGTCCCATATAGAAGGTTTGGAACCTTTTAAACATGCATCAAAAAGTAATTTTTCTTAGCTGTCCTCTTACAAATCACTATCTCCTTTTCAAAATTTCCCTGGAGGTCAAAAAGTATGGCTCAGTAACAGACACACAGCATGTCATGTTAAAGCAGAGGGGAGAGGATTTTAAAGCACAGAGCTCAGGTCAATCCAAAACCTCTCAGCTCATTACACCATGTGCCATGTGACTGTGGTTGCCTTGGTAGTCCATGACCCTGTGCAGAATTATAAATAATTAATAACAGCCTGAAGAACGAGCCGAAGCAAAATCGCGGATGTTATCATTCTTCTAGCCTGCTACAGTGATTCATGTTTAAAAATAAAAAAATAAATGTTTTTTTTTTCCCCCATAAGATTGCCTCATTCCTCTGTGATGTGGCTAGTTCCAGGTGAATTGGCAGGATACACTCTTGAGAATAAGGACTCCGGCTATGTCTGCCGCCAGTATTATGCAGGATATACATTGGCGATTTATAAAATACAAGTTTTGTCAAGAATCTTGACGGGCAAGTGAAGGGTTGTCCCGTATTAGAGATGCGGTGATCTAAAAAGAATTTAAATACAATAGTTTATAGCGACACTACACACTACTCTTCCCCTTTCAATGGCAACGCGGCTGTAAACTGGGAAGCCCAACCTGCATGGTAACTCTCAGAGGTAAAGACTGCCGTAGAGAACCAATACACTGTGCGATAAGGCTGTTTAATGTGGATGGTAAACAAGGTTCTTCACTGTGTGAATTTGCATGGTGAACACATCCACAGAGCCAGGGAGAGTCTGCTTTTACTGACCTCAAATTATTCTTATTGGCCACAAAATCCATCTGCTACCTCAGAGTTTTTCAGATGTCAAAAGTATGTATGACAAATGGCAGAAAATGGCAACTTGCCGAATATAAGGTGTACAGAGAGTAAGACTACTGCAGACCCGTCTTAACGAACATCACCAGGAACATCTCGTTTTTTTTTTTTTGCAGGGATAATTTTTTAATTAAAAACGCCATGAAGCTGAACTGTTTGCAGACCGAATTAGTGTGGAGTCTACAGTTAAATGGACCAGGCTCCTTGTGCACTAAATAGTTCAAAATAACATTAAACTTTTCGGTGACCCCCATGGCAGGATATTGCTAACATATATACAAGTAATAGACTAATTAGCTCAAGACTGAGAAGCTACCATTAAAACTTACAGAGGGCCGAGGGAATCTGGTGGAAGTAAGGGTGTAATTAGGTAATCAGAGGCTAGCTTGTGGTCTAGTTGCAGCCTCGCCACCCACAGAGCGCAGTCACAGAATTAGACGCTAGGAGCCTGGCCTTCCACTCTATTCCCTGTTGAGCTTGGCAGGTTATGCAGATCGCTCACACAATGCTTTGCATGAATTATATTAAAAGTGAGCAACAGTTATCCCATAGTACATTAGTACAATGCATCATTTACGCCCATAGCAGGAGACTGCAGGGGATACAAAGTTCCTGTAATGTATGAAACAATGCTCTAATCAAACAAGAGGATCTGATACACCATCTCCTCCCCACTGCGTACAGCGGCACCTGTCCCTTGGGTTCTGCCGCCCTGGTGCTTATTTGGGTATTAGGACTGCTGATGCAGCAATGTTTATAAGCCTTGTACATGCCATGCAAAGTTCTGCACTGTAAGTCACTTTTCTCTTGTTTTGTCTATATTGTTTTAGTACCTTGTAAAGAGCTGCAGACACCTTGTGCCGTCATATAAAGGATCCCTGGTTAAAACAGGACGACTTTTGATACCACACAGGGCTGCTCTGACCACAGTATTCTTCTACAGCACCAATGTATTACACAGCGCTGTACATTGTCATGACACAAATATGTACATTGATATTAAAACAGAAGCTGGCCCATTGAGTTTACACTCTAAGGCGTGGTGATCACTTGATACATAGTTGCCAGTGGTGAATACAATAATACTCAATTGCCGAAAGCACAGCAGGTTTGTGTGAAATAGCGCCGGACGCATGTTCGGCGGTTCGAATCCCGACGCCAGAAGACCGCAACAGAAGATCCCGACAGGTAAGTTCTTCTACTATTACTAACCCTCTCTCCCCCCCCCCCCAACCCTCCCTTAGGGGTGCCTAAACCTAATCCTCCCTTCCCCGCAGCCTAAACCTAGCGTTCCCGCTAGGCTGCTTTAGTGGGGCGCGGTGCCCTGCCCTCCTTCTGGAGGGCAAAAAGCGCCCTGCCCTCACAGCCTGCGGGTGCCGTCTTCACCAGCGGGACGTAGTGTCCCGTGGGTGGAGAAATGTGCGGTGACCCGGGCCCCGCCGGAGAATAGGCACTGGGTGCATGTGCCAGGCATCTATTCTCCATGTCTGACCACCCACAGCTTGTGCGAGCAGGCCGGAGACCGTCGCAAATATCACGACCATCTGGCTTGCGACGAGACCCTTGGGTAGGGTCTAGCTGCTGCAAGCCCAAGTTAACTCCCTGCTCTAATAGAGCAGGAACTCCACTACTGACATCACTAGTGTCACACACACACATCACTAGTGATGTCAGTAAGCCCTCCTACAAACGCCAGGCTTGCGAATGCGCATGCTGGACGCGGCGCGGGCTAGAACATCGAGGACTTGCGAGCGGCTCTGAATCGGGCCCTGATTCCATCTAATTTTCACATATTATTCAACGATCAGGCAAGAGTTCTTGATTTTCTCTGCCCTTGGAAACGACACACCACTCCTCCGCTCTCTGCATTGGGCGCAACTGTACTCAAGTGTATTTAAACTCTGCATTACTAAATAAATATAATGACAAAAAGCGCAAAAGGAAGCTAAAAAGAAAAATCTTTATAAAATATAAACTTGCTAGAGGGTACTTTCAAGCCGTTAAACTCCAGTTATCGGAAGGCGATTACCATTTATAATTTCTCTGCATTTTAAATTTATTTAACAATTACATTGTAACTTTAACATTGCGACTGCAGGGCATGTTCTCACATATGTGCTGGGAAAATGGGTAAAATGTATGAAAGCTAAACATATGCTTTAGCCATGCAATGCATAATGTCTTGTACAAGAAGCGCGCGTTGAAAACACATACGAAATAGGGCGTGCTACGTTCTCAATTTTTAAATGTTAATGCAATGGTGGGAAGGGCAGCCAGCAAATTTATTAACATAAATGGCCCTCATCTACTGGATGACATCTCTGCTTTGTACAATAGGGAAAAGCCACTGGCAGGAAAATGCAGTCTTTGGCAGCACTGTGGGACCGGTAGGGATTTAACTCCACGATGTGTCCCAAATATTGTGAAGAAGAGACATACTGCAATAAAGTTTTGCTATGAGCAAGAATTAGTATATTATACAGAGCTGTACAGAAAATATCATTCACATCAGTCCCTGTGATCATTGGATTTTACAGTTTACATTCCCTCTACACACAGGGCCTGATTCAGACCCGCTAGCAAGCGGGTCGATGGTCCCCCACTGCGCATGCGCACACCGCAGCCAGCTCCGGCATACGCGAGACCCAGCTAGCGACGGCGCTCCGTCGCTACGAATCTCGCACCAAAACGGGGCGGCTGTCGACTGTGATTGACAGCTCGCCCCATTTTGGAGGCGGGCAGGGGGGGTGGCTGGCCAAACGGAGGTGTTCCCGAAGGAACGTCTGCCGTTTGGGGTCGGCCTCAGTAGTGAGCTTCTGGCTCTTTTAGAGCTGGAAGCTCACTGGGGCTTGCGATGGACGAGACCATCACCTGGCCGCTTGCAAAAGCTGTGGGTGGTCACCAACAGCTTAGCGAGCAGCCAGGAGGCCGACACAAAAAAATAAATGCCGCCCTGATTCAGAGCGAGCGCTCTGAAAGAGCGTCCGGCTCTGAATCAGGGCCACAGTCCATTTTTGTCTATATTTATGCACTGTGGAAGGAAACCCATGCAAAATTGGTAAGAACACAAACTCCACACAGCAAGGGACTTGAGGCCTGATTCATCACGGATTGCAACAGCGTACGCATATTGGCCAAAAGTGCGTACTGTGCATGTGTATGCACTGCAGTGCGCGTGCGTGACTTAGCATTGCGATCGCACTGCGTTCGCCTACACCAAGGATGGGGAACCTCAGGCTCGGGGGCCGTATAAGGCCCCTGGAATCATTTGGTCTGGCCCTTGGAGGTTTTTTCTGCTTGCCTCATCTGGCTAGCACGGTGCCTAGAATGGCACCCCGCAGCCATAATCTATGCAGCAGTGCCACCTAGAGAATCTTTAGGATGCTTCAGATGGTCAAACCGCTGCCCTTACAGCTCCCCGGAGCATCCTCAGGATGCTTCAGGCATTGCTGTAATCACTGGCAATTGTGGGCCCGCCCCGTGTGACATCACAGGGAGGGGGCATGGCCTGCACCAGGCCTGCGAATAATGTTATATATATTAAAATGGCCCTTGGCAGAAAAAAGGTTCCCCATCCCTGGCCTACACAGATACAAAGCCATTGCAGATAAAGGGACAGGACGTCAGCATTTGATGGTGGTGACGGGGGAGTGGTAGGAGAAACGCAAGCGTGCCTGTCCGTATGAACGTCGTTGCATGGGCGTGCATAAATTAGCCACTGCGATGGCATACGCAGCTTGAGTACTTATTGCGAGCAACAAGGTTAGCAATTTCAGAACTGTTGTAATTGTGCGTGAGGGGACGATGTTCCCTATGTATACGCAGAACTGCGAGGTATTACGGCTGTGAGATAGCGGTAGTGGGCGTCTCTATGCTGGCTGTGCAATTGCATTCATTAGCATATTTTCACAGCAGACCTGCGTGCGTAATTGTAATAGCCCTTGGTCGGAATAGACCCCAGGGACATAAGGAAGCAATCATCTCCGCCAAGGCGGATAATTTGGTTCCCACAAACTTCAAAACAAAGAAATAATATGGGTTCTAATTTACAGTTAGTATTACACCTAGCTAGGTCATGCCCTTTTACATACCATACCTACATACTCTCCTGAAGCTTCAGGAAGGACTCCGGCCTAATAGGAGAGTAGGCCAGAGCCCCAGCACACTTCCCCAGCAAAGTGGGCAGTGCGGGGGGGCTCGATGAAGCGATTTTCAGTGTATTGCGTCATCCTGGCACAATGCCCAGCCATGTAATACAGTGTGAAACCCTCACCCCACTTGGGCACGCAGAAAAGTCCCCATACTTTAGATATGCAAAATAGGGGAAAAAAAATATAACCAGCAATGGTCAGTTCACTCACACCAAAGTCTCCCATGTCTGCCCAGAAATGTTAACTTTTGGGTGAAGCTCTGCCCTTTTTGGAGGGCATAAATCTGGACAGTTAGGAGGGATGCTGCTGTGCTGTAGGGGGTTTATATGTGCAATCAGATTAACTGATGTGGTCGTATGGGATGCGAACGCAGCCAGCTGTGCATCAGCAGACGAGGTGCGACCACACCGCACCACTGTGTTTTTGAAGAGGAAATTTTTTGTACACATTTGCAGAACGTATCTCCTCTGACTCCCTGGGCTCTCCTGCGCACCCGGCAATTTCTGACCGGTTTTGCCAGAAAAATCGGGAGCCAAGTGATACTAGTGATATGCTTGTTATCACTTACATAGTGTTCCATCCAATCAGCTCCCAAAACCCCTTTCAGAAAAAACGGGAATTTGCCAAGGCACGCAGGGTTGACCCGGGTCCTGCTTATGTCTGAAGCATCAGACCCAAGTTGACAGTCCTGGGTCCGCAACTCTGCAATTGAACAGGATTATTCCCGGGACTTGCAACCCAGGTCTGTGGCCTGGCTTATGGCTGAATGGCGCGACTCGGATTTTTAGACTTTGGGCGCGCCAAGAAAGAGCAGATTGGCTGTTCGGGGCTGCATGGGGCAGTTACAGATGATCTCATCAGCGGCGGACGACAGAGTTTGAAAAATATCGCATTGGAAGGGTGAGGAGGTGCAGGAGCTATTGTGAAAAATTGCTGCCTTCTCCTCCTGAAATGACACTGTGCAATGTAGTACCATGTGAGCAGCTGTATCTCACACTCCTTTGCTGTGTAAAACAGCAAGCAAACGCTGAACACAAGGAAGTCCGGGCTACACATGTGTACCACCACAGCCATGATTATAGCAATGCAGTCTCCACCTTTCCCCAAAGCACACAAGTCACCATGCAGTTTGCATGATCTCATTTTTGAGAGCCAAAAAAGTGTCACTTTTAAATTACTTCACCCTGAATGCCAGGGCAGACACGACTTGTGTGAAAGGGGTCGACCCGGGAAATACCTGGGTCTACGGTGTAGTGTGAAAGGGATCTCCGAGCTGGGACCTGGGTTACACCAGTGTTGAAAAACCCAGGTTGGAGAAGTGTATTTGACGGAGCGTATGTCTGAAAGGGGTAGAACTGTCATTTTATAGGCTGTGTTTGAAAAAGGACAGTTAGGAGCTGATTGGTGGGAGCACCATTTAAGATCAGTAACGAGTGATAACAAACATATGACTAGTTATTAAAAGGGGCCCTCAGCTTTTAGTGGAAAATAAAACTGCACCCCCTCCCAACTATTGTCCTCTGCTAAATGACCACATCACAACCAGAAGAGGAGGAGGACTGAAATTACTTTTCTGTACTCAACATCAAGTAAACCACAAATGACTGCTTCTAAACAAAAATGAACGCTACTTAATACTGTGCCATACGACGATTTGTAGCGTGCAATAAAACAAGCCACAATCGGTTTTCCTCTGCCAATAATGAAAGTTGCTCCATTGCATGAGTTACAGCACATACACAAACCCCAAGCTGTTCCGCTACCCACACACACTTAAGATTCAAAACAATTTAAATCAGATGGATCATTTACATCCCCACCTTCAGAAATAAATATGGCAGACCACCTTTCCCCTTTTACGACTGCTAGTGTGTATATAGGAGGAGCACCGGTTTTGAAAATGATCAATTTTAATAGGCCAAGTCAGACAAGATTTACCAGGAATAAAAATCTAGCACCTGTCAATCGGCCAGCCCACATTCTGCGGCTCTGCTCCACCTGGTTACACCAGCAGCCTTATTTAGCAAGGTACATGTATAATGCAGTCTTTATAGAATATAAAAAGAACCTGTTTAAAAACAGGCAATTAAGAAGTAAAATAAATGTTAAACTTTGGAAGACATTCTCCCATTCAATCCACTGAATACGGTACTTACAGAACAGATTTTAATTTTACCTATATAAAAAAAAAAATTACAGCAATATAACAGCTCCCAGTGATCTTATTCATGTATTATAAGCCACTCGCTGGAAACAAATCAATAACATTTTGTTAACGTTTCATTACTGACAGTGAAAGCGCTTTATCTGGTTATATGAGAACATTTTCATTGAGTTTCACACGAGCACACTTCAAAATCAGGCGTTTTGTGCACCAAGGTGAAAGATAAAACCCAATTCATTTGTTAGGGGCCGTTTATAAAACCTATTTAATCAAACCCCAAGCTGCTCTGCTACCCTTGGCCCCGGCTTTGTCTATTTTGGAAGAGGCAAAAAGGTTAAGCAGATGTTCCTCACAGATGCCTGGCTATCTTCTCTGCTCTATATTCAAGCTGCTGCCAGCTCTCTGCAGGCACAAATAAACGTAATGATGGCAGAGATGAGGCTGGCACCGCGCAGAGCTCTGCAAATTGGAGAATACGGAGCGTGGAAAGCTGCGACTTCACACCTCTCCCCAACGCGCAGTCATATTAACTGACGACCAAAATGTAGCTGTAACTTATTTATTCAGCGAAGGCAGTTAGTGTGTGTTGCAGTACTCTCTGTTCTTCATTCATGGCCTGGGGTACAGGGGGATTGTACATGTGTTTTAGAGACGGCAGCTCTGGCAACACTATCACAAATAGAATCGCACAGCAGAATAGGACATTTAGCTGAGGGGGTAAGTTCCAGCGATACGACCTCTAGACTCCATTGGCGTTTCACCACCTTGCACCATAATTGTAAATGCCGTAATCTATGGAATTTATAGTCTATAAATAAAGCTGGGATGAGCACGGTGACAATTTGATCTGCTCTGGGCTATAGTAAGGAGGACACAGGGCCAGAATAATAATAATATTATTATTATTATTATTATTATTATTATTATTAATAAGGGGGTTTTCCACACAGAACAGGAGAACGTAAAATTCCATGGAACAAGGTGAATATTCTGAAGCACAGTTTTAAAAAGTTCGCTCACTCCAAGTTGTTCGGTACATAGCCTGTTATCTCACTAATATGGATATAGGAGATACTTATCCAATATCCAATTGCAGGTGCAATTTTGAAAAACCCAGGGGCGCTGGGTATCTATAGCAATTACTGCAGATATTTTCTTGCAGCACCAGAGCAGGTCTAAAAAAATAAAAATTCCCTATTTTAAGCTAAAAATGTTGGGCACCCCTTCAAAACACCTTGGACTCCCCTAATGAGTAATTAGACTATTAGAAGTTTTAAATTAGCCTAAGTGGTCAAATAATTCCATGGCATTAGTTGTTAAAGCCAATAATGGCCTCAAATCACCCCAAAATTAATATTGTGTATTTTATTTTTTCCCCAAATGTAATTAAAGTGTGTATTTAAACAAATAAGAATTGCTTTATAATTTATTTTTAAATTGCCAAAATTTTTTGTTATATTTATTTGTAATTAACCCAAGCTTGCCTTATTTTGTAATTTTTTATTTATAATTATATATATATATATATATATATATATATACATATACATATATATATACATATACACAAATCTGCCATTTCATGTAAAAAAAAAAAAAATACATACATATATATTTTTTTTTTATCTTTTCTTGGGGGGTGGGGGCAGTAATAACCATTATTACTGTTACCCAATTTTTTTTAGGGTACCATTTTATTGTGAGCGCACATACCAACGTTAATAGAAAGTTGGCTATGATGTGTGTGTGTGTGTGTGTGTGTGTGTGTGTGTGTTTGTTATGACTGTAGTGCTGTGCCAGATACACACTCTGTAGTATGCAGCTGGTATCCCGCAAATGGAATGAGGTACCAATAGTGTGACGACAGAAATACACTCCCATTAATGACTATCTATTTAATAAACCACTCTTATGGAGAACCACCACATGCCTTTATTCCGCTATCCCAATTTTTACATGGGTAATGTTAAATAAAAGTACTTCACTAAATGAAAAGCGAGTGCTATGAATTAGGATGAAGGAAGGAAGGATAGGAAGATCAACACTATTGGGCTGAGATAGAACTGAAGTGTACAGTAACATTCTGGCCTTACAAGTGTATTTTGATCTGCAGGCAAATACAGGCGTTAACATATTTATAATATATTTGAGTTGATTTGCAACTCAAACTTACATTTTAAAAACAGCCAGTGCTGGATACTGCTAATATAGGGGGAGAAACAATGTGGAGTCACTCTCACCCCCCAACAAAAGCCACAACCAACACCAGACAATGCCATACTGGTCACATTATAACTTGGAGACCTGCAGCGTGGGGTACACACACCTGCCGTAATGTGCTCCATCCGCAGCCTGGTCAGCATGAGGTCGACATACACAGTCACTGTTTGCGGGCGATTGGCTGGAGTGTGGGAACCCTGCTGTGATTGGCTGTTTGCATAGTGACCTCTTGAGGTCAATCAAGTTCTTTAGAAATCAAAATACTCATCGCTTTACCAGGGATTTTTATTGATTCTTTATGGATTCAGTTGACTAAAAGGAAAATTATTTCATTGTATTTTTTTTCTTTTAAAAACACAGTTAATATACAAGCGGATGATACTCACCATCGGCACATATCTTAATACACCCATGGGGCAGACACAATTAGATGTTATCTGCCGCTGGCCCAGAAGCGCGATTACGATGGCCTGATTTCTGTTTGTGTCTCCAGAAATCAGTAGAGAAACATCCCACGTAGACACCGTAACGGAAAGGTGATTGAATCGACACCCAAGGCTTAAGGGGAGAGGTATCAAACCTTCGAAAGAGATAGTGGAAGAGTTACCCACTGCGACCAATCAGCAGCTGGCTATCATTTATAAAATGACAGAAGCTGAACAATGCAATGGAAAACTTCTCTATTTTATCTCTGGAAGTCTTGATATATCTCCCCCTTAGTGAGTCGCTGATATGGCTCCAAAAAAGGTGGATCTGGTGATGTGGTCTACTCTGAATCAGCTGCATATTCAGGGGAGTGCTACTCTTGCGTGTATATATAGCTGGCACGATCTATAGGAGCAGGGAGCCGCCAGTACATCGCTATGTGCAATAAAACCAAGTGGAATTTTTCTGGCCTGCAGTTGGACTGACGTCCTGTGGCGATACCGCTAACCGCACGGGGATCACCACGCATATTCACTAGGACAGCAGTGGGAGTCCTGCATGAATATGCGATAATTCTGAAAAATATGCGATCAAAGCTTTAATTCTTAGGTGTCGCCCGGTGCTTCTGTCCACTACCCACTCTAAACCCCCACCGTTGGTATATCCCAGACTCGACAGCACCCCAGCAAGAGACCCAGGTCCCTATACTGCCCAAGACACATTTACATCCTCGGATTCAAAATCTACCCAATCCCTGCACTTGACTGAGGGATAAAACGGGTCTGCACAAGGGACTCTGGGTTCTTTTTTTTATCATTGTGGTGCAATTGTAGAGTTGGTCCATGTCCTAGCAGGGACCTAGGCAGCCCGCCATTAGCAAACTCACAACAGTAGGTGCCTAGGAAAAAGTACACAGCCAAAGCACATGCTCCATTGTGAGCAGCCAATAGGCCAGTCGACCCAGTGTACCCCACGGACGGAGGCTTACTAGTAAGCCAGGCCCTACCACACTGGTAGAGAGCACATGCCAAGTGGCCGGAATCAGCAAGTCACAGGCCCCAGCGGCTGGGATATGGAAAAGACTCCACACGAGAAGAGAGGAATCGCTCAGTGGTAACTTGCCCATCGGGGTCTCACAGCAGTGAACTGGTCCGTGCTTATGCTCCTTCGGAGTCTCTATGGTGAATATTGAATGCCTAGGGGGTGGATGGTCTTTTGTGTGGTCTTAAGGCGCACATCCACTACCCGATATTAATGAGCGATTGCACGATTACGACATCGTAACGTGCAATCGCTCATTAATCGCGCACTCTGTCGGAAACTACAAGCGATGCGCGCTCCCGCTGGTCGTTTCCAACATCAATCATCGGGTGAGATCAACCTGTCGATAACGACAGATTGGGCATTTTCACAGATGATGGAGGGTGCCTACACTGAAGAACAAATCATTCAGTGTAGGCACTGCAGGGGAATAGCAAAGACGGTACGTCGCCTAGTGGATGTGCGACTTTACAGCAGTCTTAAATTGTCAGTGTTATTATTGCTACCTGTATATACTGTACAAAGGGCATGCAATCGGGAAGCCCGCAGACATTATACTGACAGCCGGCGTCCCGGCTGTCATATCCCGGCGAGGGAGAAATGTAGATGTAGACGCCGCTCATTTCACCGACGCCGGGAAACTGGCGTCTGGCATCCCGATTGAATGGATGCCGGGCGCCGCGAGCAAACAGCCGCGGGGGGGGAGGGTTAGGTTTAGTGCAGCCGGGGGGGACTTAGGGCTAGGCACCCCCCCGGGAGGGTTAGCCTAGGGGGAGGGAGGGTTAGGTACCCCCTGGGGGGACTCCTGGTTAGGCACCCCCCCGGGGGACTTAAGTTTAGGCAGCAGGGAAGGGGAGGGGTTAGGCACTTACAGGGGGGAGGTTAGGGTTATGCACCCCTAAGGAGGGTTAGGGGGGGTTAGGTTAGGTTAGTCATTACTTACCTTACGATGATCGGGATTTCCAGCACTGTCGGGCTGCCGCTGCTGGGATCTGTTCCAGTGTCGGGCTGCCGCTGCCGGGAATCGAACTGCCGGCCATGCGACCGCTTCCGTACAAAGTGTAATTGCAGTTTTATGTTTAGCGTGTTTGCAATAAATGGTGCCTTTTGTACCACTGCTATTGTGTCCTTGCTGTGTGACCCCTGAACCCATAAAGGAAATGGGGTGCCGCGTGGAGCTATAAAAGGCTTCCCCTTTTTCAAGGCGGGAGCTCACAATGCGCAAGAATAACTCGCATATAAACCCGGTATCCTCACACTTCCAAAAGTAAAACAGGCCCCGATGACGACTCGTGTACGCTCTCTGGTGGGTGTTACAAAAGTTTAACCAACAAAATAACTTTCACTACTGTATGCACCCACCATCTGGTGGCACACACTGCTGCTTGTAATCCAGACTGCAAACTTTCCCAACACACCTCACATTTGGATGTAACAGATCTCAGACCAATTCTATATAAATGTGCACTTATTTTGTAGTGGGTGTATAAAGAAAGCCGCCCCTGACATCCTTTACCTAAGTCACAGGACGTTTTCCTAAAATGCTGTGTGGAGGCAGGTGACGATTCTATGTCATCTGCGCTCGTAATGACAAACGCAGTAGAAACGGTGCTCACTGTAATCCTGATTAAAGAGAAGGGGGTGGTTGGTGAAAAACTCCATGAAATGTCCAGATATTGAGGCCCTTGGTTACACCTGTTGTCTCCTTGCCCGAGGCATTCAGGCTGCGCGAGGCAGGGTCACTCACAGCTCTGATCTCATAACACGGATGGATGAGTCCCAGGCTCTGCCTTAGGCGGATTTCAAATCCTAAAAATGAGCCCCAGGCTTTCTTCATTCTGCATTACTCTCAGTACCAGGGAAGGGCGCCAGTGAAAGAGATTAAACTTTTACTGTAACATTCAGAAACATAAAAGATAAAAGTACAAGAAGTTTAAGGAAAAAAAAAAAAAAAAAGATCACCCAATATATCAATGTCCATTCTCAGAACTTCAGAGATGGTGGTGGCTTCTCTACAGTAATCCACCACTGCCACAGAGGAAGTTTATTTATTTATTACCAGTTATTTATATAGCGCACACATATTCCGCAGCTCTTTACAGAGAATTTTTGGCCATTCACAATCTATGGCCCTGATTCAGAGCCGGACGCTCTGACCAGAGCGCTCGCTCTGAATCAGGGCCCTCCTCCATTTATATGGAGCGTCCTCCTGGACGCTCGTATAGCTGTGGGTCACCACCCACAGCATATACGAGCGTGCAACAAGATGGTCGCGATGGTCTCGACCATCGGACTTGCGAGTGAAACCCTGTGGTCGGGTTTCTCAACCACAAGCCCTGGAGTGATTTTGGCTCGCAGTGGGGGCCATCGACCCACTTGCGAGCGTACTGCCGCTCGCGAGTGGGTCTGGATGACCCCCTATATTCCCTAACACACATTCACACACATACACACTAGGGTTACATATAAGTGAGGGAACACGTCATAGTATTTACTGCTTCTGGCTATAAAAGCAGAATTTCAGCAACACATTTACCACCAGTGGTTGGAGTTGACCACAGAAAGAGCAAAACCAGTCCCTTTGACCACGTCATTCCTAATGTGGGATACACACTTGGCCGACCCACCGATTTGGTAATTATGCGGCTGTGCATACACTCAACCGATATATCTGGCCGCAGGAACCAGTTGTGACGTCGCTGTCACTGGTCCCTGTGGCCAGCATATGGGTCATCTTTCGCTCGTACACACAGGCAGATGTGTTTCGGAGTGGAAATTATTGCTGATCATTAGCGCTACCATATGTAACCAAGGTGACTGAGCGCTGCGACCACTTATAGAAGATAGCGCAAATTCTTCGAAACTAGTGGAAAAGAAAGAATTGGCTTTGCCCTCTAAACGTGCCCATACACAGTGCCATAAAGCAGCCGATCCGATGGATTGGTACGATTGGCTGCTGTATCGTACCGGGAGCCGGCATGTCGGGCGGTCGGCCACCCGATCGCACCTTGTCGGACGTAGGATCCCCAGTCACGTCGCGTATCGCACAGTGTATGGCCAGCTTAACTCGTTTATAATAACACAAAAATATATATAAATATAGATTATTTTATTAATATTCTAAATGTGTTCTGTTGAACATTTAAAACATTAATCAATATCTAGAAATTTCTAACATAGAAAGACACAATGTTCAAAAAAATAAGAACTATATTAGACATTATTATTATTATTATTATTATTATTATTATTATTATTATTATTATATTAATGGGACTCACCACAGATGTAAGTATCAGAAGCCTGTATTATATCCTGCATCAGATACTCACAATGCAATACACATATGCATTCTACTGTACAGTCCTCATTCAAAGGCATTTTGTAAACAGCTTTCTAGATACATACAAAGACTTTAAGGGTGCAAAGCAATTTACTCCATTACACTAAATACAAACAGCTCTGCTGTAGGACTCAACTGTCTATGCACCAGCTGTGTGCCGCTTCACAGGGCAACATAACCGCTGATGATTGAACGCTGATGATTTAAAGGCATGGCTGAAAAGAACAGGTCGGAAGTTGCAGAGAAGGCATTACATTGCAGAAATGCACCTGATTAATAAACTGAATTTGCAGTGGGAAACAGAGGGCTTTATTCAGAAGCGGCCGTACGGTCTACGACTGCACGGCCGCCTCGATGTTTGTCTAGTGCGCATGCGCACGAGGGAGCCGGCTCCTTCGTGCGCATGCGTGAGACCGGCTACGACCGACAGCGCCGGTCGTAGCGGGTCTCTTTCCAAAGGGGGCGAGCTGTCGATGTTGATTGACAGCTCTCCCCGTTTGGAAGGCGGGCCGGGGGGGGGGTGGCAGTCCAAACGGAGGCGTGATATCAGTGATGTCAGTGGAGAGCTTCCGGCTCTGACAGAGCCAGAAGCTCTCCGGGGCTTACGACAAGTGAGACCCTACCCTAGGGTCTCGTCGTAAGCCCCGATGGTCGCGATGGTCAATGACCATAGTGACCATCACCCTAGCGGTCGTTAGAGCTGTGGGTGTTAACCCACAGCCTAACGACCGAAACAGAGGCGGCCGGTCAGGATGCAAGCGGCCGCCAAGTTTCTGAGCGACTGTTTGCATCCTCCGACCGTCTCTGAATGAGGGCCAGAGTCTGAAGCCACTGTAGGACTTTTACCAAGTAACTTGCTCCACTACCAATATAGAGCAGGGCCATAACACTTCCAGAAGCACGTCTCAGTCTTTGAGCAAAGCTCTCCAAATAGCTACACCTCCAGGAGTACAAGGAGAGAGTCTCCATATAAACAGCTATTAGTGGATGGAGGATGTTGTGAGTTCCCGGGGAATCACCTAAAGTTATCAAACCAAGAGGGAAGACTTCATCTCCTCAGGTATTCTCTGCACAGAAGTGTAACAACATCTAAGGATGCAGTTAGACGTCACCCTTCTTACAAAGCGACTGTGGTTATTACGTCGGTGTGCAGAAGTTCTGTGAAATAACTGTGTAAACCTCTTCTCTCCCCCAAGCTTGCAAAAGTGTCCCCCCCCTTCCTATTATACAGTGACCACTACAACTGGGGCGACTGATGTCTGTATATATATATATATATATATACACACACACACACACACACACACACACACACACACACACACACAAATTCATACATACACAGGTTGAGTCTCCCATATCCAAATATTCCGAAATACGTAATATTTCGAAATGCGGAATTTTTTTGGCATGACTGAGATAATGAAACCTTTGATTTTTGATGGTTCACTGTACACAAACATTGTCTAAAACACAAATTATTAAAAATATTGTATAAAATTACCTTCAGTCTGTGTGTATAAGGTGTATATGAAACATAAATGAATTTCATTTCTGTACACAAACTTTGTTTGAGCCACAAAATTATTGAAAATATTGTATAAAAAGACCTGCAGGCTGTGTGTATAAGGTGTATATAATGACCTGCAGGCTGTGTGTATAAGGTGTATAAAATGACCTGCAGGCTGTGTGTATAAGGTGTATAAAATGACCTGCAGGCTGTGTGTATAGGGTGTATATAATGACCTGCAGGCTGTGTGTATAGGGTGTATATAATGACCTGCAGGCTGTGTGTATAGGGTGTATATAATGACCTGCAGGCTGTGTGTATAAGGTGTATATAATACATAATGCATTCTGTATATATGGGTCCTATTCCCAAGATATTTGATTATGGTATGCAATTATTCCAAAATACGGAATATTCCGTTATCCAAAATACCCCTGGTCCCAAGCATTTTGGATATGGGAGACTCAACCTGTGTATATATATATCTCTTGTTACACAGACTCATATGAATACATAACCACTAGAAGGCCGACCTAAGTGGGCTCTATCAGTGAGCTCCATTGCCCACCACTGATTTACACAGTAACAATAGTAACACTACCAATGGTAACTCGTACCAAATGTGGGTGAGAATTTGTCTTTGTTCCACACATTGAACACAAAGATTTAATCAGGAAGGCACCAGGAGTATTACTCCCACCCCCCACTGACTAGAAAACCAAAAAGCTGAAATAACAAAGCATAACCAGCTTGTGGTTACATCAATAAATGGTGGATTTAAACATGGGAATTAATAGCCAGTGTGGATGAGCCTGCAGGTCTCTCAGCCAGACTCATGCTCCAGTGTTACTCTGGTGAGGTAAAATAAAGAAGTTCTGCACTATTGACCGGTGGGGTCATGGGTTTGATGCCAACCAGCAGTCTGTGTGGAGTTTGTATGTTTTCCATATGACAGTGTGGACTCAATCAGATGGTCTGGTTTACTCCCACACTCCAGAAGACATAATCGTAGGTTAATTGGCACTGACAAATTTAACCCTAGGGTTTATGACTATAGACTAAGGGCCCGAATCAGACCCGCTCGCAAGCAGGTCGATTGTCCCCCATTGCGCATTCGCCACCTCCGGCGTGCGCGAGACCCGTCCAGCGATGGCTGTTCCGTCGCTACGGGTCTCGCTAGACGGGGCGGCTGCCGATGTTGATTGACAGCTCGCCCCATTTTGTAGGCGGGGAGGGGGGGGGGTGACTGCACAAACGCAGGCGTTCCCTTAGGAACGCCTGGCGTTTGTGGGCCACCCTACGTGGACTTCCTGCTCTATCTACCCTACCACAGGGTCTCATCGCAAGCCCAATGGTCACGACGTGCTCCAGGCCGCTTACAAAAGCTGTGGGTGGTAACCCACAGCTTAGCGAGCGGCCTGATGAAAAAAATTAAATAAAATACGCCCATCAGACCTGTGAGCTGCCTCCGGCAGCGGGCGAGTCTGAATCAGGCCCTAAATTCCACTGGCGCTGCGTAGGATGTAGGCACTACAGAAATAAACATTTACATTTATTGGATAAATTTAAATATTATTTAGCTAGAATTACACAGGCATTGATGTAGCCAATGATAAAATGACTAGCTGCATAAAATAATGGTCTGTAGGTTGTATTATTACAGCTAGTGAGCCGTCCGATAAAAACTCTATAATAAAAATCTAGCGATGTCAGGGCTGATCATTTATTTAGAAAATGGGGAGCAATAATCCCTATTTATTATACGGAATAAAATAACCACTGTATAGACTGACTGATTTGCTTGTATGTAATATTCTTTATTTATCACCATGGCAGGTACCTTATAAAGCAAATCCATACATTCAATGTCATGCAACAACACATAACACATAAATGGGAGAATATATATGGAGGACTGGATATGAATGAAAAGTCCCTGTCCCAAAGAGCTTACATACTAAAATATAATTTTTTTTCCAAATCCAGCATAAAAGCAGATGCTGGAACAAATGGCTTTAACCGTTATAACAGCGTGTGCGGCCGGATTCAGAGCCGCACATAATGCCAATGTTCACGTAGTTGAGCGATTCATTGCAACTGCACTAAAATTCCTAAAAACTCCCATAGCGCATGCGATACACAGAGGGTGTACGCACAAAGGTGCTGCTGGCACCGGGACAGACGGTACCAGAGATGCTGTGGAAAGGTGATCCTGAGCACAAATAAACCGTTCAGTGGGCGTGTTATGGGAGGGTCACAGGCGCGTCAATGAAAGAGGCTGCATTCACAGCCGCAAAGGAGGCCATAGATAGAGAAACACAACCTTACATAGGGCTGGTGCAACTGGTGGTGGCATATTAGGACGCACCAATCGGTACTACTACGTGTACAGACCCTGAAAGTGGGTGTCCCAGGCCTTGCAGATTTGTCAGCAAGGGATTGGAGAAATAAGGACACACAAAAGGCACGTGCCCACTGTTCTTTAGCAAATACACATAGTAGCCTGGAACAGCAGGCCTAGAAATTAAATAAAACAGGTGTAACTCAAATAACCCAGCACAAAGTCTCTAGAGTTCATTCTGCTGTCATGGAATGCAGCCACCTCCTGCCATGCTTCCCAGCACAGCTATTCAGTTGGTTCCTGGCACTAATCACACTTGGGCCTACTCTCTGGCCGCTATTCGGCATCAGTGCCCAGAGCACTGTGTGAATTAAAGTTTTAAACTCTTCCTGTCTCCAGTAATGACTTGCAGCTGGGCTTGTGCAGCCTTGAAAACCCCGGAGTTCCAAAATCTACATTGCTGCTGCAAACTGCACAGACTTTGCTTTCATCTCCCTTGGGAGGGAGCTGATCCCACCAGAATGTGGCTAATTCAGGTGAGAGACTATATGATGAGATTATGGCCCGTATTCAATTTTGAGCTGAGCCGCGATACTTTTTCGCCTCCCGGACTTTTCGCCCTACATCACGAACTTTGCAGGCGGAAAAGTATCGCGCGCGTGCCCACATATCGCCGTATTCAATTTGAAAGCAGGCGAAAACGGGACCCGGCAAAACTTAAACAAGCGGAAAGTACTGACAGATTTGGGGAAATCAGCCTGACACGCCCAAAAGATGCTCTGACATGGGGGTTCCCATGTCAGGAGGGGTTTTTTTTGTAGAAAATAACTTATCCCAGCAAATTTGGGGTACTTGAAAATTTTAATTTTATTTTAAAGTTGCTAAAGTTGAAAAAAAAAAACGTGAAAAATCCACCAGCCGCAAGCCCCTGCAATGATAAAAACACCTGGGGCATACTTGGGGACCCCCCTCCAGAGTCAAGTTTGCTAGTATTTATCTTTGTCCCCCAACATTTTTTTTTTTCGCCCCCAAAACCAAAGTGATTTTTTTGGGGTGTTCTTAAGTGTTTTTTTTTTTTTTTTTTACACAGTTTACCTTTGGGGGACTGTCTGAAGGTTGCACAGGGGGTTCCCGCAACATTGCACCCCAAAACCCCAATTCTGTACTTTTTCCCGCCTGATATTCATAGGCAAATCTTTTTTCCGCATAGGCGGAAAGTCTTTCAAATTGAATACGGTGATATTTTTCTGCCTGGCGAAATGACAATCGGCGAAAAGTTTTCGCCCAAAACACGCGAAAACGGCTTTTCGCTCCAAATTGAATACGGGCCTATGTGTGTACAGATATATATTATAGGGGCACAGTCGTGCGCTTATATTAAGGCTGTTTCTAAAAAAATTGATTTCTCCACAGAGAATTCCGGAGGGGGGCAGGGTGTTCAAGGGGCTACACGTCAAAAGCTGTTAGAGGTACGGATCTGAAATTTGGCACAGCCGGGTAGAACTGTCAATGGGTGCTGCATGCCAAGTTTCAGGGTAAAAACATAAAAAAAATAAAAAATAATGAGGACATGGGAGTAATCTAAAGCTCCAACTGTCACTTTTTTCTGACATTCTCAATTATAGAAACACTTTTCTGCTGTAGTCTATGGCGGATTTTTAGGGAAGGCAAAACTCAGGGTAGGGGTGGAAGTTAGACTTGGGGTTTGTTTTATTAGGTAGCTATTGTGCCAGGGTACGTGCTTTTGGGGTTCAGGTAAATTAGAAAGTTACAGTTTTTAAACTATTACCTCACGATTGTGCCATTGTAGAGTTAGGATTTTTCAACTTGTTGCGCAGCCACAGTAGGAGCCTCCAGCAGGTGTAATAATTGTGGCTTCACTTGGGTGCACAAAGATGGCCGTCGTTTGCGGTGGTGGGCTCGGGGGAAAGAAGCTGGCGTTAGCTGCAGCGGGAGCCGGCGTAAAGGAGCGGGGGAGTAGCGGGAGTTAGCTGCGGCCAGAACCTGGGGACAGTAGCGGGCTTTAGCGGTGGACTGGTTGTGCTAAATACTGGGGACAAATGACGTAGGGGTCCCCCGTATTTAGCGCAACCAGCACAGGGCTCTGAGAAAGTCCTGGAAATACAGGGGTAAAAAATGCGTAGGGTTCCCTGTATTTACCAGACCCAGCACCGGACTTCTTCTAGCAGGGGGGGGTGATGCCACAGCCAAGGGAGCCCTTTCACCGGGCCCCCCAGCCACAGCATCACCCCTGACCACTAGTCAGCCCAGGCCAGGGATCCCTGGGGAGTTGGGGACCCCCCCCAATAAAGGGGTCCCCCTCTCAGGGCGCCCCAGGCCCGGGCTGATAGCCCGGTGCTATCCCCAGCACCCCTGGGTGGTGAGTGGCGGGTTGATTATGTAAAGTGTGGTGCATATGAAAATATAAATATTGGCTTTTGCTGTGGAACTACAGTTCCCAGCAAGCCTCCCCCGCATGCTGGTACTTGGAGAACAACAAGTATCAGCATGCGGGGCATTATGGGCTTGCTGGTACTTTTAGTTCCACAGCAAAAGCAATATTTAAAAAACACACACCGTAGAAAAGTACATTTTTATTAAAATATACATGCACACACTATCTCACATACTCACCTAGTATCCCTGAAGCCATTCTGTCCTCTTCTCCAGTAGATAATCCAATGGGGAGTACCTGTAATAAAAATTCCATACTCACCTCCTCCTATGCGTGAATCAGGTCCTCTTCACACAATCCAGGGTCTTGGTAAAAAAATAAATGAAATACCCGGACCCTCGCACAATGGGACCCGGACCCTCGCCCAGGATTTCAGTACAGAAATCCCGGTATGGAGCGCTCATTGGCTGAGAGAGGCAAGCCTTCCGCCTCTCAGCCAATGAGCTGTTCTTACCATTGACTTCAATGGTGAGAACCGAGCGTGCCCTTTTCAAAATTGGCACCTCAGCGCCATTTTTGAAATTGAAAGATGGCCGCCGCGAGACAATTATTATTATTATTACCAGTTATTTATATAGCGCACACATATTCCGCAGCGCTTTACAGAGAATATTTGGTCATTCACATCAGTCCCTGCCCCAGTGGAGCTTATTCCCTAACACATGCTCACACACATACATACTAGGGTTAATTTTTGCTGGGAGTCAATTAACCTACCAGTATATTTTTGGAGTGTGGGAAGAAACCGGAGTACCCGGAGGAAACCCACGCAAGCACAGGGAGAATATACAAACTCCGCACAGTTAGGGCCGTGGTGGGATATGAACCCACGACCTCAGTGCTGTGAGGCAGCAACGCTAACCATTACACTGTCCAATCATGGCTTGTGACGTCATCGCCTCGCCCCCTTGGCTGGCTTAAATCTAGTCAGCGCGAGGCCCCGTCCATTCAGTCGTCGGCCGGGGAGCTGGAGAGACCAGCTGAAGCATGAAGACGCCGCGTAAAAGAGCTTAACTGGCCGCCGCGCTCCAGGTGAAGACGCTGTATAAGTCATGGGGGGAGTGGCAGCCATGTAAAAGAGCGTAAAGGCTGCCGCTCCACAGGTGACGGTGCGGCATAATAAAATACTTTAAAAAACGGTGTCTGTTTGTTTTCTTTTAATATTTCTTTTGCAGGGGTACTATAGGTGTCAGCAGGCCCTTAATGCCCCGCCTGCTGGTACTTGTGGTTCTCCAAGTACCAGTATGCGGGGATGCCTGCTGGGAACTGTAGTACTACTGCAAAAGACAAATATTTATACTTTCATATGCACCACACAAAACACAATCAACAGCACCCACCGCCCAGGGTTACTGGAGATAGCCCCGGGCTATCAGCCTGGGCCAGGGGTGCCCTGGAGAGGGGGACCCCTTTATTGGGGGGGTGGGGGCCCCAGCTCCCCCGGCCTGGGTTGAATAGCTGTCAGGAGTGATGCTGCGGCTAGGGGGCCCAGTGAAAGGGCTCCCCTGGCTGTGGCATCACCCCCCGCTAGAAGGAGTCCAGTGCTGGTTTTGGTAAGTACAGGGGGACCCTACGCATTTTTTCCCCCTGTATTTCCAGCAGAACCAGGACCGGCTCAGAGCCACGTGCTGGTTGCGCCAAAAACGGTGGACCCCTACGTCATTTGTCCCCCGTATTTTGGCAACCAAGACAGGTTCTGAAAAGCCTGGTACTCTGAGAGAAAGACAGCAATGTGGCTGTGGAGAAGGCACGGATGCAGGGCAGTGTGGCTGGGAAAAAACATTGGTGCGGATGAGGGAACCCAGACTATCACAGTTGGGAGACCATGCAGCAGTATGGAATATATAGCAGCATGGCGGTCCATGCATAGACAGAGTATGATATTTTTAAATATAAGGGAGCTGAACGTGTATTCTAAAGGAGATAAATGTATGCCGTGAGAAGGATGTTGGAAGCCTGTTAGATTGTTTTGGTGATCAAATGGGAAGATTGTGGGCACTGAGAGGGATGTGTGAGCCACATAACTGCTCAAACCTCAGTTGCATAGACTGCATGTGTGTATTCCAATGAGCACACAATTCTGTTAATTAGCAGCTCCACCATTTTGTGAGTGACAGCAGTCTCATTCTGTGAGAGTGCTGAATCTGCAGTTAACCACAGGGTGTGAAGGCATACCATACCTGTATTGCGCAAGGAACACGTCCATAATTTCATTGCTTTTTGAAGTTTGAGTGGCAGAAATTCAATAGGTTTTGGGAATTTTCAGATCATGTCTAAGCAGCCTTAATGGGACATGTGAAACCGTAAGGTTTTTTGTCTATGGAAAATTTATATATATATATATATATATATATATATATACACACACACACACAGACATATACACATACATGCACATCCTGTACATACATGAACATTTTAGTTTTTGCATGCTCCATAATGCAAATTAACTCCTTTTAGCTGTTTTGAGTGCAGGCACCAATTTAAACTTGTTACATGAATCCACACTTGACATTTGATCCTGTGAATCAGTTTATTAAACGCAGGAGTTTCTTCCATAGATCCCAATCAGTGTAACTATTACTTGACATATGCGGTGTCAGCAGGGATTGCAGCAAATTGCTGCCCGGCGCACCAGTGAAACTCGCTGACATTTGTTTGCTGCATTTCTCTCTGATTTTCAGTCCAAATGATCCTTTTCCTGGTGTATTATACTTATTGTCCCTGGGCAAACAAGCACTAATAGATTATTTGCATTAATTCTGAGGAGCCCTGAAGCGACACAAACCCTGCACTTCCCTCTGTTTAGAAAGAGGCCTTCAAACTACACGGAGAAGGATTAATACAATGATTGTCTAGATGCACTATAGGAAGGGTCTTTATTTCCGCAATATTTACATAACAGAAGTCCGTCTCCAGTGCACCCGTCACTGCAAATTACCCTGCTCTCATCCAACAGTAATAACCACACTACTTGTACGTCATATATGAATAAAATCAGCCGCAAACACAGACAATGCCGTGAACAGGTATGGGCCAAATGTAAGAGGCAGGGGGATTTGGTGTTGGCGTGGGGGGGGGGGGTGGCCCAGGGGCTGTGAGGAAGGGAACACACACATATTACAGCAGAGAGGCATGCAGGCAGAGAAGGAGAAAGACAAGAGGTTTAATACATATTTATACGGCTATATTACACGTGAAATTATTATATGGACGATTCATTTGTGCTGGTATTAAATTAGTGTTTCTGGGCTGATTCTGAATTGGATGCACATGCTGCCGCTTTTCCGTACAGCCCTGGCAGCCTTCTTACTACCTTATGCTACTGCAAGTATCCGCTGGTGTATGCACGGTAATCTGTCGCTTTTCTGTCTGCAGCTGTCATCACTGGTATCGCCACATGCACCCACCCCACACTGGGCACAAAGGATCCCTCTGAAACAGGCACCCCATCTGCGTGTGCACGCTACGAATTAGCATGTAGGCCCGTTTACATGGGATCACTTCCTCGTGATCGCATGTTCACCGCCCAGAAATGCCCTCTTCACATATCGAGCGGTCAGTCAATGCAGGCATCAATCCCTAGGCACTCAGGACCTCATTCAGACCCGCTCGCAAGCAGGTCGATGCGGCGGCCGCACTGCGCGTGCGCAAGCCCCGGAGCGAGAGAGAAATGCTCTCGCTCCGGAGCTCACTACAAAAGGGGCGGCTGTCGATGTTGATCGACAGCTCGCCCCGTTTTGTAGGCGGGGCGGGGGGGTGGTGGTTTCACAAACGCTGGCGTTCCTTAAGGAACGCCTGCCGTTTTGTGGGCGGCCGCACTGACATCAGCAGTGATGTCAGTGGGGAGCTTCCTGCTCGATCAGGAAGATCAGCAGGAAGCTCCCTGGGGCATGGTAACCCACAGCTTAGCTAGCGACCAGGAGGCCGCACTTCAAAACCGAAGCGGCCGCCCTCATTCAGAGCGACCGCTCACATTTTGCGAGCGCCTCTGAATGAGGGCCCCAGTCTCTGTCCGCTTGCGAAAGCACAGTGCTTTCTACGACACATGCCCAGTAGGCAGATATCCGCGGAATCCATCCGCATTTGGACTTGCGACCAACTCAGAATTAAGCCCCTTTGTGTTTCAGACCGAGGAGCTTCTTTGTTATACAATGGGTGACATTGTCAGGGATCTGTTTGCTTGAATCGATTTGTTGTCAAATTTGTTTATGTATTTTATTATTATAGTTGTTCATTTAATAAATGCTGCGGCCAAAGTAGCTGCACTTCTACTGTCACAGGATGTGTCTGGTTACTGTGCTAGGCCGGTTACAGTAGCCATGCTGGCTCTATTATCTATTCTACAAAATGTTTATTTCACAAGTTCCCCTCTAGTACCGGTGTAGTGTCAATGGCATCCATATGCAGAGAGGAATAAGACAGAACTAGCGACGCGCTCTCAGAGTACGGCTAGGTACACACCTAACAGATTTTCCAATGACTGGACATATGCCAATGATCGAAACGATCCCGATAACACAGGGGGGAAAATTTACTAAGAATCGAGAATGGTCGAGATGCCAATCTCAGTAGAGTTTAGGTATGATTTGCAACTCGCAAATTGACTAAAGGCAAAGTCGGGTGAGTTAGAGAGAGATTTCTCTCTTCTGACTCGTAAAACTTGGGTGAGATAGCAAATGTGAATCTGATCACCATCGGACAAACTCGGAAGTACTTTTCACCTAAAAGATACAGCTCGCAAATTTACCAAGAATCGAGATGACAATGTCAGGTGAGATGCCTGCAAACTCTCTGCCAAATTGAAGTTTTAAACACTCACCTCCAGAGCTGCGAGTTTGGCTGAAACATACACAAATCATTGTGATTTGTTTATGCTTCTGCCTGTAAATAGTTTAAATAGGGTGTGTGTGTGTGTATATAATATATATAAAAAAAAAAATTTTTAAATGACAGGGTCCCCCCCCAAAAGCCTAACCCGCCCCAGACTTGTCAGCCGGTCCTGGTACCTAAAATTACGGGGAACAAAACGAGTAGGGTTCCACCGTAATTTAGGTACCAGCACCAGGCTGCAGGGCCAGTCCTGGTTTTAATTATAGGGGGGGGGGAAATTGCGTAGGGGTACCCCTATAATTAAAACCAGCACCGGACCCTTTTTTAGTGAGGGGCTGATGCCACAGCCAGAGGAGCCCTTTTAACCCAGCTGCAGCATCAGTCCTGACCTTTCGTCAGCCCAGGCCAGTGATCCCTGGGGAGTCGGGGACCCCCGCCAATATAGGTGTCCCCCTCTCCAGGGCACCCCTGGCCTAGGCTGATAGCCCGGGGCTATCCCCGCCACCCTAGGGCGGTTGGTGGCAGGTTGATAGTGTATGTAGTGTGTAAAAAATAGAATTAACATTCGTCTTTACAGTGGAACTACAGATCCCAGCAAGCCTCCCCCGCATGCTGGTACTTGGAGAGCCACAAGTACCAGCATGCGGGACATTAAGGGCATGCTGGTACCTGTAGTTCACCTGTAAAGAAGTGTGTAAAAAAACACAACACACACCGTGAAAGTACAGTTTTATTACATACACGCACACACACACAGTTTGGAGATGGGGACCACTCCTGGTAATGTAGGGGTGTGTGTGTGTAATAAAACTGTACTTTCACAGTGTGTGTGTTGTGTTTTTTTACAGGTGAACTACAGGTAGCAGTGGGCCCTTAATGCCCAGCATGCTGGTACTTGTGTTTCTCCAAGTACCAGCATGCGGGGGAGGTTTGATGGGACCTGTACTACCAGTGAAAGACAATGTTGTTAATTTTAATTTTTACACACTATACTATCAACCCGCTACCCACCTCCCTAGGGGTGGCAGGGTTAGCCCCGGGCTATCAGCTTAGGCCAGGGGTGCCCTGGAGAGGGGGACCCCTTTACTGGGGGGGATCCCCAACTCCCCAGGGATCCCTGGCCTGGACTGAGTAGCGGTCAGGATTGATGCTGCGGCTGGCTCCCTAGGCTGCAGCATCAGCCCCCCGCTAACATGTGTCCGATGCTGGTTTTAATTATAGGGGTATCACTACGCAATTTTGTTCCCCTATAATTAAAACCAGGAATGGCCCTGAAGCCTGGTGCTGGTACCTAAATTACAGTGGAATCCTACTCGTTTTGTTCCACGTAATTTTAGGTACCAGGACTGACTGGCAAGTCTGGTGCTGGTTAAGCTTTAGGGGGGGACCCTATGTAATTTTTTTTTCTAACATTTAACTCGTTTTTTACAGGTCTAACACACAAGCAGCCAGCACATGTCTCACTGATATGTGCAGGCTGCTAGCTCGGGAGAGATTTGCAGAGAGAAAACACTGCAATCTCGGGTGAGTAATCTCATCTTCATTTGCAACTCGGGGGAGATATCTTGATCTGCTTCACCATCGGCCAACTCACTTTCAGCTAAACTCACTTCTTAGTAAATTTGCGAGATGAAAAATGGGAGATTCAGCGATGCAAATCGAGATTAAAAAAAAAACTAAACTTGACCATTCTCGATTCCTAGTAAATTTACCCCCAGATATTGAGAGTACACACTACACAAGAATTGCCTCGTTTTAAAATGATCAAATCGCGTCAAATCGCTGAGATGAAGTTTGCAGGATCGGACCAATCTCCGTACACCCTACAAATTCTACATAATGCCTTTTCAACGTGACCGGCATAGCGTGTGCAGGACACACGTCGGTGACAGATCCGACAAGTTATCAACCAACTGTCAGTCCCTGGTGCAGCATACAGGTTGGTTACGGTATCCTAGAGGTCGGCATGCCAGCAGTCAGAATACAGACAGCCGCATCCCGACGCATGCAGGTAATTACCCTAAACCGCTCCCTAACCCAACTTAACCCTAACCCTTCCCCCTTTCAGTCTAACCCTAACCCTCCGCCTAGTACTTTACCCTAACCTTCCGCCTAACCTTAATACGGTTGAGATCCTGGATCCCAACTACATCCCTAGCGTACACACTAAACAATTCCCGTGCCAATAACCCAATATCTGCCAGTTTGGCCCGAGAACTGTGTACCCAGCATAACGCTGTGCACGCTACACAATGTTACCTGGATCAAACGTTCTTTTCTACTCTCAAACTCTGAACATGTGCTCTCCGTTACCCAGTTTGTTGGCTTATTTATTTTAGTACCTCTACATATCTTTCTTCTATTTCCAATATCCTGGTCATCTGATCCTTTACATCAGGGATGGGGAACCTCAGGCCCGGGGGCCGTATAAGGCCTGTGGAATCATTTGGGCTGGCCCTTGGAGCTTTTTTCTGCTAGCCTCACAGCTTCCCACGGAGGGGGCGTGGCTTGCACCAGGCCCACAAATAATGTTATATATATCTAAATGGACCTTGGCAAAAAAAAAAAAAAAAGAAAAAGGTTCCCCACCCCTGCTTTACATGCTATTGTGGATTTAGGTCCCGGGTTGACATTACCAAGGGGTAAATGTGCTAAACATTGGTTTGCCACTTCTCACCGTGTTTAAGCAGAACACTTAAAACGCCAACACAATGCAAAGCAAGCAGGTTTTGTGTTAAATCGTATTGCCATTTTAAATATACTACTGAAACACGCCGAGAAGTGGTGTCTTGTTTAGTCAATTTACCCACCAGTGTTTATCTTCACCCAGACGTTACTTTTTATTACCATTCCCCTCTCCAGTCTCCCCCAGTGCCCTGGTTTCAGTTTACCTGGTAGTACCACTGCATCTATGTAGGACGTCTGTGTAGTACCCAAGTAGATCTAACTCACTTGTAGCAGGTTCTGGCAATCTACTTGCAGCTTGTTCACACTGCAACAGCTGCCCAGAATAGAATGGGTGGTATTCAATTGTTTTAGCGCGCCTGATCTCCTGCCTAAAGTGACAAGAGATCGCTGGGCGCTATTCAATTGATGTCTGTTATCGCACCCATAGAGGTCAGGTTTAGTCACGTGAAAAGGCTACCCCCCACCAAAGAGCTGGGCGTGATCGCAAAAAGTGCCATTTGGGCGCCCAAACAGGTAACTTTTCGCCCCATTAACTCACTCAGGGATTTGAGCTGAAATGGTGCGCCGCCTGCTGATCGCGCCCGACAGGAGCAACAATTGAATAGCTCTCGACGTGCGCGTAGGGAAACTAAACAACTGAATTCCGCCCAATGACAGGACGTACTGCAGCTCACATTTGCATAAAATAAGAGATAAAAAAAATAACCTTTAGTGGAGACACACTTTGCAGCTTTGTGGCACCTACAGAGGCATCAGATTTCATGGTATCAAACAAATCCATTTAAACGAGTTTACCACACAATAAGAGCTGCTACCGATGGGCAATTCATACTGTACAAGTGGTCCACCTGTGCTCCTTGCTATTCATCACCTGTTCACGCCCATTAAGATTCTTTAAGAGCAGAGGTAGCATTAGTCTGTTCAAGTCAAGAGAGAAGGACATCAAACCCAAGTGTCAAAAGAGCATGAATCCCGCTTAGCGAAAGCAGCTCTGCTGCTTCTCATCTGTAGTCACGTTTAGCTTGTCCCAATCCCACTGTAAAGAGAAGTGACAGCCAAGATTCCAACCTGACAACTGTGGTCCTCCATACATGGAAACTATGGGGATATGGATCTAACCAAATCAGCTTCTAGCTGTTATATATAAAATGTACTATATAAATGATGGCTAAAAGCTGATTGGTTGCTATGGATAAATTCTCCACTAATCCTCTTTAAAAGGTATATGATAATATATGATATATGATGATTTTGTAATAGTACACAAAAATGTTATAATAACGCTCAACTCAGGGCAAACGTATGGTCAAAGGGCCTGATTCAGCAAGGATCGCTATTTTGTATATACGCACGCAACGCAGTTGCTAATATCAGCGGTGATATGTAAATGTTTGCATTCGCATTGTGATCGCAGCCTAACATAAGGACTCCCTTCACTCACATCTGTATACTTTGGCAACATAGGGAAATAATTGGTAACATTGAGTAACATCGGAGCCATAAGCCGTTAAGGCAGGTCAGACCTCATTCAGGAATTACTTACTTCAGCGCACGCTATGAGGCCTCAGGCTGCGTATGGTAACTCAGTGGCTAATTTTGTGCACGCCTCTGCAACGCCGTCCCAACGCACTGGCACGGCTGCGTTCGTCCGACCACCCCGTCTCCACCCACAAATGGCACTTCCGGGTCTGTGTAGCCTCTGCGATCGCAGTCCCTGTCGCAGTGGCTAGTTCACGCACGCACACTGCAATGCGTACGCATGCGCAATACGCAACAATCGTCCAATGGTGTGCGTATAAGCAACCGCGTTCCTTGCTAAATCAGGCCCAAACTTGGCATTCTGTTTAGGCAGAATACCATTCACTATTAGTCACACCCCATAACCTGAAAGCAGCTTCTGAAATACACAGCATCTGTTTACAGGCTCCTATCATCGTTAGACAAGGACGGCTGTCAGGACGAGAAAGCTGCAGCGTCCGACTGCTGTAAATACATTAGGCAGAGCAGAATGCAATGAGCCAGGAGCTGCTGAATGTATGAACTCCTCACTACTGTATATACCTGGCGGAAGCCTCTGACAGTAAAATGAAGCAGACAGCACATGGAGATTGTTACCACAAATGCTAAAAGTTTATGCTGCTAATTACAAGGAACACACAGCTCCCAGCTTCCTGCCGGCAACAAGTAAAGGAGCCGCCTGGAGGAGACACAGAAGCCGTACTGAGAATGTGCCACTTAGCAGCTCACGGCTGGTGGAAGATATTCACTGACATAGTAACGACGAGCTCAGTAACAGTGTTCTGGAGTGTGGACAAAAATAACATATTTGTTCCATTTCTGTAACAATGTATTTATGTCCTACTGGTGTCATCACATTATATCAAATGTAAAACACAAGAGACAGACAGCACATCACTAGCAATAAGGAGAACAGACCTAACATAAGGGAAAGCTGTCACACATGAGATAATACATTATGTACGTTCAGCAATCAGTGCTAAACAAGAAGTCTAACTGGACGGTTCTCACTCCAGGGCCTCATTCAGCCGCCGGAGCAGTTACCAGACGGGAGCTGTGAACATCTATAAAGTTTATCCGTTTGCCTAATGAGCTAACCTGGCACCTGTGGGCGGATTTTCAGCTGCACGCAAAAGCGCACGCAGCAGCGTTTATTGGCGATCACCCATCTACGAGTTTATGCAAATGCCGCTACTAGCGCTTTGCCTTGTGTTTAGCCGTTCGCCCGAATGTACAAGGACTCAGATGCCCCACTTTTAGTGCTCGTGCACAATGTAGTACTGATAGGCGTTTCCTGATGTCAGTGGGGCCTGCCGTTTGTGGGCGGCCCCACTGACATCACCAGTGATGCCAGTGGGAGAGCTTCCGGCTCTATTAGAGCTGGAAGCTCTCTGGGGCTTGCGGCCACGAGACCCTACCACAAGGGTCTCGTTGCAAGCCCGATGGTCGCGATGGTCTTTACCATCGCGACCATCATCCTGGCCGCTCGCAATAGCTTCTAAGCGAGCGGCCAGGAGGCCGCTCCTAAAAAACAAAAACAAAAAAAACGCCCTGATTCAGAGCCGGACGCTCTGAAAGAGCGGTATAGTGTAGTACCCCTACGACACTCCTCCCAATGAATTATAATGTATTTAGGTGCCGATTCAGAGATGAACGCAATGGCGATTATGTACGCAGATCGAGCCATGGTTTGTCATTGCGATTATAAGCCGCACTGCATGTCAGCGTTTGGGGGTGGTGATGGGGAGTGGTCATAAAACCACAGGCGCGTCTGACAGTCTGAACGCTGCTACATGGACCTGCATAAATTAGCAACTGAGTTCTACTATGCAGCTCTGCGTGTCAGGAGAGCTGCCAAGGGCCTGCCGCAGGGCAGGATGGCCGCTCGATGTGCATCGATGTTACCGACAGTTACGCAGATAAGCAACGTCGTATGCATTTGAGAAGGCAGAAGTGAGCGTCCTTATGCTTTGGTGACCTTTGGAATCATTAGTTGCGATCACATTACCGGCCATCTCTAGTTCGGGTCCTTAGAACAGTGTTTCTCAACCCCAGTTCTCAGGGAATGCTAACAGTGCAAGTTTTACAGATCACCTCAGTATCACTACTGAAATAATTAGCTCCACCAATGGATCTTTTAAAATGTGTCAGCCATTATTGAATACACCTGTACACCAACTAGGAAATCTGGAAAACATGCACTGTTAGGGTTCCCTGGGACTGGAGATGGAAAACCCTGATATAAAGGTGTTATAAATAGGAAAATCTGGCCAATAAAGACATGTCATATTTCAGATGATTTTACCTAAAAAGAAAAACACTGAGTGTAATGACGTGGGATATGTAGGTAGAGGTGTAATGACGTGGGATATGTAGGTAGAGGTGTAATGACGTGGGATATGTAGGTAGAGGTGTAATGACGTGGGATATGCAGGTAGAGGTGTAATGACGTGGGATATGCAGGTAGAGGTGTAATGACGTGGGATATGCAGGTAGAGGTGTAATGGCGTGGGATATGCAGGTAGAGGTGTAATGGCGTGGGATATGTAGGTAGAGGTGTAATGACGTCGCATATGTAGGTAGAGGTGTAATGACGTGGGATATGTAGGTAGAGGTGTAATGGCGTTGGATATGTAGGTAGAGGTGTAATGGCGTGGGATATGTAGGTAGAGGTGTAATGGCGTGGGATATGTAGGTAGAGGTGTAATGACGTGGGATATGTAGGCAGAGGTGTAATGACGTGGGATATGTAGGCAGAGGTGTAATGACGTGGGATATGTAGGTAGAGGTGTAATGAAGTGGGATATGTAGGTAGAAGTGTAATGACGTGGGATATGTAGGTAGAAGTGTAATGACGTGGGATATGTAGGTAGAAGTGTAATGACGTGGGATATGTAGGTAGAGGTGTAATGATGTGGTATATGTATGTAGAGGTGTAATGACGTGGGATATGTAGGTAGAGGTGTAATGACGTGGGATATGTACGTAGAGGTGTAATGATGTGGTATATGTATGTAGAGGTGTAATGACGTGGGATATGTAGGTAGAGGTGTAATGATGTGGTATATGTATGTAGAGGTGTAATGACGTGGGATATGTAGGTAGAGGTGTAATGACGTGGGATATGTACGTAGAGGTGTAATGATGTGATATATGTAAGTAGAGGTGTTGTATTGATGGGAAAAAGGTTTTTGAACTTGCAGGTGGGAGTTAAAAGCGTTTTTATACTAACTCTTTACAAACTAGTATAGTGTTCCCGCTAGACAGTTTAGAGTACAAGGGTCTTCAAGACAGTAGTTCCACACAAGAGCACAACTTTACAAACAGCTTATATAGAATTAAATCCACAGATGATAATTACCTAGTGACACAGAGGTAGAGGGCCCTTCCAGAAACAGCTTACTTTCCAGGGAGATGTGGGTGGATAAAAGGGGTAGCAAATATGTGTATTGTAGAAGTCAGAGACTTAAGAGGCCTGTCCATTACACAACTTTTTGAACAATCAGACCAAAACCAGGAGGTTTTGGTCGCATTGTTCACAAAGTCGTGTAATAGATAGCCGGCAAGGATCAGTGATGCGCGTGCACGCTGGGCCCTTGCCAACCCCGACTACCTACGAAACATGCTGGTCACCCTGACGACGCTAGTCAGGTTCCCCCATGTTCCGAGATAGGGGGTCGGGATCCTGCACTGAAAGACGTTCAGTGAACACCGTTCAGTGCGGGCACTGCACCCGGCGACCTGAAGGTTCAGTATTTCAGGTTGCCTAATGGATATGCACCTTAAGGAGATAAGTTAGGATTGGATAGAGAGAGGAGTTTTGAGGGGACATGTGAGAAGGGAGGCCGGGCAAGCTTACAATCTGTATTCCCTACCACATACACACTAGGGTTAATTTTTGTTGGGAGCCAATTAACCTACCAGTATATTTTTGGATTGCAGGAGGAAACCCACCCAAGCCCAGGGAGAATCTACAAAAGGCCTCCGACTTGTTCTCCAGGCAGTGAGAGACTGACTACAGAGACTGGCACACCCTTGCAGTATATGTTGACCTGACAAAGTGATAAAGTCATAGTGACAAATTTGGGGATAATCAACTTGCCATCCATAATTTTTGTCTGGAAGAGCCAAAAAGACCTTTACATTTCTTTTAGAAAATGTACCACTAAGAGGCGCTGTTTTCCATTTCAGTTAAGACAAGGCAGTGCTATAATCATTCTCTGGCAACATGTTACTCTGCATATAGGCATTTATTAAGAACGCTGTCTGTGCTGATTGACTTTCTGCCATTTCACTGACCATTTGCAGGAAAATAAAGAAAAAAGAAAAAAACTCTATACGTCTATTTTCCATGAAGCATTCCGCTCACGTGAGTCCAGCTGGTGAGATCAGGACAGTCCCATAAGTCAAAATCTAAAATATTATTCAGAACAGGCACACAGCTGAGCGCACTAAATAGGCCACCGCATTTTTCAACACGTTTAATATTGTATGAATGTTTACACTGTATTAATTTTAGTTTTATCCAGAACCCACACGTTTGAATTTCAATATTTTTCCCCAAATTCCTACTGTGCACCGAAAACATGCTGAAAGTGCCTGAAATATTAATGTTATTTGCACATGGCGAACAGCGAGAAGAGAAAGTAAAAGGAGAGGATCTGACAAACACGCAGGGCAGAACCTAACACATTTCTAGCTGTGCCCCTCAAAAGCGGATTTTTAGAGGTTTGGAGCTCTGCAACTGCCTCCTCGCCAGCGAGACTTGTCTGCGAGACGGAGCTTTGATGTGAGAAATGTGTGCGCACATGACAGCCCAGGGGATCACATCACTAGTAGTCATGTAGCTCGTCTCCAAACTGCGAGCAAGATGTGAGGAGATTTTAAACCTCTGTTCGTTTAAGTGTCAGCGTCAATACAGGAGCACACGGTGTGCGCCGCATCCACCGTCGCCGACTTCAGCGTGGAAAAATCCCCGGGACACAGAATGAATTCTTATAAAGCTCTTCTCAATAGAAGACATGCAGATAGAGAGGGAAGGGTCGCGGTGCTTGCCGTACAGACCGGCGATTAACCCTCACCCCTCATATTGATGGTTTCACAACTACAGAGACCAAAGTTTTGCACCAAGCATTTAATCCCCCACCTAAAAAGAATATCAATTATCTGTGAGGATTCTGAGCTCGATAGGACCCCAGGCAACTGGCCTGGGGTCCTATCGAGCTCGGAATCCTCATAGATAATTAATATTCTTTTTGGGTGGGGGGATTAAATGCTTGATGCAAAACTTATTCTCCCCAGGCTGTTTTCTGTGGGTACATTGCCCGGCACTTTCCCACGCCGACCCCCGCTGTGGAACGCTGGCCTCTGAAGTGACCGGAGGCTAAAGAAGCCTCCAATCGCTTCAGAGGCAAGCGTTCCCAGTGATGCACTGCGCGGGTGACGTCATGACATCACCCGCGACGTGAGGTGCCTTCCCGCGAGCCTGCTGGATCTAGTTATATCCAGGCAACGGGAGTGGGAGCGTGAGCGGCCGGCTAGTAAAAGTAAGTTCTGGGCTGGGGCCAGGACCAGTCTGGGGGCACTGCATAAGGGACACTATTTAAACCTGGGGGCACTGTATAAGGGACACTATTTAAACCTGGGGGCACGGCATAAGGGGTCAGCCTGGGGGCACTACATAAGGGACCAGTCTGGGGGCACTTCATAGGGGCATTACTACAGTCTTATAGGGGTATTCAATATGGGTGCGATAACGTTTTTGCGTTAATATCACTTGTTCTAGTTTTACATCGTATTCAATTTCAAAGACTTATCGCAGTTTTGAAAAGTCTTGGATAAAAAACGGTGATAACTTTTCACCATTGAATAGGTGTCGAAAAAAAGTGCAGAATTGGGGTTTAGGGGTGCAGGCTTAAAAAAAATAGCCTGCACCCCTGAGATTGACATTTAAAAAAGAACTGTGTCAAAAAAATAGGGACACCCCAAAAAATTTATTTAAAAATTGAGGTGCAAAAAAAAAAAAAAATGGGGAAAAAATTGTTAAACAATAGGGAAATAGGTTCAGGGCTATCAGGGCTATTGTGCATGTATGCGGCAGGTGTTTTCTAGAATAGAATTATAGCGGCAGGTGCACAAATGCAGAATTTTCAAAAACTTACTTTAGGGACATCAAAATATGCTAGTACCCATTTTCATGTACCCCAAATTTGATGGGACCACTTAAAAAAACAAAAAAAAATAACTTAAGTGCTTTTCTGCATCACTTCTTCAATGTCGGGAAAAAAGCATCTGCTGCGGCTATTTAAATCCCCGACTTTCAATTAAAGGCTAAAACGGGGGTATCCATAGTGTTCCCCCATGTTTAACAACTTTAGGGGGGTCTTACAATTATTTTAAGGAAAAATTTGTAACTTTACGCAAATCCAACTTCGGAGTTTCCCGTTTTCGTTAATTTGATATTGAATACGGGGATAAGCGGGAGCGCGCACCATACCTTTACACAGAAAAAAACGATATGAAACGTTAACTTCGCCAGGGAAGTTAACCTTTCATATTGAATACCCCTCTTAGTCTATCCAACTGGTGGAGAAACAAGGTGGAGAAGGGCAAAGCTAAACTACAGGAGGCAATGCATAAAGGGCAAAACTACAGGGGTCACTGTATATACGGCAGAAATACAGGGGCACTGCATAATGGGCACTTTTGACTGAAAGCCAGTGGGGGAGCAGCCTGAGACCTGTCGGGCTGGAGTGGTAAGGGAGTTACCCCTTTTCCCGGCGCGCGCATAATTGCGAAGGCCCCACCCGGCTACTTTTTGATGCCACCCGGCTGGAAAAAAAATTCTAGGGAGAACACTGAACTGCATCCACAGGTTTGTCAGGGGCACCAGAAAGATGGTGACTTCATCCATGGGTTGCTAATTACAGAAGTTGGGGCATCTTCATGACACGCTGTGGATAACCTCACTGATCTATACAATATATATCTAACTGAAAAGTGCGAGGCTCAGAGATTATCATGTAGTTAGCTGGCATTACTTGCCGTATTTAGTGCAGGTTACAACTGACCTGAGATTAGAAGGCTGAGGATACTCGGAAGGCAAACATGCCGGAAAATGCCAGGCCTCTTGTACAAGTTCGCACCTAACCCAAACCAAACGTCTGCCATAAATACACCAACGTTACGCTAGTGTATTTATGGCAGATGTTTGCTTTGTGTTAGGCCAGACCGAATTTTGGGCAAGTCAAGATGAAAACTCACGATTCGTACAATCTGATGGATCGTGAGATTGGAAGTGAAATTTCCGAGTGATACTGCTATGCCTCCAGGCAAGTCTCCAGCTCAGGAGTAGCCTCTAGTTTCTTCTCAGAAGTTACCTAAAAATCACAGCCCCTGTCCTTCTGACTAGGAGGGTGCCGAGCGGGCACACAGAGGAGAAAGAGCAGTTCCGCTCATCTGCACACAATGACTAAATGACTATACACATGGAAAGGCATGGAAATGTACTTGGGGAGCTGAGTAACGAGGGCTGACTGTATTTACCATATGTGCCGGCCATGTGTAGAACAATAGCAGCCATGTAGGGAGTGCCTTTGGTCAGAAGAGAACACGGCAGCCTAATAGGAATTCTTTGTTCTTCAAAAGGGTCTCCTCTCCCCTTTTGTGCTTCACTTAATTCATGGCATCTGAGCTGCTCTTGAACTTGACAGGCTCAGAGAAAAAGAATAGAGGTGGGGGGGGGGGGGGAATGGTAAGAAGGGGAATAATAGAAAAGCCTTTAAATGAATTTCCTCAGAAGAGAGATGGGGGGACTGGGGAGGGCAAGGGGTGGAAATCACTTTTCTAACATGTCTTGCTAAATGCACTGGACTCTCTGGAATCTAGAAGCCGTAGGAAACATTAACTAGGAATAATTTGTCCTCATTTAGTTTGCTCTATAAAAAAAAAAAGAAAAAAAAGGAGCACTATAAATTTTTGTTTTCTCCACCCATCTTCAGGTGGGACCTTTAGGTCCTCTCACTGCGAAGGTTGTTTTATACCAACCAGAATTATTTACCAATGAATACAGTAAAGTTGGCTCGAAGATACCAATCTAAAGGCGCACATCCACATGCCGGTAACACTGAGCAAGTGCACGATTACGACATCGTAATCGTGGAATTGCTCAGTAATCATGCCCTTTTATGTCGGAAACGACCAGCGATGCGCGCTCCCCTCTGGTCGTTTCTGACATCAATCATCAGGTGAACATGCCGGTCAATCTGTCGATAATGACAGATTGGGCATGTTCACAGATGATGGAGGGTGCCTGCACTGAACGATCTATTGTTCAGTGTAGGCACAGGGCCTGATTCAGACCCGCTCGCAAGCGGGTCGATGGCCGGGCACTGCGCACGCAAGCCCTGGAGCGAGCGAGAAATCACTCGCTCCGGGGCTTGCAGCAAAACGGAGCGGCTGATGATGTTGATTGACAGCTCGCCCCGTTTTGCAGGCGGGGAGGGGTGGCCCTACTGACATCACCAGCGATGTCAGTAGTGAGCTTCCGGCTCTATTAGAGTCGGAAGCTCACTGGGGCTTGCGGCAGACGAGACCCTACCACAAGGGTCTCGTCGCAAGCCCGATGGTCGCGACCATCGCGACAACCACCTGGCCGCTCGCAAAAGCTTTGGGTGGTCACCCACAGCTTAGCGAGCGGCCAGTTTAAAAAAAAAAAAAAAAAAGCGGTTGCCCTGATTCAGAGCGACAATGTCGTAATCACGCCGTCGTTTTTTGGTCTGCTAGTGGATGTGCGGCATAAGAGTAACATTTATGCACATTTACAGAAAGGGAAAAAAAAAATGAAATTTTTTTTTCACAATATAAAAAAAAAAAATTAAATATCTCAATTCATTTAGATTTGAACAAAACATTAACTACAGTGATCATGCAGAACTTTAACCGGTCTCCAATATCAAACTAACAAGAAACTTTAAAGATTTAAGGGGAGGGATTTTCACCATCCACATTGTGTATGCGGCTGGCATGTGATAATTACTCCCCAACTTGCAAAGAAAATTACCATTTGCATCTACTATTCTCTTGGTGCCGGGACAGAACTTCTGAAAAAGCCCCGTCCTGACGAATGGTTAGAAGCAACGTGACCGCTATCGCTTTCACTGTTTCTGGGTTTGGACCGTAGCACGTACCTATGGAGGCTGCTTTTACAGCTACAAATAGAGGGGCAGATGCAGATACTGGGGATGAAGGATGGCTTAGCTTTTGCGGGATTTCCTCAAAAATGGCAGATTTTTCCCGCAATATACTGTAAGTTCTTAAATATGCCTCAAATCATCTGAAATCAGCAGTTGTATCCGAGTGATACCGCTATGCCTTTCACAGTGTTTAGGAGTTGCAACTATTTTTCACCCACTATTGAAGCTGCCCCTAAGGTATCACCAGCGACCAGGCTGTTTTCGTTTTGCCGAAATAAATCAAAGGGCTAGCGCTGAGAAAAAGCCCCACAAATCGACAAGAATAAAAGATCAAAATTCTTTTTAAATGGAAAAAAAAAAGTTTATTCTCAGATTCTATCTTACATGTAACCAATTCCTACACAGCTGTTTTTTTCCCCCCACTAATAATAAAAATGAAGCCAAAACCTGCCAGTATCACTTCACATATAAATAAAATCGATAAACTCAGACTTCATTGCCGCAGTCAGAGCCTTTAGTCGTCTCTTTCTCAGCAAAGGGTGTTCCAGGGTTCACCTTCCAGCTCAACACCAGCTAACTCCAACTCTCTGGCAGAACTGAACCAGGGCTTAACACCAGGAATATAATAAAGGATTGTGCTGCAAAATGTTTGAGAATTTGGACCTTGGATAGTCAATTCAAAAACCAAAGCAAGAATATCCATGGACAATAAAGCAAGCTTTATTTCATCTACATAGGCTTCCTGTAACCCTCCTTTTTTTGTTCAGGGAACCACTGTGCTATCTCCCCACTAACACAGGAGTGATCTGCAGGCAATCCATTCCACAAGAACCAGTCACCTCACTGAGAACGCGGCATTACTTAGGTAATCAATACACACAAAACCAGTGTTCAGCGCGCTCGCTCAGCTCCCTGCGGAAAGTTGCCATTGAAGGTGGGAGGAGTTTCTCCGATGGAGAGCGCCATGATTGGCAGAGACTGCAGCAGACAATAATCCCTGTTGCTGGTGAAAGAGGACTATGCATTGGTTTCACCTTACTAAGGACGTTACCACGGACAATCATTTCACCAGTTTTAAGCATCAGTGGTGAAGGCTGTCCCGCTGCCTATTTACCAAGTACCAGTGCCACAGTTTTACTGCTACAATGTCCGTTCTTTTCAGGATGGTGGTAGAGATGCGCAGTTTAAGACACTGAATTATTTTTAGTGCAAGTCTTCTTAAAGTTATTATGCCCTAAAGCAGGGATGGGGAACCTCAGGCCTGGGAGCCTTAATCAGGCCATCTGAATCATTTGGTCTGGCCCTCGGAGCTTTTTCTGTTAGCCTCATCTAGCTAGCAGGGTGCCTAGAATGGCACCCTGCAGAAGGGAATCTATGCAGCAGTGCCGCCTGGTGCGCCCTTTGTATGATATAGAGAGATATTATATATATATATATATATATATATATTTATTTTTATCTCTCTCTCTCTCTCTCTCTCCCTCTCTCTCCCTCTCTCTCCCTCTCTCTCTCCCTCTCTCCCTCGGCAGAGAACAGGTTCCCCACCACTGCCCTAAAGCATGGAGCTGCAATCTCAACTCTGCTTTAACTGGGAGCCTTGTGTGCATCTCAGTAGAGCAATACGTAACTGTTTTGATCAAAATCAATGTAATAGATCTGCCAAGGAACTTAAAATGGGGTGTCACAACAAAGGTAGCATGACAAAATGAGCAAAGTACACTGTACTCATACTATATAAACATATATTCCTCTGGAGGATCTTTTTGGCCTTTTGATAAATTCCTTTTGGATAAAATGTATTAAGGCCTCAGACGCTGCACAACTGCTGGACTCACTGGGACGGCCTGGTAGGATTCACCTTGGATGGCAGAAGGTGGAATCGTGTAACATCTGATTTGTTTCCAACTTTTGTCTCAAATATGCTTCAAACCATGGTGTTACTATAAGTGGATACCATGTTACCTTGAATAAAGTGTTGAAACAGTATTTTGCTATGTGACAATATTCCTTTTTATAAGATCCCTGTGAATACTGTGGAGATTTTCTGCCTAAAAGTGATGTAGATAAGAGATACCCAGATAAACCACATATTAATTTGTTACGGGGATATTGTCTTTTTAATTCAAGTGTGCATGTGCCGCTGAATAGATATATATATATTAGTATTCCAGGCCACCGGACATAGAAAGGGGGCACTCCTACGCGCCCCTGAAAAGGAGGAGTGGTCACGAGAAAAGGGGGCATCACTCTTGAGGACGTGCTCGGCCCTTAGACATGCCGGGCTGTCCCCAAGCTCTCCTGTCTCTGTGAATAGATGCCGGCCACATGCGCCACCATCTATTCACCGGTGGTGATCGCAGCACCGCTGTTTTTCCCACAGTGGCCCGCGGGTGGGGACGGCACTCGACATGATGTTTTATGCGGGGAGCCGCCAAAAAGGCAGGGCGCATTCTGCCCTTTTTAAATACAGCAGTCCCAATTAATTTTGTCCTTCAATGGTCAGACTTCATCAAGGGGAAGTCTGACCACTGAAGTACGAAACGTGTTGGTACTACTGTACCGGTACCCCTCTATATGGACAGATAAGCTCTTTCATGTTTTACATCTTGTACGTGTTTGTTTAGCCATTGTATGTCACTTCTGGATTCAATTTGGTTACTTTTACCTTTTATTATCCGTGACTGTGGATTATTCATGGGACTGACATGTTCCTAATAAGGTTATATGTAAAATATGCAGTGTTAAAAAAATGGTAAAACACTATGTTGCAATTTGTTTGTTTTTTTAAATTTCATATACCATGAATCCAACGAGGTTCATTTGACCGAAGATTTTACTACCAGATAAGTTGTGTCATTATCGTGAGCACTTTGTAAAAAAAAAATTATAATTTGTTGTGGGGTGTATATATGTACAGACACATTCAGGAGCTCATATTACTCTTCAGTAATTCCGTTTGTATTTCGCGGTGTGTTCACCAGCACATATTTTCACTGAGTAAGCAGCAGCCACTCATTTATTATAAAAGGAGTGTCAACCAATAATAGCACTATTTTTGTTTGAATAAACTTTGCCACTATTAGTAGTTATATAGCTCCACCTGTGCGCCCCCACATCTAATACAAATATTTACAGGGAATGTAAAATACCCCCATTAAACCTCCATTAAACTGTATAGGTCATATGGATGTGTCTGCATATTCAAACACACATATTACGCAGCACATTTACAGAGAATATTTGGCCATTCACACCAGTCCCTGCCCCAGTGGAGCTTACAATCCATATTCCCCATCACATGTACACAAGCATTTACACACTCACTAGGGTTCATTTTTTGGCCAGAATCCAATTAACCTACTAGTATGTTTTTGAGTAGGAGAGGAAACCGCAGTATCCGTAGGAAGCCTACGCAAGCACAGGGAGAACATACAAGCTCCACACGAACAGGGCAGTGGTCTCCCCAGAACCAAAAAATCACTCAGGTGTCATTAGGAGATAACCAGGTGGGATTTAGCAGTGGCACTTTTATATTAAAAAGACTACGGAGGTTAATGCCGGCTGAACTGGACACTCAGAGGTATGAAGAGCATGTCTGCACATAAGTGTTTTTCCAGTTAGGAAGAGGGATCTAATGAGGAGTGCGCGTGATTGAATGAGTAGCGAGAACTGGTTCCTGATGCCGCAGCTCCCTGGCTGTCAATCACTGAAATTGGAACAGATTGACAGCTACAGATGTGTCCTCACTCGTCTTTGCTGCAGTCGTGCTAAACAGCCCCAGTTGGAGAACCTGGTCCCGTGAGACTCTGCTGTTGCAAGGTGTCTTTTTTGCGTCTTTTTGTGCCGATATTGCGTCTAAGGGTGGTATCCAATCAGCAGTATTAAAAGTAGTGCTGTTAATTGATCGCGGGCTATCCTATTAGCCCCGAAGTACCGCCCAACGCCAGCACTTATCGTGGATATTTGTACCCCGAAAAGAATCCACGAGAAGTGCCTTTTTTCACCCCAAAAAAGGCGAAAAACACATAGGGTCCGTGATAAGCTTGCAGACCTGTGTATTTTGTGCGAAATAATAGGGTAGGGTGAAAAAAAAACAAAAAAAAAACCATCTGCGACAAACGGGGATAATCGGTGAAAAACACTGTTTTTTTTGCAGATCGCGGGGATCAATTAGTGCCCAAGCAATGTTTGGTGCTAATTGGATACAGCCCCAAGTCACAATGCAATGCGACTAGGACGCACCAGGAGACTGCGATGATTCATTTGATAGGCGACTGAGACTCTCAATCAGCATGCGAAGTGCTACCATACAAAGGCTGCCGCTCACAGATGTGCATTAATCTGATGATTAACGTACATCTTAGATGTTGAGGCGTCTGCGCAGGTGCAGAACGGGTACTGCGATCTCGCTCGCAGACCTCCAAACCGCAGCATGATTGACAATGTTGCGGCTTTTGGGGGGCAAAGTGGGGGCGTGTCTGGTCACCGTTCCCGGAAACTGTGGACGCAGATTCCCGGCCTCTTAAGTGACCAGCACCCGGTCAGGCTGCAGGAAGCTTCAGCTCCCGCAGCCTGACCAAAAGGAGCAACCATCTGTCGCAATGGAGATACCAGTCTGCGACGTCAGTCGCAGCACTGGGATCGCAAATGCAGCAAGGACGGGTCTGACACCTCTTCCTCTATTTGCGATGGACGGATTTGCACAGCGGCTTGTGTGCGGCTTTGCTAATCCGTTCCTCTGTGAATCATGCCCTCAGCTGCACACAGATATAAAAATGGCGCATATCAAATTAATCAGCACAGTCTCCTGGTGCGTCCTAGGTCGCATCGCCCAGCGATTTAGATGCATTTTGGGCAAAAAAAAAGACCCCCGACACAAGCAGAGTTGCACAGGACCTGGCGGTTCACTCATATCGTGCTGCAGGCGTATTGAGGCTAGATGAGCAAGGGCACATATGTATGCGGTTTGAGAAATAGGAGAGGATCTCGTGAAAAAGGCCCTGGGGAAAACCAAACCCAAGAGCTCAGTGCTGCGAGTTAGAAATGCTAATCAGTATGTATGGCCGGCTCTTCAAATCCCGACGCCGGAAGAGCAGCAGCAGTGAGGATCCTGACAGGGGATTCAGGTAAGTAAAAACGAACCCTGTCCCCCGCCCCCCCTAGCGCCTAACCTCAACCCCCCCGTCCCCGCAGCCTAAACCTATTTCTCCCGGGGGGGGGGGGTGCCGGCTGCCCGCCTTACCTTCGTTCGGTATGCCAGGAGTCAGGCTCCCGGCGTAGGGATAATGATAGGCGTTGGGATTTCGACGCCTATCATTAGACCCCTACCGGGATTAGACAGTCGGGAAGCCGTTGGTCGGCATTTTGACCGTCGGCTTCCTGACTGCATCCCCTAACCACTACGCCAACCATGTCACCTACATTTAATAGAAACATTTTATACACACACACACACTGTAAGAAAAAGCAGCGTTCCGATTAGTATTGTGTCACCAACACTATTTATAAGATACAAATGTACATGTTGGTGCCGTTCTAGGCTGAACACACACTGAAAATGAAAATGTTTTGTCAGTGAAGGATCAGAGACACCATAACAATTAAAGTTTCACAAAGTACCAAAACTACTTTAGCATAATGATGTTGTGCAGGCCAGGTAACCCATCTGCTGTGCTTCAGGGTTACAATCTGCAGCATGTAGCATGTTCTATTCCAGGAGCAGGTTTTGAGAAACACGCTTACGTCTTTTATTGTATGTCAGTAAAAAGGATTAGACATGCACACACAGATACATAGGCTTTTTGTCAGCATCATACTTGCATGCTGTTCCCCAGGATGTATGATAAAGCAGGGTCAAATAGCACAAAGTCCATCAGCACAAGCATAATGCTGTCACTTAAGATCTTGGCATTGACACAGCATCTAAGGACCAACCAAAAGATGGGTCACAATGAGGAGACCCCGCTGACCCTACCCCCAGCTTAGCCAATGACTTGCAGGATGCATTGGGCCATCTGCTACAGGGAAATCCCAGTAGGGGTTAGGAGAGGCACAAAGGCTTCAGTACAGGCCAACATTCAGAACAAATTCTATTTCTAAAGGGAGAAAATGGACATTGTGTGGGGAGCGTGCTGCGAGGACGCGCCACTTATTCCCGCAGCCATTCAGCAAGAGGTTTCCGAGGCACTGAGGAAAATGAGATCTGCGCTGTGCTTTATGTATGCCAGGCCACGGCGGAAGCTGCCACGTTCGTTGAGTCTGAAATCGTGGAGTGACGCGCCTAACTGGATGGACACATTGCCACAGATTATAGATTGATTTTTTTAAAGTGTATATCGTAAGTGTGTTCCGTGTCTGCGTTTGTTTTTTTAGCTTACCAAAACCTCCAAGGTTGCATAAGGTTACACAAGCAAAACCAGCATAAAAGTGGTTGTGTGAGTGATTTGTAAACTACATAACCTGCAGGACATGTTATTACTGAGCGAAGCATCCAGAGATCTGTTACACTGTGGCTTCCAGTCTGCAAGTGGCCAACACCCATCACACAACATGCCCAATCCCTTAATACCACCTCCTGCCAACACTGTCCCCTGTATTCTGCAATGTCTGACCCTTAAGTCTCCTAGAAAACACAATGTATCAAATCCCATAACGTGCGCCTGTCACCTACAACCAGGGCACCCAGCAATACTGTAGGAGAGGAAGAATCATGAGGAACGAGCCTATTAAACAGTCAAATGACAGATTCCTAAAGAGCTGCATCAGTGAATTAATTAGATCCATGGTAATGAATATTGGCTCAATCCGGGAGAGTAACCTTCTCTTATATTTTTCAGACTATAAATTATTCTTCTTATTGGCTTTTGTTTTTTCAAAGTTTCCATGGTGCGAGAAAGTGGGTTTGAAGAGCTCTGCCATTAGTACAGGTTCATTGTTTGCTTTCACTTCCTCACAATCCCTGTAACTCCGCCTGGAGATCTCGTGTCCAATTTATTTAAGTGCGATAATCCTCTTAAAAGACAAAACATTAGCAGCTTAGAAGCAAGTGGTGTGTGTTTGACAACATTGGGGCGGTGGTATGGGGTATCGGCCATACATTTTGCATATTACATTTAAATACATAGAAAGAAAAAGTCATCTTGTTGTAGTCCTTGACACTTTTCATGCAAAGCAATGTATGGCAAAGTACAGAAAATAATAAAGATACAAGGCAAAGAGGTTCAGCTATTGTACGCAGCTAGGCACAGTTAACTAAAGAAAATGTTTTCAGTGGGTTGGGTACGGGATGCCCCTGTTCGGGATCCCGGCGGTCAGAATACCGACGACGGCATCCCGAGCAGGTTACAATGCTCACGCCTAAAGGTAAGTACTCCTGACCTAACCCTCCGTCGGGCCTAAACCTAACCCTCCCCCCTGCAGCCTATCCCTAACCTTCCCCCTAGTGTAGGGATGGGGAAACTTCTGTCGAGGGCTATTTTGATATATATAACATTTGTGGGCCTGGTTTAGGCAATGCCCCCTCCGCGTGACGTCACATGGGGCGGGGCCACAAGCACTAGTGATTACAGCAATGCCCGGAGCATCCTGCTGTGAGGGCAGCGGTGTGACCGTCTGAAGCATCCAGGTGGCACTGCTGCATAGATTCTGGCTGCAGTGTGCCATTCTAGGCACCCTACTATCCAGATGAGGCTAGCAGAGAAAAGCTCTGAGGGCCAGACCAAATGATACCAAGGGCCTTTTAAAGGCCCCCGGGCAGGAGGTTCACCATCCCTGCCCTAATGCCTAACCCCTAACCCAGTACTTACCTTTGGGATTCCGGCGGTCGGGATGCCAGCGCCGGTATTCTGATAAGTGTCAGGATTCCGGTGTCGGCATTGAGACCTCCGGAATCCCAGAGGGCGGGATTCTGACCACATCCCGTTTTCAGCAAGTGATCCTTTACTGATGCAGATACATGGGGGGGAGATGTATGAACGGGTGTTAGCTGTAATCTCGGTAACTGCACTCATTGGGGGAGAAGTATGAATGGGTGGCTAACAATCTTTAAATGCATGGTCCTGCTTGGTCTATTATCGAGGTGAAACAGGACCACTTACCGATGGCATGTATTATAAAAAAACATTTGCCGAAGAGGGAGAGAGTTTACTGCCTGGTGAAGTCTAAGCTCTCTCATGTGGCTGCTTTGACCGGAGTTTGCAGGGAATCGGCGCATGCGCCAGTCAAAACTCCCCGGCGGCACAGTCGAGCGATTGAAAACAAAACTATTGTTCTTTGAAAGCACAAACCCTGGCTGCATAGTCCGACAGCAGGGGACCGCGCTGTGCCTGCAGCAATGACAGCTGCAGCTGTAGAAATCGATAGCTGAAGTAGTCGTAATGGTCAGTGCAACTGACCGTTCATACATTACCACTGCGATGCCCTATATAGGTATAGCAGAAGCTACTCCGTTGCTATCGGAAACGTCTACACTTGTTTAGAAAGTTTGATACATCCCCCTTACTTTCTCTCTACATCTACAGATTCTCTACACTAGTCCACAACACAGATGGGCCTTTACAATATAAACTAAAAAGGGCAAATTTACTAAATCTTCTAAAACAGACAAGCAATAGTATTGTCCATAGCAACCAATCAGATTATGTTCATCATTTTCTAGAATGCAAGAGAGAAATGAAAGCTATAATTTGATTGGTTGCTTTGATCAACAAAACCGCTGGTCTGTTTTAACAGCTTTAGTAAATGTACCCCTAAAGCTCAATTTCCAGACTATTGTCATAGACACCAATTGTCCCCAATTTCAGAAATCTTTGTCCCAAGAAATGTGTCTACTTTTAATACTGGTTTATAAATACTTGCAGCTATGCATTCAATCTTCCCATATTGTCATTAGGGCATGCACAATGCGCTACCCTATTAATAGAGCCTATCTTTTGGTGCTACAGAAACAGAATTCTCCATTTCATGTTGCTACTCCAGGCAATGAAGACGTTTAACTATCAACCAAACCTCTCCTCCAGGCAGCATTTTCACTTAGGGCGTGTGCAGCCTACACCAGTGGTTCCCAAACCTTTTTTAATCACCACCCCCTTGTGTATCAGCATTGTTTCACGGCACCCCTAAGCCAAAAGCTTAAAAAATGTGCTTACCGGTCATCCTAAGGTACAGCTATGTGGTGGTGGACAGGTTTGCTAATCTGTTTGTCCACATATTTACATGACAATTGACCATAAACAATTTGATTTGGTGCTGGACCACCAACCTGAGGCACCCCTGCAAGTGTGCCAGGGCACACAATTTGGGAACCACTGGCCTACACAGAGTTACAGACAACACAAATTAAAATGATGCATTTTAAAAACTAGATTGTCTTATGTAAATGCTTTGAAGAGAGAATATTTAAATCATTCGCATCAGTCTCCTCAATCTATCATGCCCTAGTACTGCCATTTTTTGGGCATGTAGGGTAGTCTGATGCTATGTAGTTGGATCATATGGGCATTTAAGGGTATGTGGGGTGGTCTGATGCGATGTGGGGAGGCATAGGGGGAGCTCAAAAGCATAAAATGTGATGGGACCCTGAAACAGTGAACTAGGACCCCAATTTTTAAAAGTGTGGGGTCCATGGAACCCATATTTTTTCACTCAGCGCGATAACTGAACACAACACCTCCAAATACCCGTCTTACTTCTTTTAACCCATTATGGAGCTTTTTCGAGAAATTTACCTGAAAACTGAAACGTATTTATTGGCCGAATTATGCCATTTAAACTCCTCCAAGTGAATGTTTATTCATTGAAAGGGGATTCCCAGAAGTTCTGCACTGTGGACCTCATTCAGAGCCGGATGCTATTTGCGCTCGCTCATCCAGAAAAAGGGGCTGGCTATTTAAATTGACCGTTCGCTCTTTGCGGTCTGTTGACGCCTCTATGTCTGAACGAGCGAACAAAACATGCGGACGTTTTTTTGTAAAAAACGCTCCCTGGCCGCTCACATCCTACGTCATCACCGCTATTTATTAGATTAATCGAGTACATCGAAAGGCGTATGAACTGCTCGCTATTCTTGTGGTAGCATTTTTCTACCGCAATCATGCGAGCAGTTCTGGCTAAAAGACACCCAACTGACTTGGTCGATGACGCTGCTTTGTTAATTATGCACACCCATAAAACGCCCGTTTTGACCTTTTGGCACGCCTGCGTTCGGATCTCCACTCCCCGTTTTCAAGCACCTTCCCCTGTTACCACCCACAAACGCCTCACTCTGTCACTCAAATTAGCAGGCATTCACTATATTGCGAGCACACAATTTTCGACCGCACTGACTGGTTCGCGCATGCGTACTAAAACCCATACGCATGCGCAGATGTGCGAACATCGCTCGGAACGAACGAGCGGCCGCTTACGAGCGGCTCTGAATCAGGCCCAGTGTGCCAAATTTTAACCTTATAATAAATATTTTCCTTACCTTCGCACCTGCTCAGGGGGCAGCACACAAAAAAATTAATTTCTGCTTGAAAAATCAATGTGAGTTTGGAACCGAATTGCAAATGGAATTCGTAGTGAGAGTTTGCCGTGAGAACGACTCGCAGGACCCAACTCACACCTAACGGAATTGACCCCTATGAGTTAGAGGAGTAACCAATCCCAGCCTTTGCAGGGAATCGGTATGAAATACCGCCGTCCCTCTGGCCGGCATTTCGAATCCCGGCCGCGGCAGGCCGACAGAAGCAGAGATCCCGGCAGTGGAAGCCCGACAGCGCTGGAAATCCTGATCATCCGCAGGTAAGTAAAAACTAACCCAACTTAACCCCTGACCCCCTGCTTAGGGGTGCCTAACCCTAACCTCCCCCGCAAGTGCCTAAACCTAATCACCCCTGTAAGTGCCTAACCCCCCCCCCCCTTCCCTGCTGCCTAAACCTAAGTCCCCAGGGGGGGGCCTAACTCTAACCCTCCCTCCCCCTAGCCTAACACTCCCGGGGGAGTGCCTAACCCTAAGTCCCCCCCCCCCCCAGGTGCCCTAAACCTAACCCCCTCCTCCCCCCCCCGCATGGCTGTCCGCTCGCGGTGCCCGGCATACCTTCCATCGGGATGCTGGGCGCCTGTCTCCCGGCATTGGGGAAATGACAGGAGTCTACATATAGACGCCTGTCATTTAACCCTCGCCGGGATAAAGCAGTCGGGAAGCCGGCTGTTGGGATTAAGACAGCCGGTTTCCAGATTGCATCCCCTTTGCGGAAAGACGTGTCCTCTGTTCCTTTCTAACTAACAGCTTATGGGAGTTTGTCCACTTAATTGAAAGCTTGTTTTAAAGTGAGGATATAAAAGTATCAAAGTTTGTTATTTTAGGTAAACATTTTCCATAAATAGAAAGAAAAAAGCAATTTGTTGTAGGACTTTGTACTTTTTCATGCAAACCACTCTCTGAGCTCCTTTCTACAAGGCTTTTAAAGGAAAATAAAACACGGTCGTGCGACACAGGTGTTAGCATTTTACCCCCGAGAATTACTTTCAATTGTCCAAGAAGAGGATGAAAAACAAGAGGCCGAACAGAATAGATGTCCCAGCATATGGGTATTACAAGGGTAGGCAACCTGTGGCATTCCAGCTGCTGTGGAGCTACATATCCCAGCATGCCCTGCCATAATTTTGCTGTAAAGGCATGTTGGGATGTGTAGTTCCACAGGAGCTAGTCCGGGAGGTTGCTTACCCTAGTGTGCATACATCAGACTGTAGGGGGCAATTCAATTGTGTCTTTGGGTGCCCGATGGAGCAATTGTTGCTCCGTTCGACCGCGACTAGCCAATGGAGCACACGTTTCTACCTGCCACCTCCAGAGGTGGTCAAGCAGAAATGTGCGATAAGTTGGCACTTTGGGCATCCAAATGGGAGTTTAGGTGCCAAAGGCAGTACTTTAGACGAGTTTAGCCGCTTTGCGCAGCTTAAACCTTATGTTGATGGGCACGTGGTACTCGTGCCTCAAGGGTGGGGACAACTGAATTGCTCTAATGACCACCCATTACGTTTGGGCACCCACAAAACAATTGCATCTTCCCCTAAAAGGGCTAAATATTGACCTCTAGTGGCAACGGAAAAGCGCCCGCTGCAGGCAATATTCATGCATAGTTAAAAACAATGAAATTCAGACATGGTAATACATTATATATTTATTTGGCAGACAGGTCCCTATATGTACAACATTAACATCATCAATAGGCTGGGTATCCCTTTAAAGTAAAACTGTTGCCTATAATGCAGTAGGCAGACATTCTTGTGGCGGAATCATAATAATACAACCAACCTATTTACTAGGAGCTAGTGACATCACCCAGGCACAAAGGAATGTATCACTATCCTGTGAACCACCAGCAGTCAGGGAGGGCTTGCACGATTCTCTCACCGTTCACAATTGATTTGACACTACAAGTAAACAGCGATAAGTAAATATCAGTTTGCTTACAATGAACAGATGTTACAAGAGAGAACACAAGACATGCCAAGAATGAGTATTCACCCCTCAGACAGAGTGCTGAATCAGGAGCAGGATGTGGGGTGTGGACAACACTTATTATGGGCGAGAAAACCTGGGTGGCAAAACTGAACGGCAGTAGGAATAAATAGCTCTGGGACACTAACCGCTCGATCGCTGCAAAAATACACATCTCTGAACATCATCTGTGCCTCCAAAATCATCAAAGACCGATAGGACACAGCACATACAAAGACCAGCGACAGTGAGGAGTAAAGACACGAATCACGGATAGTGAAAAGTGCTGCATAAAATGCTATAACCAAAAGTAACAAGACTCCAATTATTAGTATCAGACTAAATCTTAGGGGGCATATCCAATTGGCACAAGTTATCCGGGTAGGAGAACCTTGCTCGTTTTTGTTTGAGTCTCATAGTTTTGGGTGCAGAGAACAAACAAGCTTTTCCCCCCGTAATGACCAGGTAAGTGCGCAGCGACACATCGAGCGAGCGCCTACGCTTTGCCATTTCTACCCCTGAGGGTGATAACGCTGGCGATTTTTTTTCCCCACAGCAATCATGTCTGTAAAAATAAAAAAATAAATTGAAAAAATTGTTCCAATTTTTTTCCCCCTATAGACATCAATTAAACGGTGTATTGATTTTTCTTTAGCTATCCACTGACAACTGCTATTAATACCGATTTAAATGCAGCTCTGCTCTATTAATAGTACATGGGAAGTACCTGCAAACAGTCAGTCACTGCTGTTAAATGGTATCTGCATTCACAAAGGATACTGCCTAATTAAAATACTGCTAGGTTCTACAACTAACCGGAATAACTTTGGATACTAAAATAGATGAAAAGAGCACGTCAGCATGAAATTACCGGCTTAAAATAAAACACGTGTAGCTGCTGTCATTTGACAATGTCACTACTTCACAAATACTGCGGGACCCTGCAATGCCTATTTGTTTCCATTGTTACGGATGACATAAATGAGCGTCAGTCCTTAGATAACCGGCCTGTGAAACATCAACAACGCTGACGCTTTCAACAGTCAATAACGTGCAAAACGGATTTCAGTATCAGAAGTTATTCCATGACGTTGAAATACACAGCGTCGTCATTTTCTGCTATCACCTGGACATCCAATGTGGCTACTGGTATAGTACTACTCTTATTTACCCAAATGGTACAAGTATGCATTAACCTATAGCAGAGAACCTACTTGTATCTAAAGGGGCCCATACACTAATCGACGGTTCGCCGCGTTACTGCAACCCGGCTTTGAGGTATCTGTTAAATCCAACATGTTGAATTTCTCTAATTTGCTGATCACATCAGTGGAAATGTAACATGGAGAATTTGAACGATCCTCCGACGGATCATGGAACATCGATGGCCGCCGGTCGGCAATCCGTCGCCTAGTGTATGGGGACCTTTAGTCTAGGCTCTGTAAATGCAGGACATACTGTATTATCAAGGTGATTTGCAACAGTACTACAGAGAGAAGCCATGTACAATAAATATAAATTTTAACAACAAACCGATAACAGTCCCAAAAAAGAAGGAAAAGAAAGTGTGGGCTGCATCTGCTGTCTGATCTGTCGATTAAGAATGCTCTATATAGATTAATGGTGCCTCTATCCAGTGCAGTGTAACTCGCATTTGTTTAGCATCAGTGCCAAGTACACATAGTGAGGCAGGTAAATCATCACTGTTTTATTTAATATCCCCAATGTGAATTATGCCACAGCTATAAAGCACGAACCCTTCAAGAACAATAACAGGCCAAGCTTACAGAGTGACTAAACTTGGTGAGATTGTCTAAAATGATTGTAAAATGGTTAAAATTGCTAACAGATGGATCTGGTTTGAGATCTCCGGTCGGTGGCTGGCTTCAACAGTTCACACTACTTGGTTGGTGCCTGACTGACTTTATTATGGATCTAGAAAACACACAATAAGAGCGGAGATGAATCGGCATCAACATAATGGTTTATTGTCCATCCCGGGCAGCAGCATGTCGGCATTAAATAGCAAGATGCATAAAGATCTTTCATATTTCAGCTTTTATTTTTATGTATACAATGTGTCATGTGTCACTGCACTATGCTCAGTCCTGTACAGGCTGATAGAAGCATAGTGATATATATATATTAGTGTTCACTCTAGCTCCGGCGTGAGGCAGGGCGCCGGAGCTAGAGAGGGCACATTCGTGCGCGCGCGACCGAGAAGGGGGCGTGGTCATCGAAAAGGGGGCATGTCTATAAGACGCTTCCCCTTTTCGGCACTCTTGGGGGCGTGCCCGGCACTTACGGACACGCCGGGCAGCCCCCAAGCCCTGCAGACAGGGAGAATAGATGCCGGGCGCACATTTCTTCACCCGCGGGACACTGCGACCCGCGGGTGAAGACGGCTCCCGCAGGCTGTTAGGGCAGGGCGCTTTTTGCCTTCCAGAAGGAGGGCAGGGCGCTGCGCCCCGCTAGAACAGCCTAGCGGGAACGCTATAGCTATATATATATATATATATATATATATAGCGTTCCCGCTAGGCTGTTTTAGCGGGGCGCGGCGCCCTGCCCTCCTTCTGGGGGGCAAAAAGCACCCTGCCCTCCAGGAGGAGGGCAAAAAGCGCCCTGCCCTCACAGCCTGCGGGAGCCGTTCTCACCGCGGGACGCAGTGTCCCGCGGGTGGAGAAACATGCGGTGACCCGGTCACCGCCGGAGAATAGACGCCGGGCGCATGCGCCCGGCATCTATTCTCCCTGTCTGCAGGGCTTGGGGGCTGCCCGGCGTGTCCGTAAGTGCCGGGCACGCCCCCAAGAGTGACGAAAAGGGGATGCATCTTATAGACACGCCCCCTTCTCAGATGACCACGCCCCCTTCTCGGTCGCACGCGCGTGCATGCATGCCCTGCCTCCCGCCGGAGCTAGTAGAAACACATTATATATATATATATTTTTTTTTTATTATTATTTATTTTTACACACACGCGCACACGCACACGCACACACGAAGAAAAAAAGAATACAGTGACAGGTCAGCTTTACTACTTATCCTTTTAGTTTTTTTTAGAAGTTTTTGCTGGCATTGGGTTTCTCCCCCCTCCATTCCCAATTCACTATAACTGAACATGGCAGTCATCCATGACCACCAATAATAATCATTATTTCCTTCATGACACAGACTCAATATGCATAGCAAACTCGTGTACGTACATTACATAACTGCCTGCATTTCACTATGTTACAGCCAATGCATGAAAACTTCTAGGAGCGCATCTACTTCCATTGCCTGCGCCCCCCCCCCCCCCCCCACCACCACCACCACCATCCTAAAGCAGTAGAACAATTACTACAAGCAGGAATAAGACATTTTCTAAGCTCCAACCCCTCCACATTATTTATTTACGTTCATTTATATAGCACAAGCATTTCTGTTGCACTTGTGGACAATAAAGGTAATAATACAAGACTGGGTAATGACAGACAGAGAGGTTAGAGGGCACGGCTCAGGAGCTGACACTCTGTAGGGACACAGGAGTTTGATATGTGAGGATAAGTGCTTGCAATCGATTAGCCAGGTGATGGTGGCTACAGAAAGATCTCAGAGTAAAGCTGGGTACGCACTAGACGATATAGTATTCTGGTGTGGATCGGAACGATATATCGTACACATTGTGTAGTGTGTACACATTGTGTAGAGTGTACTCGGCTTTGGATACAAATTTGTAAATGTAAGTCTCTAATGTGATGGTTTCACTTTAACATACATCAAAGGAAACCAGTTCTAGGCCCATTCTCATATTACATAGCACACAAGACCCGCTCTTCATACAACCTGCCACTTCAGATCACATCACTGTAATTAGATCATGGGCAACAAGCTCAGATGCTGAATGTTTCAGAGGGATGCAGCGTCAGACAGGGGCAATCCAGGGGCAGGTACGTAGCTCTTCTGCCGCTGGAAGCTAAGAAATCTGCTTGAGGGCTGAAAGTTTCAGCTGGTGGGACAGAGGCTTCCCTACCCTGGTGAAAGTTGAAGTATACAGAGTACCAGCACTGCACCACAATGAGGGGCCTGTGCACACACCAGCGTGTTTCCCACACCAGTCCCAACTACTGCAGGCTCTGGTGACTTGGCCGCAGGAAGGATACGAATACAGGTTAGATTGGACGCAGTACACACTAAATAACAGCTGTTTCTATTAGGACTCCCATTTTGAACAGTCTCTACGCAATGCATAGTTTTTATCAAAAGCCCCTAATTGCATCATGTTTATACACTGGTACTGTGCAACGTAATCATCAGATTTATGTGAACTGGTGCTGTAGTAACTGTGATATATACAGTCAGGTGCATAAATATTGGGACATTGTCAGAATTTTCATATTTTGGCCTCTATTCACCAGCACAATGGCTTTGAAATGAGACAAACAAGATGTGCTTTAACTGCAGACTTTCAGATTTAATTTGAGGGTAATTACATCCAAATCAGGTGAACGGTGTAGGAATTACAACAGTTTCTATATGTGCCTCCCACTTTTTAAGGGGCCAAAAGTAATGGGACTATCAACTCAAAAGCTATTTCATGGACAGGTGTGGGCTATTCCCTCGTTATTTCATTATCAATTAAGCAGGTAAAAGGTCTGGAGTTGATTCTAGGTGTGACATTTGCATTTGGAATCAGTTGCTGTCGACTCTCAATATGAGATCCAAAGAGCTGTTACTATCAGTGAAGCAAGCCATCATTAGGCTGAAAAATCAAAAACAAACCCATCAGAGAGATAGCAAAAACATTAGGTGTGGCCAAATCAACTGTTTGGAACATTCTTAAAAAGAAAGAATGGACCAGAGAGCTCAGCAACACCAAAAGACCCGGAAGACCACGGAAACAACTGTGGTGGATGACAGAAGAATTATTTCCCTGGTGAAGAAAAACCCCTTCACAACAGTTGGCCAAATCAAGAACACTCTCCAGGAGGTAGGTGTATATGTGTCAAAGTCAACAATCAAGAGAAGACTTCACAAGAGTGAATGTAGAGGGTTCACCACAAGATGTAAACCATTGGTGAGCCGCAAAAACAGGAAGACCAGATTAGAGTTTGCCAAACAACATCTAAAAAGGCCATTACAGTTCTGGAACAACATCCTATGGACAGATGAGACAAAAGATCAACTTGTACCAGAGTGATGGGAAGAGAAGAGTATGGAGAAGGAAAGGAACTGCTCATGATCCAAAACATACCACCTCATCAGTGAAGCATGGTGGTGGTAGTGTCATGGCGTGGGCATGTATGGCTGCCAATGGAACTGGTTCCCTTGTATTTATTGATGATGTGACTGCTGACAAAAGCAGCAGAATGAATTCTGAAGTGTTTCGGGCAATATTATATGCTAATATTCAGTCAAAAGTTTCAGAACTCATTGGACGGTGCTTCACAGTGCAGATGGACAATGACCCGAAGCATACTGCAAAAGCAACCAAAGAGTTTTTTAAGGCTAAAAAGTGGAATGTTATGCAATGGCCAAGTCAATCCCCTGACCTGAATCCGATTGAGCATGTATTTCACTTGATGAAGACAAAACTGAAGGGAACATACCCCAAGAACAAGCAGGAACTGAAGACATTTGCAGTAGAGGCCTGGCAGAGCATCACCAGGGATGAAACCCAGCGTCTGGTGATGTCTATGCGTTCCAGACTTCAGGCTGTAATTGCCTGCAAAGGATTTGCAACAAAGTATTAAAAAGTGAAAGTTAGATTTAGGATTGTTTAGTTTGTCCCATTACTTTTGGCCCCTTAAAAAGTGGGAGGCACATATAGAAACCGTTGTAATTCCTACACCGTTCACCTGATTTGGATGTAATTACCCTCAAATTAAATCTGAAAGTCTGCAGTTAAAGCACATCTTGTTTGTTTCATTTCAAAGCCATTGTGGTGGTGAATAGAGGCCAAAATATGAAAATTCTGACAATGTCACAATATTTATGCACCTGACTGTATATACCACAGCAACCAGATTGTCATTAGATAGCCTACATGTGCCCCATAGGATATAATACAGTACCCACCAAATTACAGACAGATCAAACTCTGTATTCTACAGTTTGGGTCTTGTTGTCTGTAAGATTATTGAGGCATACAACTATTTAATAACACGATGAGTCTACTGTAACAGGTCTCTAAATAGCTTGTATTAAACATTGCCTGCCCCGCCGGCAATGCAGGTTCTCTGTTTTTTCCCCTCATAAGCACATATGGATCACTAATGTACACCACATAATGAAAATATACCAAAATCAATCTGAGCTAGTTGTTCCTTCTTATAAATCCTTAAATTCTGCCCCAACTCCGCAGAACAGCTTTAAAATCGGAGTCTTAAACACTGGGTAACAATGTAACAAACTGTATGTTCTTATGAGACATAAATGCTTAGAACAATGTCTTCATCGGTCTCAGAAATGGATTCTGCCCAACGTAACGCCTTTGTGTCTCTATCAGCTGGCGATGTAATAAAAAGCTGTCACTTGGAGAGATGAGGGGGAGAATTAGGGAGCAGGTGATGAAACAACAGTGATCGTGTCACCGGGTCAAGAGCTTATTCCCGTTCCATCAGTCTGGGAATCTCACAGCGACAGGCGGCTCCTGATTCACCTTGAACTGTAACCGCCACCCACCATCCAAGGCGTAGAGGAATGACCAAAATACAAAACAAGAGCCACAAAATGTAGATCCGTGAACAGGCAACACAGAATATCACTCTCCATACATAAAAAAAAAAAAAACAGCCACAAAGCAGGACGTCAAGTTTTTAAAAAAAATAAATTGCTATAAAAGGACGTTACAAGTGGAAATACGCACATTCGCCGCTTGACAACTGGCAGTAAAAAATACAGGTTTCAAGGTTTCTTTAAAAAAAAAAAAAAAAAAGTTTAAATGGTCTGTGTGCAACTTTTTTTTTTTTTTTTTTCAATGGTCAAATATTCCACAGTAGTGTCCTCATACACTGTGAGCCGGATTCAGAGGAGGATGGAATTAAACCATCAGGAGCAGGTGTTCCGATGGTTACCATTGGGGGACGCTTATCGGAATTACCACCATGTACCATCGGACATTCTGAGCGACTATAGGGTTACTCTTTTGTCCGATCGGTGGTATGTCTTTGAGCTCATATCAACGGATTCGCACACAGCAACCGGTGGGCATCTCAATAGAACGTCCACTGGCCACGGTATTACCATACAGCCGCAGTATAGTATCATCTCCTACCCACTGCCAACAGCACCAAACCTTTTGGATCGGCCGTGAAGCCGCATATTTGGGTATCAGGACTGTTTATAAACCTTGTCTGTCCTGCATAGTTCTGTACTACAAATCACTTTATTATTTACTTCTGTTTCTGTACTTTGGAAGGAGCTGTGGACTCCTTGTGGCGCCATATAAATAAAGGAGAAGAATGAAAAAAAAAAAACAGAGGTTCATTGTTGCAAGAACGCTTGTAAGAATTAAATATATCACAATTAAGTCTGGCTTATTGATAAAAATAAATCCTATTATAAATCACAACTGATTCATCTGTGGGCCATTCACAGGCTAAAATGGGAGAATCTCAGCTAGCTAACAAAGTAGCATTTGGGTGGTAGAGTGGGTAAAGCCTTGTTGCCTCACAGCGCTGGGGTATGGAAGACACACCCACCGATCTCCAACAACCAAGCCTACAGGCTAAGGAAACCCAGGAGAGCTGAGCAGTCAGGAAAGTCCCACTGTACACAGAACATTGTGGGGACAAGACAGGGACACCGAATTACCTTGGAAACCCCACCTCTCATACGCTATGGATCGATCGGACGCATGGGATTTAAACACATCATCCCGTGACTTTACTGCTGCTTGTAAATGTCCCATACACATTCCTTAGCAGTACTCTCATTACCATGGCGGCCCCTAACTACATGCACAATATATCAGTGTGCTCCTCTATGGAAAGACTGTCACTACAATGATTATTCAACTGATGTTTGTTTTTAAAAGACAAATGACCATTGAAACTTTAGTAACACTGGCAATTTTAAGAGACAGGAATTTGTGTTCTTAATTTGCCTATTCTGATGTCAAGTAAAGATGGAGTTATGGCTGTACCTCAACTTCTGTGTGGACTGCAAGCTCAGTATGAAAATGATTTCTGCACCAAGGACTCTCTCTGCATCCGGTAATGAGAGCAGAACGTCCATATAGCCCCCCTACTGCATGCTATTGTTGCCTTATAATCACTGTTGGTACTGCATGGTTGCGCGTGTGCTATAACAAATATGTTTGGATTAAGATTACCCAGTCACAGAGAGGAAACAGGAAGACGGCATCTTAATACCCATCTCCTTAAACATTTTATTGTTACAACACTTGCTTTGTAAAAAGCAGGTTCTTTCAGTATAGGACCAGCCTTCAGAAACCACTAACTTCACCGTTCAGGATTTATAATTAAAACACTATTCAGCTTATACATTATAAGGTGTAATATTCAGGTGTAAGACGGTCTCTGGAATAGAAGTGGATAGGTAAATCACTGTGCACTGGTTGCCACTGTCCAGCTTCTTAGAGATGTTTTGAAGGAGACCGTAATCCACAGAAGTCTATGCAGGAAGCCAAGATAGGGACCACCAGGCACAGTCGCAGGATCCCTACGGAAGGGGCTTAAAAAACAAATAAAACAAAAAAGTAAAATAAGCCAGCGATAAGACACTTTTGTAGTCAAATCGCTTTACTTCAAACAACAAGTACTATTAAAAGTCACAAATTGTGGCCTATTGAGCAAGGCAGTTTTTCATAGAATTATGCGGAAACTACAGTTTCTGCATACTTGTATGTATCACCGGTCTTTACTAATAGCCTATTACAAGACATTTCACAGAAATATCCTGCAAAAGGCTAACTATTGGTGCAGATCGTAGTACCCATCATCATCATCAATGGGGACTGAAGTTTGAACCCTATATACCAAACTCTGAAAAGTTTTGGCTCCGCTGATTTACGCCATCCTTAGAATGCATAAACCACTTTGTGCCTATGGAGGCATTCTTGCAGGAGAGGGATCTTCCAATCCCTCTCCCGCGACCTCTGTCCGGCCCCGGAATCTGTGCGCATGCAGTGTGTCAGATTCCTCGAAGGGGACTTTTAAAAATGTGAAAGAATCCTCCAATTTGCTGGGGATGTCACTCGCAGGGAAAGGGGTTATCGCTACCACTCTCCTTGCGAGTTCAATTTAGTACATAAGATAAATATCGCTATTACAAATTTTAAAAATCGATCACGATACTCACTTAATAATCGCAGCAGTGCCTCAATTATTAATACATAGGCCTAATAGTGTACAATAAAAATTTTATAACAAGTATATTTTTTACAACATTTTGAAACATTTGTGAACTTTTATGGATTACAATTATTTAGCAGTGAAAAAGCGACACCCATGTGACCGGATGTTTGCTCAAAACCAAAAATCCCTCCATGTTACATACTTCCTTTAGGTTCCACTTATTTTGGTACATCTGGAGGCTTAAATTACAAGTGTGTGTGTGGGGAGGGGTCCAAAACCACAGTTTAAGTTGCAGGTAGGACAAAGGGATACTGTCCTGGGTATAACCAGCATGCCATGTTTACGGTCCATACTTCACATTCCAATGGGTTGTATTGTAACGACTTCCCTTTGGTAAACATTACTTTAAAAATCCCAGAAAAATAGCAATGTGTAGGGAGAATTGCATCCACTCTAAAGGCTATAAGGAATACACTATGCCACCTTGGGGTGCCATGGCACTTGCAGGGGTGCCACGGGTTGGGGATCCAGGACCAAATCAAATTATTTGTGATTGGCAGCCACCATCAGTGGTTTAGCCTATGACAACATATTTTTGGACAAACCGAAGCACAACCCTGACCACGTAACTGAACATAACGATGACAGGTAAATACAATTTATTTCATTTAATACTTTTTGTTAAAATTTCTCAATAAGCAACTTTCTGCCTAAGGGTGGAATGTACTAAGGAAAAATGCGGTAAAAATCCGCATTTCCATATGTACTAAGCCCCGGCCACCCTATAGAAGCCTATGGGCTTCTTACCGCACCCTGCACCTGACGTCCCGCCAACACCCAGCACTGGGCGCCACTCACCTGCTCTCCATGGTTGCCGTCCTGTACTCCCGCTGGGTCCTCCACCTCCTAATCTACTTCCAGGTGCAGGGTGGAGGGTGGAGGAGGAGGAGCCCCGGGGCTCGGAGGGGGTGGGGTCCCAAGGAGACCCCCTCACCCGGTGTCAGCTGCTTCGCAAAGGGCAGCACTTATCGCAAGAGCTGTCCTTTGCGATCCTAATCGCATGTGTTAGTACATATGCAACTAGCAAGGTTGCGGTGACTGGCGGAATGGTCACCGCAACCTTAGTACATCCCGGCCCTAAGGGTGCTGTGAAAAAAAAATATGCTGATACTCAAGTGCGCCGTGATTTAAGAAAGTTTGGGAACCGCTGCACAGTTTATACTGAAACTAAATTTCAAGAGACAAATCATCAAGTCACTATTGACAAGAAGCAGTGTCGGACACAATTCAGTGATTGCTGATCTCCATCCACTCCTCTACACTACAGCATGTGTTATCCCTGGAATAGGAACACCTCTGTCCCGACTTCCTTCATCCCAGAACCTCTGAGTTAATTCAATGTAAAAAGTTACACAGCTCTGTCTACTTCCTACCAAAGGACTCTTTAAAGATCTATAAGTAAATTAACTTATTTGCGGTCTTCTGAGCTTTAGCTCCTGGAACCCTAATCATGTGATCATTTTGCGACAATTAGCTGACAGCTAGCAGACGTCCTAAGATTTAGGAAGCCGCTGGAAGACACTCTTGCACCCTTTGGGCAGCTCCTGTCAGTACGAGGACCGCTAATACATTAATATTACTATTCATACTTGCTTACCCTCCCGATTCGGCCGGGAGCCTCCCGAAAATCGTATGCTGCTCCCGGCCCCCCAGAAAGGCAGGCAAGCCTCCCGGTTACGCGTCTGGCCCCCCCCCCTCATAATTACAGTGTAAACTCCGGCAGTGGGGAGGGGGACTGGTGACGCGATTCTCGCTGAATTGCGCCATCGTGGCCCCTCCCCCTGCTTCACAATGTCATTAATCTTGGCATTGTGCAGAGGGGGCGGGACAACGATGACGTGATCGCGCTGTCACGTCCATGCTCCGCCCCCATTGACGCATCATTTTCTGGGCCACGCCCCCTTTGCCGTGACCCCTCCCTGCTTAGGAAGCCTGACTGCTCCCTCCCGGAAGGAGGAAGCTAAAAGTCGGCAACCATGTTTAGAACGGTCAAAAATATAGACAACGTCATGCGTGTATGCAACTCTGAATTTGCAAGAAACGAAACAGCAAACATCACACGGACAGCTGCAAACATTTCCGCAGAAGATAGGAGCCAGCAATTATATAACAATCTGTGAATCATGCAGTAAACATTTAGACGCACTGAGGTTATTAAGCATTGGTCATAAACTGAGTGTTATACCCCTTTCAGACACAAAAGTTAAATTATCTGGTAAAGCACTTTTACCAGGTAAATTGCTGATCAACACGGGTCCTTTTTCTGTCTGAAAGGATCAACCCAGGTCGTAATTCCCGGGTCGAAAAACCCTTTCAGGCAGGAGAAATACCTGTGTTGATCCTTTTCTGTCTGAAGAGGGGGGTCAGGCTGGGACCGGCAAAACGACTGGGTAAAAGTCGGGTTTTAGGGACATTTCTGTGTGAAAGTGGTATAATATTGCAGGCCTGTGGCCCCATTACATTTATATTGGCTGGCTTTAACCACCACCCCCCTTGGCATCATCGAAGGGCTCATCCACCTCCTTGGTGAACCTTCCATTCCCTGTGATTATAGCTCATATGTAAGGCTTTTTTTTTTTTTTCTTAGCCACCAAAGCGAGGGGGTGGAGGGCTGGGAATGGGGCACTCTTGTCATGGTGGTAAACTATATTTTTCTAGGTCTACTATTCTATTTATTTATATGATGTCTGTTTAAAGGCTAGCTATTGCCAACTCACAGATACACATTAAAGTACCGTGACATAATTTATTGCCATCACCTGGAGAAACCATAAGAATTATTGGTCGTGCCGAAGGTATGATGTCTGGTGATCACAGGACAGACACATCCCATCTTATATGCCCCCATTTGGCCAGGAATATCCATTGCTTTGGATCATGAATGAGAAGAAGGAGTCACGTGAGCAGAGGAGGGAGGAGCCTGCTTGAGCGCAATTAACTATGATTCCGCGACTGTGAAATGTTAATTATGGCCTTTTTTCAAACCCACAGACACACAACTAATGCAATGTACATGAGCAACTAGTGAGGAGAACTTAACGATATCATGATATCTCCTCAAGAACAATTAGAGCCCGATTCCAATTCGGACGCAGAGGCGATGACGGACATAGTGGCTCAATTTTTCATCTTCTACGGATGCGTCCAAGACACACTGCGCATGCATGCAGACAGCGCCAGAGTTGTGACTGAGGCGCACAGGAGACGCAGGGTCTCATGAATGTTTTCAAAATGTATGGGGGGGGGGGGCGTGCTTCCTGGGCGGTGGCTGGGAGATAGCTTAGCTTAAACCACAACTTTGCAGCTAGCAATATCCCCTGTACACTAAGAAAAAAAGTCACAGAGACCAGAAACATACTGCTGGAAATTAGTAGTAAAGATGGTGGACGGTGTCTGTCTACAAAGGGGAATACAGGTATGTGCTTTGAATTGTATGATGCACGTTATCATTTATCTCACGGTGCTGAACACTGACATACAGAAACACAGAGCGAGAGACTAACATAACAATACTGCAGAGGGGTTGCTGGGAATAGAACAAGTAACAATGTTTTAAATTTAATACAGTTGTGTTTAACCTGGTTAGCACACCAGCGGCACTAGACATTTTCTCCTACATGGAAATTCCCTTTTAAAATCCTTTGATGCTACAACAATAACCTGTTTGTAATATAAATTCCTGCAAGAATGCTTCAACACCTACATCCCATTTACATCGCTGGAAGAAAAAAAATAAAAAATTCTAAAGGCGTTAAGCTTGCCCATGAAACACGCTGAAAGTGCATGCTAGGGAACACGTGTTACACTATATAATGTAGCATGTTGCGTATAGTGTGATAATAAAACAGAGGAAAGTGTAGACAATGCTTTCATTATTCAGAACCACCGCACAAGACTTAGCAGAAACGTCTCATAATTATTACAGACACACAAAATAGTCCCGGGCTGTAAAAGCAGCTTATAGCGATTTCAGAAAACTAGCTGTATAATATGTTCAGGTTTCCTGTTCTGCGTCGGACGTGTCCATCCAACCAGCGTTTCTTATTGCGTTGTCAGACAACTACAGCAATACTATGTCGGTATCCGCTAACTTGTGTTCTGCGAAGGCGTTCACGGAGTCTACTATGAAGTGCATGCTTTTATTGTGCTTCCTTTGGAAGTCAGACTGGATGCTGCGTGTGTTCTTGCTGGTTCAGGCTTCAAGAAAATAAATAAATAATTGATGCAGTCATTGTCTGAATAGAATAGTATTAGCGGTCTGTAGGGGCAATTCAATTCAATGCGATGTGAATAGCGCCAGGAGTAATTCAATTGTGCGCATCGCGCCCTGCACTTAGTCGGGAGAGGCTGGTTACTGTTTAGTCGCGGTAACCGGCATTCTTCGACTAAAGTGCAGGCCGCGATGCTGTTAGCGCTAAGCCGGAAAACTGCATTGCGGGCGACACTAAAGTCGGATGTCTGCTCATAGAATGATACATACAATTATGCAGAAACTGTAGATGGCACACAATTTTATGAAAATGGGGTTCGATAAATATGCCCCTAAAACTTATGTTTAGGAGGCTCGGGCAACCTCAAAACTACGATCATATTCTCCTAAAGTCATTACTTTTTGGCTGACCTAGCCTGTTACTGTATCCAGCCCGTAACGGATATAGTGAAGTAATGGCCAGGTGAGTGACCTCTAAGTAAGCTGTGTCACACCTGTTTGTCTGCCCTTCCATTTTAGAATGTAAGCTCTTACGGGCAGGGCCCTCTACCCTATTGTGCTTCTCCCTATTTTACATTCATCTACTTCTTACTCACCACTAGGGCAGCTAACACTTGGTTGCTTATGCTCGGCTTATGTGGGTGTTATGGTTTCTAATGTACAGTCAGGTGCATAAATATTGGGACATTGACAGACTTTTCATATTTTGGCCTCTATTCACCACCACAATGGCTTTGAAATGAAACAAACAAGATGTGCTTTAACTGCAGACTTTCAGATTTAATTTGAGGGTAATTACATCCAAATCAGGTGAACGGTGTAGGAATTACAACGGTTTCTATATGTGCCTCCCACTTTTTAAGGGGCCAAAAGTAATGGGACAAACTAAACAATCCTAAATCTATCTTTCACTTTTTAATACTTTGTTGCAAATCCTTTGCAGGCAATTACAGCCTGAAGTCTGGAACGCATAGACATCACCAGACGCTGGGTTTCATCCCTGGTGATGCTCTGCCAGGCCTCTACTGCAAGTGTCTTCAGTTCCTGCTTGTTCTTGGGGCATTTTCCCTTCAGTTTTGTCTTCATCAAGTGAAATGCATGCTCAATCAGATTCAGGACAGGGGATTGACTTGGCCATTGCATAACATTCCACTTTTTAGCCTTAAAAAACTCTTTGGTTGCTTTTGCAGTATGCTTCGGGTCATTGTCAATCTGCACTGTGAAGCCCCGTCCAATGAGTTCTGAAGCATTTGACTGAATATGAGCATATAATATTGCCCGAAACACTTCAGAATTCATTCTGCTGCTTTTGTCAGCAGTCACATCATCAATAAATACAAGGGAACCAGTTCCATTGGCAGCCATACATGCCCACGCCATGACACTACCACCACTATGCTTCACTGATGAGGTGGTATGTTTTGGATCATGAGCAGTTCCTTTCATTCTCCATACTCTTCTCTTCCCATCACTCTGGTACAAGTTGATCTTTTGTCTCATCTGTCCATAGGATGTTGTTCCAGAACTGTAATGGCTTTTTTAGATGTTGTTTGGCAAACTCTAATCTGGTCTTCCTGTTTTTGTGGCTCACCAATGGTTTACATCTTGTGGTGAACCCTCTATATTCACTCTTGTGAAGTCTTCTCTTGATTGTTGACTTTGACACATATATACCTACCTCTTGGAGTGTTCTTGATTTGGCCAACTGTTGTGAAGGGTTTTTTCTTCACCAGGGAAATAATTCTTCTGTTATCCACCACGGTTGTTTTCCGTGGTCTTCCGGCGCTTTTGGTGTTGCTGAGCTCTCTGGAACATTCTTAAAAAGAAAGAATGGACCGGACAGTTGATTTGGCCACACCTAATGTTTTTGCTATCTCTCTGATGGGTTTGTTTTGATTTTTCAGCCTAATGATGGCTTGCTTCACTGATAGTGACAGCTCTTTGGATCTCATATTGATAGTCGACAGCAACTGATTCCAAAAGCAAATGTCACACCTAGAATCAACTCCAGACCTTTTACCTGCTTAATTGATAATGAAATAATGAGGGAATAGCCCACACATGTCCATGAAATAGCTTTTGAACAACGGTCTCCACATTATGGGTCGCATGTTGTTGCTTTGCTGCAGTCGCCCCTGCGACTTATGATAATACTAGTAAAGGCCCTTCCCTGGTGTACAAGCGTGCATCTGACTGTGAGGCCCATTTAGCCCCTTTATGCTGGCTATACACTAACACTATTTTGGGCCGATTGCCTGATTTTAGACGCATCATACGATGAATGGTGTCAAAATCGTGTAGTATTTTAGGTAGGATACGATCCGATGCGCGCTCCCGCCGTTTTTAAAACATATGATCAGATGTGCAGGCCATATTATCTATCGAAATCGTATGCAGATCGTGCCGTGTATTTGTGCATGCGATGCATCGTGCGTCCGACCGGCGTAATTTCAGTGACATTTTGAAGAAGTGTGTGTTCTTTCAGTGACCTTCCCTCCTAAACTGCAGATCGATCGTATCGTGAGACCGTATGTACATCGTGTGTCAATCGTGCGGCCGGGACTGCCAGGGAGTTCAAGGGAAATCGGAAGATGAATCTCATCTTATGCTGGTCGTACTAGTGTATGGTCAGCATTAGACTCAACCATCAGTTGCACCATCCGGACTTGCACAAGCCCCATAAGAGAGACTGGCCTCCAACCAGTTCTGCTGCCGTTCCATAACACGCCCATAAGACGGAGCATCTGAATAGCCCCCTTCCAGGCACTGCCCAGAAATTCCCAATACTACTCCAATACATTTCTGAGCCTCTGTGCGCCCTCATCGTTGGACGCACGGCTGTGCGCTAGTGACTTAGACGCATGCTGTGTGACCATTTGCGCGATTATCGGCGTTGTGTGCGACTTAGAATCAGCCTCTGTATGTTATGTATCTTTGGATTGGTACATGCACTAAATTTAGTGACGCAAGTTCATACTCTCAGTAAGCGTACATGGAATATATAACATTACTGCAATTTGATTTTGTTTTTGGCAAATTAAGGGGGCGAGATGAGTCAAACCATGGAGAGAGATACAGTGGAGGCGTTTCACAAATCAACCACTCAGCTTCTAGCTGTCATTTTATTTTAGCACAGTCTTTGAAATTACAGCTAGAAGCTGGTTGGTTGCTTTGGGAAACATCCCCACTTTATCTCACTGTAAGGGGTACATTTACCAAAGATGTTGTCTAACGCAACCAATCAGGTTCTAGCCATTATCTTCTAGAAGGTGCTAGTTAAATGTTACGTAGAATCTGATTTGTTGCCATGGGCAACATCTCCACTTCTAAAACTCTCACTTTAGTAAATTTACCCCTAAGGCTTGATACATCTATCCCCCAAGTATAATCAATAGTAAGTAGTAAATGTGTACAGGTTAAAATAGGATACTTTGTTTTATTAGTGGCAGCATAAAAAGGACGGATTCATCCTTAATGGCACAAGCGACTTGTTTTTTGGGGGGGGCCAGAACCCCAATTTTAAGCCATTGTCTTCACAATTTTGTTCTCCATGTAGGTGATGGACGTGAGAGTATAAACAAGCTCACACACGCTTCATGCTTGAAAGTGTCACTCTGAGGAGTCCTTTGATCGTTCTCCAAAACGTCATTTTAGTCAGGGGATTTTATTTAGAGCTCTGTCTGCAAATTGCTATCTTCTAGTACTAGACAATGAACCCGTTATGTTTGCCTTCACTTAAACACTTTCAATAAAAGGATCCTGTTCCTTTGTATGGCATATTACATATTTAGTACAAGCTGCACTATCTACAAAATGGAGCAACACCACACTAAAAACCTAAAAAGTATATAAAAGTTTTTTTTCTCCTGCATGTTTGCTGTAACCTCTGCGAATAATAAACACACACACAGCGGCTCAAACACTGTTTTAGGGTTTAGCAGGATAAAACTTTCAATGTGATCATTGACTTCTATCTTGTGAAGGCAACTTCTGAACAAGCAGAAAGAAAAACACAGGACACTCCCCAATTATAGCGGTGACCCCGTGTCTTTCAGGAAAGGGTAACTAGGAGAATAGGACTTCAATCCAAGACAGCCAAGAGGAGATGAATACAACAAAAGCCACTGGTTAGAGGGAGGCAAAACCATTCTATGCTCCTTGGCTGAAAAAAAAAAAAAAAAATGGAGGCTGCCAAGTAGAAAGTCTTGCGGTAATTATTACTCTGCACAAACACAGTGATTTTGCCCGAGCCGGGTGGGCTTCATGGAACAAAGACAAAACCCACCCTTTCCTAACTTCCAGGGTGTGTAAATGCCAGCCGAAAACAAACAGCGGTTGAGGCCACACAGCCCATATACGCTAGGAGAACAGATGAAATGGCCAAAAACTTACAAAAAAACTAAAGCATAGCCCCATGTGTTTTGTTTTAACGGTTCAAACGACTATTTATAGTGATTAAATGCGAGAGGAACAGGTCATTCAACATTCTAAAAATAAAACAATTAAAAACATTAAAGGCCTAATTCAGAGGTGAACGCACTGCAGCTGCCAGGTGGATCTAATTTTTTGCTACTGTGCACGCGTCCAAGTCCCACCGCACATGTATCGCGTACAGAGTCGCAGCTGTAATTTAAGGCGCACGCAGGGAGAAGCGTATTCAAGATCTAGTGGGCATTCCTGGGCCATGACAGAAAGGTGTCTTAGCGCACGCATGAAGATGGCCCGTATTACAGGCGTGTCGGTGAAAGTGGTTGCGAAGACAGACGAGCAGCCACAGGAGAAACTGCACCTGCTACAGTGCTTGTGCAAGTTTCAGTGGTGCGACCGATGGTGGCGTCTAGGGACCCACCAATCAGTATTACTGTGTGTACGGACGCTGAAAGTGGGTGTCTCAGTCCTTGCACCACAGCGTTCACATCATTATCTATCTAGTTACACCACCTGCAATGCTTGTTCTCGTGTGGGGCAGGTCACTGGTCAATCGATGAAAGTTCAACTTTTTGCCCCTTTTATAAATATGTCATCAATGTGCCGGTATCCAGTCAAGGAAATGGTCAGTGGGCAGCGCTGTACGAACCCCATCAGTTGCAGCATTACCATATAGATGTATTTGCGCTGCGGCAAAAGATGCAGTCAAGGCTGCAATAGTATCACCTCTAAATCAGCCCCAAAATGTCCATATGGTAAAGAGAAACGGATTGAACGGCGAGTATCAAAAATCTCTTACATCCAATCAGGGGGTGACTGTTCACCACAGGGACATTACAAAGCAGCCCCTGTGAGAGGATACGCTCAGCCACCGCAGTGCACATAACTTTGCGACCTTAGCCACAAATGAATTGAAGTTATAACATTTTGTAAAACAAATGAACTGATGATCAGGTGGCAGTCTTACAAAACTGCTCTAACGATCTGGTACAATGAGCCACAATACACTCTGAAAGAGGAACATGTCCCGAAACATACGCCTGACGTATGCCTGCTGTTGTACATCGCACTACAGACATCTTGGGCGCAGGCCATCCTCTCTTGTGCGCATAATACAGAACAAAAGAGACTCCGTTTTTTTTTTTCACAAGGGAGCCAAGCAAGCAACATACATCCAGCAAGGACAAGTCATCACCTTCACCAGACGATTAATCCCAAGAAAAGGCAGGAATAACAATTTCCTGATTTAAATGAAAACGAGATAACACCCTGGGCTGAAAAGACGGCATAGGCCTCAGAACAGCCTTATCCTGGTGAAAAATCAAATATGGAGATCAGCAAGAAAGAGCTGCCAGCTCCAAGACGTCTTGCAGAAAAAATGGCCAATAGGAAAGCCACATTCCACGTGAGAAACTTGAACTCAACAGAAGCAAGAGGCTCAAAAGTAGGTTTTTGCAATACTGCCAACATCAAATTAAGATCCCAAGGCGGCACATAAGGGTGGTGAACATGCAACACTGCCTGAAGAAAAGTCTGGACCTCGGGAATAAAGGACAACGTTCTCGGAAGAAAGTACACAGAGCCGAAACCTGGACTGTTAAGATGTCCATTAGATCTGCATGAGGTTTCTTGTTCCGGCTCCCTTTACTGTTGCAGTTTGTGGTTTATACGAGAAGCCATTAAGTTCAGTTCTGGCAGCCCCCAGTGCTCCATTGGCTGGGTGAACACATTGTGATGCAGGCCCCATTCCCATGCGTGAACATTTGCTGAGGTAATTGGCTTCCCAGTTCTTGACTGCTGGGATGAACACCGCCTAGATATTGCTGGAAAAAACCTCTCTGTCCAATAGAAAATCCTGGCAGTCTTTGCCATTGTCAATGCACTGCGGGTAGCCCCCTGGATGTTTAGATATGCCATGACTGTGGCACTGTCAAATACACAAGTGTTTGCCTGGAAGACAGCTTTGAGCAGAGGTTAGAAGAATTACCTGGAGCTCGAGGACATTTATGGGAAGTCCTGCTTCAGATCTGGATCAAAGACACTGAAACCAAAGACCCAGTGTGCCTGCTCCCCAACCAGAGAGACTGGCGTCCATGGCTACTATATATCATGCCTCTACTGACAGGAGCGGTCCTTAACTGTGATGACTCCTGGCCAGACAAAGCAAAGACTTCCAGTCTCCAGACGAGGATTTAACCGGGACCGGTGGGCCAATGACAGAGCCTGAATAATCAGAACATAACAGTGCGTAGGCAACCGCCTTGAAACATAACCTCTTTAACAAGCGCATGCACTGAGAGTACGGACACCCGTCTGCAAGCCAGTATTGTCAACACCTGTTTGTGCACGGTCGAGGTCTTGTCTTCAGGTAGGAAGACCGGAAAGGCCCTGGTGTCGAACAGAAAGCCCAGATCACCAAACTCTACAAAGGAACCACGATATTTGGGATAATTAAATTATCCGGGAGCCTCCAGTGTCTCAATTGTCAAAACAAGGTGAAGAAGTGAAGTGGACTTAGCCTTGATCAGTAGGTCATCCAGGTATAGAATGACCTTAACCCTTTTGACTGCAGAAGGACTGATCTTGGTAAAGACCCGAGACACTGTGGCCAACCCGAAGGGCAACACTCTGAACTGAAAATGTTCCTCCCCTACTGCAAACTTGACCAGGCTGTGAAGGCCTTCCCAAAAAGGACCATGCAAAAAATGCAAATGGATTCCATGTGGAATGTTGTTACTCACATGTTTTGCTTCAGAGACTTTACATACGTACAGAATAGGCTGATCCGAGTCATCCTTCAGGACTGAAGAATCCGGGACAGCTGTTGCTTTTGCAAGCCTAGCAATTGAAGCATATAGTTTGGCTGTAGTTTCCCCAAGTCCTCCTGTGCAAATGGAAATGTGGAAACAAATCTCAACAGCAACCGATTCCTCTTGTAAGGTTTCTGCTATGCTTACGTAGGAAATCCTTTAATTGGAAAATGGAAGGCAAAAGTACAGACTCTTCTTTGACTTGCTAAGTAAAGAGACCACCGGAACAACAGGTTCGGCAAAATCTTAAGTCTGACTGATTAAAAGAATTAAATCTTCCACACTTGGTCCACTGGGAGACCCTTATTCCCACTGTTCAACATCCTCTCTCTGAACTTCACTGTCCTCCACAAGCCTGAATCAGACTTCCCCTGATAGTATACAGTACCTGTGGAGCCATCGAATGTTTGTGGGGGCCGTTAGCTAATGCAGCCTCACAAAGCCTTTCCACAGAAGCAGCCAATACAGCCATGAACTTTTGCAGGGCCTGGGGTGGTTCCTGGAACTGCTGGAAAACCTTGGAAAGATTGGCGGGGCAGGGAAGGAAGGTGCATGAGAGTAGATACACTTCTAAATGACGAAGGAGCGAGCAGATTGACTCATTGAGCTCTGACCACTGAGCTAGGTCAGCAATGGACTTTACCAGCAAGCCCAGCCAGGCATGGTCCGCCATTGCAACCAACCGCCCCTACAGAGGCACACAGATTCCGGCCCGATACAAAAACGGCAGCAATTGAGCATAAAATTCACGAAGCTGCAAATCAAAAGTTGCCGTTTACTTCACAGGCATATAGAGTAGACCAATTTCTGTTAGCTTCGGTCGGGCTTATAAGATGTAGAGGGGAGGGGTTAGCTTACAAACAAGTGTAGCTTGCTGTGTGGACTACTCACAGCGCCCTCTACGGCAGTAACCCCGTCGGCTGGATATATGAGAAATAATGGTTGGATTATATAAAAGAGCTATTAAATTAAAAAAAAGGATTATCCAAATTGGTGATATGTGAAATATGGATGTGATCATGGAAGGGGGGGAGGGGTTATTTCCCTACACACAGCAGATGTCCTATTAGTAATTCCTTTGAAGGACATGGAGGTCAGATACTTTTGGCCACCTTTTGCATAAAAAGGCTGATAACAGAACAATAGCCCTCCCTCAGCTGCTAAGCAAATGCAATTACAATGCCAACTATCTTCAGTCAAGGTCTGTCAGAAAAACACATTTTTATTATTATACACACATAATACATTATATATATATATATATATATATATATATATATATACACATACATACATATATACACACACGAGAATAATAATTTTATCTCAAATAAATAAGATACCATAGTCCTATTAGTAGATCAGCTAGCAGACCTGTGTACTGCTCCCGTACGCAACCTGCTGTAAACAGACATAGTCACACAAACCGCTGATCAGATTACTTTTCCCAACCAGTTTGTCCACTTAAGAATCTATTTGTAATAAAAACAGTTTCGTTATTTTTTTATAAGTCAAACAAAATACCATCGCCGGAGGCAAATGCTATAAGATTTAATTGGTCAGTATCTCATTCCCTCCTTAAATAATCCATCTGGTTCATAGGACGGCCTGGTTCATGAATTGTACATTGTTTTGCCGGCCTCTGACTCGTATGTATGTTATATATAGTTTATTTATATAACACAATTACAACATCCAGCCGGGGAGGAGAGAGCAGAATATAAAGGGCTTATACAGAAGTAATGACCAGAGCCGTGTGGTCAGCAGACAGATGGAAGCTACACTTTGGATGAGGCAGTCTGCAGAGATCTTTTGGGTGCAAGAGTCAGATCTAATAGTCCAAGTGACAGCTCCGAGACTCTGTAGTCACTATGGTGTAGTGTGATCATAAACATTACTGGCCAATCATGTGCGTTTCTGTAGTGATGAGACAGAGCTGATATCTACAAAAGGGTCACCGTCCAAAATTCATGTATATTATGCCATTTACCATGGTGTTAAAATGAGAATACCCACCTTGTACCAACGTTCATTACAGAAGCGTACACTAGTATAAACCAAAAGCGCTAATAAAAAGGATAATGTCATAAATAGGGGTGGGGAATATTCATCTAGATCTGAAGTTTCTCTATAAATAACAGTTAATATTACATTTAATAGCATTTATTTATAGAATGAACACACACATTCCAGTGTGCTTTACAGATAATACCTGGCCATCAACATCTGTCCCAACCTATATTCTCTATTACATGTGTACACACACATGAGTGATCATTTTTATGCCAGAACATACCAGTATGTTTTTGGATTGTAAACCCATGTAAGCATGGGGAAACCATACAAACTCTGCACAGATAGGACCTTGGTGGGAATGGAACCCAGGACCTCAGTGCTGTAACGCAGTAGGGCTAATAATCACTACAAAACCATGCAATAGCTAAGCCAACTATGCAGTAATAAATACAGAATAAATAAACACTACCATTTCAAAAGTATTAAGCCAATGGCTAAACAAAGTCCTCAGGGAGTATCAGTTTATAATGTCACCGGTCACTACAGGGGTGTTTAAAGAGATCTAAACCTCAAGTTAGTGGGGTCCCTCACCGTGCATGTGCTTACACACCAGGGCACCCCGACCTGTGATCTGCTTCATTACACAATCTGTAGAAAGCAGGCCATCTACTCCCCTGGCACGTCAGCACCTCAAAAATAATCTATATTTCAATTGTGTCCTCTTGTGATCTACCCAACACAAATAACTTTATACTACTCCCGGGAGGTTATGCACTCCTGCGTGCAGTTCCAGATATTGTGGGTAAACATTTAGAAAGAGCCACAACTGCTACGCTTAGAAGCCAGCCCTCTAATTTTGGTTTCCAGCTTGCTTTACAATGCACCGGGTACCATGCGTGTACCTACAGGTCACATATACAGCTATACATAATACAAATGTCACAGTTTTCAATCACAAGACATACAATGAACTTCTTTATAAATGCCACAAGAAAAAAAAACATTCCATTTTGCAACCACTGTACATAGATTATTTTGAGAATTAAATAGAATCCTGCAGCATAACTGCCAATTCCTCCATTGGTTCTACCCCGAGAGAAACAACAAATTGTTGCCAGGGCACCCAGACTTCCGGACTGCGTTTCATGGAGATCACTTAAAGGATTTTTAAAAGGATCTAAGTTTAGAAACCAAAAATAAATAAAAAAATTGCTGCTACAGAAAATGGTGCTGGAGGCCAGACACCTCAGGCAACAAAAGAATTGTTGTGAGCGAGTGTCCAAATTATTCATAAGTGATGCCACATGCCAACCAGCTGCAGGGAAGGCATGCCAGCAGAACGCATACCTACCCTCAGCCTTGTAAATTAATTTAGGAAGCAGACAATAAAGTGTCTATGGACATATAATTGCCAAGTACAGCACTCCTAACCCCTGGCTTAACAAAACCCATAGTGCAGTAGACAAACAGTTTATACTCAAAACATGAACGACTATGTACAGATTTATTGAACGGGCAAAGTATAACGTGATCATCGTTCACCTTCTCTGTTGGATCTCCAAGCTAGCTGGGATTCATAGCGGTGAGGGAAATCATATGTGGCTGGCGAATGAACCATGTCAGATGATTAAAAGAAAGGGGAGTACTGAACAATAATTAGAGGTGATAGGTAATAAGGAAAGGAATGAGCATTAAGGATAATGGAGAGGGTCATTAAGGAACAACGGATCAGGATTTGCAGTGAAATGCAGGTGGAATATTTATAAATGAGGGAATACGGTTCATCTAGGGGGGTGGGCAGAGAACTCACTTACACAGAGTTTATGGGGGTGAAACCCAAAGAGAGCAGGACAAGTAAGAAAGCATATACAGTGCTTAATGTCTCCCTCATTAGGAGAATCCTTTGCACAAAAGTACATTAAACTGTATTTCCTTCACCTCCCCTACTAGAATGCCTGTCTTGGATTGTGTTTAAGGATGGTGGTATAAATAGTAAAGGTGCATACACACGTAACGATTTTGTAACCAACGATTTTCTGTCAGATTTTCCTTTGAAAAAGTGTACGATTTTTTTGAAGTGTAATGAACGATTTTTTTGAACGATGAACAAATAATGTTCCTTCCCTTAATGAAAATAGTCATGTCGGACAGTCTGAAACGGACGATGAACGATAACTACAAACGGGAGTGCGCATTTGTGATTATCGTTCATAAACTGAACAATTTTTTTTGAACGATTTAATGATAACGATGTCGTTACGTGTGTACGCACCTTTAGTGCTGGATTTAGTAAAGTTGTACTACCTCCAACAGAAAATGTATTACGGGTTTGCCACATAGGGATTAGCTTCGGGTTTCACACCTAAAGACATTTAATTAATCTGCACTTTCCACGCTCGGTAAACCATAGGTTAACGCGTGCTAACCCATTGGGGGAGATTCAATCAGGTGCGGTGTTTACCCTGCAGTAATTTGAACACGCTGCTCCAAGCCCACGTGCACCAAGCCTAAGAGGATGGATTTTTTTCCTTGCAGCAAAAATCCAGGTTAAAATGCAGACTCTGCATTTTAACACACGGGGACACCCATAGGTTCCAGCACTTGCGCAAAATTTATGGCATAGCGCGCGTTAACCCATGATTTACCACGCAAGGAAACTACTGATTCATTGAATAGCACAGGCCATGAAACCAGGAATTAAACCCCGCACCTGAAAGAAACCCATACATTCCCCGTAAAGTGCTTGAATCGATAGGTTTCCTTGCACGTTCCCTGAAGAGACTGCATTTTAACACTGATCTTTTCTTGCAGCTCCAGAGGCTGCAAGAAAAAAAAAAAAATCCACTCTCTGGGGCTTAGCACAGCTAATTGAATCGGGCAGTGGGTCCAATTAGCTGTGGTGGGGTAAAATCCGCTAACTAAATCTCTCCCTAAATCTCTTTGCACATTTTACATCTGCCCCACCTGCAGTGCAGCATGGTTTTTGCCAAGGTGCAAAAAGTATTTGTTTTGTTTATTTGCTTTATTCCCAACTCAGAATTAGCCCCTATGTGCCCAGAACTGCAGCATTTTTTACATGGTTACGATTGCTGTTAGATTTCAGCCACACATTTATCCCTGGCTCTGAATGCGAATCGACAGGTGATGTCAGCGGCTTCCGAGTCCCACAAGACTGCCTCTATCCTGACACAGCGGATGGGACAGATAACTGCATAAAAGGTAGCATTCAGCGAGCATGGCATTACTATTAAGGGGCAGGGCTGCCGACACAGTCCATGCAACAGACACATTGCAGCCGATTTAATGCTCTTGACAGATGATCGGCCTCATGAAACTCATCTGACCGAGCGCCAGAGTTCTGGCAAGGTATCAGTGATGCCGCTAGCACCTGCTGAATTGTTTGGATGCATTGTCATCGATACTTCATCAGCCTACAATGTTGTTAACCCCACTAAGTACAGAGAATACGCATATTCTTACTGCTGCGGGAATAAAAAAACATCAACAAAACAAAGAAACATTGATGGACAGAAATCGATCTAATGTGATTTATAGGACACTTTTACATCAACACAGGTAGAGAAGTAAAGATCGCCCAGCATCACACGTTAGGCATTCGCAAGTTTGGACTCCGTTGCAAAAGGACAATTAACGGTATGCTGATGCGGCTACCTGCCCGTTTTCTGAGTCCCCCATCCTATTATCTGCATTTACACCTATAACCCCATAGTACAAGAGATCCATCTCGATTACCAGTCCACTCTACATACATACGACTCAGAATAAGACGTAGTTCTGCACGCCCCAACACACCCATACCCTTACATGCGTTCACATTATTGCCACCCGGAAACAACTCCATCAGACGGAGAGAAAAGACTGGGATGCATCCAACTCAGAATATCTTGTACCTCTGTTAAAATGAGTATGTCTGCTGTGGTGCATGCCCCGAGCTGCATGAATATTGTATTTACAGAAATTAAGACTATTAAAAACCATAACAAAAATAAAAAACACACAATAAGCCCATTTTTTTTACTCATCTTTAGCCCTCCTCAGATGCCAAAATAGTTTATAGAAGCTATGGTTTCCATCTTATGAGGACGGGTAACCAGGAAGACTAGGCGACACGTGTAAATGCAGGCGCTGTCACCTGCAATGTCTGGCAGTGTGTTCCGAGGGGGGCGACTGGTGCATAAGAAAATTGTTGGCGCCAAGATACATTTTCCTTAAGAATCGATAAGCTCAACAGTGAGAAATGGTAAATTAAGCGTTTTGTGGGAGATATAAAGTGCGGTGTCCAGTCTCAGCATCGCTCAATGGATGTTCCCGGGCTCCATGAGTGCACTAGTGCTCCCAGCAGCCAGCTGATAAGGGGCCTGGGAGTAAGAGATGCATGTCTGATCTCTTTACAAGCTTCATTTTGGGTTCTTATGAACCATTGGAGACCAGAAAATTGTGGTAAAGGTTTCCAAGCCAATAAATTCTATCACGGCATAATAACTTATATAGACAGCCTCTAAAGAGATACGCCAGTACTTAAGGGAGTGCGAAAACGATAAACACACACACGGCAATGGGCAGCCACTAATATTTACACAATGATTTTGTCATTTTGGTTTAAATAAACGTTTCATGCACAGAGCACTAAGGGTGCAATATCCATAAGTTACTGTAACAGACATGAGCAGGCAGTCAGCAACATGCAAAGCTCCCTCCCATGTATGAATGAGCAATGGGATATAATGGTGTATAATGGTGTGAATGGGCCCATGAATCACTGTGTGCGTTTTAGCAGCAGCAGCACCTCCTCTCCTCCACCTGGTGACAGCAGCTGCAGACACAGCCAGAAATACACATAATTACAGGAGGGACATGGGGCGTTCTGTATGGGTCACCTTACCCCCGGTGAATTGCATCTTACTCGGCACCAGTGCGATGCACAGCACCCGGGCAGTGACCCAGCATGAGGCACAGGGGGCTCGTATCCTAGAATATACATAGTTACTGCACAGCCCACACTCACTGTGCCTCCTCTGCCGGCTGTGCCCCTCTCTTTATCCTCGTGCCTTTAGCCCCATCTCTAGAGTTATCTTACAGCCGGGAGCCGGGGGCCACAGCTATATACCGTAAGTGACTATTATGGGGCCCTGGAGCCGGAGCAGACGGGCGGCGGGGAGGGGACTGGAGGCCGGGACTCAGCGCCTGCTGTAATTATTATACATGAGAGAGAGAGGGGGAGCGGCGCTATTACACTAATGTCCTCCTCCTCCGCACTCGCATGTATATTCATATCACCCGGCCGGCGCCCTCACCGCTGTCCCCTGACAACCCCTCACTACCCCGACCCTGATAATGCTGCAGCCCCCCACTTTACACACACGCGCAATCTCCCCATCCTGATTCCTTACTACTACTACTACCACCACCACCTTCAACCCTCTCCCCCCGGTACTTTGTCACACTATCACCCCCCACCCCCCATTACTGGCTCCCACAACTGGAAGCCTATCACCAACATTTACCCCCCCCCCCCTCCTTTTTGCTGCAAATCTATCACCACCAATATTCCACCCCACAAGCACACTGCTAGGACCCTACTACCACCACCATAATTTACCTCCACCCCTCCTTCCTGAAACCTACCACCCTCTCACACACTTGAACCCCCCCCCTCTCACACAAACACGCTGCTAGAGCCCCTACCATCATCATTATGAACTCCCTCATTACCACAGGAGACACAACATTATTAAACCTGGACTGCTGACCCTGCCTCATACAATTTAAATCATACAAATGAACCTTAATAGCTGAAATTAGCCACATTAACCCTATCAGTGCTGTGGTTTGTTATACACCATATACCTCTACCTGCCACAGACTGGTATATGATCAACTGAGCTGCCACAGCCTACCGGCATGCAGCAGCCTCTGCCCAGGACAGACAGTGAGACCCAGTCACACCATACAGCCATAAATGTAGCACAGTGGGACATGCTGTATTATCAACCTGTGTGCATAAGCACTGAGAAGGATACTTCTGCTCTGTTACATATGTCCAACACTCTGGTCCGATATAGGAGATAAAATACATCTTTGTATAGAAGTAGCCCCACATTGGATACAAGATCCCCCCAACCTCCATTGCCTGGGACATAAGACCACCCCCCAGGACAGATTAAATAGAGCTCTCCACAAGCCAAATCCCACTTATTCTGCACATTGCTGTGTCTACTATACCTGCAAAACAAAACCACTTCTAATATGAAATATTAGACATAACATCATTTACATTTCAAGATAATTTTTAGAATATTAATTATTTTTGGAGTATATTCTTTAATATCCAGAGCGATTGTTTTGTATTCAAGTCCAGTATATGGTTAACAGTTCCTGCATTCACATGCAATAGGGAATACAATGGTATTTATTAAAAAAAAACCAAAACGTTCATGGACTTGTATTGGACCATTACGAATGCGTTCTGAAACGCCCAGTGTATTAGAATAGACGCCACTGTCAACACAACATAAGACGAGGGCTGAAAGTTTGTCCAAAGCTTCTGGAACATCACAGCTTAGATCCCTTTGCCTAGTGGGCACAGCGGGGGCCTCATTTTAATTATTAGTTGTCAGTCTTCACCAACAAAGCAAAAAGCAAACCTATTATTTTCCTAATAAGAGCATAAGCAGAGTTCCAAGGTCACTCCAAATGGCCAAAGTGTCATCCATCCTCGTTAGGCACGGAGACAGCAACATACATTATTATTAAACACAGACACACGCCAGACACCTACTGGACGGGGGTGGCGATATAGCAATTATATAATGCAGTAGTTATTATTCTAAGGCTATTGGCCTACAGCGCATAACACCCACCACACCATATTTATGATCACCAGTAATTCTCCTTGTATTGGGAAAAAAACATATTTAAATTACAATATAAGCGACTACCAGCCACATATACATATGAATTATACATTAACACATACAATAGAATATAATCCTGAGAATTCTGAATCTGTAAATTCATTTATGTACAAATACAGCACCTAACCAGTTTAGAAGAATCTAAGATTGTGCCCTTGTTAAATTGCAATATTTTTTTCTCAAATCACTTATAATACACAATTTTCAGGAAATCTATTTTATTTAATTACATGAGACACAAACACACAAATAGAAAGAAAACACAGCTGAATATATCACCCCCCCCCCCCCCCCATGGTGATTTTGCACAGATAATCTGGAGCCTATGCATTTATTCATCTATAATCCTGTATTCAAAACCGATGGCCCTTTAATGACACGGACAGTAGCGGTGATCAGTAGACACAGAGGCGTTATCCATATATCTGTCATACGATGGGGTCGAGAGACGATTGTATCAGTCTGCGCACAGGCCTGGGCCTGAGTATCGGGAGAAAATAGATGTATGTATGTACAATGCTGCAGACTAAGAAAACCAACATGGCAAAATAAGAGACCCTCCTGCTACAGATTACAGCGCACACTTGTTTTATGATGGGGTGTATGTAAAAGTTAGAGGAGGGTGAGGATGAAAAAGTCTGTTAATTAAATGATTATCTCTGCATTATATCTATACCTTACAATCAAAGCATACCAGTGCTCAAACGGCAATGGGCTTAACAGACGAATACCTCCCCCTAGACAGCGATGAACAAACTACTGCGTCAATGTTACAAAAAAAAATTATATATATATATATATATATATATATATATATATATTTGGGTTAAGAAAAAAAAATTATATTATATTACATAAATATATTTTTGGATTAAGAAACACACACACACATTTTTATGACTGCCGCAACCTTACGGCCGTGTTGTACCTTACAGTGCAATAACTACACGAGCTTTGTTTTTCATGTTGCAAAGATAACGTGACAGAAATGGTCCCCCGTGCCCCCTGACCTCTGGCTTCTGGCAGAAATACACCTCTTTGTCCCTGTGATTTCACACAATACAGGACCTATTAATTACACCAGCCATTTATGGAGGTAGGGAAAGGCTGGGAGCATGCACAGGCCTTGAAATGCGATTTTCTTTTTCTTTTTTTATAATGCTTTTACAGGTTGCTACATGTCTCCCCCCCTCCTCTTCTGTCATCCATGCGGCTAAGCTTTGTTATAATGCACTGGTTGCTGTAACTGGGAACGCCCCACAGAAGAGGGTGGGAGGGGGCCACCGGGCTACTTTAGGTGATTCAAAAATAAATAATAACGACTTGAATCCATTTACCTTCAGACATTCTAAAGGGCCGTCGGTTACAGATAATACCAAACGCTTGTGTCAGCCCAAAGCAAAGCCCTCAAAGGGCAGACCCTCTGCCCCCAGCAGCTCTGGGAGTTTTCAAGAGACTCAGTGTCCCTTTAAAAAGTATGCTAAACCCAGAGCACGGAAATGAATATGTAAAATAAGTACCAGGGGGTGGAAGTCAAGGCTTTAAACATAGAGGAATTAAGATACATACAGTCAGATTTGTAATGCTCTCAGAGACTTTCCTCTATATTCTTATAGAACAAACGTATAATTTTATACATTTACTATAAATATTTTTGTTTGCTCGTCCATGCGGACTGTGGGATGTAGAACTCAGTACATTTAATACCATAAAGAATAATTAAAATGTATTTTTAGAAAAAAAAAAATTAAAAACAATATTTACAGATCTGGAAACAGTGTCACCAACTTCTGTGCATTGCGAACTGAATCTGCTGCTGGTTACAATGCAAATGTCACACACCCCCAAGCAGGTCCCAGGCAATACACAGATTATTCTTAATACATGGTCTTATATCCGCGTAACAAGGCACTGTGCAGCAGACCCTGCTGACAGCCACTTTGCACACACACAGATGAGTGCCGAGCAGAATGTTTCAGGATACAAATGCAGCCGCATTATTATATTATTATTAATAGGGTGACCCAGTACTCCCACCACACACACACCGTTCCCTCTCTCCACGTTATGTGCAGATACCTTGGCACTCCATCCTCTCCATTTAACATATACATATAACTATTTGGTAGTTTCAATATACCTTTAAACAAAGCCACTGTAAATAAAAAAATTATGCATGAAAAGTTTTACCAATGAATAAAACAGAATAACCAGATGTTTAATACATACAATAAAGATGCTGAAGAGCAGAAACTAACAGAAGAACGTGGAATTATATTTCCAGGATTGTACCCCACAACAGTACAGGTACCCCGCATAGAAAACAGTGAGACTAATAATAAAAAAGCAATGAGACAATGTAATAACTAAAATATATAAAAAATAGTGAAGGGCAGTGAGTGGGGTTAATGCTAATAAATCAGGGGGCAGATAGGTCCTCACTAAGGCCGGACTACAGATACTGTAGATAGTGGGGTTATAATAGGAGGCAGATAGAGCATGGGTATAATAATAATATTATTATTATCATCATCAACAAAAGGGGAAGAGAGGCAATAATAAATAACAACAACAACAGAAGGGGCAGAGAGGTCCCAGTGGTAATAATAATAGTAATAATAATGTGGGCAGATTATTATTAGAGTGTTAATAGATGAGATAAAAATAATAATGATGACAGTAAGAAAGGGGACAGGCTATAATAATGATTGATACAATAATACTAATAATAATAATAATAATAGGGACTGAGGGGCAGATGAATGAAAGGTGGGAGTAACATCCAATAATCAGAGGCAGATAGGTGCTTTTTGTAATAATGATGGATGAGGGAATAATCATAATAGTAATAAGGACAGATGGACTGTGGGGTAACAGTACTACTAGTAATAATAATATGGCTTGGTAATAATACTACTACAAATAATAATAATAATATTAGGATGATGGAATAATAATAATGGCAGATGTATTGTTGGGTTAGAGTAATACTAGTAATAATAAAATGGCTGGGCAATAATAATAATAATAATAATAATAATAATAATAAGGGCATATGGATGGTGGGGTAATTATTACTACTAGTAATACTAATACTATGGCTGAATAATAATACTAATAAAGATGGATGGGGGAATACTACTACTACTGAGAATGATACTACCAATATAAATACTAATAATAAGAATGCTATCTATGGATGAATAATAATAATGATGGATGAAGGAATAATACTACTACTCCTACTAAGAATAATACTCCTAATAATAAATACTACTACTACTAATAATATGAATACTATGGCCGGATGATAATAATAATAATAGTAATAATGATGGATGAGGGGAGGATATAATATCAGAATACAGGACACGGTCCTCATTGTTCAGAGGAGGCAGCCCCGTTACACCTGAGGAGAGCCCGGAGGGGCCCCGTGGGCCCTCGCCCCCTGACTGCCCGGGCTGCTCCCCCCCTCCGCGGCAGGCAGGGTGAGGGCTGTTACCCGCTGCCAGCCTCCTCTGCCTGCTATCGCTACCTGGAATCCGGTGTATTTCCCTCACACCCGCCCCCCCCGCGGTAATTATAATAATCCGGAGTACTAATAAATTATGCTAAGTGGCGGCGCGTGTATGAATATGAATATGTAAAACGCGGTAATGATTACCTGCTGCAGCCGCCGCCGCCGGACTCTCATCCTGACTCGCTGCTCCTCCGTCCGCCATTTTGAATATTTTAACCAAAATCGCCCGGCCGCTGGCCCCTCCCCCTCCCCCGCGCCGCCCCACCTCCTTCGCTGCTGCCGAGGGAGGTTTTCACTGTTTTTTTTTTTTTTTTCCTACTTTCAATCAGCGCTCTTTATTTAACACCGACATAGCGACCACGGCTGCTCCTCCTCCTTCGCTGTCAGTCACTTTTCTGCAGGTGCTTTGTGGAAGGGGGCGGGGCCGGTCTGTGGCTGGTGACGTCACTGGGAAGGGCTGGCGCGCATGCGCGGAGGGCTAGGCAGGTGGCTCTGCTGCTGCTCATGTAATGCTGCTACTGTGTAGTGGAAGAATAATAAGATGGGGATGGTGGGTTTAGGCAAACCTGTGCCTGTGCAGATCTTGTGGAACTACAGGTGGCAGCATGCCCTGATAGCAGAGAATGGGACATGCTGTAGCCCCCTTTCTATGGCAGCCTGCCTAGCTCTGGGATGGTGCCATGCAGTCATGCCAGCACATGAAAGGCTGCTATAGAATAAGTTTTGCACAAGGTTTTGTGCTGGTGTATAATAAGCACTGTGGGTGCATTGTCAGGACTCAGAATAGAATTGTGTGCACAGGAGGCTGGAGAAACTTGTCAGGTTTCCTATGCAGCGTACTCGGCTCCTGCTTTAACATTTGTTTTCCAACTACAATCAATTGGAAAAGCAGATAGTTTTAAATACAGCAGTGTAGTTAGGCTCATTAGGGATGCTTTGTGACAGAATAGTAATCGTTGCTTCCTGTGCATAATACGCAGGGCCAGTCCCAGGTTGGAGAGTTTTGGGGGGCCTTTTTTTATTAAAAACTGCTCAGAAACTTTTCGACATATCTCACAAATAGACGAAGCGAAAATGACCTGTCCCGATGTGGAGAACGCTCACTGGCGGTGAGCCTCTGTTGTCGTCCTTCCCAAATGCAATAGCAAAACGTTTATCGCCCGGCGCGGATGTGCCTACCCGCGCACGCACAAAGGATTTCTGGAGAGCTGAGAAAGCACTGTATACAAGACATGACAGAAATAAGGTTGTAGAAGAAAACTTGAGGAAAAAAAAGGTAAATATAGAAAAAGAAAAGTAAACGAAAGAAGACATAACAAGATAAAATCAAGAGAAATGTAGATGAAAAACAAAATGGACAACAAAAGCATAAGATAGTGTAATGTACTAAGCATAAAAGCGCCACAATAGCCTACGGCAGTGTCAGATCTTCAGAAATCTTGTTATAGAAGAACCAAATAAGTATGAAAAACAAGGAACGGAGGGTTGAGACAGAGAAAAGCATCAACTCAAGGGGTTTAAATGAGCATCACATACAGCTGAAGTATTATGAGGATTATTCAAAGAAAGGGTATAACCCGCACTAAATTCTCGTAGCATAAATTATTCTACGGGGGACATGTACTATGCCTTAGAGAGAGATAAAGTGGATAGAAAGTACCAAGCAATCAGCTCCTAAATGTCACTTTACAGGCTGTGTTTGAAAAATGACAGGAGCTGTTTGGTTGGTACTTTATCTCTCTCCACTTTATCTCTGTCAAAGGCTTAGTACATCTACCCCTGTTTTTTTCAAATGCTTTCCATATATTAACCTGCTTTTGGGTTGGTAAGCTGTTACTATATTTGCCAGTCTTTTTGTGGAACGCCAAAACCCCTTTTTCAATATTAAAAGTAGCCATTCATCTCTCATGATAAGGAACCTCCAATAACAAAGTTTTCTACGCTCCTAAGGTGGGGGAGGATCTTGATATCCAGTGATGTAAAATAAACTGTTTGACCAACGTAACCACAATAGCTAGGATAAGTATATATGGACCAAATGGGGAGTCCATTTCCCAGTAGGAGAAGTCAGCAAAAAGAAGAGCCTCTGGGGCCAATTTATCAACAAGTTTTATCATTCACAACAAGTGATAAAATTAGTTGTGTATGATAAATGGCGCTCCAGCCAATCAGCTCCCATCTGTCATTTTTCCGACAGATGACAGTTGGGAGCTGATTGACTAGAGCACCATTATCATACGCAAAACAAGTTTTATCACTTGCTGCGTATGATAAATCTCGTTGATAAATAGGCCCCTCTGAGTCCCAATGTAGCTTTCAAACGGTTAAGGAGTTTGTCTCAAAATCGGCTGATTTTTCAGCAACCATAGATTATGTCATAATGAGGACGGTGGCATTTGAGGCAATCGCCAGATTCTGAATCAATAGTGAGCAGGGAAAACAAAAATTCTGTTTAACACTGAAATATAAATCTCCCGTAAACGCGCTGACTTGAGATGGGGGAAAATATCATTTGTTTTGAGTAAAATGGACGCCGCACTTGAGAAACATTAGAAAGTCAAGGGATTCGTCTATGAGATCTGGGTAAAGATAACAGATTGCAGCTGAAGGCGAGCACATGATATAAATTGTTCGGAATCTGAGCTGCACATAAGAGGTTACTGAGTGACGACATAGTGACAAGTTTGCAGGAACATAAAAAAGTAAGAACAGGGTGGGTGAAATTTATCTTGGAATTGTGAGAAAGAAATAAAGTTGCCACCGGGGGCAATAGTCATGATTCCCTTGTGGTACCAAGTTGAAAGAAGCCACCGGGCGCAATAGTCATGATTCCCTTGTGGTACCAAGTTTTTTTTTTTTTTTTAAATCCAGTAATTTTTTTAATTGATTTTAAAGTAACATAGAATAGACTAAAAGAACATAATATACCAAATATAATGTGGCAGACATGAGAAAACATATAAGGCAGACAGTATATAAAGACATAAGTTATTGTACATTAAGTACTGGCATTGGATATACAAAAAAAAAGCAAAATACAGAGTATAGTTTACATCATATAAACAGAAGTTAATAGGAGCCCGAAGGCGCCATTCTGGCCCACATAACCGGATATAAGTACACAGAATAAAAAAAACAAAGACAAAAGGATCTACTTTTTACCCCGCTGCTTCTGGAGATATCAATTGCATGTCTACACTATGTCTAATTACTAAATCTGAACAAATATCACAACCACACAAAAATGAAATAAAAATAAACCCGTAAAATAACCTACCTATAACCCCCCACCCTGTACAACCTAACCTCAACCTAGGCATATCTGGATCTCTAGCTCCCCCCCCCCCTTATTCTATACTAACTACCTAGAAAAAATCCTACCGATCATACAACTGCAGGATAATAGAAAATGCCTATGTAGCTACGGAGAGCAATAGACTAATGACCCTAAGCTAGGATCAGCCCGGCTCTCCCATATTTTAAATAAATGGTGTTACAGTCATATACAATACTTAATGTAGCAACATATATCCATAAACCAGAATAGACAGATTTTACAAACTATAACCAAAGATTGAGTTACAAAATACTAATCTTAGTCCGGCCAGACCTCGGCTTCTTGTGAGATTGTACAAATAGACCCATCTCTGTCCCCCCAGAAACACAACATAAAATATATAAGCAATACATTCTACAAGTTCCCAGCCATCCAAGGATATACAAAAAAAAAGCAAGGAGTACTGTAGGGAAAAGTTCCAAATCTTGAAAACATCTGGAAACAGTAAAAAAAAACTGAGCTTTGGAAGAACCAGAACAGAATCGAAATATCCAAAAACTGAGAAGGCAGCGGATTCAAAAGTAGACACATATTTTTGACAGGATAAGTCCAGAAATTGCTCTGTTGTGCATAAATTCTGTAGCTTCAACCCAACCAGACCGATCTTTGGATAAAACCCAACAGAGTCTTGGTACGCAGGAGGTAATAGGGTATTAAGCCCAGTAGTGGGCACCGCCAATGGCCAGGCTGGATTTAAAGGGTGCTCCTCCATTGAAGGAGTGCATGACACTGTACACAGAATATTGGGGTTCATCCAACATGCTGCCAAGCTGAATAAGAAGCCTCTGAGTAGAAGCATTAATAGACCGGAGAATTTGCAATAAGGAGGCAGCCATCTTTACTACAACGCAGTATTATAGGTGCAATCGATGAAGCGTGGTATCCAAGTCACCAAACTGTAGAGTATTAGAAGTCCAGTAACTCAGGAACAACAAAAGGGCAAGCCGGAAGATGACCAGCGGCAAGATGGTAGTGGCTTGCACACCACCAGAGCTCACCTGCAAATAACCAGGAGATAATCGGCAGCAGACGTGAGGAGGAAGTACCATACAAGATGACCGCTGATGCGGGAGTCAGCGAGGCAGCACAGCAGCAGCTTTGACAAACAAGCATGGAGAGCTCTCTCTGCTGAATCAGGTGCACCAGATCAACCGGAGGATTCACACATCAGCTGAGGAGAACCGCGATGTCAAGATGGCGGCGGCGGCAGGACCAAACCAACACTCTCTGTGCGCTACAGCAGACAAGCAGGATCCGAAGAAGAATATCTGAGCAAGATGTCCGCGTCGATCACTCCCCAGACATCTCAGCAAGCAGGCAGGGTCCAAAGAGAAGGCAGACGACAGGACTGGAAACCGGATTCTCAGATAAGTACAGCTCACTTTATAACCTCAGGAGCCGGAGACAGGGACGCCATTCACCGCATGGAGAGGACACGGACGCGGGGATAGAACATAAGCGTCACCAAACAGAAGTCCAGCTAAGGACCCCCGATGCTCAGAGGAAGATGCCCCAGAGTAATTAGCAGCTTTGGGATGAAAAAATGAACCAAAAACAGGATGTTTAAAGGATATTAGCAGGAGAGCTGGCTGAACGCACCCTGCTCCTAGCTACTCCAGGCCACGCCCCCGTGGTACCAAGTTTTACAGGTCGCGTTATCAATAGAAAGGGAAAATTCGGATTATATAGGGGAATGAATAGGGATTTCCTCCTATATGTTTGTTAACAGATAACCAGGTTTTGAGTGAATCCCAGACAAGATAAGGGATTTTGTACCTTTGGGGTATGGAGTAGGGCTGACGGGCATATGAATAGAACAAGGCTTCGCCGTGTTAGTGAAATGATCAGTGTGTACGAGCCAGACAGAAATATATGTAAAGAGCGCAGATCTAGCAAATGCTGGAATATGAGGGATGCTCAGACCACCTTGTTTCTTTGGGAGATCAGTACGATTCAGCCTAGGTTTCTGAAAGTGCCTTATAAAGTTAGTGAGCACCTGTATGCAATGAAGTGTATCAGCTTTTGTGAAGGTTAACAGGGAGCATTTATAAAAGTTTTTCGAGTTTGGGGAAAATAATATTTTTAATAACAGTAACCCTGCCAAATAGGCCGAGTTTGAGATCTTTCCAATTTGTTAAATGGGACTGCAGTTTGTCCACTAGTGGGGAGAAATTCTAATCATAAAGCTGAGAGAGATGTGAGGCAATGTAAATTCCCAGATATTTTAATTTGTGTGGTGTGACAGCAAACATTGAGGCTGAATGAGGATGGTAGGAGAGTAAAGATGGTCTGCTAAAGGGAGAAGTTCAAACTTATTAATACTTATAGGATAGCCTGCAAAGGAACTAAACTAAGGCATGGTATTAAAGATAGCAGGTAGAGAAGTCAGAGGGGTAAATTTACTAAGATGGGAGTTCTATTAAGAAGTGATGTTGCCCGTAGCAACCAATCAGATTCTACTTCTCATTTATCTAGCACCTTCTAGAAGACAATACCTGGAATATGATTGGTTGCTGTGGGCAACATCACTTCTTAATAGAACTCCCATCTTACTAAATTTACCCCAGAGGGTCAGAAATACAAAGCATATCGTCTGCGAACAATGACCCTGATTCAGAGCCGGACGCTCTGACCAGAGCGCTCGCTCTGAATCAGGGCCCACCTCCATTAATATGGAGCGTCCTCCTGGACGCTCGTATAGCTGTGGGTCACCACCCACAGCATATACGAGTGTGCAAAATGATGGTCGCGATGGTCTTGACCATCGCGACCATCGGAACTGCGAGTGAAAGCCTGCGGTTGGATTTCTCAACCGCAAGGCCAGGAGTGATTTTGGCTCTATCAGAGCCAAAATCACTCCCACTGACATCACTAGTGATGTCGGTGGGGCCGGCTTCAGACGGTAGGCGTTCCCTTGGGAACGCCTCCGTCTGGCAGGCACGCCCCCGGCACGCCCACCAAAGGGAGCGTGCTGTCAGTCACCATCGACAGCACGCCCCCTTTGATGAGACACTCCGAGCGAAGGAAAGTCCTTCGCTCGTCGGGTCTCGCACATGCGCACGACGGAGCTCCCTCTGTCGTGCGCATGCGCAGTGGGGAACATCGACCCACTTGCGAGCGTACTGCCGCTCGCGAGTGGGTCTGAATGACCCCCAATGTCAGTTTGCATTCCTGATCCCTGACCTTGATCCCTGTAAAGGATGAGTTCTGCAGCTGTAAACAGAAGTGAGGAAAAAGGACATCCCTGACGTGGTCCTCCTCTCAGTATATAGAAAGGGGGGAGATAGATATGAAATCGGTAAGGGTATCCACAATGTGCGGGCTCAGTATTTAAAAAAATTCACCACTAAGGCCGTCAGGGCCAAGAGACTTCATAGGCTTTAATGTTTTTATAGCATGTGGTACTTCTGATGTGGTCATTCAGTCTATAAGGGCTTCTGCATGTGTCGTAGATACTCTTGTTTCCTGCCTGCTTCTATAGGTTCCTGTGAATAGAGAGTTTGATAATAGCGGAAAAAGATATCTGCTAAATCTTTACCATTAAAGCAATAGATTGCTTATCTCTAAGTGCCGCAATATTAGAAAGACTCCTATCCCCTCTCAAAAAGTACAAGAGAAGTCACCTGGATTTATTGCCGTATTGGAAAAAAATGGTATTTACCAGATTGAAGAAATGTATTATCCATTTGACTGAGGATTTGGTCAAAATGAAAATTATTTTCATAATATGCAGTTAGTGCCTGGTGAGGGAGAAGCTTTAAAGGCCTGAGAGGCATTAGTCAAAAAGGCCTGAAGGTCTCTGTAAAAGGTATCTTGATCTCTGCGATATTTTTTTCATATAAGAAATAATATCTCCCCTCAAAACAGCCTTAGTGAATTGCCAGAAAAGACTAGCGTTATCCCTATGGGACTGATTGTTGAACACATAATTCACTCAAGCAGTTTCTAGCATAGATTGAAATGTTATAGAGGAGGCCAATTTAGCAGGAAAGCGCCATTGGGAATGAGAGCCTAATATAGTATTTCCTTGTAATTACACCCAGACAGGGGCATGATCTGAGATACATATAGGCTCAATCTAAAACAGGGGTGAGCCATAAGCAGACCTCCAGCTGCTGTAGAACTACACATCCCATCATGCCTTGCCACAGTTTTGCTATTTGGCCATGCTGTTGCAGGGCATATTGGGATTTGTAGTTCAACTGCAGCTGGACGGCCACTTATTGCCAACCCCTGATCTAAAACCTTTGGGGATAATGAGTTGGACAGGTAGAGGTAGTTAAATATACATAATTAAGAGTGGAGGAATAATAAGTATACTCCAGATCTAATGGATGGCGTACTCTCTACATATGTCTAGAAGACTTAGTTTGGCAGCAATGTAACGGATGGCGTACTCTACATACCGTATATACTCGAGTATAAGTCGACCCGAATATAAGCCGAGGTACCTACTTTTACCCCAAAAAACTGGGAAACCTTACTGACTCGAGTATAAGCCTAGTGTGGGAAATGGCAGCAGCTGGTAGTGCCCTCAGTAGTAATTCCCCCTGGTTGTGCCCCCAGTAGTAATCCCTCCTGGTAGTGCCCCCAGTGGTAATCCCCCCTTTCAGTGCCTCCAGTAGTAATCCCCCCCTGGTAGTACCCCCAGTAGTAATCCCCCCTTTTAGTGCCCTCTGTAGTAATCCCCCACTGGTAGTGCCCCCTGTAGTAATCCTCCCCTGGTAGTTCCCCCAGTGGTAATCCCCCCTTTTAGTGCCCCCTGTAGTAATCCCCCCTTTTAGTGCCCCCTGTAGTAATCCCCCCCTGGTAGTGCCCCCTGTAGTAATCCCCCCCTTGTAGTTCCCCCAGTGGTAATCCCCCCCTTTAGTGCCCCCTGTAGTAATCGCCCCCTGATAATGCCCCTTGGTAGTGCCCCCTGTAGTAATCGCCCCCTGGTAGTGCCCCCTGATAATGCCCCCTGGTAGTGCCCCATGTAGTCATCGCCCCCTGGTAGTGCCCCCTGTAGTCCCCCCCCCCCTAGTAGAGAGAGACGTGAAAAGAATTTAAAAAAAATAAACACTTACCTTAAACTCCCGCTCCTGGTCCCGCCGCTGTCCGCTCCTCCGGCCGCTTTGCATGGGAGAGACGTCGTCATGACGACGTGTCTCCCATCACCCACTGCGGGAGCCGGAAGATGGCTCCCGCAGTGGGAGCAGCAGCAGCCGCTGAGAGTCTGACAGACTCTCAGCGGCTGCTGATTACACCAAACACGCAGCTGCCGGCTCCGGCGGCTGTGTGTTTGGCAGTGTGTAGCGCTGACCGAACTCCGTCCGGTCAGCGCTACACTTGACTCGAGTATAAGCCAAGGGGGTACTTTTTCAGCACATTTTTTGGGCTGAAAAACTCGGCTTATACTCGAGTATATACGGTATGTCTAGAAGACTTAGGCCCTCATTCAGAGCCACTCGCTAGCGGCAGTACGCTCGTTCCGAGCGATGTTCGCACATCTGCGCATGCGTACGGTTTTTAGTATGCATGCGCGAACCAGTCAGTGCGGCCGAAAAACATTTGTACGCAATATAGCGAGTGCCTGCTATTTTGAGTGACAGAATGAGGCGTATGTGGGTGGTAACAGGGGAAGGTGCTTGAAAACGGGGAGTGGAGATCCGTTCGCAGGCGTGCTTAAAGGTCAAAACGGGCGTTTTATGGGTGTGCATAATTAATACAGCAGCGTCAATGACCACGTCACTTGTTTTTTTTTAACTCAGAACTGCTCGCAAAATAGCGGTTGAAAAAACCAACCACAAGAATAGCGAGCAGTTCATATCCTGTTCGATGCACTCGATTAATCTAATAAATAGCGGACATGACGTATGGTGCGAGCGGCCAGGGGGCGTTTTTAAGAAATAAAAGAGCGTATGTTTTGCTCGCTCGTTCAGACTTAGAGGTGTGAACAGACTGCAATGTGCGAACGGATCATTTGCATAGCCACCCCTTGTTTTTGAACGAACGAACGCAAATAGCGAACGGCTCTGAATGAGGGCCTTAGTTTGGCAGCAATGTAACGGGTGGTGTACTCTCCATATGTCTTGAAGACTTAGGGCCTGATTCAGAGCCACTCGTTAGCGGTAGCTCGTTCGCTCTGAGCGATGTTTGCCCAACTGCGCATGCGTACGGATCGTTATACGCATGCGCGAACCAGTCAGTGCGGATGAAATTCATGTGCTCGCAAAATAGCGAATGCCTGCTAATTTGAGTGACAGAAAGAGGCGTATGTGGGTGGTAACAAGGGAAGGTGCTTGAAAACGGGGAGTGGAGATCCGATCGCAGGCGTGCTTAAAGGTCAAAACAGGCGTTTTATGGGTGTGCATATTTAAAACAGCAGCGTCATTGACAACGTCACTGGGTTATTTTATAGCCAGAACTGCTCGCAAAATTGTGGTAGCAAAAACCAACCACAAGAATAGCGAGCAGTTCATACGCTGTACGATGTACTCGATTAATCTAATAAATAGCGGACATGACGTATGGTGCGAGCGGCCAGGGGGCGTTTTTATCAAATAAACGAGCATATGTTTTGCGCGCTCGTTCAGACTTAGAGGTGGGAACAGACTGCAATTTGCGAAGGGATCATTTGAATAGCCACCCCTTGTTTTTGAACGAACGACCGCAAATAGCGAACGGCTCTGAATCAGGCCCTTAGTTTGGCAGCAATGTAACAGATGGCGTACTCTCCATATGTCTAGAAGACTTAGTTTGGCAGCAATGTAACAGATGGCGTACTCTCCATATGTCTAGAAGACTTAGGGTCTCATTCAGACCCAGTCACAAGCGCCGATGCGCTCGCAACCGGGTCGATGGTTAGCCCTGCGACCATTGGGCTTGCAACGAGACCCTGCGGTAGGGTCTCGCTGCCGCAAACCCAGGAGTGCTTTTGGTCACCCACAGCTATGCAAGCGGCCAGGAGGCCGCTCCAAAATGAAGGAGGGACGACCCTGATTCAGAGCGAGCGCTCTGTCAGAGGCCCTGATTCAGAGCTGGACGCTCTGACAGAGCCGTCCAGGGCCGTCAGGGCCGTCCCTCTGAATTTAAGAGCGGCCTCCTGGCCACTCGCATAGCTGTGGGTAACCACCCACAGCTATAGCGAGCGGCCAAAATGATGGTCGCGATGGTCAAGACCATAACGACCATCGGGCTTGCGACGAGACCCTTGCGGTAGGGTCTCGTTGCCGCAAGCCCTGGAGTGCTTTTGGCTCTATCAGAGCCAAAAGCACTCCCACTGACATCACTAGTGATGTCAGTGGGGCCGGCCCCAGATGGTAGGCGTTCTCATTTTGCGAGCGCTCGCTCTGAATCAGGGCGGCCGCTTTGTTTTGAATAACCTGGCCTCCTGGCCGCTCGCTAAGCTGTGGGTGACCACCCACAGCTTTAGCGAGCGGCCAGGTGATGGTCTCGATCATCGCGACCATCAGGCTTGGGACGAGACCCTTGTGGTAGGGTCTCGTCTGCCGCAAGCCCCAGTGAGCTTCCGGCTCTATTAGAGCCGGAAGGTCACTTCTGACATCAGGAACGCCTCCATTTGTCCAGCCACCCCCCCACCCCGCCTACAAAACGGGGCGAGCTGTCGATCAACATCGATAGCCGCTCCATTTGTAGCGAGACCCGGAGCGAGAGAATTTCTCTCTCGCCCCGGGGCTTGTGCACGCCGCGCGTGCGCAATGCCCCACCGTCGACCCGCTTGCGAGTGGGTCTGAATCAGGCCCTTAGTTTGGCAGCAATGTAATTCAACCCAAATTTAGGCCATCGGTGGAGTAGCACTGGAAATACCTTTTCTATCTAGAATTGGCGAAGCTATTAGGTTAAGGTCTTCACCTAGAATGATTGGCATATCTGCAAAGGAATATAATTGATTTACTAATTTAACAACAAATGTTTTCTCATATATGGTGGGGCCATAGACATTACATAGGGTGCACCTAGTACCATCCAGGCTAACATTCATAATGATGTAAAGGCCTAGTTGGTCAACATCAGTAGAATTGATATTGTAGGGAATACCTTTACGAATTACAATTGCTACTCCTCTGGCTATAGATAAATAAGAAGAGGAGGCTAATACAAGTTGATTTTGCTAGGTTTGCTATTCATGGGAAAATTATTATGTGGAAGTTGGGCGCAGAGCTGATCAGTGCTGTGCAACCATTTCCAATAGCCAAAATCAGGGCCTAGAGGAACTCCAACAGATAGAGATTAGCAGGACCGTAACTAGGGTGGTGCGACCCATGCCATGGCACAGGGCACCGCGGGGCAGGGGGTGCAGTTTGGACCTGTCAATTTTCCTGTTTATTAAAATTCTCAGTTGAAGCTTCTTCTTTTATCCCCAGCATCTCCTGGCCTCGCCTATCACTTCCCTAGCCCTTTAAAAAATGAGGGCTGGGGGGGCGCAAATGCTCTCTCTGGCACAGGGCACCAAAAAGTCTAGTTACGGCTCTGGAGATTAGCACCAGTCTTACAAAAGAATGCACTGATGATGATAATAATAAAAGCTATAAGTGCATGTTTAAAGATGGGAGGGAAAGTGGCATGGTAGGTGAATAGGGTATACCGGTGAGCGAGGTGCAGGCAGGCATTGAGAGTGGGGAAGGGTGTCTATGAGCTGGGAGGAAGAGGTTCAAAGGGAACAGATTGAAAGGAAAGAGAGAATTGTGAAGACCTCATCTTCAATAAAGAACTGAGGCCCTGATTCAGAGCCGGACGCTCTGACAGAGCGCTCGCTCTGAATCAGGGCCGTCCTTCTGGCCGCTCACATAACTGTGGGTGACCACCCACAGCTATAGCGAGCGGCCAAAATGATGGTCGCGACGGTCAAGACCATCGCGACCATCGGGCTTGCGACGAGACCCTTGCGGTAGGGTCTTGTTGCCGCAAGCCCTGGAGTGCTTTTGGCTCTATCAGAGCCAAAAGCACTGGGGCCGGCCCCAGACGGTAGGCGTTCCCATGGGAACGCCTTCGTCTGGGCAGCCACGCCCCCGGCACACCCACCAAAGGGGGCGTGCTGTCAATCACCATCGACAGCACGCCCCCTTTGGTGCGAGACCCATAGCGACGGCTTGGCCATCGTTATTCGGGCCTCGCGCATGCGCACACCGGAGCCGGCTCCGTCGTGCGCATGCGCACTTGGCCAACATCGACCCGCTTGCGAGCGCTCAGCGCTCGCGAGCAGGTCTGAATCAGGCCCTGAGGGTGAGTTGAGAAGGTGAATTTAAGGTGATGGCTCTGGTGAGAGGAGATTACATGTTGGTTGTTAATTTTGCCTTTGAAGTAGGTAGGGAAGTCATGAGCAGTGCGGGAAGGTGGGGAGGGCAGAGATGCAAGTTGACAATGTCAAAGAGGCGATCGGTGTTGGTGAGCTGGCCGGATATAAAGAAGGTTTGCTTGGCGAGAGAGAGGGCAGTATAGTAAGAAGACAGGATAGATTTGTAATGAAGAAAGTCTGTGTTAGAGTGAGATTTTCTCTACTGGAGCTCAGAAACACTTTTGCATGTGGTGGTTCTGGAGGTCATGGTTCTGTTTGGAGGGCCAGGACTGGGGTTTGGATTGTAGGAGATGATATGTGGTGGTTGGGGCTGCTTTGTAAAGCCTGCAGGGAGTATAGTTGTAGAATGTAACTTCAGCATTAGGGCAGGGGCTTGTAGAAACAGGAGAATTGAGGACTTAAAGTTTGTCTAAATAAAGGGTGAGTTGGGTGAAAACGGAGGTGCAGGAGGCAAGGTGAAGTAGAAGGAAAGGATTTGGAGGTCAGAGAGAGGTAAGACTTTTTTTGAGATGTTAGAGTTGTATCAGAAATGGAATGTCAACTGTGAGAGACGTTTAAATACTGTGGTTGAGTGTAGAAGAGATGTTTTTATATGAACTTCAAAAGAAGTGGAAGAGAGGGAGGAATCTGGGGTGATGGCAAAGAAGTTGCAACCAGAGGACAGTAGGACAGGGTCCCCGAGAGGTGTGTGAAAGGGCGGCAGGTACTGCTTATCCAGGCCAGCTGGAGGAGCCTGGTGGGGACCCAGTCAGCAGCACATCATGGAGAGAGAGGAGACTGCTGCTGGTCAGCGACAGCAGTTTCTCTCCCCAGCCCATCACATGCTGCTGTGTGCTGGGCTGCGGTGGGTCTGGGGAGGCTGCTACCGCTGAACATGTTATGGAGTTGGGTGATTGCACTGATCAAACCCCTCCGATTATGCCTCCTGCCTGAGGTTCAGGACTTTCTTGAATGAGGGGTAGGGGGGTTTGCAGGGAGGCACCCAGTCAGGACCTTATCCCACTAGTGGTGAGGGCAGAAAGATGGTGCATCCAGTTTGGGACCTTCTCCTCCGGTGGGTGAGTGGTGGAGCTCAGTTTGACAGGGGAGAAGATAAACTGTGTCTTTCATGCAGCCAGTGAGAGCTGTAATGATAGGGGGAGCAAGACCTTCTTCCAGCTCTTATGGCGCAGCTGCTAGACTGACACATTCACTGGTTATATAATAGATTGCAGTTTTACTTACCTGAGATTCAGCATTCTCATGACCTGGGGTCTCCTGCATACTACCCACATTCACACAGTGATGCTCTTAATGCCTCCTCTCCTGTGCTTTCTACTGCATGTCTATGGAAAGATGGAAAGTGTTTATGGGAGCATCAACAATTGGAGGAGTTGGTTGACCACCAGCGCCAGATTACCAATGAAGCAGACCTGAGACTACAGCCCCAGTACTCCACATACAACATCATAACAGCAGGATGATAACCAGCCACCCAGCTGGCCACACAGTCGGCCATTAACCATAGGTATTAAAATCATATTTCTCTTTTTGGGAAACATTGAAGCTGTTAGTTTAGATGTACACGCCCACATGGCACTGGCCACACCCACAGCACACTGGTCACACCCACACCACACTGGTCACACCAAAACAGCACTGGTCACAGCTCCACCATTTCCCACAGTAGGCCTTTGGTTATTTTCACCTCCCAGCCCATATAGCCCTTGGTTCAGCCCTGTTGACCATGGTGGTTTGGGAGAGTTTTGCACCTCAATAAGTAGAACTTCCAATTCTATCATTACCCATTGATACATTTTAAGTTTTGGTTGCTGTTACTCTCTTAAGACTAATAGCAAATGTAGTACTGTTATCTCCATGTCCCTAATTCAGGGTTTTGTCAAACAAGCCATTAGAACTCTGGCTCACAAGCACGGTCCTTAATTGCTAAAGTATTGGTACAGTCTAATGAATGGAGACTTAGAAGTATTATTTATAGACTCTACAATCGCTAGTTCCAAGTCTCCAGTCATCACTACGTATCCGTGATTTAGCAATTAAGTGCCGCACTTAAATGCTGGCGTTTTAATCGCTCGTGTGACATTACCCTAGCATTGAGTTGCTGCCAAATGAAATGGAAATTAGTTGCAGGAAAAAAAAAATCACCTGTTATCAGCTTTTAACCCCATTGTAGTTGTGGCAATTCTCAAAAAAAAAAAAAAATTATTTATGTTTGCAAATGGTACTAATATTTGACATTTAGGGGTATAGTGTGGGTTTGTAGAAGTGGAGATGTTGCCCATAGCAACCAATCATATTCTACTTATCATTTATCTAGCACCTTCTAGAAGATAATAGCTGGAATCTGATTGGTTGCTATGGGCAACATCTCCACTTCTAAATACCCATACATTAGTAAATATACCCCTTATTGTAAGTTTGCTGTGTCCACCGTACAGAATGAAGTCATCTAAAGGATGCAGAATTTGGTGGATAGGACATTTAATTCCGGCAATATCTACAATGCACATGTTGGATGGTTACACTGCACTTGGCTTTGTTTCATGGTCACGATTTGTGCGTTACTATGGCCAGGTGGAATAATCTAATTGGATCAGTAACTCTCCTTTTTCCCCTTATGGGAGCAATTGAGCTCTGTAGATAAGGAATTCTAAGCTACTGTAATTCCACAATGTCTGCTTGCAAGGTGAATTGTACATTAGCTCTCAACTCATGAGGAACACCAATATATAGGCATTGAAGCATTGACAGCAAACTCCCCCATTTGATCTAAAATATAATTAGCTATGACTTCCTAACTAGTTTTGCCTGAGCGTAATTAAAGGACTACACTAGTTTAGCCTGAGCTTAATTAAAGGACTGCACTAGGTTAGCCTGAGCTTAATTAAAGGACTGCTCCAGGCAAATAAAAACATTGTAGAGGAACACCTCTCCACCTAATATATGAAACCATGAATGTCCAGTGCTAGGACACTGGCACCACTGGAAGTCGTTAGTTTAGATGATGGGACGGAGGCTGCAACATTTAATTGTCTTGTTATCCTTCCAGTGCCGAAAGTGGACAGTCAAATTTCTCCTGACTTTTATGCATGGCAAGGGCAATTGCAGGATTTCTAGAGGGGGGTTTCCAAATGCTTGGATTTAGACTAAGTGTGGCCAGCCCATTCAGACCTGCGTTCACTTGAATAGGATAAGCTACTTAACACATGCCCCCAGAACCCCCCTATGCCCTCAGAAACAACTTTTAGAGGTGCCAGCGAAAGTGAGCAGATTGCAAACTGGGAGACCCCATTGCATCTGACCCTGGGGTTCTACTATGATGACGGGGGACAGTTTTTATATACCTGTAGTTTTTATTTGTAAAATTGATATATTGGATTGAAGGGTTGTCTTTAAGGCAATTTATTCAATAAATCAGTGATACATTTGGGAGCAAAGAAATATCCACCAAAAATACTTGGAATTACCTTTTCTTCTGCTCTTTGGGGAGCCCTGATGCAATTGGGCCAATGTAATAACATGCCCAGAAATGTATAACCCATTGACTGACTGAACAGCAGGGATGCAGTCTAATAATGTTCTGATTTGGTCTATACAACAGATCTTCTATAACGGAGGCAGATTTTAATAGTGATCCCCAACCTCATAAATACAGGAGGCGGGTGAGTTCAATTTATAAAAAGTATACTTAAAGCGGAATTGTCTTTTTAAGGATGTCTACAGTATGTTTTCGTTCCGTAATGGGTAGCAGTACCTAGGCGTCTCCAACTAATATCAATTCTCAGTCCCGGAATTCAGGTAAAGGTGTAATGCAGAATGTACATGTGTGAATAAATCTAGACTCAGTGACAGAGTAAATATGTGCGATAAAAGGTCATTCTAGGAGCAGCACGATCAATGGATACATTGCATGGCGCAAAGAGAAAACATGACTTTTCTGCAGCATTGGCGAATATACTGTTCGCTGGACAAATGATCACACATTTGCTATTATATTTTAACAATACATATAATACTGAATGGGGAATATCGTGGTTTTAATGTTGATATCATTTTTATGTTTATAACGTGTGAAATTTTAGGAAAGAACAATTATAAGTCAGATAAAAATATATATCTACCATCCTGACTGCAAAATGCATATGATGGCAACATGTAATCTCATTACAGCGCATCCTCCTAACACGTTGTTTAAATTTTTATCCTCGGTTTCTATTAAAAAAAAAAATTTTTTTTTTCATTTTTAAGTAAGAGAATTGAGGGATGTCCAGAAGATCTTGACAATAATGGAAGATGCAAAAAAACATAAAGGTGCAGATATTGCTCGAAGACTCCAAGGCACATCTGATGGGCTGATGAACATATTCAAAGACATTGTGGATAGTGGCCTGATAGTCAGAGCCCACGGGGCGCTACGCCGAAGAGACCAGCAATGAGAGAGAGCAAGCAACATTATTTGTGGGCTCCACTATTTCCATTATGTTTGTACTATAGAAGAAATTCAGTCAAAGTCAAGATGGCTGGGTGTCGTTGAATGCAATGGTCTAAATGTTCCAGGATTTATCCTGGAACACACTCCAGCAAAGGAGACAACTGTGCTACTATGGCACCTGACAGAAAAACTCAGAAAACATAATGTTACATTCCATTGGAGCTTGCCAATGACGTTTCAAGTTCTTTACCAATGGAATGTCCAGGGGCAGAACTATGGGAGACAATGGAGGCGCCTGCCGTCGGGCTCCAGCTCTGAAGGGGCACCTCCTCCATTGCCCATAAGATATTCACCCCACTTAGGGCTGCTACTATGTACCCGGAGTGTACCATCACGGCCGCCCAATACATGGCACCCCTTCCCGCCACCTGAGAAGCCACCATACACATGGCACTCCTTCCCTCCACCTGAGAAGCCACCATACACTACACCTGAGAAGCCACCTTTGTCTATCTATGTGTCAGCAGCTGTGCTGAGGGAGGGGCACCAAATTATAACTTGCCTTCGGGCATCTGGGATGAACTTACGCCACTGGGAATGTCTATGCTTTGGAATCCTGAATACCTTACGACCTTCTCTGAGAATATGGGGCTGCGGCAGATCTCACTGCCAGACTGGCAAAGAGTAAATCTGTCTTAGAACACCAACCCCAGTCCCAACAGGAGGAGTGATAGGCAGCCAAGATAAAATGGAAAAAGTCACGTTCCACATCAATGGGTGTAAGTAGTGTTAAGACCCGACAGAGATCTACTTCATTAGGCATAAAGAAATGCCTAAATGTAGAACACCCTTTACTACAGTTTAAAGATTATTTTTTCACCTCTTGGTTGCCTACATTAGCTAGGTTGAGATGCACTAGGTTCAAACAGCTGTCGAAGCTGGATAATTGGCTGAGACAGAATCTATTGGAATTAAAATCTGCACAACGCCATTTTGCAAATGGCAAGAAGACGCCATTTTGCGAATGGCCGCCCAAAGCCATTTTAGCGAATCTCACACAATATCAGTACATACGGTGTTGCTACTATTAGCAGTGTGCGATTACATTACTACTGCATATTATTTAAAGTCCCGCCATACCCCATGCGCACATTAAAATAATACATATAATATACAAGACGCACAGTTGCGCTGTGAACACAACACGCATAGTAGCGACTGTATGATACCCCATGTATGACGCTGTTATGATTATTTTCGTTGTGCGTCTACAACTGCCCCAGGTTAAAAGTCCTCATTATACAATTACATACATTTACTGAAAAATATAATATGACCAACCCTGCAAAACACGTACCACGGTGTACTTCACAAACACGTAGATGCACAACGCTAATTAGTGACTATACACAATATCCTTACACTTACACACTGCACACTTACATAAAAAGGTTCCCTAGCATTAAGGTTAATATTTAAGGTTTTATTAATTATCAGTAATGTTGTGAAATACATGTTATTTGATATCTAAGGTTTAGTACATGGTAAGCAGACCGTGTTTGGTGTCATTCTAAACCACTGTGTCTTTGCAGATTTCCCGTTCCATCGGTGAAGAAATCGCAACATGTGTCTGCACATTATGGATCATAGAGAGTTAGGCATTAAAATGTACCCTGTAATGCAGCCAGTTTAGATTTGTTATGCAGCGGGAAAATGGACACAAAGAGCTGTTGGAGGCTGGACTGTGACCGTACAAACTGACCTATGAACTGTACTGTAACAGAAGAACCAGGAAGTAGAACCATTGGAATCATGCCAACCTGTTTTATTGTATTGCCTATCTCTGTAAGAGTATATATGCAGGCTCTCTGAAACTAGATGCCAGTCACCTTTTCTTTGCTGTTGACTGTCGAAGCTGAATAATTGGCTGAAACAAGTTCAGTTTAAAATTTAATCGCGGTGACGCCATCTTGCGACTGGCCGCAAGACGCCATTTTGCGAATGGCCTCCTAAGCGCCATTTTGCGAATGGCCTCCTAAGCGCCATTTTAGATAAACTCACATTTTAGTACATGTGGCGATAATACTATTAGCACTATGCGATTGCATCTTTCACCATTTCTCATACACACATTAATACACACAATTGCGCTATTAACTAGTCGCATATTAGCGAATGCATAGGACTTTGTATGAAACCGCTGTTTTATTAGCTTTATGCGCACGCATCTGCCCCAAGTTAACTAGCGTCTTTATATCAAACCCCGAATACTCACACATTACATATTCACACATAAGGTTTAATAAGCTTTAAAGTGTATGATTTAAGTTGGTTCAGTTAGTTTAAATGCTGAGAAATAAAGATATTTGATAACTAAGGTATTATACATGCTAAACAAGTCGTGTTTGGTTTTGTACTGATGCATACTCTTTTTACAGTATTCCGGTGTTATCGGTGGGGAGATCGCATCATGCATTCTCGAGTTATGGATCGCAGAGCCTACAAGCAACAAAATGTATATTTCATGAACAACTGTTAGGATGTTGCAGGGGGTGGGAAGGGAAAGATCCCCAGCTGTTAGAGGCAGGGAGAGTCTATTTGAACCAGCCTGTTAAATGCCCTGTAACAGATGCTTCTCCCCTGGGAATCAATGACATCAGCAACAAACTTCTCTATTGTCCTGTTTATTCTGGGGGGGTATAAATATGTGTGCTCAAACGCTGGTTTTTAGTCTTCATGCTGAATGCTGTATGACAAGGGGTCTCTTGCTGATGCCTATCTTCGGGTCTGGAAGCGCTGCGTATGTATACTGTACTTGGGTCCGTATAATTTTCTTTTGCGCCTAAATTGTGTCTGGATCAATTGCGTGTAACTGTCTGAACTTTTACTTGAATACCACTTGTGCTTTGGAACCACAGATTCCAGGTCTAAGTCTTTATTTACTGTATGACTGCGTACGCAAATTAGCGTCATCCTTAGAGGTTTATAGGAAGGATTTTAGAAGGTACAGGCAGGGGTATATAGAGGTTCTGATCTGGTATCGTTAGTTGGGGGCTCGTAGTGAAGTCACTTACCTGCTCACACGGTACATACGGCTATCGATATTTCAGCAAAGGGTGGAGTGGCCACATGCAGGGTTTGCCTGCAACCGCTTTGTGCTGAAAGATCACTATCCATCTCCGTGTGAATCAAGGAAGCTGACTAGAATCCAGGGACAAGAGAGGAAAAAGTTTGTTTTCTTCTGTTGATAGAACCTTACGTTTAAAGGGGTGCCGCAGTACTGGGTACGCAGCTAAGTCGCAGGTTTGCGCATAGCAAAGACGCACTTTTGTGTACGCAGTTAAAAAGTCATTATACGGTTGTGTGGTAGTCGCATTATTGTGTATGCGGCTGGTCGCACAATAGCGTATACGCACTTCCGGTTGTGCTGCCATGTGTTTGAACAAAGCCATTGAGGTTTACATTTTTTTTTTCATTACCAATATCTGGGTTGTGTATTTTTCTGCACAGGAAAAAGTGTGTAACAGTGAGTGTATTGTTGGTAGGGGTAATTTGTTCTCTATAGTTAAAGGTACCGTATGACCTTGAAGGGCTAGGTGCAAGGGTTAGTCTAGCCGCTTGGTAAGCAGCTTTACCATGCTATACACAGTAGCAGGTGTACATGTTGTCTTTGTTGTAGAGAATTGTGTGAGAGTAGCCGACATATAAACTCTCATAGGTGAGGAAGTTGCCTTACTAAATCTTATCCGGGTGTGGAAGTTGCCTTACTAAATCTTATCCGGGTGTGGAAGTTACCTCTTTCAAATCTTATCCAGCTGTGGAAGTTGCCTTACTAAATCTTATCCAGGTGTGTGGGCGCCACCGACTTAAATCGTCCACAGGTAAGTGAAAGTATCTTGATTGTCTTTCACCAGTTTAAATCTTTATTGAAAAGCGTAGGAGTTGTCTCAGAATGGGAGCCATGCAAACAGTAGAGATGTTAGATAATGATGTGCTGCTAATGGACGCGCCGATCGGATCAGCCCGTCGTATCATGCATACTAAGTACGGTACTTATGCAATAAGGTATTGTGATGTATGGTTTAATATGACGAGGAAGAGTGTTAGACTGTTTCCCAGAATTGGTAGTTTTGATAAAAATGTGTTAGACAATATCCGGGATCACATCAGTTTGATGCGCTCCCGAGAGAAAAAGGTTAAATATTTTGAATGTTTAAAACTGTGGTAGCATGAAGGGGATGCGTGGCTTAAAAATGTTCAAACGACGCAAACTAGCGTCGTGAGCTCATTGCCAGAAAATACATCCGCGACGCTAAATTGCAATACGGGCGAGCCGCAAAATGGAACGCACGTGTGGCAAGGTAGCATCGTGGAGAGTATTGCCAGCAGTTCACGCTCACCTCCCCCACCTTATGTGGATGGAGGTGCAAGTACAGTTACCAAAAATACCCATAAAAATGTAACAAGCAACTTGTACCCTCTCTTCAACAACTATAAAGAAAATGTTCATGATACGGATGATGAGCCTATTGTAATGTCTGCCATTTCCCATGCTGTGCAGATGATAGATGCTGCATCACCAGAATCACGAGTGGTGCCTCCATCTCCATCGGTAACAGCAAGGGAAGTGTTAATGCCCTCTGCACCTGTAGAGGAAGTTGTTCATAACATACGTAGCATCAGCAGACTAAACCCCCAGCCAGGTAATCAGGTCAAAGGTAGCAGCGCTACCGGTCTGCATCCCATTCGGACAATAACTGTTCCAAATGGAAATGCAGATGCAAACGGTACAGTGCCCATGAGGGAAGTAGTAATGCATTGTCCTTGGACAAGAGCAGAACTAAATTCCATCATAAATGATTTCCCCGATCCCAAAAAGGAATTAGCCAAATGTCAAAGATTTTTGAGAAATATGGGTAGTTCACATGAACCCACTAATAAAGATTGGCGTGTGGTGTTAAGGGCCTGTCTGCCACGCAATACCGACGTGACAAAATTTTTCACGGATTGTGTATTGGATGCTGACATTCCCTTAACAGACCAAGTAAACCAAGGTAACATTTCCCGGATTGTAACTCAATTGGGTATATATTTTCCAGTAGTAGTTAACTGGAACACAATTTTCACCAGAAGGAGAGTGAAACTGCAGAAGATTATTGTGATCGGGCTCTGCAGGCTATCACCCAGTACACTGGGATAGAGGATATTAAAGATAGCACTCACCACCGGAGGATGATAGTCACAGTACTTGTGGACGGTCTGAAAGAGAGTTCAAAAACTCGGGTTCAGACCTCACAGCCTGGCTGGCGGGGACTCACAATAGATACCCTCATAGAAACCGCCATTGAACATGATAAAAACATCTCCAAGAAGAGAGAAGCCCTGAGCAAAAAACTAATGGCTGTCAGTATACAAGCTCTGGAGGGAATGACGGTAACATCACAGCCAACAGACACACTTGCACTTGCACACACACTCACTTCTGAACAAGTATGTGCTCTCACTAACCCCACACAACAACAAACACAACTCTATCCCACTAACCCGATGCAACCACAGGTCCCAGGCTACCCACCAACTTCTTATCCCCCACAATACCCTTACCCTCTCTATCCTTACCCATATCCACCACCTTTACCCTCTGCGCAAACCTCACAACACCACGTCTTCACCCGAAACACGAACATGTTTTAACTGTAAACAAACAGGACACTTAAGTAGAAACTGTACAGTAAAAAGAGTAGAGATCCCACATCAGGGAAGACCTGGATATCCCCATAAGGGATATGCGCAGAGGCCAGCAAATGTTCAGCAGGCACCAGCTCCAATTGTAGCCGTAAATGCTTTATTGGAGAATGGTAGCCAACGCTAGGGGTCAGGTCATACCTGTAGTCTACAGATAGTCAGGTTAACGGGAAGTACCATGGAAGAACCGGTCATGATGGTTGATGTGGCTGGTACTGAATATCCATTTCTTGTAGACACAGGGGCTACCAGGTCAGTGATAAAATCTCCCGTTAATTTGCAGGTGACCAACGAGACAGTACCAACAATGGGTGTAACAGGTAAAGTGGAACATTATCCTTTAACAAAGTCCACAGAGGTTACTATTGGGCCGTTGCATACCAGGCATTCTTTTCTCCTGGCTGCTGCAGCTCCTACTAACCTACTGGGCAGAGACTTGTTATGTAAGATGGGATGTGTTATATATTGCACCCCTGATGGTGTATTTTTGGATATCCCAGAGAGAGTTGCACACAAGGTGTGGGATATTTTGAACACTCCCCAAAGGATAATGTATCACTTTACAAGTTTTAATGAAAATCCATCTCAGATAAATGAAATGTTGTCCCTAATTCCAGATTCTCTTTGGACTAAGGATGGACAGGACACTGGATTAATGGCAAACATAAGCCCAGTAATGGTAAATTTAAAAAGCGGAAGGCAAGCTCTAAAAATTCCCCAGTACCCACTAAAGCAGGAGGTAGAATTAGGGGTTTTTCCAATAATTGAGCGATTATTGCAACAGGGAATTTTAGTTCGTACAGCTAGTGTAGCCAACAGTCCCATCTTTCCGGTGAAGAAAAGTGGTTGGAGGGGTTATAGGCTGGTACAAGACCTTAGAGGTGCTAATAAGGTAGTAGAGAGCCAATTCCCTGTAGTGCCGAATCCAGCTGTCATTTTCATGCAGATCCCACCAAATGCAACCCATTTCACTGTCATTGACCTCTGTTCTGCTTTCTTCTCTGTGCCTCTCCATCCTGACTGTCAGTATCTATTCGCATTTACATACAGAGGTTTACAATACACATGGACACGATTACCCCAAGGATTCATAGACAGCCCCAGTATCTTCTCCCAGGCATTGCACGACTGTTTACAATCTTTTCAACCTGCCAATGGATCTGTTCTTATTCAATATGTGGACGATTTAATGCTATGTTCTGACTCGTTTATGTCATGTTTGAATGATACTAAACTTTTGTTACTTCATCTCTCACAAACAGGACACAAGGTGGCTAAGGACAAACTACAGCCGTTCCAATCCAGAGTAAAATATTTGGGACACTGCCTAACCCAGGGGTTACGACACCTTACAACAGATAGAATCCAGGCCATACAAAACATGACACTGCCGCAGAATCAACAGCAAATTTGTACCTTCTTGGGAATGTGTGGATACTGTAGAATGTGGATACCAGGTTTTTCTATTTTGACCTTACCTTTACAGGAATTAGTCTCTTCCTCAAAGCCCAATCGTGTCATACACACAGAGGAATCAGAGCAGGCTTTCCTTAATCTTAAGGATAGTCTGACAAAAGCTCCTGTATGGAAGCCGATGGTTGTGCTGCAGGTGTCCTTACACAAAAACATGGTGATGCCAGTAGGCCCGTAGCATACTACAGTGCCCAATTGGACACTGTGGCAAGATCACTCCCCACCTGTTTGAGAAGTGTAGCAGCTACCGCTCTATTGGTGAGTAAAAGTGAGGACGTAGTATTGGGCCATGATATGATTGTCTACACTCCCCATGCTGTATCTGCTCTGTTGAACGCAGCTCAAACCAGACACGTCTCCTTGGCTAGGTTCACCAAATGGGAACTAGCTCTAATCGCTCCTGCAAATATTACTGTTAAACATTGCAGTACGCTGAATCCAGCAACATACCTACCATATGTACAACATGATGTACAAAGGGTGGAAGGAGAGGAGTTGCTGGTGGGAGGTGAGTTCGGCAGACAGAATGATACGCACGATTGTATGACATATCTGAATCAGACCTTTACTGCTAGACCTGACATACATGACACACCTTTAGAGAATGTGGATGTAACTTTTTATACGGATGGGAGTTGTCATAGACAAACAGACACAGGTGAATTATGTACAGGTTATGCTGTTGTAAATGACACAGACATCATAGAAGCTAAACCTCTTGGTCCTCCTCACTCAGCCCAGGTGGCAGAGTTAGTAGCACTGACTAGAGCATGTGAACTGGCAGCAGTCAAATCTGCTAACATTTACACTGACTCGAGGTACACGTTCGGGGTGGTGCACGATTTTGGGGCTCTATGGCGTCTGAGAAATTGTATGACAGCAGCAGGCACACCAGTCGCACATTCCCGACACATAAAACATCTTTTAGAAGCAATCCAACTGCCCAAAGCAGTGGCAGTAATTAAATGCAAAGCTCACACATGTGAGGATGACCCGGTGTCACTGGGCAACAACAGAGCTGATGAAGCTGCAAAACGGGCAGCAGGGTTAAAAATGTTTTCTCCAACTGAAATAATTATGTAATTTCAAACTATTGATATGCTGAAATTAATTGAGATGCAAAATTTGTGTTCAATTCAGGAAAAATCCATTTGGAAGTCCAAGGGATGTGGCAAGAGTCCTCTGGGCTCTGGAGGGACGGACATGGTAAGCCAGTAGCCCCCAAGGCATATTACCCCAGCCTGGCTGAAGCAGCACACGGTCTGACTCATCTGGGTAAACAGGGTATGTGCAAGTTGGTGAGGGCATACTGGTGCGCACCAGGTTTTTCTTCACAAGCAGAAAAGATAGCAATGTCCTGTCTGAACTGCTTGAGAAAGAACATAGGGAAAGCGATCCCTACTGAACCGTCCCACATTCCACCGACTGATGGACCTTTCCAGGTGATACAAATTGATTTAATCCAATTACCACCCTGCAGGAACCTTAAGTATGTATTAGTGTGCACAGACGTATTTTCTAACTGGGTTGAGACCTACCCAGCAGCCACTAATTATTATTATTATTACCAGTTATTTATATAGCGCACACATATTCCGCAGCGCTTTACAGAGAATAGCTGGCCATTCACATCAGTCCCTGCCCCGATGGAGCTTACAATCTATATTCCCTATCACTTGCGCACACACATACACACTAGGGTTAATTTGTGTTGGGAGCCAATTAACCTACCAGTATATTTTTGGAGTGTGGGAGGAAACCGGAGTACCCGGAGGAAACCCACGCAAGCACAGGGAGAATATACAAACTCCGCACAGGTAGGGCCGTGGTGGGAATCGAACCCACGACCTCAGTGCTGTGAGGCAGTAACGCTAACCATTACACCATCTGTGAAGAAAATAGTTCAGGAATTTGTATGCAGGTACGGTATCCCTAAAATCATCGAGAGTGATAGGGGTACCAATTTCACAGGTGATGTTTTTCAAAATATGTGTAAGCTGATGGGTATTAATAGCCGACTTCATACCCCCTACCGACCGCAAGCCAGTGCCAAGGTAGAGAGGATGAACGGGATTATTAAAAATAAGCTAAGTAAAATCGTGACAGAGACTGGATTAGGATGGCCAGAAGCGTTACCTTTGGTCCTAGATAGCATAAGGACCACTCCTAGACCTCCTTTGAATCTGTCCCCATTTGAAATATTGTTCGGTAGACAACCTCATTTGATTATAAGTCCACAGGAAGACCTGAAGGGTAACAACGAAGTAACTGTAAAGTATCTTATTTCAATGAGTAAGCAGTTAAAGCAACAGCAGCAGAAACTGAAATTGTTGTCTAATGATATGCCTGAAACTAACTGTCATGATGTTGAACCAGGAGAATTTCTTGCGTTCAGGTTGTTTGACTGATCATTGGGAGGGTCCATACCAGGCGCTGCTGATGAGTACTACATCTTTGAAGGTGGCCGAGAGAGATACCGGGGTCCATCCCACTCACTGCAAAAAGGTCAATCAACCAGTGGAGAAACAAGTCGGAAACAAGGCTGAGAGTGTGGACCTGTCGCTCGTGAGCTTGTTCCAGGAGGATTGAACAGGTTGTAGTGAGATACCTGAACTGAGAGAAATTTGCAGATCTTGTTGTGACAATGGACAGGCCTGCTGTGTTCATTTTCATATTCTCTTTTAAAGTGTTCACCATCCTGGTCAGTTCGGGGATATCCAGTGTCTGTGAAGGGAGACCGATTGAGGAAACGGGAGCTGATGGCAGTGCTGATGGAGTGGAGTCAGGAGGAGTGCAATGCCAATCAGGGGAGTGTCTGACCAATCTTAGTACTGTTATTGTTAAGAGAGCTGTCATTCTGGATACTCGGGGAAGGTGTGGAGGTTTATCATCTGAAGATTCCTGTATTTGTGAGCTTTGTGGGTCCCTAGTTGATGAGAACTGTATCCAACGGTGCCAACCTAAGTATAGCCTGCACTGGGGTGTCTACCCTTTAGAGGATTATCATAGTATGGTAGGCAAAGTGTTAAATCAAACTGATTGCTGGGTGTGTTCACATGTGCCACAGGGACAGCATAATGTAGGGTTGGTGCCATTTCCACTGAATATCACGGAAATTTTAGAATTGCAAAAAGGGAAAACATTGGATGGAAAATTCCTCTCATCCAAACCACCTCATTTCAAACTCTATCAATTCCAAGTAGATAGATCACTTTTGTGTTTAAACATAACCAACCCCAATAAACTCGGGAGTTCGGAAGTGACGGGGAATAATCAGACGATGACCTCACAAAGAGCTGATAATGAGTCCATAAACCATGATCTGTTACGCTCCATCAAGTCTGGTGGGAAACATTTTAGGTATCCGTATACATTGAGTTCCACCAAAGAAATTATTGATAAGGTGCCAAATGGTTATTGTGCTAAAATAATACAGCCAGAAACTTGCATGTACCAGATGGAAGAACCAGAAATAGGATTGTTTGCAAGGGAAATGTGCTTAATTATAATGATGCATACCATTCCTTGTGTTCTCCCTGATAATGTATATTTCATCTGTAGAAGAAAAGCGTATAAATGGCTCTCCCCGAGTTCCGAAGGTTTGTGTTACCTGGGAAAAGTAGTCCCAGAAGTTATGACCCTCACACATGTTGAAATGCTGGGTATACATAAAAACACACCGTCACCCTATCTTCATACACAATATGAACACAGAGGCAAAAGAAATATAGTACCTGGTGACGTACATAAAGCCATTCAGTTAATCGGTGAGACAACTGGCTTTCAAGTTCTAGTCGCATTGGACCCCACCAGGATCGCTCGGGGTACATTAAATTTTAGATATATCCAGGAACTTGCTAAATTGATAGATAATATCACCGAGATGTACGATGACACATTCAGGTATACAGGGAGAGAATTGCAAGCGTACAAGAAAGAATTAGTGCAACACAGGCTAGTGCTGAATTATTTAACTGCTGTTACTGGAGGGTATTGCGTAACATTAGCCACCCAATTTGGAGTAAAATGTTGCACCTATGTCACCAATGATACCAGCGACCCCAAGGAGGTGATAGACCGGAAGATGGATGAAATTCTGCAGCTAAAATAGGAGTTTCGTAAGAACCATAACGCTTCAGTAGCTGAAGTAGGGGAGAAGATAGAAGGATGGGTTTCATGGCTGAACCCAGTGAAATGGTTCTCAGGTCTAGGGGAGTGGGTCCAGGAAGTGATCGCCAGCATAGGCAAATTCTTAATCCTTATACTGATTGTCATCATAATAATTGGCATATGCGTCCGGTGTGTTCCTATTGTGTTGAAGTGTGGAAAATGTAAAAACAGAGTAAAACGTACGAATGAAACTATGATGGTGGTCAGTAACGACAATATGTATACCGAGGTAAATATGGAACTGCATTACAACCCTGAACTAGGAAATACTATCGTTTGATGTATTATATTTAGACATACATAGAATGTATTATTGAAATGTTATTTATAGAACACCTCAGATAATGTAAGGTCTCAATTCCCCTTCAAGACTGCTTTTATAAGACTGGTGCATTCCCACACCTTTCACATGATCTTCCAAGATCCGCGGTGTGCGTATAATAGTAGTTTTATGTCCCCACCCAGAGACACATTATTGATGGATTAAGAACCACCTTGTGCCATCCCATAATAACACTAAATAATATGTAAATGTAAGCCTAAATTGAATTCTAATAGCAGATTGTGATAGCATGTTGTTTGCTATCAAAGGGTGGACTGTCGAAGCTGAATAATTGGCTGAGACAAGTTCAATTTAAAATTTAATTGCGGCGACGCCATCTTGCGACTGGCCGCAAGACGCCATCTTGAAAATGAGATCGCAAGACGCCATTTTGCGAATGGCCGCCTAAGCGCCATTTTAGATAAACTCACATTTTAGTACATGTGGCGATAATACTATTAGCACTATGCGATTGCATCTTTCACCATTTCTCATACACATTAATACACACAATTGCGCTGTTAACTAGTCGCATATTAGCGAATGCATAGGACTTTGTAAGAAACAGCTGTTTTATTAGCTTTATGCGCACGCATCTGCCCCAAGTTAACTAGCGTCCTTATATCAAACCCCGAATACTCACACATTACATATTCACACATAAGGTTTAATAAGCTTTAAAGTGTATGATTTAAGTTGGTTCAGTTAGTTTAAATGCTGAGAAATAAAGATATTTGATAACTAAGGTATTATACATGCTAAACAAGTCGTGTTTGGTTTTGTACTGATGCATACTCTTTTTACAGTATTCCGGTGTTATCGGTGGGGAGATTGCAGCATGCATTCTCGAGTTATGGATCGCAGAGCCTACATGCAACAAAATGTATATTTCATGAACAACTGTTAGGATGTTGCAGGGGGTGGGAAGGGAAAGATCCCCAGCTGTTAGAGGCAGGGAGAGTCTATTTGAACCAGCCTGTTAAATGCCCTGTAACAGATGCTTCTCCCCTGGGAACCAATGACATCAGCAACAAACTTCTCTATTGTCCTGTTTATTCTGGGGGGGTATAAATATGTGTGCTCAAACGCTGGTTTTTAGTCTTCGTGCTGAATGCTGTATGACGAGGGGTCTCTTGCTGATGCCTATCTTTGGGTCCGGAAGCGCTGCGTATGTATACTGTACTTGGGTCCGTATAATTTTCTTTTGCGCCTAAATTGGATCAATTGCGTGTAACTGTCTGAACTTTTACTTGAATACCACTTGTGCTTTGGAACCACAGATTCCAGGTCTAAGTCTTTATTTACTGTATGACTGCGTACGCAAATTAGCGTCATCCTTAGAGGTTTATAGGAAGGATTTTAGAAGGTACAGGCAGGGGTATATAGAGGTTCTGATCCGGTATCGTTATGACGGAGGTCTCATCTTTGATGCCGGGATCTGGATCCAGAGCGCATGCGTATGTAACGACTGTACCTTATGACTGTATAATTTGTTTGCGCTAATTGTATTTAGATCACAGCATGTAACCATATGCTTTTTGTTGAATAATATCTTTTTGTGCTTTGGAACCACAATCAAAGTCTGAAAGCAATTATTTCTTGTGCGACTCATAACGCTAAATAGCAAAATTTTTAGAGTGTATAAATAGGTAGGAATCGATACAGCCTAATCTCCCACCTGAAACTTTATGTTGTAATCGATCGATTGGTTAACCTGTGGGGCAGAACACCTGTAGTCTCAAAGCAGAAAATACAGGACAAAGCAGCTGCATAGGACAGTTGGCTCTCTGGTCTAAGCTCTACTGAGAACATAAAACTTTGGATTGCCAAGAACCATCTTATTATTTTCCCATTGCTCTATTTAGTCTCAAATATCCACTTCATCGGAGCATGATCCGTAATCACCCTGAACTTTCTACCCAAAATGTAGTACCTGACTGTTTTTAATGCCCACTTAATTGCCAATGCTTCTTTTTCAATAGTGGCCTAGTTTTTCTACATTCAGTTTTCTACATTAAATAAGCAATAGTAAAGGTGCATACACACGTAATGATATTTTGAACGATTTGTCGATAACGACGTCGTTATTGTAAAATCGTTCAAAAAAATCATTCACTTTATGAGTTATAACAATGAACGATAATCACAAATGCGCACTCCCATTTGTAATTTGTAGTTATCGTTCATTGTCCATTTCAGACTGTCCAACATGACAAATTTCATTAAGGGAAGGAACATTATTCGTTCATCGTTCAAAAAAATCGTTCATTACACTTCAAATAATCGTTCACTTTTTCAAGGGAAAATCTGACAGATAATCTGACAGAAAATTGTTGGTTACAAAATCATTATGTGTGTATGCACCTTAAGTCTTCACCATATTTGCTTTGAGACAACACAGCACCTATCCCTACATATGATGCATCTGTCTGCATGACAAATTCATTTTTAAAGTCAGGTGTCATCAAAATTGGTAGGGTATACAATGCTACCTTCAATGTCTGAAAAGCCATTTCTGCCTCAGGATTCCACTTAACCATAACTGTTTAATTTTGATAAGGCCAGTCACAGGGACAGCAATGGTGGCAAAATTGGGTATAAATCTTATATAGTACCCTGTGATTCCTAAGTAAGCTCTCAAATGCTTCTTATTTAGGAGTTGTGGCTGAATTTGTATATTAAGCTGGGGTATTAGCAAACCTCTGCCTATGGTGTATGCGAGATACTTCACCTCTTCCATCCCTAAGCGTCACATTTTGGGGTAAACTGTCAATCCTGCCTCCCGGATGGAGTCCAACACTGCTTGTACCATGGGTAAGAGAGACTGCCAATCAGGACTATAGATGACTACATACTATTTATGGGGTCTTAGAATTTTATCCACCATCTTCTTAAAGGAGGCAGGAGCCCCATGTAACCCAAACGGCAACATCTTATATTGGAACAGATCCTTCGGTGTAGAAAAAGCTGTCTTTTCTATTGCATTACCTGTCAATGGCACTTGCTAGTACGCTTTGATTACGTTTAGTGTTATTTCATTCCATGCCTTTCCCAGCCACTCAATAAGCTCATTCACACGAGGCATTGGGTAGGCATCAAACTTAGAAACACTATTCAATTTATGAAAATCATTGCAGAAGTGTAAGCTCCCATCAGATTATGGAATAAGTACGATGGGATTTGACCACTCACTATGTGACTCTTCAATGTGTCTAATTCCAACATTTTAAAAATTTCTTTAGACACCGATTCCCTTTGGGCTTCTGGTATTCTATAGAGTTTTAGGTTAACCTTAACCCCTGATTCAGTGATTTGGCATGTTTAATGACTGTTGTTTTACCAGGTATGTCAGAAAACAAATCTCTGTTTCTTATCAGAAAGTCTTTAGCCACATGCTGTTGAATAGTTGAGAGGATTTTGGCTAATGTTACTTTGGGAGCCAAAGGTACTGCGGTTACTGGAGGGCCCGAAGTGGCTGACAGAGCTAGTCTATCCTTTCAAGGTATTATAAGATTTACATGGAAGACCTGTTCTGGCTTTCTTTTTCCAGCCTGGTACACCTTATAATTAAGCTCACCCACTTTTAAATTTACCTTCTACCATGGGAACCAAAATATGCCCTCTGTCCCCAGAAGCAAAAGTGCGTAATTGGGCATTTTTAGTGCTCTCTCCTTATCTGCACCACTGCAACTCTTCTTTCCAGCATCTGAGATTTATGCTCAATTACAGTTTTATAAGGACTGGTTTGGATTGCCCCTCCTATGTCTCTTTTGCAATATCCAGCAATCACCTTGGGTCTATCCCATGCAGCAAATCTAAAGGCAAGAACCCTGTGGAAGATTGTGGATCCTCTCTAATGGCCATCAATAAATAGGGTAACAAATAATCCCAATCTTTCCCATCTTTATTCAACACTTTCTTTAGCATAGTCTTTAGTTTCATTAATCCTCTCTACTAAACCATCAGTCTGAGGGTGATACACAGAGGTCCTTAGCTGAGTAACCTTAAACAGATGACACAACTATTTTATGATTCTTGACATACAGTAAATGATCAGTTAGGATTGCTTTAGGTATTCCTACCCTGCTATGACATGTACTAGTTCCCTAGCAGTTGTCTTTGTTGACATATTATGCAATGGTATCTCTTCTGGGTATGTTGTAGCATAATCCATTACAACCAAAATATACTGATGAGCCTGGGCAGACTTTATTAGCAGTTCAACCAAATCCATAGCTATTCTTTGAAACTGAACCTCAATAATGGATAACAGGACAAGCAATCTTCTATAATGTGGCCTGGGAGCATGATACTGACATGCAGGGCAGAATGCACAGTACTCAGATACATCTCTATGGACCTCTAGCCAGAAAAACAGCTATAATATTCAGAAGTTTTTTTCTACCCCTAGATGTCCTGCTGTTCTTCTATATGTCTTAGGAACTATCAATAGTTCAAAATATCATCTCCTTTCTTGGACACTTGGTACGACAGATCTTGATGCACAGTACTGCGGCTGCCATGTGAGGGTATGACAACCTACTGTCAGGCTCAACTGGGTTTCCATCAGACACATTTACATTCTCTCTAGCTATTACTAGATTAGGTTCTTATAACTGTTCTATAGCAAAAATCTCTTTTCTTTGAGATCAAGTGTACAGTCCACTGGTGCAGCAATATTTTCTACTTCAGTAGGAGGTACATAATGCTGTAACCCACTGATGCGCTTGTCATTCTCTGACTCAATCATGGAGGAAAAAGGGAACACTTCAGTTACATCAGTTACTTTATCAAACAGGTCTGGGTTATTTACTTCTGTAACCAATTGGGTTTCCCACAGCTTCCAGAACCCGGGAAAAACCTCTCCCAAATATAGCATCAAACACCAAATAAGGAATTAATCCTACAGTGACTACAGTGGGACCACACTGTGTTTCTATGTTCACTTCAGCAGTATCATAATGCAGAGTATCCCCATGTATACAGGTTACGCCAACAGTTTTCCCCTGACGTTTTGACGTTTCACCAACTTGACTTTTACAAGAGTAACTTAGCTACCAGAATCTAACAGAGCCTCTGCCCGTTTCACTTCTATACATTTCTTTATCTGGCTCATCCTTTTGGTCTGCAGTGCAGGCTAGCCGAGCAAAGAAAGATACTCTGCAATTCACATAATCAGTATCACATTGCATAGGTTCAGAGGTAAGTGGACAATTAGCAGCAACATGGACCAAGCCACCACATCTAAAACATCTGATCCTATTTTTATCAAGTCTTATACAAGGCAGGAACCTTCCTAGTACAGCTGGCTAATCTCCAGGTTCCAAGCCTACAGTCTCTGGATGTTTAAGTTCATTCCACCGCCCTGCATCCTTTTCCACTGGAACAGTTTTACCAGAAGTCCTGGAGATCGCCGTTGAGGGGCCTAGGGGCCATTAGGGTACACTCAACAGTTCTTCAGATGCCACATACAGTCAGGTGCATAAATATTGGGAAATTGACAGAATTTTCATATTTTGGCCTCTATTCACCACCACAATGGCTTTGAAATGGAACAAACAAGATGTGCTTTAACTGCAGACTTTCAGATTTAATTTGAGGGTAATTACATCCAAGTCATGTGAACGGTGTAGGAATTACAACGGTTCCTATATGTGCCTCCCACTTTTTAAGGGGCCAAAAGTAATGGGACTATCAACTCAAAAGCTATTTCATGGACAGGTGTGGACTATTCCCTCATTATTGCATTATCAATTAAGCAGGTAAAAGGTGTTGAGTTGATTCTAGGTGTGACATTTGCATTTGGAATCAGTTGCTGTTGACTATCAATATGAGATCCAAAGAGCTGTCACTATCAGTGAAGCAAGCCATCATTAGGCTGAAAATTCAAAACAAACCCATCAGAGAGATAGCAAAAACATTAGGTGTGGCCAAATCAACTGTTTGGAACATTATTAAAAAGAAAGAACGGACCGGAGAGCACAGCAACACCAAAAGACTTGGAAGACCACGGAAAAGAACTGTGGTGGATGACAGAAGAATTATTTCCCTGGTGAAGAAAAAACCCTTCACAACAGTTGGCCAAATCAAGAACACTCTCCAGGAGGTAGGTATATATGTGTCAAAGTCAACAATCAAAAGAAGGCTTCACAAGAGTGAATATAGAGGGTTCAACACAAGATGTAAACCATTGGTGAGTCACAAAAACAGGAAGACCAGATTAGAGTTTGCCAAACAACATCTAAAAAAGCCATTACAGTTCTGGAACAACATCCTATGGACAGATGAGACAAAGATCAACTTGTACCAGAGTGATGGGAAGAAAGAGTATGGAGAAGGAAAGGAACTGCTCATGATCCAAAACATACCACCTCATCAATGAAGCATGGTGGTGGTAGTGTCATGGCGTGGGCATGTATGGCTGTCAATGGAACTAGTCCCCTTGTATTTATTGATGATGTGACTGCTGACAAAAGCAGCAGAATGAATTCTGAAGTGTTTCGGGCAATATTATATGCTCATATTCAGTCAAATGCTTCAGAACTCATTGGACGGAGCTTCACAGTGCAGATGGACAGTGACGCGAAGCATACTGCAAAAGCAACCGAAGAGTTTTTTAAGGCTAAAAAGTGGAATGTTATGCAATGGCCAAGTCAATCCCCTGACCTGAATCCGATTGAGCATGCATTTCACTTGATGAAGACAAAACTGAAGGGAAAATGCCCCAAGAACAAGCAGGAACTGAAGACATTTGCAGTAGAGGCCTAGCAGAGCATCACCAGGGATGAAACCCAGCATCTGGTGATGTCTATGCGTTCTAGACTTCAGGCTGTAATTGCCTGCAAAGGATTTGCAACAAAGTATTCAAAAGTGAAAGTTAGATTTAGGATTGTTTAGTTTATCCCATTACTTTTGGCCCCTTAAAAAGTGGGAGGCACATATAGAAACCATTGTAATTCCTACACCGTTCACCTGATTTGGATGTAATTACCCTCAAATTAAATCTGAAAGTCTGCAGTTAAAGCACATCTTGTTTGTTTCATTTCAAAGCCATTGTGGTGGTGAATAGAGGCCAAAATATGAAAATTCTGTCAATGTCCCAATATTTATGCACCTGACTGTAGCTCTCCCCCATTTCCACAATCTGATCTGCGGTTTTCGAATCCCCGCAGCTCACCCACTTGCACAGAACTGCAGACAGGGACCGTAGATTTTGGTCCATAGCTGCCCTTTCCACGATCTGATGAGCTTGTTGTGCTGGATCAGACATTGTGACTTCAAAACAAGTTAAAATTTCAGTTTTAGTTTGTCATAGTCCTTGGCATCAGTAAGACTCAAGTCAAAATATGCCTTTCCAGGGTGCTCTGGCAGGAAGGGTGCCAAAAGACCTGCCCACTGACTTATGGGAAAACTTCTCTCTCTCAGCAGTTCTTTGAAATGTTTTTATATAGGCTTCAACATCATCATGTTTTTGTCATCTTTTGTCCAGGGCCTTGGTACAAGTAAGTGCAGGTAGTTTTATTTGATAGCACAAAATAAACAAAAAATTAAAATAAATTCTACCCTCCCCGGCTCCAACTAACAGAGAATTCTCTCTCTCAGGCTGGAAGGACCTAGGGGTATATTTACTAAAGGTCCATTTTGGGGTTTTGGTATATTTGTAGACGATTTTCATTAGATTTTGCAGGGGCAGTCCCTTCAATGTGTTTGAAATTAAGTGACCACCTGTCACCCCTCCCACACCTGTCAGCGGCAGCAGCCTGTGTCTCCCCAACCCAACACACGACGCTGTGTGCTGGGCTGCAGTGAGAATAGGGGGGCTGCTACCACTGATCAGCAACAGCAATCTCCTCCAGCGGTGTGGGGGAGGGGTGCTGTGGTGCCCTATTTGCTTCACGGCGCAGCAAATATTGTTTCTAATTTTTTATTTTACATTAGGCCGAGCCCTACAAAATAAACAGGTCCCCGCACATCTCTCTACGGGGTTGGGTATGAAATCCTGGCTGTCAGGATGCCGCTGTTCAGAATCCCGACACCCATAGGATCGCATAGTAAGTATTTTCCCTACCCCTACCCTAACCTCTACCCTAACCAACTGTCCCCAGTGCCTAAACCTAACCTCCCCCCTAGTGCCTAAACCTAACCTCCCCCTCCCTGCACCCTAAACCTAACACCCTCTCCCCAGTGCTTAAACCTATCCCTGCCCCTAGCTCCCAAACCTATCCCCCCCCTTCCCCACACCCTAATCCTAACACTCCCTCCCCGGTGCCTAACCCTAACCGTCCCTCTAATGCCTAATCCTAACCCTGCTAGCTAACACTAATCTCCCCATAACACCCCGATACTTACCTTCGGGATGCTGACGGTTGGAATACTGTTGCCGGGATTTCGACCTGTTGGGATTTTGGCGTCGGTATTTAGACCGTGCGAGATGCCGACTACATCCCTTCTCTACGGCCCTTGTACATTCGGGGGATAATTAATAAATGCCGGTAGTATTTGATAACTAGGCCCTTGACAACAGGAAAGCCTAGCAGGAAGATTAGGTTTTATTTCTGTATCATTATGTTAAAGTATTTCATTTACTTTCCCATTACCCACTTCAGTTTGTGCTACTGACAGGGCAAAATACCAGTACAAATCGCACAATGATACAGACAACACAAGTCTATTGTCATCATTATATTTGCAGAAAATGAAGGAGCGCCCGGCTCTGCGGCGCCATCTGACACTGTGTTTCAGTGAAACTCTCACTATGGGGTATATTTACTAAAGTCCGGGTTTTCAGAAGTGGAGATGTTGCCCATAGCAACCAATCAGATTTAATCTATGATCTTCTAGAAGGTGCTAGATAAATGTTAGGCAGAATCTGATTGGTTGCTATGGGCAACATCTCCACTTCTAAAAACTCACACTTCAGTAAATATACCCCTATGTGTTCCGAACAGTTACCCTATGCCATATATTGGTGTGAAATATAATTTCAGTAAAAGATGTTTTTGGACTAAACCTATGGAAGAAAATATTCCCACCCTAATATTTGAAACAAAACAGATCACATACAATGTAATAACATAACATGCATAGTAGAATTAAATGAGGAAAGTTGGCACATGGTGATTATTGTATAAAACTCAATGACCGTATACAACAATAGACTAACACAGTCCTGACATAACACATTGGAGGTATCCTGTTGTTCTGCATTTACAATAGACTTCAGCTCTCCAACAACTGCAGGGCCGGGAGATTTTCATGCAGTGTTTATAAATGTAGAACGCTCTCTGCAGAAGAGACATTTTCCTGGTCGCCGTGATGGCGCGAAGCAGCCTTTTCATTCTTAGGAAGAACGTATGTAATAAATGGACGCCAGAAAATCAGCACGGATGAAGAATTTTCCCAAAGAAATTCTCAAGCTCTTCATATTACATCCCCCAGAGGACTTCATTCGATTGTCTGATACCTGTCCTCATTTACAGTAACTCTTGTTGATTACCTTGCGTGATCTATCTTGCATATATTTATGTATTTATGCCACCAGGTGGGAATTCTCAACCTTTTTCCTGTGCTCCTCCCCCATCATACACAAAAATATCCAAATATGACAACTTTTCTCCCTATAGCTACAGTAATAAAGCTACTAGTACTAGTTATGCCCCAGATTTCTTCCCCCATGTATTCCATGCCTGTACTGTGCATTTGGCAGTCATGTGACAGAGAATGATGCCTGTCAGTGGTCAGCCCATCTCACAGCCCGCCTACCTTAAGCAGCCCACTATAGGACGGCCCATCCTTATGGCAGCCAATGAATTTGCTCATCTCTCTCTACTGCATGAACTCTGACTGGTCAAAAGTTTGAAGCGGAGGCAGATTATACTCATTCAATTGCTGGGTACAGAAGTGACATCTTGTAGATTAGCTGTGATGTCATTGTGGGGTCAGAATCTCAGCATCACTCAGGACAGATTTTAGGGGGTAAATTTACTAAGATGGGAGTTCTATTAGGAAGAGATGTTGCCCATAGCAACCAATCAGATTCCAGGTATTATCTTCTAGAAGGTGCTAGATAAATGAGAAGTAGAATCTGATTGTTTGCTATGGGCAATATCGCTTCTTAAATAGAACTCCCATCTTAGTAAATGTACCCCCTGGTATTTATTGGGGACATTTTTTTAAATTTATTATGCAACATTATTGTGGCCATGTACATGCTGGTATTTGTAGTTCTGTAAGCATAAGCTTTTGATAATAGTCCGAGGACGTAGCATTGGATAATCAACATGAACATCGGTCATCTGAGTAACCCTCAGATTACTCTGGATGGCAGGGAAATTCACACTCCAGATCTGTACATGTGCATGGGATCTAAAAACATCGGAGAGGTACGTAAACATCGGGTTTACGCACATCTCTGAATTAGGCCCCTGACTCAGAGCTGCACGCTAATTCACATACGACTCCGTCTTTCTCCGCAGCGCAACTGCTTCTGTAAGCTAACACTGCAGCCACTGGCATTCATACAGAGATACCCACCAGCTGTGGCACTAATTCGCCGCTTTGCATGGCCGGCGGTTCAAATCCCGACAGCGGAATCCCGGCAGGGGTGAAGATCCCGAAGCTAAAAAAAGTAAGTGCAACTAACCCTATTCTACCCCCTAACCCTCCTTTAGAGGTGCCTAACCGTAACCTCACCCCCAAGTGCCTAACCCCCCTCTAAGTGCCTAAACCTAACCCCTCCATCCCCGCAGCCTAAACCTAAGTCTCCCGGGGGGGGGGGTGCCTAACCCTAACCTTCCCACGGGGTTGCCTAACCCTATCCCTCACTTACCCTAGCCTAACCCTCCCAGGGGGTTGCCTAACCCTAAGTCCACCCCGGGAGCCCCTAACCTAGCCCTCCCCCTCCCCGCGGCTGTCCGTGCCTGGCTTACGTTCAATCGGTATGCCGGGTGTAGGTCTAATGACAGGTGTCTGGATTTTGACACCTGTCATTAGTACCTTGCCAGGATTTGACAGTCGGGAAGATGGCAGTCGGCATTGCGACTGTCGTCTTCCTGGCTGTAACCCGTATTAAGACACACTATTGGCCGCACATCGGTCGAACCATAATAGAAGGTTGTTTCTGACGGACATCCTTCTTTTAATTTTGTTAAGTAGTCTCTCTGGTACCTCCAGAGGTCGGCGTCCCTAGGCAGCTACCTAATGGTAATGCCAGCCCTGCCAGGAGTGGCCCAGTGCAATTCAGTATTGTCTATGTGAGGGGCGTATTAAGAGAGGAGGGGACCCGTGTGTGTTTCCCCTCCGGGGACCCCTCCTCTCTCCCTGGAGGCCGGCAGCATACTGGCCACAGCAGTTGACTCTGGGCACTAGTCAGTGCCCAGAGTCTACTGAGCATGCGCCATTTTCCTGGTGATTTCCCCGCTGCGCATGCGCAAAACGCCAGGAAAATGGCGAGACGGCTCACTTGTCACAATCACCTTTTTTTATAGTAATTGTTTAGCAGCAGTTTGCCGTGCAGTTGGGCAAATCACAGCTGGATCATGGAGAGTTTATTATCCAAGCACGTAGTAAATTGCACAATTTACATACTGCACATCGGATAACAAGAAAACCTCTTAGTATTATACTGCTAAGTATCATGGGTGGGACAGAAGACCCCAGATATTTACATTTATAGTACATTTGACAATACCTCCCAATGAACTTTTGGGCATCTTGTACATTTTTTCTATACAGTTTTCCTGCAAATGTCAGCTCATCTGTTTCATGAAGAATAAGAAACACAATAAACAATGTTCCACGCTGGATCAGACAGATCCACCACGCGTGTTTATCTCTCTGAGTAATGGTGGTGTCATCATTATTTTGTAGAGATAAAGAACAGAACATTGGAATTACAGCTGACCAGTCGCATCAGTAAATTACATCACTGGGAGCTGGCAGCAGCTTTTCCAAAACCCATTATTTATCATGCAACTGGGCCACTGAAGTGCTGTGTATATCTGTGGTGCGTTTGGTATATAAAGTGATTTATAAAACACAGTGCATTGGCATGTAATTGCCGTGTCTGCTCATGAATGCCAGGTTTGGGGTAATATAAATGTGATTTATTTGCAAAATGGCAGCTGTTGTTCCCGGACTGCACCTGACTATAGAAATAAACCTTCATTCACGTCTTTAAAGGGTTAAAATTGTAATGATTTGCTTCTCTTGTGCTTGCACAGAGCACAAACCAGGTCATTTCTAACTCCTTTTAACGTCATGATAAATTAAGGCATTTGTAAGCAACAGTGACGTGCGATGAGGTAAATGGCTGGGGAGGCACTGGCTAGTATCAGAACAGTGACGTGCCGTGAGGTAAATGGCTGGGGAGGCAATGGCTAGTATCAGAGCCAGATGTACACATACATATATGATCCTGAGGGTACATGTGGGCATTATAGTGCAGCAGTATATAGTGCTGGAAATTTGCTGTGTTGTTGATCTGGGATGTGCGGAAAAGGCAGACAGGTGAGGCAGTGCCTCACCTGCCATACACTTTTTACTTCAGAGTTTTGACTATAAAAATTATTAGAATAATACAAAGAAGATATTGATAGTATTTTCTTAACATTTTTCTTATAATTTTTATAGTCAAAACTCTGGAGTATACTGTACCTAAGTATAACAGGAGAGGCACTGCCTCACCTCACCGCACATCACTGGTGAGCAATGAAAGAAAACGTAATCCTTGTAAAATCATATTGCTGGCTACTACAAATTAATAAAATAACTCTTTATATTTAAAATAGGACTTATGTATGATATTGCCCAGAAAAAAAAACTGTTGCTGCCATTTGACAGATCCATTGAGCATAACTAGCCATAATTATACCGCTTTTATACCGACATTCCGGGTCTGCCCCAGAGGATGGAACAGGGGGCCTGATTCAGACCCGGTCGCAAGCGCTGTCCGCTTGCAACCGGGTCCATGGTGGGCCAGTCCCCTTTTACACCAAGGAGCTACCCGGGTTAACCCTACAATAACACGGGTTTTAGCTCTGGTGTAAAAGGAGTATAAGTAACATTTCTAAACATGGAAATATAAAGCACAGGGCCTGATTCAGACCCGCTCGCGAGCGCTGAGCGCTCGCAAGCGGGTCGATGGACCCTAGTGCGCATGCGCACGACGGAGGAAGCTCCGTCGTGCGCATGCGCGAGACCCGAATAGCGACGGCCAAGCCGTCGCTATGGGTCTCGTACCAAAGGGGGCGTGATGTCGATGGTGAGTGACAGCACGCCCCCTTTGGTGGGCGTGCCAGGGGCGTGGCTGCCCAGACGGAGGCGTTCCCATGGGAACGCCTACCGTCTGGGGCCGGCCCCACTGACATCACTAGTGATGTCAGTGGGATGCTTTTGGCTCTGATAGAGCCAAAAGCACTCCTGGGCTTGCGGCAACGAGACCCTACCGAAGGGTCTCGTCGCAAGCCCGATGGTCGCAATGGTCTTGACCATCGTGACCATCTTTATGGCCGCTCCAATATTAGGTAGGACGGTCCAGCTCTGAATCAGGCCCTGAGTCCACGGTTTGTTTCCATGGTTATAGGTGCTGCTTAGAATGGTCAGGACTTCACAGCCAAAAGGAGGCAACAGTGTGTGTCTGAGACTTCAAACTGCAGTTTCAGGCAGGTCCAATTTACAGTATCAGAAGTTATTCTCATTAAATTATAGCACATTACATAGTGATAGTGGGGCAGCACAGATGGTGTAATGGTTAGCATTACTGCCTCACAGCACTGAAGTCATGGGTTCGATTCCCACCACGGCCCTACCTGTGCGGAGTTTGTATATTCTCCCTGTGCTTGCGTGGGTTTCCTCCGGGTACTCCGGTTTCCTCCCACACGCCAAAATATACTGGTAGGTTAATTGGCTCCCAACAAAAATTAACCCTAGTGTGTATATGTGTGATAGGGAACATGGATTGTAAGCTCCACTGGGGCAGTGACTGGTGTGAGTGGCCAAATATTCTTTGTAAAGCGCTGAGGAATATGGGCCTGATTCAGAGCCGCTCGTTCGCTCAGAGCGATGTTCGCACAACTGCGCATGCGTATGGGTTGTAATACGCATGCGCGAACCAGTCATTGCAGTCGGAAATTGTGTGCTCACAAAATAGCGAGTGCCTGCTAATTTGAGTGACAGAATGAGGCGTTTGTGGGTGGTAACAGGAGAAGGTGCTTGAAAACGGGGAGTGGAGATCCGAACGCAGGCGTGCCAAACGGTCAAAACAGGCGTTTTAAGGGTGTGCATAATTAACAAAGCAGCGTCATCGACCACGTCACTTGGTTGTCTTTTAGCCTGAACTGCTCGCATGATTGCGGTAGGAAAATGCTACCACAAGCACTGCGAGCAGTTCAGACGCCTTTCGATGTACTCGATTAATCTAATAAATAGTGGAGATGACGTAGGATGCGAGCGGCCAGGGGGCGTTTTTTTAAAAATAGCGAGTGCATGTTTCATTCGCTCATTCAGACATAGAGGCGTCAACAGACCGCAAAGAGCGAGCGCTCAATTTAAATAGCCAGCCCCTTTTTCTAAATGAGCGAGCGCAAATAGCGTTCGGCTCTGAATCAGGCCCTATGTGTGCACTATATAAATAACTGGTAATAAATAATAAATAAAATAATTAATTAATTAAGCATCATCATTTGCGAGTAGTTACCCTTTAAGAGATCACTGTGCTGATGGGTGTTGTGGAAAAGTGATGGGTGTTCCTGGCAGTGACTTGGTGGCTAGAAATGAACGCAAAGATGGTCCGTTCAGTGGGTGTATTATGGGAGTGTCGCAGGCGTATCAAGGCAAGCGGCTGCATTCACAGACGCACACACCCACAAGCATAGGAGACCATTGTCAGACAGAGAAACCGCACCTGCAGTAGGGCTTGTGCAATGTTTTATGGTACGACCGATGGTGGCGTGTAAGGAGACACCAATTGGTACTATTGGGTGCATGGGCGCTAAAACTAGGCGTTTCAGTCCTTGCATAATTTAGCTGCACAACTTTGGTGTCCTAGGATGAGGGACATTGCGCACGATGAAGGCTTCGCGGAAAGGGGGCGGAGCTTCGTGGAAAGGGACGGAGCCTCACGGCATCCCTGGTCGCATTACTGTGGGGGCGTGCCCAGCACTCTCCGAGCTGCTGGGCTTTCCCCGAGGCTCCCCCTAGACCAGGGATGGGGAACCTCAGGCCCGAGCGCCATACAAGGCCCCCAGAATCATTTGGTATGGCCCTTAGAGCTTTTTTCTGCTAGCCTCATATGGCTAGCAGGGTGCCTAGAATGGCACTCTGCAGCCAGAATCTATGAAGCAGTGCCGTCCTCCGGGCATTGCTGTAATCACCGGCGATTGTGATATCACATAGAGGGTTGTGGCCTGCACTGGGCCCGAGAATAATGTTATGTATATCTAAATGGCCCTCGGCAGAAAAAAGTTTCCCCACCCCTGTCCTACACTATGAATAGATGCTGTGTGCATGCATCTATTCTCTCACTGCTTACTCGTTGCAGTGGAGTGTGCTCCCCCCAAGTCCCCCCACCACCACCGCTGGACACTGGTGGGACAGCGGGTCAGTCACAGAAAAACGGGACTGTCCCGCTGAATGTGGGACAGTTGGGAGGTATGACATGAGAGATGGAGTTTGTAGGCCATTTGCATAAACTCACAGATGGGCGACCGCCAATAGATGCCGCTGCCTTCGTATTTGTGTGTGACCTAAAATCATACCCTTAATCCAAAAATTTAGATTTTTATTTTTTATATGAATCATGATAATTAAACACCTTGTTCAGCCCTGGCATGCTCTGCCAGCCTGCCAGCCTGAATGCTGTATTGGAGCTGCAGTAATGGTGCCACAACCTTAAATGATGGTCAGTTCAATTCATACATTGGTTCAACACTTTACTAAATGTTCAAAGTTAAATTAATCATATAAGAATTATAGAAATAATATATAAAATATGCTGTTCAATGAGACCCTGATTCCTCTGCATCTTTGTGGAAAAGTAAGTATCACCTTCATAGGAGGGGGGGGGGTTTATGGTTGCCTGGAAACCCCCCTCCCTAGCCCATCATGATGACCACAATAGAAATAGCTTACTGTATAATACCCCTTTTCCACCAAAATCCTGGGTCTGTCCTGGGATTTGGAAGCTGAGTCGGACTCAGGGTTTACCCCATTCCCATTGCGGATATTCCCTGGTTGGCGCCATTCACACTCCACACTGATGCAGTGCCGGCGCTTGGAGATGATGTCATCACCAAGCGCCGGAAACGGCAGCTCTCCCCTGAATGCCAGACCGGAGTGGACTGGCGACCAGTGGAGGGGGTCCTACCCAGGGGGCAGTTCTTTCGGGAGGCTGTGATGTCACAGCTGTCACCGTGGAGACGGACAGGGAGAGATTACAGCCTCCCTGTATGAGGTGGGGATGGGGTAAAAACCGGACCGCTCCGGACTAAACTGGGAGGCTGTAATCTCTCCCTCCCCGGTGACAGCTGTCACAGGCAGCTTCCGAATAGCACCTAATCAGCATGCTGGAAACAGGTCCCAGGTCGAAAAACACAGGTTACCCGTTTCCACTGACCCTGACCAGGGTTTTACCCGCTTAAAACCCTGCTCTAGAGCTGTAAACCGGACTGACATGCCCCGGGGCACTTAAAAAAGTGGGCTACTTCCCCTCTTGTCAGCAACACCCCTCTGGCTGTGACAGATGAGCGCCTCCTATGCGAGTCGCTCCCCCTGCACCTCCATGAGACAGCTAAAAGAAAATGAGGCTTTCCAGTTCTCACAGTATTTGGTTCAAATAGCTTTGGGTGCTGGGGTGCAAATAGACGGTTAATCTATTTGGGCAGTGAGGGTGGGAATGATCTGACGGATGCTTATAATGTTACGTAATAGTTTTATAGTAAATATGTCAAAATAGGCCAAGATCAGTATAGGGTTGCAATGCAAGATAGACAAAATTGAGAAACCACAGATAGATTAATTAAGAAGATGAAAATAAATGAGGTACAGAGATGGTAATAGCATGAGAGGTATTAAGGGGGGTATCCACTTAGCGATTTAAGCAAGCGATTGCACAATAATGGCATCGTTATCGTGCAATCACTTGCAAATCGTGCATGCATCGCCTCAGGTTTAGGTCGGAAATGACCAGCGATGCGCGTGCCCGCTGGTCGTTTCCGACATCTATCATCGCTCATACATGCTGGTCAACCTGACGATCCCGTCAGGTTCAGCATGTGCAGGGATGATGGATGTGCCTGGACAGAACGTGTGAACGTTCAGTGTAGGCACATCAATAGACATGGAAACGAGAGCACGACTGCAATGTCATAATCGTGCTGTCATAATCGTGCTGTCGTTTCCATGTCTACTAGTGGATACGCGGCTTTAGTTAGCTGCTCCCAGCAGGGGTGTTGGGTGTCAGTGGGTGCAGACAATGTTCAGGTCTCTGTGGCTGTAGCCTTTGGTACACAGTATATAAACTGTATAAAGGAGACTGATTCCTCCTGCTCTGATGGATTTATTAGGAGAGCTGCTCTTGCTGGGGCCAAAGGTGCGACATATCTGCCTGTTACTGAGGAATCTGTTATATCAGCTCATTAGGACCAAGAAGAATCCTCCCTCCAGTCTCTCAACCTCTCCTCCTGGTGTGCAGGCTGTAAATTTCTGTTATCAAAACAGTAGCAGCCCTTATCTCCCACCTTCAGGACTCTCTCCCCCACTATGCCCATTTGTTTCTCCCTTTGCTCTGCACTATTTTGAGCTGTGTGTGCTGTCAGGCTACAGTGGGAAAGTTGCCACTTTTACTACTTTACCTTATAGCTCTCACATGCCATCAGATCGGCATCTGCAGCTGTGTTCACGCTGCGTGCATGGATGGATCACTGTGCCTGTGCGGAGCAGAGGGTGAGGGGAAGGCAGGAGAGCATTGTAGTCTCTGTTGTCTCCTCCCCTTCCCCTGTCATGTGGAGCGCTCGATGGTGTCAATACTGTACAGGAAGCGCTGCTGATTGGTCAGAGAGGGCGTCTGCTCCCAGCAGCAGCGTGTCGCTCTCAGCTGACTTTCCTGGCCTGGCTGTAACCCTTCCGCTTCATCATCACTGAAATGACAGACGGACTCCTAGACAAATAGGTAGAAGTCCGGAGCCATTTGAAATAAAACAAAAACACAGCTTCCGCAGGGGGCCCACTGAGAGAGGGGGCCCGGGGGTACTCGCCCCCTATGCCCCCCCCCTTAATCCGGCTCTGGACATGGCAATAACCTGGGTAGTTTGGCCAGTGGAAAACGGGTATTATACTAAAGCTGCATGTTTTTTAAGATCCCCTCAGTGTCACAAATTAAATAATTAGCACTATAGTACCTGTTGATCCTTGAAAATGTGTCAGCCAGTAATGAACATACTTGTGCACCAGCTAGGAGATCTGGAAAACATCCACTGCTAGGGATGCACTGATATAGACCATCTATAGCGTCAATTATTAATGCTGTATAATAATACTCTATCCAGTACATAAGGAGACCAATCTGTACATTTACGTCCAGGCCAGTGCAAGATCCTTTCTATGCCCCCCCAGATTCCCGAACTTAATTATCTGGAATAGTGCCCATTTCTGAAATAAAAACATTCAACTCAGACAGAATGGCCTTACTTCCGAATATAATGGCGTACTGTGATTGCTGGTCCCAGTGCTTATAGTTCTAGAGAGTAGGAACTAACCCCAACCTCCCCCCCCTGGCACTTATTTAATAAAGGGACTGCGTGCGTCACAAAAAGGGGTGTGGTCTCAAAAAGAAAGAGGCGTGGTCACACAATAGTATCACTAATTCAAAGTACACCACACAGTAGCACAACCTTATTCACATTACGTTGCACATAGGCCCTCATTCAGAGGCGGTCGCAAGAAGCGATCGCTCTCTCTGAATGAGGGCGGGCGCTTCTTTTTTTTGTGCAGCCTCCTGGTCGCTAGCTAAACTGTGGGTTACCACCCACAGCTTAGCGACCGACCAGGGTGATGGTCGCGATGGTCAAGACCATCGCGACCATCAGGGCTTGCAACGAGACCCTAAGGTTGGGTCTCGGCACTCGCAAGCCCCAGGGAGCATCCTGCTGATCGAGCAGGAAGCTCCCCACTGACATCAACATCGACAACCGGCCCTTTTGTAGTGAGCTCCAGAGCGAGAGACTTTCTCTCTCGCTCCGGGGTTTGCGCATGCGCAGTGCGGCCGCTGCGCGTGCACAGGACCAAAACATCGACCCAGTTGCGAGCGCACAGTGCTTGTGACCGGGTCTGAATGAGGTCCGTAGTGCCCCTGATTCACATTACACCACATAGTAGTGTCCCTTATTCATGTTATTACACACATGGGCATCACAGACGCTATAATGATTAGCATTACTGCCTCACAGCACTGAGGTCGTTGGTTCGATTCCCACCATGGCCCTAACTGTGCAGAGTTTGTATATTCTCCCTGTGCTTGCGTGGGTTTCCTCCGGGTGCTCTTGTTTCCTCCCACACTCCAAAAATATACTAGTAGATTAATTGGCTCCCACCAAAAATTAACCATAGTTTGTATGTGTGTGTACATGTGGTAGGGCATATAGATTGTAAGCTCCACTGGGGCAGGGATTGATGTGAGTGGCCAAATATGCTCTGTAAAGCGCTGCGGAATATGTGTGCGCTATATAAATAACTGGTAATAAATAAATAAATAAATTACACACAGTAATGCCCCTTATACACAATGCCCACATTAATGCCCTTTATACACAATGCCCACAGTAGTAGTGCCTCTAATACACAATGCCCACAGTAGTAGTGCCCCTTATACAATGCCCACTGGAGTAGTGCCTCTTACACATAATGGGCCTGATTCAGACCCACTCGCACGATGTGTATGCAAATTGCGTAGCATTAGCACGCCCAGTATTTCTTAGAGAGCAATCACATAGTGTATGCAGACATGTCCAGGAAGTGTATGCAATCATCGGTACATCGGGTACATAGGATGCTATCGCAGCGCTTGAGATTGACCATACCCTGCCACAAGCACTGCGAGCACTTCAGTGTAAAAACAAGCCAGGTGATGTGTACTATGATGCTGTCTTATAATTATGCACACCTCTAATACACCGTTGAGATGCTCAGGCACGCCTGCGTTTGCACCTTCACTCCCCCGTTTTTAATGGCCAGACCGTTACAACCTACAAACGGCTTCTCCTGTCACTCACTCTGCTGGGCTGTCTATGTGCAGCGAGCGAATGCATTGTGAACCTTAGCTAAGGTACGCACATGCGCACAATGCATGCCATCAGTATCAGTGAGAGTATGCATCTTAGCGAGCGGGTCTGAATCAGGCCAATGCCCACAGTGGTAGTGCCTCTTATGCAGAGCCCACAGTAGTTGTGCCCCCTATGCAGTACCACCAGTAGTAGTGCCCCTTATGCAGTGCACCCAGGAGTGGTGCCCCTAATACAGTGCATGCTATGCAATGCCCCCATTAGTAATACCCCAGTAGTAGGGTCCCCAGTGGTAATGCCTCCATTAGTAATGCCCCCCTGTAGTAGTGCCCCAGCAGTAATGCCCCCATTAGTAGTGGCCCCTGTAGTAGTGCCCCCAGTAGTAATTCCCCCAGTAGTAATGCCCCCTGTAGTAGTGCTCCCAGTAGTAACGCCCCCCAGTGGTAATGCCCCCAGTAGTAATGCCACCAGTGGTAATACCCCCATTAGTAGTGCCCCCATTAGTAATGCCCCCAGTGGTAATGCCTCCATTAGTAGTGCCCCCTGTAGTGGTGCCCCTTACACACAAAAAAACAATACTTACCTTAAGCCCCACTCCTGCGTCCCCCCGCTGCCGTCCATCTGGCTGCCCACTCCCCGGAACTATGGGAGAGACATCATGACATCTCTCCCATAGTGCACACTGCGGAAGCCGGAGCTCAGGAGTGAACTCCAGCCACCAGCGGCTGCTGTGGGAAAGAAGTCGGGTGCCCGCTAGTAACAAAATTTTAGCGGGCGTCCGGCATTTCCCTGTGGCATCGGGTTGACACTCTGGGTTAGGTGGGTCAGAGGACGCGGAACTGGTACCATCTCCAAATGGAGCTGACAGACGTATGTTATAGCTGGTTAAGTGCTGATTATGCCCTCTTCATGGACTGACCACACTTACTTTAAAATCAAGCATTTGAAAACTCCTCTGTAGAAATCCTGCATTTGCCACTGACCTTTTTACAGCACAACAGACAGCTGAAGCTCCACCCCCATGTTTAGGGGTGTGGTATAAGAGATAGACAGTAAAAAGGTCAACAGTGTCTAGATAGACACCAGATGTTAGACAGTCAATAGGTCGACAGGGACAAAAGGTCGACATGTAAGAAGGTCGCCATGTACAAATAGTCGACACGGTCAAAATGTTGACACAAAAACTGGTCGACACATGACCTTTTTTTTCCGAGCCCTAATCTTTACCCTAACCCTGACCCTCCCCTTGATGCCTAATCCTAACCATCGGGGTAGGTGCTTGACCCTAACCGTCCCTTCTAGAGCCTATCCCTAACCCTCCGGTTAGTGCCTAACCCTAACCATCGGGGTAAGTGCCTAACCCCCCTGGTGCCTAACCCCAACCATCAGGGTAAGAGCCTATCCCTAACCATAGGGGTAAGTGCCTAACCCTAACCGTTGGGGTAAGTGCCTAACCCTCCCTCCTGGTGCCTAACCCTAACCGTCGAGATAAGTGCCTAACCAGCGGGATAAGTGCCTAACCCTCCTGGTGCCTAACCCCAACCTTCAGGGTAAGAGCCTAACCCTAGCCATCGAGGTAAGTGCCTAACCCTCCTGGTGCCTAACCCCAACCGTCAGACTAAGAGCCTAACCCTAACCGTCGGGGTAAGTGCCTAACCTTAACCCTCCAGTAAGTGCCTAACCCAGTGGTTCCCAAACTGTGCGCTGTGGTACCTGGGGTGCATTGGAACACTTGCAGGGGTACCTTAGGTTTGTGGTCCAGCACCAAATCAAATTACTTATGGTCAATGTAATATGTGGACAAACAGAAGCACAAACCTGTCCACCTCCATATAACTGACCCTAAGAATGACAGGAAGCACAATTTACTTCACTTTACTACTTTACTACATATTTTCTGAATTTCTCAATAACAAAACTTTAGCTTAGGGGTACCGTGAAAACAATGCTGATACTCTAGGACGCCAAGGTTCAAAAAAGTTTGGGAACCACTGGCCTAACCCTCTCTTCTGTTGCCTAACCCCAACCGTCGGGGTAAGTATCTAACCCTAACCATCGGGGCTAGTGCCTAACCCTCTATCCAGGTGCCTATCCCTAACCGTTGGGGTAAGTGCCTAACCCTCTGGTAAGTGTCTAACCCTAAACCTAACCCTAAGAAACAATTATTTTTCTTAAAAAAGTATTTTTGTTGACCATTTGTACTTGTCGACCTTCTTACATGTCGACCTTTAGTGTGTTGATATTTTGTCCCCGTCTAAGTTTTTATCCCAGTCGACCTATTGACTGTCTAACATCTGGTGCCTATCTAGACCAGGGCCGGCCAATACGTTGATCGCGATCTACCAGTAGTTCTCGGAGCTCCCACCGGTAGATTACGCACAACTTCCTGCAGCAACTGGGAATGTTGGTCTCTGAAGCAAGCAGCGTGAAGAAAGGTAAGTACTGCACAGGGTATGGGGCACCAGTACTGGAGGCACAGCATAAGGGGCAGTACTAGGGACATTAGTGGGGGAACAGCATAAGGGGCACTACTAGGGGCATCACGGGGGCACTGCATAAGGGGCACTGCATAAGGGGCACTACTAGGGTACTGTTAAAGGATAACTACTGAGGGCACTGCATAAGGGGCACTACTTGGGGCACTCTATAAGGGGCACTACTGGGGTACTGTATAAGGGGCACTACTGAGGGCGCTGCATAAAGGGCATTACTGGGGGCACTGTATAAGGGGCACTACTGGGGGTACTGTATAAGGGGCACTACTGGGGCATTGTATAAGGGGCACTACAGGGGGCACTGCATAAAGGTCATTACTTATGGCACTGTATAAAGGGCACTGCAATAAGGGAACTACTGGGGGCACTGCTTAAGGTGCACTTCCGGGGGTACTGCCTAAGGGGCTCTAATACAGGGGGCATTGCATAATGGGCACAACTACAGAGGCATTGCATAAGGGGTCCTCATACAGAGGTTATTGTATAATGGGCACAACTACAGGGGCATTGCATAAGCGGCTCTAATACAGGGGGTATTGCATAATGTGCACAACTACAGGGGGAACTGCATAATGGGCGCAACTCCAGGGGGAATTTTGTATAATGGGCACTACTACTGGGGGCATTGCATAAGGGGCACTACTACTGGGGGCATTGAATAAGGGGCACTACTACAGTGGGCATTGCATATGGGGCACTACTGTGGGCATTGTGTATAAGGGGCACTACTGTTGTCACAAGCCGACGTAATGCGTGTGCAGGGCAAGGCGAACGCTAGGTGAGCACACGCTGAAACTCCTCCTACCTCCTGTCCATCATGCTGGGATCGATCTGGATTGGCTCCTGCTTCTATTTCCTCCTGGTGTGAATGCTGTTCTGATGCCGTTGGTAGCGTTTCACGTGTTTCAGGTTGTGGTCAGTCTCCTGTTGTGTTACCAGTTGAGTTCCAGTAATCCTGTCAGCCTTATTTCTTGCTTGCCATTTGTACCATCGAGGCGGCATGGTCCGCATAACATCTGCTACCTGCCACTTGTGTCATCTAGGTGGCACGGAGTGTATTCCATCTCCCAGCTGCTTGTGTCATCCTGGCGGCACACAGCGCACTCGCAGTCCTGAGTGCGCAAACCTGCGTCCAGTGGCTTGTGTCAAACCGGCGGCACAGGTCGCACCTCAGCGTCCAAAGTACACAACCCAGCGTACCATCGCTTGTGTCAACCCAGCAACATAGGCTGCACCTCAGCATCCCAAGTACGCAACTCAGCGTAGCAACGCTTGTGTCAACCTGGCGGCACAAGTTGCAAACCAGCGTCTTAAATACATCTTCTCTGTATCATCACTTGTGTCAACTCGGCAACACTAGCAATCTACATTTCTACCAGCACTCAAGGCTGCTACATGGCCCAAAGGCTGCATCTTGTTCATGGCCAGGGGCGCCGAGAGGGGGGGGGGGGAGCGGGTACAGATTACCCGGGCCCGGGGTTCCTGAGGGGCCCGGCGGGAGCCCGGGTCCGCCACCGCTCCCCCCCTCACAGCAGCCCAGCACACAGCGTGTGCTGAGCTGCAGTTGGAGACTGCTCGTGGCTGCTGAAGAGCAGCCACAGCAGTCTCCTATGCCCGTGCAGGGGAGCGATCACACTGATCACACCCCCGCTGGCTTTGCGCCGGGCTGAGGGGGCTCAGAGCACCCCCCCCCTGCAAATATTTTTTTTTTCTCAGCTAGGGGGCGTGGCCACGCCTTCCCAATTAGGCCACGCACCCTATTACCAGGGCCTGCCACGGCTCTTGGCGGGCCTGTTCATGGCCCACAGGCCGCTACCAGCCAAGGCATACCAGCCCTCAAGGTTGCTACACGGCCCAAAGGCCGATTTTTGTTCTCAGGTCACAGGCCGCTACCAGCCAAGGCATACCAGCCTTGGGATCTGATACAGGTGAATATGGTCAAGCTACAGTCATTTGAGCTGCTCTGATATCACAGGGCCTGCTTCACCAGTCCATACAGTGCATCTCTGCTTTCCTACAAGTCGCTGACAGTTTTGTTTGTGAAGCACCTCCCTCTTACAGAAGGGTTAAAGAAAATCACATGATATTAGGTACTGTATATCTTTCGTTCAGTACCCACAGTGGCTTGTTACTGTGATGTGCGGCTGTGACCAGCACTTGTGATAGGGGAACAGGACAAGTCAATGGAGGGCACTCCATTGACTTGACCTAATACGTTCACTTGCAATGAGCAGAAGTAAGTAGAGCAGGGAGCATCTAGAAAAGCACTGTGAAATGAAAAGTGGGTATGGGGTCTTTGGAAACAATTTTCCTATTCGCTTGGTTCAATATGAAAGATTATGTATAGGGCATAGAAAGGGTCGCCTCTCATTTCCCTGCCACCAGGGGTTAAAGTGGGCCAGAATGAGGCGGAAATGTGGGGGTCATCAGACCCGCTCGCGAGCGCAGGACGCTCGCAAGCGGGTCGATGGTGCCCTACTGCGCATGCGCACGACGGAGGGAGCTCCGTCGTGCACATGTGCGAGACCTGGGTAGCGACGAGATAGCCGTCGCTCCGGCTCTCGCACCAAAGGGGGCGTGCTGTTGATGTTGATTGACAGCACGCCACCTTTGGTGGGCGTGCCGGGGGCGTGGCTGCCAGATGGAGGCGTTCCCATGGGAATGCCTACCGTCTGAAGCCAGCCCCACTGACATCAGTAGTGATTTCAGTGGGAGTGATTTGGGCTCTGATAGACCGCAGGGTCTCCATCGCAAGCCCGATGATTGCGATGGTCTTGACCATCGCAACCATCATCATGGACGCTCGCTATAGCTGTGGGTGGTCACCCACAGCTATGCGAGCATCCAAGAGGCCGCTCCATTTTCATGTAGGAGGGCCCTGATTCAGAGCGAGCGCTCTGAATCAGGCCCTGTGTCTCTATTTGGAGAGACGGAACCAGTTCTGCCTGCTCCAGCCCACCTTACCCTGCCAGTCAGCCCTTCGCCACAGGGAGTTGCCGGGTGCCCGCTGAGATTTTGTTACCAGCGGGCACCCGGCTCCTTCTTTACAGGCTGCAGTTAACTCCTGAGCTCCGGCTCCCTCAGTAGAGGACCAGCCAGCGGATGGCAGTGGACGCAGGAGCGGGGCTTAAGGTAAGTATTGTGTGTTACTGTTTTTGTGCAAAGGACACTATTACTGGGGGCACTACTACTGGGGGCACTGGGGGACGTTACAATTGGGGGCACTACTACAGGGGGCACTACTAGGGGAATTACAACTGGGGGCACTAGGGGGCATTACTACCGGGGGCACTACTACAGGGGGACTACTACTGGGGGAATTACAACTGGGGGCACTAGGGGGCATTACTACTGGGGGTGCTACTACAGGGGGCAATACTACTAGGGGCACCACTACAGTGGGCATTGCATAAGGGCCACTATCAAAAACCATATTTACCAGAACTCTGGTGTAAGTCTGATGGTGCATACACATGGTCAGATTTTGTGTCAGATATGAACGATAACGATTGTAAAAATCGTTCAATCGTTCATATCTTTGTCATGTGGGGCATGCATTGATGAATGATGGGCGTTCCCGCATGTCAGATAACGATTTCTGAAATCTGATGTGTTTGCAGTCAGATTTTAACAATTTCATTAATTTTAATACTGTCAGAAATCGTTCAATCGTTCATCATTGATGAAATCGTTCAAATCGTTGTAAAAATCGTTCATCATTCATCTGACAAATCTGACCGTGTGTATGCACCATGAGTTTTTCACAATTTCTTTATTAAAAAATATATAAAAAAGTTAGTTTAAAAAAATAAAATAACAAATACAACTTTTTTGATACATAGTAAATTTTTTCCTTTTTGACGTATATTTACTATATCATAACACTCCATCGAAAATAGCAGTGAGAGGACGGCTACAGAGTGCGGGACTGTGCGCGCTCTGACTTATGATTAGACAGCAGGACTGACAGACGTGTTTGGCACATTTTCAAATCTCCCAACACAATAAGCTGAAAAGATGTCTGAAATGCAATACTGTTCCCGAAGCCCACCGCCGGCTGGAAGCCACACTGCAGACATACACCTGTAAATTAAAAAATAAATCCGCCCCAGAGTCCATGCTTATCTTCTAAAATGCAGCTGGATTATACTGGGATCAGGGTCATGTGAAAAAAGAGAACCCCCCTCTCCCTTCTCCAATCTGAAATGGTTTTATTTTCTTTTTGTAATCACCACTTTCCTGTTGCTTTTTTCACTTTCTAAAAGAAGATTTTTCTCTGCTCCCTCAGGGGTCTATTCATCATCACTTAATTTATACAAAAGCAGGTGAGAATTAACATTTTCACATACTTTTGTATAAATTGTCAGGGCCATTCATCAAGTTCAGAAAAAGCATTTTTTTTGGAACTTGGTGGTGTTACTGTACGCCCCCCGATAATCTTCACAGGCTGCCGTTTACGAGGACAGAGCGCACATCGGGGAAAGGATGTGGGGACGGGACACAGCAGCAGGGTGAGGGGAGATGGGATGGGGTAGAGCGGATACCATGGACACCGGGGAAGGATGAAGTGGACACCAGGGGGGGAGGGCACACACAGAGCGGACATCAGGGGGAGGAGAGATGCCACAGTGGACCTCGGGAGGGGGGGAAGGACACAGAGCGGAAAGCGGGGAAAGGATGCAGGGGGAGGAGAGATGATACAGAGGGCAGAGGGGTTAGCGGGGGACACAGATGGCAACGGCTGCTAGTTGGGGCTGCAACTGTGGGTGGGGGGGTACAGACACTGGCGGCGGTGCGCGGGGGAGGGGGGAATAAATAATAGCACTGCAGGCCATTCAGGGAGAGACAGGTTAGCAGGAGATATCTGTGATACTAGTGTATGGGGACAGCGGGCCATTCAGGGAGAGACAGGTTAGCAGGAGATATCTGTGATACTAGTGTATGGGGACAGCGGGCCATTCAGGGAGAGACAGGTTAGCAGGAGATATCTGTGATACTAGTGTATGGGGACAGCGGGCCATTCAGGGAGAGACAGGTTAGCAGGAGATATCTGTGATACTAGTGTATGGGGACAGCGGGCCATTCCGGGAGAGGAAGGTAAGTAGGAGATATCTGTGATACTAGTGTATGGGGACAGCGGGACATTACGGGAGAGGAAGGTAAGCAGGAGATATCTGTGATACTAGTGCACAGGTTCTCAAACTCGGTCCTCAGGACCCCAAACAGTGCGTGTTTTCTAGGTCTCCTCGCAGAATCACTAGTGAGATACTAGCTCCACCTGTGGATCTTTTAAAATGTGTCAGTGAGTAATGACTGCAGCTGTGCACCTACTGGATGACCTGGAAAACATTAACTATGTGGGGTCCTGAGGACCGAGTTTGAGAACCTCTGTACTAGTGTATGGGGACAGCGGGCCATTCCGGGAGAGGAAGGTAAGCAGGAGATATCTGTGATACTAGTGCAGTGGTCAGGGAACAGGGGTAAATTACCCCACATGGGGGAAAAATGAAATTTCTGGGGGTAATGGACGGACAGCCAGGCATGCATATGAATCATTCTATAATATAGAATGATTCATATGTATGCCCGGCTGTGCCGCAGGGAGACTCAAGCCAGACGCCCACTGAGATGTTATTACCAGCGGGCGCTCGGGTCCTTCCCTGCAGCGCCTCGTTAGCCGGAGGCTGGAGTTCTCTTCTAAACTCCAGCTTCCGCCTCTCTCCATGCGCACTATGGGAGAGAAGTCATGACATCCCTCCCATAGTTCTGAGGAGCAGCCGGGCGGACAGGATGGCGGTGGATGCAGGAGCGGGGATTAAGGTGTTTTTTTTTTTTTGTACAAGCGGCACTACAGGGGCATAACTATGGGGGCACTGCTACAGGGGCATAACTATGGGGGCACTGCTACAGGGGCATAACTGGGGGCACTACTACAGAGGCATTATATGGGGGCACTACTATATGATTCCTTCCTTTCAAATCAAGGGGGTAACGTCGGCGTATCTAAATATATTTTGGGGTAAAAGCTAAAAAAGTTCCCTGACCCCTGTACTAGTGTATGGGGACAGCGGGCCATTTCGGGAGAGACAGGTTAGCAGGAGATATCTGTGATACTAGTGTATGGGGACAGCGGGCCATTTCGGGAGAGACAGGTTAGCAGGAGATATCTGTGATACTAGTGTATGGGGACAGCGGGCCATTTCGGGAGAGACAGGTTAGCAGGAGATATCTGTGATACTAGTGTATGGGGACAGCGGGCCATTTCGGGAGAGACAGGTTAGCAGGAGATATCTGTGATACTAGTGTGTGGGGATATCTGGGATATCTCCTGCTTTACCTCCTTGATGAATGGCCCGATAACTTAATTTTCACAACTTGCTTTTGTGAAAATGAAGTGATGATGAATAGGTCCCCATAATATCCTAAAGCTTTTAGTGCATTTTACTATACTACTTGGCGCAGGACTTCTTACCTTCTTATGCCTGTAAATTCTGACTAGTCACCTGTGCTGTTAAACAACTTTTTGCTACTAATAAATAACAGTGGTGAGAGCTAAAGCGCGAACCTATTATTTCTGTTTGTTTTTATTTTACATAAAGGTGGAGTTGTCTTTATGGGCAGAAGGTTGCAGCATCATTTGAAATCTGTACTAAGGGCCTGATTCACTACGGAACGCAACTGCAAATGTAACAGCAATTATGCACACAGTTCAACTGCAATAGTATGCTATTCACTTCCATCGCAATGCCATACACAGCACTACATAAGGACGCCCACCTTACCATACCCATCAGTAATGTTTAGCAAGACTGCGAAACCATCGGTACAATCGAGTACTATCGCAGCCTCACGCACACTTGCACAAGCCCTGACCTTACTCAGAAATTGCTAACCTCATCACACACCCTATCAGGCCTCAGGCTGCGTATGGCATCGCAGTGGATAATTCATGCACGCCCCTGCAACAGCATTGAAATGCACTTGCACACATGCGTTCGCCCGACCACGTGACCCCACCGTCACCACCCACAAACGGCACTTTCTGCCAATCACTCTGCGATCAGTCTGCGTAGTCACTGCACTCGCAGAACCCCTGATCGCAGTGGCTAGTTTGCGCTCGCATGCGCAGTACGCAACAATCGGCCGATTGTGTGCGTAATCACAGTTGCGTACGCTAGTGAATTAGGCCCTAAGTGGCTGCTCATTTTACTTATTGCAAGTGATACAGGGCCTGATTCAGATGGTGGCCCAGAGCGCATGTGCATGACGGAGCTGGCTCCGTCGTGCGCATACGCGAGACCCGGATAGCGACGGGAAAGCCGTCGCTCCAGGTCTCGTACCAAAGGGGGCGTGCTGTCGATGTTGAGTGACAGCACACTCCCTTGGGTGGGCGGGCCGGGGGAGTGACTGCCCAAACAGAGGCGTTCCCATGTGAACGCCTCCGTTTGGGGCCGGCCCCACTGACATCACGAGTGATGTCAGTGTTAGAGATTTCGGCTCTGTTAGAGCCGAAATCTCTCTGGGGCTTGCGGTAACGAGACCATACCACAAGGGTCTCATTGCAAGCCCGATGGTCGCGATGGTCATCCACAGCTATGCGAGCGGCCAGGAGGCTGCTCTAAAAAAAAATAGCCCGGCCCTGATTCAGAGCGAGTGCTCTGTCAGAGTGTCCGGCTCTGAATCAGGGCCACTGTTTCAAATTGGTTTTAAGGGCTCTTTTCACCTTAGTGATTTCCTTGTTGTATAGGAGAGATATCTGTAATGCCAGGTTTGTTCTAAGGTGTAACCTAGAATGGCTGCTTGTACTGAGCGTAGGGGACAGGGGCATTTTGAAGATCATGAAAAGGTTTTAAAAAGTTGGGGACATTTATGACACATACAGTATTGCACAAAAAAACTGTGGCGTTGCCCATAGTATGAAGTTATGGGCCTGGTTCAGAGGTGGACGTAATACCGATGTTTGCAGTGTTGAGCGATTCACTTTGTACTGGGCCGACTGCAGCGAATCGGGATTTCTAATTGGATCTCCAGTTTCTCAGGTGCGTGCATAGGTGTGATGTATACAAGTTTCATGAAATAAACTCGCTTTTGCAAATCATATTCGCACCTAATTACAGTATATGGGACACACACATTTTGGATATACATGCACACATATGGATCAGTGACTAGGGGGGTGCGGACCACACCAGGTGTCACCCTCCAAGGGTATGACACCAAAATGCTGGCTCCTCAGCGACAGGGAGCTGGACGTGGCACACTAAAATCACAGGCTCCTGGTCACCGATGCGAAGCCAACAGTGCAGGGAGAGTTGTGAAACCCCAGTGCCGCTATTGATATGGATGCACACACACCGTACTTGCCTCCCCTCCCGATTTGGCTGGGAGCCTCCCGAAAATCGGGTGCCACTCCAGGCTCCCCGGAAAGGCAGGCAAGTCCCCTGGAAGCCCCGACCCCTCCGCGACTATTTAAGAATTAAGGTTTTACTAGGGTTAATGGCGCCCAGGGCACAGGAAAAAAATGTCAACCATTGAAAACTATTCTTAATAATTATTCTATTAGTACTCATATAGACGCTAACTGGAAACAGAAATTAGTACAATACCCCATTGCCATTCGTACTATTGTCATCAGTGAGAGGAGCAATGTAGGAGTGTCTATTTTGCAGTTAGTGTGAGGTGATTTGAAGGTGGTTGCCATCAGAGGCGGAACTAGTGAATGATGAGCCCAGGCGCAAAAATATTCTTTACACACTAAAAATGCCAAGCCTAGAAATGTCAAGTACAAGTGTTATGTATGTCGTAAGAAAAAAAAACAAGTCATATGAATGTAAACTGAAACATGTGGATACTGCACAGAGAAAGAAGTGCAAAAGTAAGAGTTAGTCAGCTTTAAGTGTCACAGACAGCTACAGAGGAGATTGCTGGTATGTTGGTTCAGGTGCCACTACACATTTCAGTTGTAATCAAGAGTGGTTCACTACATTGAACAAATGTAAACCTATCAGAGTCAGAGGAATAAGAGTACATACAGCTACTAACATTTGGGCAGTCACTACCCACCCAAAAATAGGAGCTGAAATTAAAGTAAAAGAAATCAAAGTTGTATGTATACACCAGATATGAGGATTCTTATGCGATGATGACTTAAGAGGTATGTCTTCCTTGAAGCTGGAATTTACTAAAGCTGTAATTAAATTCTCAAATGATTTTGTGATATCAATATATAGAACAATGTAGATAGGATGCCCCACCTTAGTGCCCGTTCGAAATATACACTAAAGATACTTAGCTTTTATGTATCACATGAAGTCTTATTCTTGATATTTCATTTCCAAATGGCATTGAGATATAACACATATATGTTGTGACATGTAAGAAAAAAGGGTAAAATGGCCGGTGGTTCAAATCCCGACAGCGGCTGCCCGACAAAGGAGGAAATACCGATCGTCCTAAAGGTAAGTATAAACTAATCTAATTCTACCCCCTAACCCTCCTTTAGGGTGCTAACCCTACCCCCCCTCTAAGTGCCTATTCCAAACCTCCCCCCCTGTGCCTAACCCTAAGCCCCCCTTTAAGTGCCGAAACCTAAGCCCCCCTTCCCCGCTGCCTAAACCTAAGTCCCCTGGGGGGTGCCTAACCCTAACCTCCCCCCCGGGGGTGCCTAACCCTAACCCTTCCACCCCCTAGCCTAACCCTCCCGGGGGGGTGCCTAACCCTAAGTCCCCTAGTGGGTGCCTAACCCTAACCCTCCCTCCCCCTAGCCTAACGCTAACCTCCCAGGGGGTGCCTAACCCTAAGTCCCCACCGGGAGCCCTAAACCTAACCCTCCCCCCCCGCGGCTGTCCGCTGCGGTGCCCGGCATCTGCTCGATCAGGATGTCGGGCGCCGGTTTCCCGACATCGGTCAAATGACAGGCGTCTAGATTTAGACGCCTGTCATTCGTCCCTAGTCGGGATTACAGTGTCTGGAAGCCGGCGGCCGGCATTTAGACCGTCGGCTTACGGACTACATCCCATTTCTGTGATGCCAGTAGCAAGTTTCATGGGATTTGGTACATATGAAGTATTGGACATTTGTCTTATAAAGTGTACATGTTACAAAACACATCACGCGACATTGGATTATGTTGTGTTTTTAGTTGAACTGCCCTTGAAGTGGCAGATATACCTTTTTTTGAATTTGCTTTAATTTTGAATAAAAAAAATAAAAATGGTTCTGACTTAAAAAAAAGGGTCACATCAAATCAATACAGGTAACAAACAAACCAAGTAATGGCCAGATTAAGTGAGTAACATTTTATATATGGAAATACATGCATGACATGCAGATGTATGCAAAGCATGAAACGAATGCATCTATTTGTTTGCCTTGATAAGTTGAAAAGGGTTTAGTAGTTTGGAGTTTTACACGGAAGGAAGTCATTTGCATTTTCTCTTGTGACAAATCAGACACAATTAATGAAAGTGCATGCAAATGAGGTGGGTTTTGTAGCAAGGAATTAGAATTATAAATTAAAATGGAATGAGCATTAATACTTAGTTAAGACTATCCAACAATTTTGGACGGTAAAGTCATGTTCAAAGTGACATAATTATTGAGTTTGCCATGAATTAACATTTTGTGGTTCAATATTACGTTCAGAATGCCGACGCCGGGGAATCCTGACACTTATCAGAATACCGATGCACCCCGAACGCTGGGATCCCGAAGGTAAGTACTGGGGTTAGGGGAAGGGTTAGGGTTAATGTTAGGGGTTAGGGTTAGGCACTAGGGGGAGGATTAGGTTTAGGCTGCGGGGAGGGAGGGTTAGGTTTAGGCACTAGGGGGGGAGGTTAAGTTTAGGCTGCGGGGAGGGAGGGTTAGGTTTAGGCACTAGGGGGGGAGGATTAGGTTTAGGCTGCGGGTAGGGAGGATTAGGTTTAGGCTGCGGAGAGAGAGGGTTAGGTTTAGGCACTAGGGGGGGAGGTTAGGTTTAGGCTGCGGGGAGGGAGGGTTAGGGGTTAGGTTAAGCTTACTTACCTGGAGGTGTCGGGATTGTAATCTGGTCGGGATGCCGTCTATACACCACCATGGTTCCAGGCAGTAGAATGTGACTGTATATATCTATATATCATTGTACAGGATAAATAAGATCGGCCACGCTCCTTTTTGGGTAGCAGACGGGAACATAACATGTACTTTATGGTGGATAAAACCAACTAGCGGTCCTAGTTGGAGTATTTTCATACAAGCACAGGCATTTAACTTAGAGTGGCAAGTAGCAGAAACAGCACAGAATGGTCCAGCATTAACCTCCTAGCATGCATTTAGCCTATAGAGGCCAGGTACCATTCTCCTACAGGTATCCCAGGGAACTTCAACACTGATCCCTGTATTCCTGTTCTGCAGCTGCTGGAGCACAGCCGACGCAGACCTCCAAGTCCCCTGTCGGCCGACACAGGCTCTTCCTTGGTTGATGCTGCTCCATAACTCTCTCTCATCTAGGGATGGACATGTCGGTAGAGTCTGCAAGTTCTGTTCTTGTCTGTACCATTTTGTACTTATGCACTTTGCTCTATATGTTACTCCTACGTATAGCGCTGCAGAGCCTTTGTGGTGCAATGTAAATAACATGATGATAATAATAATAATAATATTAAATTCTGAATATATAACTGACAATGATATAGAATATGTACTGTACACGTTAGTTATTAGCTAGCTGCAGAACATTCAGACAGTCAGTGGGCCTGATTCAGTAAGGAACGAAATTGCGATCGCAGCTGCAAATGTGCACGGAACACAGTGGCGAAAATATGCTAATGCCTGCTAAAACTCATCCGGTATAAAGATGCCCGCTACTCCTTTTTCACATCCATCCAATGTCGCTCCTCTGCGTAATCATCGGTACCATCGACGCACATGGCACAGTTACGCAGCAATATCACCAGGTCTGACTAGCTGCAAACACTGCAAATCACTTAGCACGTATTGGGCTCTCATGCTGCATATGCAATCGCGGCGGCTAATTTATGCACGCCCAAGCAATAGCGTTCAGATGGACAGGCGCGCCTCCGTTTTTCCGGCCACTTCCCTGTCACCACCCCCCAAACACTGACAGCCTGTCACTCACTCTGCGATGGATTCCTCTGTGCGTCCGTCGTCACAGTGCGATCGCAGTGTGGCTTATACGCAATGGCTAACAATCGCCCGATCTGCGTACGTAGCTGCATTTGCGATCCTTGCTGAACCAGGCCCTGTCGGGCTGAAGCCCCCATAGATATCTGCCCATCTATCGTTTTGGCAAGCGTCATTTTTCTAATACTGCGCATGACGACATGTTCAGTCAGTGGCCATCCCCAGTGTATATGCATACGGTGAATTGCGGTGAATCCAGCTCCCAATTATTTTTGGACTGTACCATAACTAATTTTACTTTGTATATTTCTCCCTGAAATCCTGCTGCTTCCAGACTCGTTTTAGTCTGAAATAAATCATGAGAGCGAGGAGACGTCCGTCCTGCCTTTATTACATGTCACGTTAGTACATTGCCATGTTCTTATCACTATATTGCTATTTCTGAGTATAACAATGCGCTTTCTTTCATAGACAACCCGCGATTGATGCAGTGACGGTACAGGCAGATGTCTGCTCTCTGAGTAACAGCACAAGTAACCCTACGCTCAGTGATGTGACCACGGCTGTCTAAATGAGAGTGCTGCTATGATCAAAGGGCGTCGTCATCCAGCAATGTAAATATCTAAAGGGATCTAAGGCGCAGTAACAATAGTTATTGCAGATGTCAGTTAAATGGCGACACATATGGATGATACAAACATAACAGTGACGAGTGATAAATACATATAGACCATTGAACTCCAATGATAACAACATAGACTTACAAATCAGAGTACATGTATGGACATGAACAGTATAAAGCATCCGCTATGTAACAATCGACTCACATGCATTGAAGTCCACAGATGGTTAGTATCTGAGGACATGTAAGGATCAGATAATTTTTCAGGTATAAAGAGGCTCTGTAACCAGTCGTTTAATCCAGTACACCCGGTCCCCCCCCCCCCCACACACACACCTACATACACACACCTACATACACACACACACCCACACACACCTACATACACACACCTACATACACACAACCACCACAAAAACACAACATTTCTGCAACATAAAATATTGTTTACTATCCTGGAGCAGACTGAGGAGTTTTCCTGCCCTGTTCTGCGATCAGCAAGCGAACATACAATTCATTCAGCTACACCCATCAGGGGGACCAAAATGTGCTGCCGTCTTGACCCACTAAGTAGAGTTATGGTACAAAATGTTGACATTCCAGATGTTGACATATTCCAAATGTTTATATTCAGAATGTCAACATAGACGTTACATCGACACGTAAAAATGTCCACATTCAGGATGTTGACACAGCAACCTGCCCTAACCCAAACATTAAACCTAACCATAACCAGATTTCCAGTCTAACCCTAACCCTAACTGCAGCCTAACCCTAACTGTAATCTAACCCTAACTGCAGCCTAACCCTAACTGTAGCCTAACCCTAATCCTAACTGCAATCTAATCCTAACTGCAGCCTAACCCTAACTCTTACTACAGTCTAACCCTAACTGTAGCCTAACCCTTACCGCAGTCTAACTCTAACTGCAGCTTAACCTTATCCAGAGCTGCAACAAGGGGGGGAATAATGGGGCACATGTCCCGGGTGTCAGACCTGTGGGAGGTGCTGAGGAGACATGGGATCCCTGTGGCTGCAGATATTGATTTGGAGATGCCCGCAGCAGCCCTTGAGAAAGTGACACAGTGCTACAGTCATTCTAAGGTGGCACCGGTCGCGAGCCAATAGGAGCTCAAGGACCAGCAGCCAATCAGCAGCGGCTGCTGATATGCGAGCTCTGATTGGCTCACGACTGACGGCACATTAGAATGACGGTGGTGCTGTGTATCTTAAAGGCTGCAGCCGGCTGTCTGCCACTGCGGTTTCAAATCAACACCTGCTGATGCAGTCACACAGTGGAGCAAAGTGAAAGGCTGCTGGAGGGGGAGAGGGAAGGGTAAGAGGATGCTGGAGGGGGGGTAAGGGGCATTCTGGAGGGGGAGGGGTATAATGTGTAAGGGGAATTACTGTGTGGCATAATGTTTTATAAGGGGAATTACTGTGTGGCATAATGTGTTATAAGGGGCATTACTATGTCACAAAACCACACACCCTTTTTGGGAATGCCCTCTTTGGGTTTTTTATATTTGGGGGGGGGGGTGGTGGTGTCACCAAATTTCTGTCTTGCCCCAGGTGACAGAAATCCTAGTTTCGGCCCTGCTCTAGCTAAAATCTAACCCTAACTGTAGCCTAGCCCTAGCTGCAGTCTAACCCTAAATGTAGGCACAGAAACAGACAAATCTCAGGTGCACAACTCCAAATTATTAATAATATATATAAATGCAATAAAATTTTGCAATCAATAGAGGTTTTTAGCATAATCATGGCCAAGGTTATGGGCCTACCCACCATATCCAGGTAACCTCTTTCGGGTAGGTCTCTAACATACTAAGGTTCAAATCCAGAGCACAGGACACCCCAAAACTGGCCCAGCTAAGCCGCCCCAGGGCACCACCATAGTAAGAAAATTTTATTGCATTTATATATATTATTAATAATTTGGAGTTGTGCACCTGAGATTTGTCTGTTTCTGTGCCTGCAATTAGTCTCATCAGGTAGCACCTCCCATTACATATATAGTCGGGTTGTGCAGTCCAGAAATCTTTTCCATATAACCCTAAATGTAGCCTAACCCTAACTGTAGCCTAACCCTAACCACAGTCTAACCCTAATCACAGTCTAACCCTAACCCTAACTAAAGTCTATACCTCATTGTAGCCTAAAGATGTGTACATATTAGACGATATTTTGAACGATTTGGCCAATTCTGATGGATGGGAGCGACAAATCGTTCAAATTGTCAGGGGTGTACGCACTATGCGCGCTCCCGTGGCGTTGTACGTCGCATCTTCAGGTCGACCCTACATGCTGCACAATCTAAGGATTGCGTCAACAATTTCCAGCAAATTGTGCAGTGTGTACGCTCTACCGAATGTCCAGGCGATATGTTAACATTATATAGTTAATGATGAAACTGAACGACGCATGATATATAATTTGGTTGTTTGGTACATTGCATAGTGTGTATGCACTATATAATTTGTTCAAGGGAAATCGGGATGACCATCACATCCTTTGCTGATCATCTAATGTCTACCCACCTTAACCATAACTGCAGTCAAACCCTAGCTGTAGCCTAACGATAACTGTAGCCTAACCCTAGCTGTAGTCTAACGATAACTGTAGCCTAACCCTAGCTGTAGCCTAATGATAACTGTAGCCTAACGATAACTGTAGCCTAACCCTAGCTGTAGCCTAACGATAACTGTAGCCTAAACCTAACACTAAAATGGACTGTCTACATTCGCAATGTCGACATTATGTCCATATCAACATTGTGAAATTTAAATATTTTGCCCATGTCGACATTCAGACATTGATTTTCTGAATGTCGACATAATGACTGCATTCCCTAAATCAGGGGTCTTCAACCTTTAAGACAGTGTGGGCCATATTAAAAAATCCACCGAAGCCCGAGGGCCACTAAGCTATACTGCATTATTTAGACCCTGCCCCCTCCTCACACAATTATGTCCCATAACTGCTCCCTCTTACAATTTTAATTAGGTCCCAGAACGGTACCCCTCCTCCCACAATTATAATTATGCCCCATAACTGTCCCTCCTACTCCATTAATTATGTCAAATAGTTGCCCCAACCTCAAACAATTCTGTCCCAAAACTGCACTCCTTTAGAGTTCCCCCAGTAGTGCCCCTTATACACTGCCGCCAGTAGTGGTCCCCCCTATGCAGTGCTGCCAGTAATGGTCCCCCCTATGCAGTGCCCCCAGTAGTAATCCCCCCTATGCAGTACCCCTTATACAGTGCCCCCAGTAGTAGTCCCCGCATGCAGTGCCCCAAGTAGTAGTCCCCCTTAATGCAGTGCCCCAGTAGTGGTTCCCCCCTATGCAGTGCCCCCAGTAGTAATCCCCACCATGCAATACCCCTTATACAGTGCCCCCAGTAGTAGTCCCACCATGCAGTTCCCCCAGTAGTAGTCCCCCCTATGCAGTACCCCTTATACAGTGCCCCCAGTAGTAGTCCCCGCATGCAGTGCCCCCAGTAGTAGTCCCCCCTATGCAGTGCCCCAGTAGTGGTTCCCCCCTATGCATTGCCCCCAGTAGTAATCCCCACCATGCAATACCCCTTATACAGTGCCCCCAGTAGTAGTCCCACCATGCAGTTCCCCCAGTAGTGCCCCTTACATTGCGTCCCCAGTAGTGGCCCCCCTATGCAGTGCCCCCAGTAATGGTCCCCCCTATGCAGTGCCCCTCCAGTAATAGTCCACCTATGCAGTGCCCCCACTCCTATGCAGTGCCCCTTACATATATTGGACAAAGACACATAAAAAACAACACCACTTAGACCATCCTGGACCCCCCAAAATGGATAATTTCATTAGCAGGACCCTATAGAAGGCTGTTTGTAGGCATTAGGAAATTACTGTAGGTTTTTAAATGGTGTCAAATGGCTGATTTGTGTTTTCTTTTTTAAATGCAAGAAAATTATAAAAAAACTAACTTTTTTTGTTTAATTTCAAACTAATTAAACGAAAAATGCAAAATAAAGTAGGAAATAGGGTGACTTTGGGGTACTTTGAGGGCATCTTAAAAAAATGTAAAATAAAAAGATAAAAACAATTATTTTTCAACTTAAAAAATATTGTAATTAAATTTGGGGTGCCTAAACTAACGAAAAAGTTGATTTGGGGGTATTTTTTTTTTTAACCCCAAAAAATTACATGTAATTATTGGACTAAGGGCCTGATTCAGAGATGTGCGCTAACCCGATAGTTTGCACACATCTCCGATGTTTGGAGGACTGCGATGGTCCCGATTGTTCGTTGATGACCGATGGTGACCCCAGGCTGCGACCTGGATCGCAGCGCTGGGATCCTACAAATGCAGCAAGCATTTTAAATGGACGGACTTGCACAGCAGCTTGTGTGCGCCTGTACAGTTCTGTCCATCTCTGAATCAGGCTCCAATTAATCTAATTGGAAACTTCCAAATGCCTAATTAGTCATTAGGGAGGGTGTCCAAGGGGTTCAGCACAGTTTCATCGAGTGATGTCAGTGGGAGAGATTTCGGCTCTCTTTGAGCCGAAATCTCTCTTGGGCTTGCTGCAACGAGACCCTACCACAAGGGTCTCGTCGCAAGCCCGATGGTCGCAATGGTCTTGACCATCGCGACCATCTTCCTGGCCGCTCGCTATAGCTGTGGGTGGTCACCCACAGCTATACGAGCGGCCAGGAGGCCACTCTAAAAAAACAGAAGGCCGGCCCTGATTCAGAGCGAGCACTCTGTTGGAGCGTCCTGCTCTTAATCAGGCCCTCAGTGCAAGTTGCTAATTGGATTGCAATATGAATTCGCTATGCGAATTCGAAGTGAAAATAGCAACTCGCAATTCGCACCTAATAGGATTGAACCCAAAATGTTTATTTTTAAAGGCACTTTTCCACTGCCTAAAATCAACCTTCACTCGTGCTGTCAATCTAACGCTGGACGCACTGATACCGACTGTATTAGGGAAAGGAGAATTTATGTTTCCCTTTTTTAAGGCAGAATTCTAGCGGCAGTGGTACTATGTACTGTATATCACATTGGTTCCGGGTAATACATAATTATTAAATACACTGGTTGTTGTTTGTGAAGTTTTTGGTAGATGGTGCTGCAGGAGAATCGGACATTTCTCGAAAATCTGTTTTGCTTAGTTGAGAATAAATAGATGCAAATGTATTACAGTTCAGTAGGGACAGCCATCAGTGGGATAACTATTCATGGTCACATCAATGGTACTATTGGTGGTTAACCTCAGTGTTATAAAACCATTAACCAGGAACCATCAATGGTTTCGCCCAACGATGGTCATGCCTGCTCTCTTACTAACTGGGCAGTGGACCAATCAGAGTTTGGGAGCAGGGCTTAGCAAGTCACATCTGAGGGCAGACCTATGTTTTGTGTGCCGGCACTAGGGAGAAAAAAAAATCATTGGAGGGCTCTGTGATATCAATGGGTTAGAACCACTGGATCTCCAGCCATCGACCATCAGTGGTTAATCATCCTCCTACTACTGTTATTATTGTTGTGGGCCACTGGACTGGTGATTTGTTATTTCACCTTGTACTGTACATCATTTTTTTATGTTTCTGGACAAAGAATTGTCCTCAATAACCTTCTACTCTCCCTGCAACCCATCATGGAGTTAGGGGCCTGTTTATCAAACTTGCATTTATCATCTCTTATATATAAAATTGATATGGTTTCGAATTCAGACACCCCTGCACCGATTGGGATGAAACCAATGCAAGGTGGTCCAGTTGGATCCTGGTCAGGTTTTAGGGGTGTTAGGGTCCCGGTCAGACCTCCCGTTGGTGTGTGCTGGGCAGAACATTGACCCGGGGAGCCCGTTCTGAACCTTCCACTGTATGGATTTGGATGAAAACTTCAGAGTGGTAACATTGGATCCCAGAAGACATACTAGGGGGATTAGGTCCCGGTTGGAACTCCCATTGGTCATGGTGTACGCTGGGCAGAACCTTTGTTTTTGGCCCTCCACTGGATGGATTGGGATGAAAGTTTCACAGAGGTGTGGCAGTTGGTCTGGGATGCCTAATAGAGTGTTCGGGGTCCCGGTCGGACCTCACGGCAGAGTGTGCCAGGCAGAACTGTGACCCAGGGAGCCTGTTCTGGGGCTTCCACTGGATGGATTTGGATGACATCACATAATAAAACTTAATAACTTGAAGATTTAAACTTGGGCAATAACAAGTAGTTCAGCTAGGGTATATATATATATATATATATATATACTGTATATGTAATAGATATACCACTCTTCGGTGTGCAGTCATCTTCTGATATATACGCACGCCATGGTGCATTCAACCAACCAAGGTGTGCATATACAGTATATCAGAGCATGACCGCGCACCCAAGAGTAGTATATCTATGGCCACTGTTGTGACAAAATAGTTCTATACGGAGATGATGTAGGGTGAAACATATACAGAATAGGAGGAAAAAATAGTTCAGAATTGGATGTTTAATTTTAATTATTTTAATGAATAAACATTTAACTGCATAATAGTCAATAAAATAGTTTATATTTTTCTGTCAGAAATGTCTATTTTCAGTCAGTGAGGCGGTGATGTGCTGCTGTCAGTAAGGCAGTTATGCGCTGCTGTCTGTGAGGTAGTGATGTGCTGCTGTCAGTGAGGTGGTGATGTGCTGCTGTCTGTGAGGTAGTGATGTGCTGCTGTCAGTGAGGCGGTGATGTCAGTGAGGCAGGGATGTGCTGCTGTCAGTGAGGCAGAGATGTGCTGCTGTCAGTGTGGCAGGGATGTGCTGCTGTCAGTGAGGCAGGGATGTGCTGCTGTCAGTGAGGCGGTGATGTGCTGTTGTCAGTGAAGCATGGATGTGCTGCTGTCAGTTAGGCGGTGATGTGCTGCTGTCAGTGAGGCGGGGATGTGCTGCTGTCAGTGAGGCAGTGATGTGCTGCTGTCAGTGTGGCAGGGATGTGCTGCTGCTGTCAGTGTGTTAGGGATGTGCTACTGTCAGTGAGGCAGGGATGTGCTACTGTCAGTGAGGCAGGGATGTGCTACTGTCAGTGAGGCGGTGATATGCTGCTGTCAGTGAGGCGGTGATGTGCTGCTGTCACTGAGGCGGGGATGTGCTGCTGTCAGTGAGGCGTTGATATGCTGCTGTCAGTGAGGCGGTGATGTGCTGCTGTCACTGAGGCGGGGATGTGCTGCTGTCAGTGAGGCGTTGATGTGCTGTTGTCAGTGTGGCAGGGATATGTGCTGCTGTCAGTGAGGCGGTGATGTGCTGCTGTCAGTGAGGCGTTTATGTGCTGCTGTCAGTGAGGCAGAGATGTGCTGCTGTCAGTGAGGAAGGGATGTGCTGCTGTCAGTGAGGCAGGGATGTGCTGCTGTCAGTGAGGCAGGGATGTGCTACTGTCAGTGAGGCGGTGATATGCTGCTGTCAGTGAGGCGGTGATGTGCTGCTGTCACTGAGGCGGGGATGTGCTGCTGTCAGTGAGGCGTTGATATGCTGCTGTCAGTGAGGCGGTGATGTGCTGCTGTCACTGAGGCGGGGATGTGCTGCTGTCAGTGAGGCGTTGATGTGCTGTTGTCAGTGTGGCAGGGATGTGCTGCTGTCAGTGAGGCGGTGATGTGCTGCTGTCAGTGAGGCGTTTATGTGCTGCTGTCAGTGAGGCAGAGATGTGCTGCTGTCAGTGAGGAAGGGATGTGCTGCTGTCAGTGAGGCAGGGATGTGCTGCTGTCAGTGAGGAAGGGATGTGCTGCTGTCAGTGAGGCAGGGATGTGCTGCTGTCAGTGATGTGGTGATGTGCTGCTGTCAGTGAGGCAGAGATGTGCTGCTGTTAGTGAGGCAGTGATGTGTATTTCTGTCAGTGAAGCGGGGATGTGCTGCTGTCAGTGAGGCGGTGATGTGCTGCTGTCAGTGAGGCGGGGATGTGCTGCTGTCAGTGAGGCGGAGATGTGCTGCTGTCAGTGAGGAAGGGATGTGCTGCTGTCAGTGAAGCAGGGATGTGCTGCTGTCAGTGATGCGGTGATGTGCTGCTGTCAGTGAGGCAGAGATGTGCTGCTGTTAGTGAGGCAGTGATGTGTATTTCTGTCAGTGAGGCAGTGATGCGCTGCTGTCAGTGAGGCAGGGATGTGCTGCTGGCTGTCAGTGAGGCGGGGATGTGCTGCTGTCAGTGAGGCGGGGATGTGCTGCTGTCAGTGAGGTGGTGATGTGCTGCTGTCAGTGAGGCGGTGATGTGCTGCTGTCAGTGAAGCAGGGATGTGCTGCTGTCAGTGAGGCGGTGATGTGCTGCTGTCAGTGAGGCGGGGATGTGCTGCTGTCAGTGAGTCAGGGATGTGCTGCTGTCAGTGAGGAGGGGATGTGCTGCGGTCAGTGAGGCGGGGATGTGCTGCGGTCAGTGAGGCAGTGATGTGCTGCTGTCAGTGAGGCAGAGATGTGCTGCTGTCAGTGTGGCAGTGATGTGCTGCTGTCAGTGAGGCAGTGATGTGTATTTCTGTCAGTGTGGCAGGGATGTGCTGCTGTCAGTGAGGCAGGGATGTGCTGCTGTCAGTGAGGCAGTGATGTGTATTTCTGTCAGTGAGGCAGTGATGCGCTGCTGTCAGTGAGGTAGACATGTGCTGCTGTCAGTGTGGCAGTGATGCACTGCTGTCAGTGAGGCAGTGATGTGTATTTCTGTCAGTGAGGCGGTGATGTGCTGCTGTCAGTGAGGCGGTGATGTACTGCTGTCAGTGAGGCGGTGATGTGCTGCTGTCAGTGAGGTGGTGATGTGCTGCTGTCAGTGAGGCGGTGATGTGCTGCTGTCAGTGAGGCGGGGATGTGCTGCTGTCAGTGAGGTAGTGATGTGCTGCTGTCAGTGAGGCGGTGATGTGCTGCTGTCAGTGAGGCGGTGATGTACTGCTGTCAGTGAGGCAGAGATGTGCTGCTGTTAGTGAGGCAGTGATGTGTATTTCTGTCAGTGAGGCAGTGATGCGCTGCTGTCAGTGAGGCAGGGATGTGCTGCTGGCAGGCAGTGAGGCGGGGATGTGCTGCTGTCAGTGAGGCGGGGATGTGCTGCTGTCAGTGAGGCGGTGATGTGCTGCTGTCAGGGAGGCGGTGATGTGCTGCTGTCAGTGAGGCGGTGATGTGCTGCTGTCAGTGAGGCGGTGATGTGCTGTTGTCAGTGAGGCGGGGATGTGCTGCTGGCAGGCAGTGAGGCGGGGATGTGCTGCTGTCAGTGAGGCGGGGATGTGCTGCTGTCAGTGAGGCGGTGATGTGCTGCTGTCAGGGAGGCGGTGATGTGCTGCTGTCAGTGAGGCGGGGATGTGCTGCTGTCAGTGAGGCAGAGATGTGCTGCTGTCAGTGAGGAAGGGATGTGCTGCTGTCAGTGAGGCAGGGATGTGCTGCTGTCAGTGATGCGGTGATGTGCTGCTGTCAGTGAGGCAGAGATGTGCTGCTGTTAGTGAGGCAGTGATGTGTATTTCTGTCAGTGAGGCAGTGATGCACTGCTGTCAGTGAGGCAGGGATGTGCTGCTGGCTGTCAGTGAGGCGGGGATGTGCTGCTGTCAGTGAGGCGGGGATGTGCTGCTGTCAGTGAGGCGGTGATGTGCTGCTGTCAGTGAGGCGGTGATGTGCTGCTGTCAGTGAAGCAGGGATGTGCTGCTGTCAGTGAGGCGGTGATGTGCTGCTGTCAGTGAGGCGGGGATGTGCTGCTGTCAGTGAGGAGGGGATGTGCTGCTGTCAGTGAGGCAGTGATGTGCTGCTGTCAGTGAGGCAGTGATGTGTATTTCTGTCAGTGTGGCAGTGATGTGCTGCTGTCAGTGAGGCAGTGATGTGTATTTCTGTCAGTGAGGCAGGGATGTGCTGCTGTCAGTGAGGCAGGGATGTGCTGCTGTCAGTGAGGCAGGGATGTGCTGCTGTCAGTGAGGCAGTGATGTGTATTTCTGTCAGTGAGGCAGTGATGCGCTGCTGTCAGTGAGGCAGAGATGTGCTGCTGTCAGTGTGGCAGTGATGCACTGCTGTCAGTGAGGCAGTGATGTGTATTTCTGTCAGTGAGGCGGAGATGTGCTGCTGTCAGTGAGGCGGTGATGTACTGCTGTCAGTGAGGTGGTGATGTGCTGCTGTCAGTGAGGCGGTGATGTGCTGCTGTCAGTGAGGTAGTGATGTGCTGCTGTCAGTGAGGCGGTGATGTACTGCTGTCAGTGAGGCAGGGATGTGCTGCTGTCAGTGAGGCGGAGATGTGCTGCTGTCAGTGAGGTGGGTATGTGCTGCTGTCAGTGAGGCGGTGATATGCTGCTGTCAGTGAGGCAGGGATGTGTTGCTGTCAGTGAGGCGGTGATGTGCTGCTGTCAGTGAGGTGGGTATGTGCTGCTGTCAGTGAGGCAGTGATGTACTGCTGTCAGTGAGGCGGTGATGTACTGCTGTCAGTGAGGCAGGGATGTGCTGCTGTCAGTGAGGCGGTGATGTGCTGCTGTCAGTGAGGTGGGTATGTGCTGCTGTCAGTGAGGCGGTGATGTGCTGCTGTCAGTGAGGTGGTGATGTGCTCCTGTCAGTGAGGCAGGGATGTGCTGCTGTCAGTGAGGCAGGAATGTGCTGCTGTCAGTGAGGCAGGAATGTGCTGCTGTCAGTGAGGCAGGGATGTGCTGCTTTTTTGCTATGGGCAACATCACTTCTTAATAGAACTCCCATCTTAGTAAATTTACTCCTAAGACTATTCTAAGCTGACGTAGTTATAGTCGCAGATACAAATGATATAATTAAATACAATTTGATATATAGATATAATTTTTATTGGATTGATTGATTTCAGGCAGAACAGGATTCAAGTAGAAAAAAGTAAAAAAAAATTATTTGCCGCTCTCAATGCCATATTCCAAGAGGGTAACACCTCTATTAAGCTCGCCAATGTAAACCTCATTTGTCCTGTAGGATACAAGAGAACCTGATACCTACCTAAAGTGTGTATCCAAATTCCATACAGTATTGGCCACTGCCCCTTTTATTGGGGGCTATTCCACCTCGAGACTACTCTAAGGTTTACTAATTTTTAACTTTAAAGTACCAGGAACAGATGGAAATGATGCTGCAATGCAGCTCATCTAGTTCTTCAACTTTGCTTAATTTGCCGAAACCTAACCTCCTCTTATACCCCTTTCAGACATACAACCCGGGAAATTTCCTGCTCAGACCCGGGAATTTCTCCTGTGCAAATTCCCGGATATTTGGTCGAGACCCCCCTTTCACACTACAGTGTCTACCCGGGAAATTCCCAGGTAGACCCCTTTCAGACAAGAGCAGGGTTTTCCTGCTTACCTGCCTCTTCTCTGCCGTCTGCTCCTCCCAGCCAAAAGCCGGCCAATCGTAATGCAGTTTTTTTTTTAATTATAATTTTTTTAACATTTATTTTAATTCCCTGGTGGTCCAGCGGGAGTGCGGGCGGCCCGCTGTGGCACAGCCGGCCGGTGCTGGGGGTGGTGAGCAGCAGCGCTGAGCGTCCTATAGGATGCTCTGCGCTGTCAGCTCAAACAAAGCAGCAGCGCTGAGCGTCCTATAGGACGCTCTGCGCTGTCAGCTCAAAGCAGCAGCGCTGAGCGTCCTATAGGACACCCTGCGCTGTCAGCTCAAAGCAGCAGTGATGAGCGTCCTATAGGACGCCCTGCGCTGTCAGCTCAAAGCAGCAGCGCTGAGCGTCCTATAGGACGCTCTGCGCTGTCAGCTACATGCAAAAGCTGCTTGGTGCTGCCCGGGAGTAGTAAATCCCCGGGTAGCACCATTCAGACAGAAGCAGGGTCATTTCCCGGGACTTAAGTCCCGGGAAAAACCCTGGTCGATTGCAGGGGCTGCTACCCGGGTAGGCACCTTTCAGACAGACTCGGGTACCCGGGAATTTGGCCGAGGCAGGCCAAATTCCCGGGATTCTCGAGATGTCTGAAAGGGGTATTACTGATAATGCCCTTGTAATTCAATTACAGGGTTCCCAAAGGGACCAGGTTGTAAATCTGTCTAATTGAAGTGTAATGTTTGCTAATAGCTTACCTCATCCAGACAAGAATCTTGCCAATCTTGTGAAAATTATGTGAATAAAAGACAGAGGGAAATTTGAGGAATGTTTTACGCAAGTGTGAAAAAAGGAAAGGCACAGGAATCAGACAGGGTGGGGGGTCTGTGTAATGTAAGACATCTTGGATTCCATACAGTTACCTACTTTCTTCCAAATTTGTCAGTGAGATCCATTGGTGGACATGAGAGGGTTTAAATTCTTACCATGGCCTCCTAAAGTGGCAGCCTCCATTGTGACAAATAAGTCTACACATCCTTCAACAAGGACTGCGCACACATATTCCTTGAGCTTCATCATCTAATCACGCAGTAGAATATGAGCAAGACAACGTCCTTGATTTGACCTATCTTCGCCTTCATGGTACGCTTGGAGTCATGGTAGCATTTCTTACAGATGTTTATGGCTCTGATGGTTACATACCCCAGAGAAGCTGAGGGCAATGGAATTGTCATCTACATTCCTTGTTTGACCTTAGAAGAGGTATCTTGAGCCTTGGACCATAGGATGAAAGCATAGGCTTTGTTATTCTTGTTACTGAACCTTGGAGCTCTGTTGCCAGGACTGGAACCCTTCTTACACTTGTACCCCTTCTTCTTCAGCCATGCCACAAGCACTGTGCTCCTTCAATTTCAGCTATGCCTCCAGAATTGTGTCCCTTCTTATTCAGCCATGCCTCCAGCACTGTGTTCCTTCATATTCAGCTATGCCTCCAGCATTGTCTCCCTTCTTTTTCAGCCATGCCTTCAGCACTGTGTCTCTTCTTCTTTAGTCATGCCTTCAGCACTGTGTCTCTTCTTCTGCAGCCATGCCTTCAGCACTGTGTCTCTTCTTCTTTAGTCATGCCTCCAGCACTGTGCTCCTTCTTCTTCAGCTATTCCTCCAGCACTGTGCTCCTTCATTTTCAGCTATTCCTCCAGCACTGTGCTCCTTCTTCTTCAGCCATGCCTCCAGCACTGTGTCCCTTCTTCTTCAGCCATGCCTCCAGCACCGTGGGCCCGATTCAGACCCGGTCGCAAAGCACTGAGCACTCGCAAGTCCTCTCCACGGCATCACATGATACATTACATCCGTGACGCTGATGAGGGGACTAGGGAGCAGATCTGCCGGGAGGTCACTCAGGTGAGTATACAGTGGCGGAGCGATAGGCTCTGTCTGGCTTGGGGGTAAGGGGGCGGTAGGGTCTGGGTGGCTATTGGGGAGGTGATGGTTTAGGCTTGGTGTGACTAATTGGGGGGGTGTGTGGCTATGTAGGCTCCGTGTAGCTAGGGGTAAGGGGTGGGGGAGGCTTTGTAGGCTCTGTGTGGCCTGAAGGAGCCCCCCACAATTTAATTGCCCTGGGGCCCCCACAAACCTTAATCCGGCCCTGCCGGCAGGTACAGCAGCAACAGTTGAACTGCCACAACCTCCATAACTGTAGTGCTGACTGAGGAAAATGGTGAGATGCAGCACATTACCTGAGACAGAGCGGTGTTCCCGGTGACCGGAGATCAGCGGTGTGAGACCAAGGCTATTAGAGTGACCGGAGATCGGCAGAGTGGCTTCCAGACAGCAGTGGCATTCGGCAGCAGCTGGTCCCAGTCACACCTTCCGGCCAAGCAAGCAGCTTCTTCAATCCCAGTGGAGGTGGGCAGAGAGGCGCTCCCTTCTTCAGTACAGCTGCTGGTGAGCTATACATTGCAGGGGCACGTCTTCCTACATACTTAGCTGACAGAGGGAGGAACATCAGATCATTGGGCAGGTCCTGCCAGCTCAGGGGGCAAAGCAAACGCCTAGATGGAGGTTAGTAAGCCCCAGTTAACTTACAGTAGCATCACTAAACAGCGAGAGCCACAGCGGTCACCCAGCAGAAGAGAAGTGTTGTGACAATAAGTTGAGTTCCAATTGTGACACACACAGGGCCTGTTTTAAATTAATAAGGATCCTTTTGCGGTCGCAGTAGCAATTACACACGCAGTCTCACTGCGAAAATATGCTAATGATTGCAATCGCAATGCTGTCGCAGCCTAACATAACATAAGGACGCCCACTATACCTTACACACATCCGTAATACTTAGCAAGTCTGCGAAACCATCAGTAACATTGAGGTCCATCGCAGCCTCACACACACTTGCACAAGGTCTGACCTTACTCAGGAATTGCTAACCTCATCGCACGCAGTGTGTATACAAGCTGCGTATGGCATCACAATGGCTAATTTATGCATGCCCCTGTAACAGCGTTCAAACGCACTGGTACGCCTGCGTTCTGCCGACTACCCTAACATTCCCAAAATATCTATTTTTATAGGCTCAATATTAGGCACCGCAGTTCGTCTTGTTCCACTAATGCAGTTATTCTGTATCACTTGCCATATTGCAGTGTGTGTGGGTGGCAATGATTGCATTTATTTCTTATCTAAGTTATATGTGTGTTCAATAATCAGGCACCATTCACTAGATAACTTATGAGTGCAAATTTGCAAAACCAATCAACAATCAGTAGAATGGACAAGGTTGTGGTGAAATTTGTTCGGATGAAACTTTGCGGCTGAAGGCACGACGCTCCAGTCTTACAGTCTTTGAGTTCTTGCGCAATATTCTGCGTAGATGCACTTCCACACTGTGGACCTCATTCAGAGTCAGTCGTAAGCGAACTCTCGGTCGTACGCATCCGATGTTTCCAAACCACGCATGCGCACGGTTAGTTGTGCGCATGTGCGTACGATGCTTTGCGATCCAAAATGCTGTAGATTGTACGGTTTACGAGCAGGAAGTGGCTTCCGAGAGTTGATTGACATGAAAGGCCATTTGTGGGTGTTGATGGGGGTGGTGGTCTGAAAACGCAGGTGTGCCTCAGCGTTTTGAGGGCGTTTTATGGGCGTACATAATTTACCCGCTACGACCGACATAGAAGGCCAGAAGTAGTAAAACGTCACTCTGCGAGCAGGTTAGAGGCCTGGCTGATCGTACAGCTTGAGGTTGGGTATGTGCTCTCTCAAGCCCCAGAGTACAATCGATACTATCGAATGTTATTGATATTAACATTGATGTTGCTATTTTGAGCCACACAATGCAAGCAGCTAATAATCGTTTGTTGAAGCTAATAACACTGCTAATTGGCTTGTAATTGATTCAGCTGCGTTTGCATTAGCGAATAATAAGAAAAAATTGATTTCATGGGGATGGCTTATTCTATGCGTTTTTTTATTAATTTTAAGTTTGCATTTAACAACAACACAACATTATTATTCCAAAATCCGGGTTTAAAATCTTTTTTATTTACAAACGCACTACCAGTAAAACATCAGCATGAACTAAATGACTTTAGAACGATACAACACAAGCGGCCGCTACCATCAGAAGAAAATGAACATACAGCGACTGACAAGGACTGACAACGACTGACAACGATTGACTCGATCGCTAGCTGCTATCGCTCGCTAGGTAGAGGAGGTGCATTGTTCACATATGTGCGTCACTTTGGTTGCGACCGACCGGGTGTGCGATTGCTGCCTTTTTCAGTTTCTCGGTCGTTAGGCGTACGACCGAGCGGCCGCTTACGACCAACTCTGAATGAGGTCCTGTATCTTTAAATCTGTATTTCGTTATATGGAGCAGAGATGGCTGCGGGGAGTTTATTCTGCCTATTATGTGTTTGGGTGGGAAGAATTAGGAGCCCTTACACGCCATTCCACTGGCAAAATGTCCAAAACTTTCACAGACAAAGCGGAGAGAGACTGAAAACTAGCGGAGCAGTTTCAAAATTTTGCCCATCTCTAGACATTAGCTTTGATCGATCCAGAGCCTGTAAGGCTAATGAATACAAACGCCAGATGCTGCCAGCCGGCAAGGGATGCGTTAGACAACATTGTCAAATAAATATTAAAGTAAGCATCGTTAGGCTTAACATAAGTGTGCGGGGACACAATGTAACTGCAGAAGCAAATAACTACCATTATTACTCCCATTGTTAGGATACAATGTGTTTTACCTCGCCAGCCTTGACCTTTCACCCCCAGGCAATGTAACCCATGTAGGCTACAGCAGCTATACAATATATAATAAATGTTATATCTATAATATAGACAGGAAACTGCTCTTGCGCTCTCGCACATCAGCTGCGTTACACACTCCCTAACATCTGCATCGATTTTTCGCTCGCTGCAGTAATTATGCTTTTCATTAGTTGTCACAAAATATATTTCAGATAATTTCCAGCTACTAAAGTGCTCTATTATCTAGTACAAGACACAGATCAATACACCAACAAGTGTAGATCAACCGGAAACCTCAGGAATTACAATTAGACGGAGCCGTGTGTACTAAATGATTTATTGCTAAACGGTCCATTTAGGAAAGTTTCCTTCTGGTGTTTGCACAATATAAAATTTTTATTGTACACAAGAGTTTGTTTGTTTTCTTGTTATTGTGGGCGCTAGCTTGGAGGAAATACGGGCAGGTGCAGTTATGCTGTAATATGCCTGTGCACAAATCTAAATGCAAATACAGACCGTATTCACCCGTTTACAGAATTGTACATATCTAGGCAGCCGCAGAGGCCCTGATTCAGAGCCGGACGCTCTGACAGAGCGCTCGCTCTGAATCAGGACCTTCCTTCTCTTTTTTTTAGAGTTGCCTCCTGGTCGCTCGCATAGCTGTGGGTGTGCTATTTGCGCTTGCTCGGTCAGAAAAAGGGGCCGGCTATTTAAATTGAGCGCTTGCTCTTTGCGTTCTGTTGACGCCTCTAGTCTGAGCGAGCGAACGAAACATGCGCTCGCTATTTTGTAAAGACGCCCCCTGGCCGCTCGCATCATACGTCATCTCCGCTATTTATTTGATTAATCTAGTACATCGAAAGGCATCTGAACTGCTCGCAGTGCTTGTGGTAGGTTTATCCTACAGCAATCATGCGAACATTTCAGGCTAAGAGACAACCAAGTGACCTGGTCGATGACGCTGCTTTGTTAATTATGCACACCCTTAAAATGCCCGTTTTGACCGTTTGGCACGCCTGCGTTCGGATCACTGTGAAACCCTACTGGTACTGTGGTACACTTACATGGAGTACCTGAATACTGTCTCTCACTTCTTCACGTTGACCCTTCTTTGCTCCGGCTATGGCGTGGGTATGGCATCCATGACCAGCAGGGCCCCCGAATACTCGGGTGCTTAGCACAAAGTACCTGATGGAGGGAACACATGTGGACAACAGGTGCAGTGCAATAAAGAAATGTTGGGCGCCAGACCATCTCATGAGGCAATAACAGGAAAACTTTATTTACACTCCACCATATCCTCCAGCACAGTAAGCGTAACGGTTACAAGCTCTACTTCGACATCTTCCTCCAGCACAATACTTGCAGCAGATGGTAAATGCTGTATTTTACGCTTAATGGTTACAGAAGATTAGTTACATTCCACTCCAAACGAACACCTCCAGCGCAGACTTAAACATATGACACAGCAGTGAAATAGTAGCACAAACCCGGTGTTGCTGGGTTCAGTAGTTCTACGCATGTCAGTCCAATAAAAACTTCATACAGCATACAGGGGACTCCAGATTTGAAGTTTATCGCACTCATCTCTATCCTCACGAGAGACTGCTAACGTGCGGCACATCCCATTACACAGGGACCCTCTCTCCTTCCATCACCCCGCATACACCTTCTTCAGGCATACTAACGTCCTGTATATTCCAGGACTCTGCCTCTAGTACAAGTCCCACTATCCAGGGACCTTTCATCTGACATGCTGGCAACTTCATGCAGACCATTAACCCTTTCACTGCTGGGCTTCTCTACTTCAGCACATGGTTACATAGGATACTTCTATAGGACTCCCCTCTAGCCACACTGCCATTTTGCACTGAGCCCTCCCTCACTATGGGGCACTTCTCCAGGGGCTATCAACCAGGGATCCAGCATTATGCATCACAGACACTCACCCTCTCATCACATGGGCTGTCTCTTCACAGGAGATCTCTCATCTTCCACTGTGGCATCAGGCAGCACTTCCCCTGAGATCCTCTGCAGTGACTTCCTCACTCTAACAGGCACTCTGCGTCCTCTGCAGCACTCCCCAATCCTCTTCTAATAAGGGAGTCTCATTATCAATAGTGCTGCTCCTCATATAGCAGCTCCCTTGCAGGACTGTGGGGAAGGGTGACTCCCCCCCTTGTCTGTATCCAGGGACTTCAAGACTCCTTATAGCCTAGGGGCTTCTTGCAGGGGGCCCCTTACTGCATTACAGGGGCATTCCCCTGTACATATGAAATGTGGCTCATGGCAGCAGCCATGCTCCCTCCCCTGAACCTCAGGGAACCGCGGGACCTCCCTCCTCCCGCCCCGTGGCCCCAGCCTAAGATCGCCACACTCCTTCTTCTCCCTAAGGAGCTTTTTGCGCTCCCGTGAGGCCACGCCCCCTTCTCAGCCTGCTTCCTCCTGTCCTCCTGGTGATTGACAGATGATGTCACCAGGAGGCGGGGCTTAAATACAGGGCGGAGCTTAAGCTGGCTCTGCCGGGTATTACATCACCACTCCCCGTTTTCAAGCACCTTCCCCTGTTACCACCTACAAACGCCTCATCCTGTCACTCAAATTAGCAGGCACTCGCTATTTTGCGAGCACTCGATTTCCGACCGCAATGACTGGTTGGCGCATGCGCATTACAACCCATACGCATGCGCAGTTGTGCGAACATCGCTCGGAGCGAACGAGCGGCCGATTACGAGCGGCTCTGAATCAGGCCCAGTGTGCACTGTACTGTAGATGGCACCTCCAGCAAAAAGAGAGGTGCTCAGGGCCAGCTTTACCATTAGGCAGCTTTAGGCAGCTGTCTAGGGCGCCGGAATCTGGGGGGGCCCTAAGTCTCCCTACTGTACTTGATGCAGGTGGCAGCTGTGGAACTTATAAGATGCACTTTCATATGAGGGGCTAGGATATGGGTATTGATGGTGGTTCGGGGCAGTAGGTTGAAGTTTTGCCTAGGGTGCTGAGAAACCTTGCACCGGCCCTGGGGGTGCTGCATGGTGCATACCCTACAACTATACCGATATAGCCGGTACAGTATCGTTTTTTAAAGGTCTGTACCGGCAACTGGGGCTGTACCGTTTTGTACCGGTGGGGTACAATCTCCTGAATTCTTTAGCAGCGCTGCTGGGATACATGACTCCCGCAGCGCTGCTGAGTGACAGGCGGCTCCACAGCGTCCTCCCTGGTGGTCTGTAGTGCAGTCAGCACTGACGCTGATGTAATCACGCCAGCTCCGGTGATCAGAAGTCAGAGCCCAGCCAGTGCCAGCTGCCTCCAGCCCCCATGTACAGCCCCGTGGACACGCCCTTTAAATGTAACCACGCCCCCTTTTGATCGTGGTCACGCCCCTGTACCAGGTTTTCTCAATGAAATGTTGGAGGGTGCTGCATGGTGTTGGAAGGAGTGCACTCTGACAAAGTAGGCTGACTCGGCCCTGCTGGAGTAATTTAGACAGACCCGACTTCTGACGTGCGCTATTGTGCACCCTAGGCATAGCTTCAGCCTAGCGCCCCCCCCTTCCCTTGGATAGCTAATCAAGCCCTTATACAGTGCCCCCAATTGTGGTCCCCTCAATGCAGTGCTCCCAGTAGAGGCCCCCCTATGTAGTGTCCCCAGTAGTGGTCCCCTGATACAGTGCCCCTGGTAGTGCCCCTTATACAGTGCCCCCAGTAGTGCCCCTTATACAGTGCCCCCAGAAGGGACGCCGGGCGCCGAGCGTGGATAGCCGAGGGGGGGGAGGGTTAGGTTTAGGGTTCCTGGGGGGGGACTTAGGGTTAGGTAGGGAGGTTAGGTTTAGGCTAGGGGAAGGGGGGGTTAGCGTTAGGCAGCCCCGGGGGGGATTTAGGGTTAAGTACCCCCACAGCTACCTGCAGAAACAGTGAAGCAGCCATCTTTATTCCTGGTGAAAATCAATATGGGTTTGGGGTATATGTGTATACTGTATATACAGTACTTCTTCGCCTGTAGCCTATCTCTGTATTCATTTCTCGACACAGAGCATTGCAGTTGCAGTACAATTGAGCACCTCAGGAGGAATCAGTATGTTTGACCGCCGGACGTGAGCCCGGTGGTTGAAATCCCGACGCCGGCAGCCTGATGAAGGAGATCCCGACAGTGGAGGTAAGTTTACTATTCCTAACCCTCTCCCCCCTAACCCACCTTTAGGGGTACCTAACCCTAACCTTCCCCCGTTAGTGCCTAAACCTAACCCCATCTCCCAATACCCTAAACCTAACCCTCCCAAGGGGGGGCCTAACCCTAACCTCCCCCCTTAGTGCCTAAACCTATGTCCCCCCGGGGGTCCCTAAACCTAACCCCCCCATCCCCGGTTAAGTGGATACTTACCCCTGGCGTCAGGATTAACATAGGTGTCGGTATTTTGATGCCTATGTTAGATTCCTTGCTGGGATTACACTGTCGGTACTGAGACCGGGAGCCATGCGTCCGCAGGTCTCATAACCACATACCCCTCAGGGAGCAGACAGATCCTGCCTCTGGACAGGTAAGTGACAGTGGAGGTGTTAAAATGTTTTAACATTATCTAGGGGGTGGTATATTTATACAATGAGAAGGGGTGTATTTGTTTATTTCTGGGGGGGTTGGTGTGTATTATGTATATAAATGGTGTGTGAGGGGTGTATTCATATCTGTGGTATGTGGGTCACTGTGATGCTCCCTGTATTATATGGTGGTCACTGTTATGCTTCCTGTATTATATGGTGGTCACTATTATGCTTCCTGTATTAAATGATGTGCCAGTGCGTTTCAACGCCATTGCAGGGGCATGCATTAATTAGCCACTGCGATACCAGATGCCGCCTGAGGCCTCATAGCGTGCGCTGAAGTTAGCAATTCCTGAGTAAGGTCAGGGCATTAACTGTCCGATGTTACTTGATGTTACCGATTGTTTATCTATGTTGGCCAAGTAAACGGATGTGAGTAAGGGGAAGTGGCCATCCTTATGTCAGACTGCAATCGCAATGCGAATGCAAACATTTACATGTCACCGCTGATTTTAGCATTGCGTGCGCATAGGCAGAATAGCGATCAGTAGTGAATCAGGCCCAAAGTCCTTTGCATGTTTGGGTCCAGTTTTGTGTCTATACTTTCCTTCTTCTGGCCTTTATATAAAAGTGTAGAAAGAACAGACAATCTGGGCTACATATAATTCTATAGGGATGTATTCTTTAGGCTTCCCATTCACTAACCAAAATTGTACTTTTCTCCATACATTGGCATAAAATCCGGCATTCAGAAAAACTCTCCAGTACTTCCCGTTGTGCCTTATATACTCAGATACTTCTTACAGAATATCCAGCCATCCCATTAACGGCAAAAAAGCCTGAAATAACATTACACACTGTATGGAGTCACAGCTGAGCTGTAATTCGGAGCAAATAAGCTGCTTAGTTCATGTTTAAACCCATCTCTTCCCAGCAAAAAAACTTTCACTTTTCAAATCTCTGTAACACTGGGGAAAACTATTTAACCCTTTCCAAATTGATATCAGTCTGAAAGGGAGTTTCTTAACTTTTTCCTTATCCAGGGAGTGTTGGAAATATGTGTATACAGGCTTGATGATGTACCAGATGGAATGGGAAAGGGAACAGTCGCCGGTTCAAATCCCGACAAGGCTAGCCCAGCAGGATGGAATCCAGACAGCGGAGGAAAGTAGCCCTAACCCTCCCCTCCCCTCCCCCCCAACCCTCCCTTAGGGGTGCCTAACCATAACCTCCCTGACCTAGGGCCTCATTCAGACCCACTCACAAGCACTGAGCGCTCGCAAGCGGGTCGATGTTGAGGCCCTGCGCACACGCAGCAGCCGCACTGTGGGCGGAATTCAATTGTATTCACGGCCCGCATCTCCCGTCTAAAGTGACAGGAGATCATGGGCGCTATACAATTGTCCAAGATGTTCGCACTGATCGCGCCCATAGAGGTCAGGTTTAGCCGCGTAAAGCAGCTAAACCCGACCAAAGTGCTGGGCGCGATCGCGAAAAGTGATGTTTGGGCGCCCAAACATGTCACTTTTCGCACATTTCAGCTCTCATCCCCCAGGGGCTGCGAGCTGAAATGTAGCGCTGGCAGCTCATCGTGCCCGACAGGAGCAAGAATTGAATAGCTCCGTCGGGCGCGATAGCGGCTATAAAGAATTGAATTCCGCCCTGTGAGTGCGCGAGCCCCAGAGCAAGTGAGAAATCACTCGCTCCAGCGCTCGCATCCAAAAGGGACGGCTGTTGATGTTGATCGACAGCTTGCCCCGTTTGGAAGGCGGGTCGGGGGGTGGGGTGGCGGCTGGCCAAACGGCAAAAAGCGAGCGCTCATTCTGAATGAGGACGGACGCTTTTTTTTTTGTTAGCCGGCCTCCTTTAGGAACGCCTCCGTTTGTCCAGCCACCCCGCCTACAAAACGGGGCGAGCTGTCGATCAACATCGACAGCCGCCCCGTTTGTAGCGAGCCCCGGAGCGAGTGAATTTCTCACTCGCTCCGGGGCTTGCGAGCAGTGCCCGACCATCGACCCGCTTGCAAGCGCATAGTGCTTGCGAGCGGGTCTGAATGAGGGCCTGAGTTTGAGAACCTCTACACTCGTAGATGGAGTGGAGCTTGAGCAGAGCAGGGTGTCATACAGCTCATCAGCTGGTGACTGTATGAAGTAGGGGTGAGCGGGTTCGGATTTCTGAAATCCGAACCCCCCCGAGCCCCCCCCGATCCGAGTCCGATCCGAGTCAGGCTCGACTTTTCCCGCCTGACTCGGATTCTGAAATCGAGGCAAAACGTCATCTTCCCGCCTTCCGGGTCTCGCGGGTTTTGGATCCTATATAAGGTACCCGCGTCGGCGCCATTTTCTCACTCGGCTGTGGACAGTGAAGAGGGAGGGTGGGAGTTAGGGCTGGCTGGGCTGTGTAGTGTAGTGTAGTGTAGTGCAGAGTAGTGTTGTGCTGTGCTGTGCTGTGCTGCTGTTGTCCACTACTTCAAAGTCCATAGGGGCTGGCTGTGTTGTGCTGTGCTGCTGTTGTTAATAGGGGCTGTGTCCACTACTTCAAAGTCCATAGGGGCTGGCTGGACTGTGTTGTGCAGTCAGTTGTCCATAGGGGCTGTGTCCACTCCAAAGTCCTGTGCAGTGTCCCAGTCCTAAAGGGGTGCTGTAGTGTTGTCCAGGGGGTGCTCTGTCCATCAGGGGTGCTCCCCCCAAGTGCTAAAAAAATAATATTTTTTCTGTGTTTGTGAATTGTGTGCGCAGTAGCCGCACGTGCATCAACAAAGTAGTGCCAAGCGTGCGCCTGTGTCATAAGTAAAGGGCCGGCTGGCTTGACCGTTAAAAGGTGCTGTAACCCCCAAAGTACACTCAAGTCCAAACCAAATAAAAAAAATTTTTCTGTGTTTGTGAATTGTGTGCGCAGTAGCCGCACGTGCATCAACAAAGTAGTGCCAAGCGTGCGCCTGTGTCATAAGTAAAGGGCCGGCTGGCTTGACCGTTAAAGGGTGCTGTAACCCCCAAAGTACACTCCAGTCCAAACCAAAAAAAAAATTATTTTCTGTGTTTGTGAATTGTGTGCGCAGTAGCCGCACGTGCATCAACAAAGTAGTGCCAAGCGTGCGCCTGTGTCATAAGTAAAGGGCCGGCTGGCTTGACCGTTAAAGGGTGCTGTAACCCCCGAAAGTACACTCCAGTCCAAACCAAAAAAAAAATTATTTTCTGTGTTTGTGAATTGTGTGCGCAGTAGCCGCACGTGCATCAACAAAGTAGTGCCAAGCGTGCGCCTGTGTCATAAGTAAAGGGCCGGCTGGCTTGACCGTTAAAGGGTGCTGTAACCCCCAAAGTACACTCCAGTCCAAACCAAAAAAAAAATTATTTTCTGTGTTTGTGAATTGTGTGCGCAGTAGCCGCACGTGCATCAACAAAGTAGTGCCAAGCGTGCGCCTGTGTCATAAGTAAAGGGCCGGCTGGCTTGACCGTTAAAGGGTGCTGTAACCCCCGAAAGTACACTCCAGTCCAAACCAAAAAAAAAATTATTTTCTGTGTTTGTGAATTGTGTGCGCAGTAGCCGCACGTGCATCAACAAAGGAGCAGCGCCAAGCGTGCGCCTGTGTCCCATAAGTAAAGAGCCGGCTGGCTCATTTCTTAAAAGCTGGTGTAACCCACAAAGTGCACTACTCTCCAGCAAAAATAAAAAAATATTTTCTGTGTTTAGCCGCACGTATATATCAAATCGATATAACATAAATGGAGGACCAAACTTTCTCCGATAAAAATAAAATAGAGAAAGATCAAGAACCACTTCCTCCTAGTGCTGAAGCTGCTGCCACTAGTCATGACATAGACGATAACATGCCATCAAAGTTGTCTGCCAAGGCCGATGCCGAATGTCATAATAGAGGGCACATACAATCCCAAATGACAAAGTTCAGGAAAATGACCTTGAAAAAAACATTTAAATCAGCTGAAGAGAAACGTAAACTTGCCAATATGCCATTTACGACACGGAGTGGCAAGGAACGGCTAAGGTCGATCCCTAGTATGTTCATGACTAGTGGTTCAGCTTCACATGACGATGGAAGCCCTCCTCCCACTAAAAAAATCCAAAGAGTTAAGCTGGCAAAAGCACAGCGAAGAACTGTGCTTTCTAAGAAGATATCACAAATCCCCAAGGAGAGTCCAAGTGTGGTGGTGGTTGCAATGCCTGACCTTCCCAGCACTGGACGGGAAGAGGTGGCTCTTTCCACCATTTGCACGCCCCCTGCAAGTGCTGAAAGGAGCACCCACAGTCCACTTGCTGATATGCCAATTGAAGATGTCACTGTTGAAGTACAACAGGATGAGGATACTGGTGTAGCTGGCGCTGAGGAAGTTGGCGAGGAGGATTCTGATGGTGATGTGGTTTGTTTAAATCAGGCTCCGGGGGAGACAGTTGTTGTCCGTGGGATGAAAAAGCCCATCACGGTCATGCCTGGGCAGAAGACCAAACATTCCACCTCTTTGGTCTGGCAATATTTCTATCCAAATCCGGACAACAACTGTCTTGCCATATGTACCATATGTAAAGGTGAAATAAGTAGGGGTAGGGACGTCAACCACCTAGGAACATCCTCCCTTATACGGAACCTGCAGCGCGTTCATAAAAAGTTACTGTCAAGTTCAGAAACTTTGGCTAAGACCGTAAGCAGTCCAGGGACACCTAAATCCCGTTGTCCTGTTGTATCCAAGCGCCTGCAAACCACACCGTCAACTCCCTCCTCGTCAATTTCCTCCTTAGTCAGGATCGGAAGTAGTCCTGCAGGCCATGTCACTGGCATGACTGACTCTCCTATCCGGGATTCCTCCGGAGGATCCTGCATTGCTACGCCTACTGCTGCCGCTGCTGCTGTTGCTGCTGCTGGGAGTCGTTCATCATCCCAGAGAGGAAGTAGGAACACCACTACTTTTACTAAACAATTGACCCTCCAACAGTCCTTAGCGAGGAGGATGAAGTACGACAGCAGTCATCCTGAAGCAAAACGTATAACTGAGGCCTTGACTGCTATGTTGGTGTTAGATGTGCGTCCGGTATCCGCCATTAGTGCAGTGGGATTTAGACAATTGATGGAGGTAGTGTGTCCCCAGTTCCAAATCCCGTCTAGATTCCACTTCACTAGGCAGGCGATACCGAGACTGTACAGAAACGTCAGAAAAAGTGTCCTCAGTGTCCTGAAAAATGCCGTTGTACCCAATGTCCACTTAACCACGGACATGTGGACAAGTGGAACAGGGCAGACTAAGGACTATATGACTGTGACAGCCCACTGGGTAGATGTATCACCTTACGCAGCAACAGCAGCAGCGTCACCAGTAGCAGCATCTCAGAAATGCCAGCTCGTTCCAAGGCAGGCTACGCTGTGTATCACCGGTTTCAGTAAGAGGCACACCGCCGACAACCTCTTAGAGAAACTGAGGGAAATCATCGCCCAGTGGCTTACCCCACTTAGACTCTCCTGGGGATTTGTGATATCTGACAACGCCACCAATATTGTGCGGGCATTACATCTGGGCAAATTCCAGCACGTCTCATGTTTTGCTCACACAATAAACTTGGTGGTGCAGAATTTTCTGAAAAGCGACAGGGGCGTGCAGGAGACGCTTTGGGTGGCCCGAAAAATTTCTGGCCACTTTCGCCATTCAGCGACTGCGTGCCGAAGACTGGAGCGCCAGCAAACACTCTTGAACCTGCCCCGCCATCACCTGAAGCAAGAGGTTGTGACGCGGTGGAACTCAACCCTCTATATGCTTCAGAGGATGGAGGAGCAGAAAAAGGCCATACAAGCCTATACATCCACCTATGACATAGGCAAAGGAGGGGGTATGCACCTGACTCAAGCGCAGTGGAGAATGATTTCCGTGTTGTGCAAGGTTCTCCAGCCCTTCGAACTTGCCACACGTGAAGTCAGTTCAGACACTGCCAGCTTGAGTCAGGTCATTCCCCTCATCAGGCTTTTGCAGAAGCAGCTGGAGAAAGTGAAGGAGGAGCTAAGACGGAGCGATTCCGCTCGGCATGTGGGACTTGTGGATGAAGCCCTTCATTCGCTTTGCCAGGATTCCAGGGTGGTCAATCTGTTGAAATCAGACCACTACATTTTGGCCACAGTGCTCGATCCTAGGTTTAAAGCCTATGTGGTGTCTCTCTTTCCGGCCGACACAAGCCTGCAGAGGTGCAAAGACCTGCTGGTGAACACACTGTCAGCTGAAGCGGAACGTGACACGTCAACAGCTCCTTCTTCATTTTCTCCCGCAACTGGGGCTGCCAGGAAAAAACTTAGGTATCCTAAGCAACCCGCTGGCGGTGATGCAGGGCAGGCAGGACCAAGTTTGGACATCTGGTCCGGATTGAAGGACCTGGCAACAATTTCTGACATGTCTACTGTCACTGCATATGATACTGTCACCATTGACAGAATGGTGGAGGATTATATCGGTGACAGCATCCAAGTAGGCATGTCAGACAGTCCATACCTGTACTGGCAGGAAAAAGAGGCAATTTGGAGGTCCCTGTACAAACTGGCTCTATTTTACCTGAGTTGCCCCCCCTCCAGTGTGTACTCCGAAAGAGTGTTTAGTGCAGCCGGGAACCTTGTCAGCGAAAGGAGTAGGAGGTTGCTTCCACAGAATGTGGAGAAGATGATGTTCATCAAAATGAATTATCAGCTCTTCCAGGGAGACCAGCCTCCAGAACGTACAGAGGGACCTGTGGTGGTGGATTCAAGTGGGGACGAGTTAATACTTTGTGAGGATGAGGATGTACACACTGAAGAGGGTGAGGAATCGGTGGATGAGGAGGATGAGGATGACATCTTGCCTCCGTAGAGCCAGTTTGTGCAGGGACAGATTAATTGCCAGCTTGTTTTGTGGGGGCCCAAACGAACCAATCATTTCAGCCACAGTTGTGTGGCAGACCCTGGCGCTGAAATTATTGGTTTGTTAAAGTGTGCATGTCCTGTTTATACAACATAAGGGTGGGTGGGAGGGCCCAAGGACAATTCCATCTTGCACCTCTTTTTTTTCTTTGCATTATGTACAGTTTGGGGCCTAGTTTTTCAAACTGCCATCCTGTCTGCCACTGCAGTATCACGCCTAGATGGGTCACGTGTTTGTGCCGCCCACTCGTGTCGCTTAGCATAGTCATCCAGCTACCTCGGTGCAACCTTTTGGACATAAAAACACTATTGTGAGGTGTGAGGTGTTCAGAATAGACTGCAAATGAGTGGAAATTAAGGTTATTGAGGTTAATAATAGCATAGGAGCAGAAAAACCTACAAATTCTGTGATTTTAGCTGTTTTTATGCTTTTTTGCAAAAAAATACAGATCCAAAACACAAAACCCAGAACCCAAAACACGGAAGGGTGGTTTTGGCAAAACCAATCCATATCCAAAACACGAAGAAAGATCCAGATCCAAAACCAAAACACAAAACACGAAAAGTGGCCGGTGCACACCCCTAGTATGAAGCTAGCGGGTAGTGGTTTAGGAGCATTGAAAGGGCTTTTAGGTCGCAAGTGTCACGAATAGGGACCTGGTCAGCCAAACCAATGGCTATTCATCACTTCCTATTTAAACCAGTTCCTGGGAGTAACCCATTGCCTGAACGTGTTCCTTTCCCAGGATGGTTCTAAGCTCCAGGTTTACTCCTCGTATCCTGTGATCGTGTCCTCTGTGACTCTCTTTGCTACTCTGTGGATTTCTCGCTATTTATCTGCCACTGTATATCGTCACCTGTCAGTGCCGCAGCTTCCACGCTGCATGCGGACCTGCTCCAACCACTTTGTTCAGCCAGTAAGTATGCCATTACCTGCTTTCCATCTGCCACTGTGCGTCGCCACCTGTCAGCGCTGCAGCTTCCATGCTGCTTGCCACCTTGCTTCTCCTCAGGGCAGAGCCGGCGAGTACAACCGCGGTCTCCATTCCATCATACCACGGGGACAGTGCATGCAAGTTACCAATGCTGTAGTACTCTGTGCTCTGCAGTTATTCAGGTAATTTGGTTTTACCATTGTGCTGACCCTGTATTAGTTTCCCTGTACTGTGTGCTACTGTCTTGGGCTGGTACAGAGAAGGGTGCTGGTTCCAGGGCCAGGGTTCAGTGTGCAGTATACGGTCTGTACACTGAGGTGACCAGTAAGCTGTATTACATATCCTGACTCTCAGTTTCTGAGTTCCTCACTAGAGTCCAGTTCTAGGTCTTGTGTCAGAGTAGTACCAGAGTTACAGCTTCCTCAAGTTATACTCTTTCTACATTAGACTCCGATTCCTGGCCTGAGTTCTGAGTTCCAATCTACCAGTACTATATAGTTCTGAGTCCTGGAGGTCACCATTGTCTGTGGAGTGTATCCCTTGTCTTGCTGGCCTTCACAGGTCACTAGGCGAGGGGTCACCCAATGGACCTGGTCTGCTCACTCCAGTTCCAGTTCAGTATCCATGCATATCACTAGCCTGTGATTCCTGCATTGTCACTAGTGTGCCTACACTCCTGTTTATACCCATGAGCCAAAGTATTATTAAGCCTCCACGTTTCCTATGCACATCCGTCATACCTAAGGGTCCTGAGCCGGATCTACAGAATACCAAGACCGTGACAGCAGGCATTTGCAGTTCTCACCAGAGCTAAGTGGAAGACAACTGTCTCCCACTGTGGCGCTCTAACACAGTGACAAGATGGCAGTGCAGTGCCCGACCATCGACCCGCTTGCAAGCGCATAGTGCTTGCGAGCGGGTCTGAATGAGGGCCTGAGTTTGAGAACCTCTACACTCGTAGATGGAGTGGAGCTTGAGCAGAGCAGGGTGTCATACAGCTCATCAGCTGGTGACTGTATGAAGTAGGGGTGAGCGGGTTCGGATTTCTGAAATCCGAACCCCCCCGAGCCCCCCCCGATCCGAGTCCGATCCGAGTCAGGCTCGACTTTTCCCGCCTGACTCGGATCTGAAATCGAGGCAAAACGTCATCATCCCGCCTTCCGGGTCTCGTGGGTTTTGGATCCTATATAAGGTACCCGCGTCGGCGCCATTTTCTCACTCGGCTGTGGACAGTGAAGAGGGAGGGTGGGAGTTAGGGCTGTGTAGTGTAGTATAGTGTAGTGCTGCTGTTGTCCACTACTTCAAAGTCCATAGGGGCTGGCTGTGTTGTGCTGTGCTGCTGTTGTTAATAGGGGCTGTGTCCACTACTTCAAAGTCCATAGGGGCTGGCTGGACTGTGTTGTGCAGTCAGTTCTCCATAGGGGCTGTGTCCACTCCAAAGTCCTGTGCAGTGTCCCAGTCCTAAATGGGTGCTGTAGTGTTGTCCAGGGGGTGCTCTGTCCATCAGGGGTGCTCCCCCCAAGTGCTAAAAAAATAATATATTTTCTGTGTTTGTGAATTGTGTGCGCAGTAGCCGCACGTGCATCAACAAAGTAGTGCCAAGCGTGCGCCTGTGTAATAAGTAAAGGGCCGGCTGGCTTGACCGTTAAAGGGTGCTGTAACCCCCAAAGTACACTCCAGTCCAAACCAAAAAAAAAATTATTTTCTGTGTTTGTGAATTGTGTGCGCAGTAGCCGCACGTGCATCAACAAAGTAGTGCCAAGCGTGCGCCTGTGTCATAAGTAAAGGGCCGGCTGGCTTGACCATTAAAGGGTGCTGTAACCCCCGAAAGTACACTCCAGTCCAAACCAAAAAAAAAATTATTTTCTGTGTTTGTGAATTGTGTGCGCTCTAGCCGCACGTGCATCAACAAAGTAGTGCCAAGCGTGCGCCTGTGTCATAAGTAAAGGGCCAGCTGGCTTGACCGTTAAAGGTGCTGTAACCCCCGAAAGTACACTCCAGTCCAAACCAAAAAAAAAATTATTTTCTGTGTTTGTGAATTGTGTGCGCAGTAGCCGCACGTGCATCAACAAAGTAGTGCCAAGCGTGCGCCTGTGTCATAAGTAAAGGGCCGGCTGGCTTGACCGTTAAGGGTGCTGTAACCCCCGAAAGTACACTCCAGTCCAAACCAAAAAAAAAATTATTTTCTGTGTTTGTGAATTGTGTGCGCAGTAGCCGCACGTGCATCAACAAAGTAGTGCCAAGCGTGCGCCTGTGTCATAAGTAAAGGGCCGGGTGGCTTGACCGTTAAAGGTGCTGTAACCCCCGAAAGTACACTCCAGTCCAAACCAAAAAAAAAATTATTTTCTGTGTTTGTGAATTGTGTGCGCAGTAGCCGCACGTGCATCAACAAAGTAGTGCCAAGCGTGCGCCTGTGTCATAAGTAAAGGGCCGGCTGGCTTGACCGTTAAGGGTGCTGTAACCCCCGAAAGTACACTCCAGTCCAAACCAAAAAAAAAATTATTTTCTGTGTTTGTGAATTGTGTGCGCAGTAGCCGCACGTGCATCAACAAAGTAGTGCCAAGCGTGCGCCTGTGTCATAAGTAAAGGGCCGGCTGGCTTGACCGTTAAGGGTGCTGTAACCCCCGAAAGTACACTCCAGTCCAAACCAAAAAAAAAATTATTTTCTGTGTTTGTGAATTGTGTGCGCAGTAGCCGCACGTGCAGCAACAAAGTAGTGCCAAGCGTGCGCCTGTGTCATAAGTAAAGGGCCGGCTGGCTTGACCGTTAATGGATGCTGTAACCCCCGAAAGTACACTCCAGTCCAAACCTCAAAAAAAATTATTTTCTGTGTTTGTGAATTGTGTGCGCAGTAGCCGCACGTGCATCAACAAAGTAGTGCCAAGCGTGCGCCTGTGTCATAAGTAAAGGGCCGGCTGGCTTGACCGTTAAAGGGTGCTGTAACCCCCAAAGTACACTCCAGTCCAAACCAAAAAAAAAATTATTTTCTGTGTTTGTGAATTGTGTGCGCAGTAGCCGCACGTGCATCAACAAAGTAGTGCCAAGCGTGCGCCTGTGTCATAAGTAAAGGGCCGGCTGGCTTGACCGTTAAAGGGTGCTGTAACCCCCGAAAGTACACTCCAGTCCAAACCAAAAAAAAAATTATTTTCTGTGTTTGTGAATTGTGTGCGCTCTAGCTGCACGTGCATCAACAAAGTAGTGCCAAGCGTGCGCCTGTGTCATAAGTAAAGGGCCAGCTGGCTTGACCATTAAGGGTGCTGTAACCCCCGAAAGTACACTCCAGTCCAAACCAAAAAAAAAATTATTTTCTGTGTTTGTGAATTGTGTGCGTAGTAGCCGCACGTGCATCAACAAAGTAGTGCCAAGCGTGCGCCTGTGTCATAAGTAAAGGGCCGGCTGGCTTGACCGTTAAAGGGTGCTGTAACCCCCAAAGTACACTCCAGTCCAAACCAAAAAAAAAATTATTTTCTGTGTTTGTGAATTGTGTGCGCAGTAGCCGCACGTGCATCAACAAAGTAGTGCCAAGCGTGCGCCTGTGTCATAAGTAAAGGGCCGGCTGGCTTGACCGTTAATGGGTGCTGTAGCCCCCGAAAGTACACTCCAGTCCAAACCAAAAAAAAATTATTTTCTGTGTTTGTGAATTGTGTGCGCAGTAGCCGCACGTGCATCAACAAAGTAGTGCCAAGCGTGCGCCTGTGTCATAAGTAAAGGGCCGGCTGGCTTGACCGTTAAAGGGTGCTGTAACCCCCGAAAGTACACTCCAGTCCAAACCAAAAAAAAATTATTTTCTGTGTTTGTGAATTGTGTGCGCAGTAGCCGCACGTGCATCAACAAAGTAGTGCCAAGCGTGCGCCTGTGTCATAAGTAAAGGGCCGGCTGGCTTGACCGTTAAAGGGTGCTGTAACCCCCAAAGTACACTCCAGTCCAAACCAAAAAAAAATTATTTTCTGTGTTTGTGAATTGTGTGCGCAGTAGCCGCACGTGCATCAACAAAGTAGTGCCCAGCGTGCGCCTGTGTCATAAGTAAAGGGCCAGCTGGCTTGACCGTTAAGGGTGCTGTAACCCCCGAAAGTACACTCCAGTCCAAACCAAAAAAAAAATTATTTTCTGTGTTTGTGAATTGTGTGCGCAGTAGCCGCACGTGCATCAACAAAGTAGTGCCAAGCGTGCGCCTGTGTCATAAGTAAAGGGCCGGCTGGCTTGACCGTTAAAGGGTGCTGTAACCCCCAAAGTACACTCCAGTCCAAACCAAAAAAAAAATTATTTTCTGTGTTTAGCCGCACGTATATATCAAATCGATATAACATAAATGGAGGACAAAACTTTCTCTGATAAAAATAAAATAGAGAAAGATCAAGAACCACTTCCTCCTAGTGCTGAAGCTGCTTCCACTAGTCATGACATAGACGATAACATGCCATCAACGTCGTCTGCCAAGGCCGATGCCCAATGTCATAGTAGAGGGCACATACAATCCCAAATGACAAAGTTCAGGAAAATGAACTTGAAAAAAACATTTAAATCAGCTGAAGAGAAACGTAAACTTGCCAATATGCCATTTACGACACGGAGTGGCAAGGAACGGCTAAGGTCGATCCCTAGTATGTTCATGACTAGTGGTTCAGCTTCACATGACGATGGAAGCCCTCCTCCCACTAAAAAAATCCAAAGAGTTAAGCTGGCAAAAGCACAGCGAAGAACTGTGCTTTCTAAGAAGATATCACAAATCCCCAAGGAGAGTCCAAGTGTGGTGGTGGTTGCAATGCCTGACCTTCCCAGCACTGGACGGGAAGAGGTGGCTCTTTCCACCATTTGCACGCCCCCTGCAAGTACTGAAAGGAGCACCCACAGTCCACTTGCTGATATGCCAATTGAAGATGTCACTGTTGAAGTACAACAGGATGAGGATACTGGTGTAGCTGGCGCTGAGGAGGAAGTTGGCGAGGAGGATTCTGATGGTGATGTGGTTTGTTTAAATCAGGCTCCGGGGGAGACAGTTGTTGTCCGTGGGATGAAAAAGCCCATCACGGTCATGCCTGGGCAGAAGACCAAACATTCCACCTCTTTGGTCTGGCAATATTTCTATCCAAATCCGGACAACAACTGTCTTGCCATATGTACCATATGTAAAGGTGAAATAAGTAGGGGTAGGGACGTCAACCACCTAGGAACATCCTCCCTTATACGGCACCTGCAGCGCGTTCATAAAAAGTTACTGTCAAGTTCAGAAACTTTGGCTAAGACCGTAAGCAGTCCAGGGACACCTAAATCCCGTTGTCCTGTTGTATCCAAGCGCCTGCAAACCACACCGTCAACTCCCTCCTCGTCAATTTCCTCCTTAGTCAGGATCGGAAGTAGTCCTGCAGGCCATGTCACTGGCATGACTGACTCTCCTATCCGGGATTCCTCCGGAGGATCCTGCATTGCTACGCCTACTGCTGCCGCTGCTGCTGTTGCTGCTGCTGGGAGTCGTTCATCATCCCAGAGAGGAAGTAGGAACACCACTACTTTTACTAAACAATTGACCCTCCAACAGTCCTTAGCGAGGAGGATGAAGTACGACAGCAGTCATCCTGAAGCAAAATGTATAACTGAGGCCTTGACTGCTATGTTGGTGTTAGATGTGCGTCCGGTATCCGCCATTAGTGCAGTGGGATTTAGACAATTGATGGAGGTAGTGTGTCCCCAGTTCCAAATCCCGTCTAGATTCCACTTCACTAGGCAGGCGATACCGAGACTGTACAGAAACGTCAGAAAAAGTGTCCTCAGTGTCCTGAAAAATGCCGTTGTACCCAATGTCCACTTAACCACGGACATGTGGACAAGTGGAACAGGGCAGACTAAGGACTATATGACTGTGACAGCCCACTGGGTAGATGTATCACCTTACGCAGCAACAGCAGCAGCGTCACCAGTAGCAGCATCTCAGAAATGCCAGCTCGTTCCAAGGCAGGCTACGCTGTGTATCACCGGTTTCAGTAAGAGGCACACCGCCGACAACCTCTTAGAGAAACTGAGGGAAATCATCGCCCAGTGGCTTACCCCACTTAGACTCTCCTGGGGATTTGTGATATCTGACAACGCCACCAATATTGTGCGGGCATTACATCTGGGCAAATTCCAGCACGTCTCATGTTTTGCTCACACAATAAACTTGGTGGTGCAGAATTTTCTGAAAAGCGACAGGGGCGTGCAGGAGACGCTTTGGGTGGCCCGAAAAATTTCTGGCCACTTTCGCCATTCAGCGACTGCGTGCCGAAGACTGGAGCGCCAGCAAACACTCTTGAACCTGCCCCGCCATCACCTGAAGCAAGAGGTTGTGACGCGGTGGAACTCAACCCTCTATATGCTTCAGAGGATGGAGGAGCAGAAAAAGGCCATACAAGCCTATACATCCACCTATGACATAGGCAAAGGAGGGGGTATGCACCTGACTCAAGCGCAGTGGAGAATGATTTCCGTGTTGTGCAAGGTTCTCCAGCCCTTCGAACTTGCCACACGTGAAGTCAGTTCAGACACTGCCAGCTTGAGTCAGGTCATTCCCCTCATCAGGCTTTTGCAGAAGCAGCTGGAGAAAGTGAAGGAGGAGCTAAGACGGAGCGATTCCGCTCGGCATGTGGGACTTGTGGATGAAGCCCTTCATTCGCTTTGCCAGGATTCCAGGGTGGTCAATCTGTTGAAATCAGACCACTACATTTTGGCCACAGTGCTCGATCCTAGGTTTAAAGCCTATGTGGTGTCTCTCTTTCCGGCCGACACAAGCCTGCAGAGGTGCAAAGACCTGCTGGTGAACACACTGTCAGCTGAAGCGGAACGTGACACGTCAACAGCTCCTTCTTCATTTTCTCCCGCAACTGGGGCTGCCAGGAAAAAACTTAGGTATCCTAAGCAACCCGCTGGCGGTGATGCAGGGCAGGCAGGACCAAGTTTGGACATCTGGTCCGGATTGAAGGACCTGGCAACAATTTCTGACATGTCTACTGTCACTGCATATGATACTGTCACCATTGACAGAATGGTGGAGGATTATATCGGTGACAGCATCCAAGTAGGCATGTCAGACAGTCCATACCTGTACTGGCAGGAAAAAGAGGCAATTTGGAGGTCCCTGTACAAACTGGCTCTATTTTACCTGAGTTGCCCCCCCTCCAGTGTGTACTCCGAAAGAGTGTTTAGTGCAGCCGGGAACCTTGTCAGCGAAAGGAGTAGGAGGTTGCTTCCACAGAATGTGGAGAAGATGATGTTCATCAAAATGAATTATCAGCTCTTCCAGGGAGACCAGCCTCCAGAACGTACAGAGGGACCTGTGGTGGTGGATTCAAGTGGGGACGAGTTAATACTTTGTGAGGATGAGGATGTACACACTGAAGAGGGTGAGGAATCGGTGGATGAGGAGGATGAGGATGACATCTTGCCTCCGTAGAGCCAGTTTGTGCAGGGACAGATTAATTGCCAGCTTGTTTTGTGGGGGCCCAAACGAACCAATCATTTCAGCCACAGTTGTGTGGCAGACCCTGGCGCTGAAATTATTGGTTTGTTAAAGTGTGCATGTCCTGTTTATACAACATAAGGGTGGGTGGGAGGGCCCAAGGACAATTCCATCTTGCACCTCTTTTTTTTCTTTGCATTATGTACAGTTTGGGGCCTAGTTTTTCAAACTGCCATCCTGTCTGCCACTGCAGTATCACGCCTAGATGGGTCACGTGTTTGTGCCGCCCACTCGTGTCGCTTAGCATAGTCATCCAGCTACCTCGGTGCAACCTTTTGGACATAAAAACACTATTGTTAGGTGTGAGGTGTTCAGAATAGACTGCAAATGAGTGGAAATTAAGGTTATTGAGGTTAATAATAGCATAGGAGCAGAAAAACCTACAAATTCTGTGATTTTAGCTGTTTTTATGCTTTTTTGCAAAAAAATACAGATCCAAAACACAAAACCCAGAACCCAAAACACGGAAGGGTGGTTTTGGCAAAACCAATCCATATCCAAAACACGAAGAAAGATCCAGATCCAAAACCAAAACACAAAACACGAAAAGTGGCCGGTGCACACCCCTAGTATGAAGCTAGCGGGTAGTGGTTTAGGAGCATTGAAAGGGCTTTTAGGTCGCAAGTGTCACGAATAGGGACCTGGTCAGCCAAACCAATGGCTATTCATCACTTCCTATTTAAACCAGTTCCTGGGAGTAACCCATTGCCTGAACGTGTTCCTTTCCCAGGATGGTTCTAAGCTCCAGGTTTACTCCTCGTATCCTGTGATCGTGTCCTCTGTGACTCTCTTTGCTACTCTGTGGATTTCTCGCTATTTATCTGCCACTGTATATCGTCACCTGTCAGTGCCGCAGCTTCCACGCTGCATGCGGACCTGCTCCAACCACTTTGTTCAGCCAGTAAGTATGCCATTACCTGCTTTCCATCTGCCACTGTGCGTCGCCACCTGTCAGCGCTGCAGCTTCCATGCTGCTTGCCACCTTGCTTCTCCTCAGGGCAGAGCCGGCGAGTACAACCGCGGTCTCCATTCCATCATACCACGGGGACAGTGCATGCAAGTTACCAATGCTGTAGTACTCTGTGCTCTGCAGTTATTCAGGTAATTTGGTTTTACCATTGTGCTGACCCTGTATTAGTTTCCCTGTACTGTGTGCTACTGTCTTGGGCTGGTACAGAGAAGGGTGCTGGTTCCAGGGCCAGGGTTCAGTGTGCAGTATACGGTCTGTACACTGAGGTGACCAGTAAGCTGTATTACATATCCTGACTCTCAGTTTCTGAGTTCCTCACTAGAGTCCAGTTCTAGGTCTTGTGTCAGAGTAGTACCAGAGTTACAGCTTCCTCAAGTTATACTCTTTCTACATTAGACTCCGATTCCTGGCCTGAGTTCTGAGTTCCAATCTACCAGTACTATATAGTTCTGAGTCCTGGAGGTCACCATTGTCTGTGGAGTGTATCCCTTGTCTTGCTGGCCTTCACAGGTCACTAGGCGAGGGGTCACCCAATGGACCTGGTCTGCTCACTCCAGTTCCAGTTCAGTATCCATGCATATCACTAGCCTGTGATTCCTGCATTGTCACTAGTGTGCCTACACTCCTGTTTATACCCATGAGCCAAAGTATTATTAAGCCTCCACGTTTCCTATGCACATCCGTCATACCTAAGGGTCCTGAGCCGGATCTACAGAATACCAAGACCGTGACAGCAGGCATTTGCAGTTCTCACCAGAGCTAAGTGGAAGACAACTGTCTCCCACTGTGGCGCTCTAACACAGTGACAAGATGGCAGTGCAGTGCCCGACCATCGACCCGCTTGCAAGCGCATAGTGCTTGCGAGCGGGTCTGAATGAGGGCCTGAGTTTGAGAACCTCTACACTCGTAGATGGAGTGGAGCTTGAGCAGAGCAGGGTGTCATACAGCTCATCAGCTGGTGACTGTATGAAGTAGGGGTGAGCGGGTTCGGATTTCTGAAATCCGAACCCCCCCGAGCCCCCCCCGATCCGAGTCCGATCCGAGTCAGGCTCGACTTTTCCCGCCTGACTCGGATCTGAAATCGAGGCAAAACGTCATCATCCCGCCTTCCGAGTCTCGTGGGTTTTGGATCCTATATAAGGTACCCGCGTCGGCGCCATTTTCTCACTCGGCTGTGGACAGTGAAGAGGGAGGGTGGGAGTTAGGGCTGTGTAGTGTAGTATAGTGTAGTGCTGCTGTTGTCCACTACTTCAAAGTCCATAGGGGCTGGCTGTGTTGTGCTGTGCTGCTGTTGTTAATAGGGGCTGTGTCCACTACTTCAAAGTCCATAGGGGCTGGCTGGACTGTGTTGTGCAGTCAGTTCTCCATAGGGGCTGTGTCCACTCCAAAGTCCTGTGCAGTGTCCCAGTCCTAAATGGGTGCTGTAGTGTTGTCCAGGGGGTGCTCTGTCCATCAGGGGTGCTCCCCCCAAGTGCTAAAAAAATAATATATTTTCTGTGTTTGTGAATTGTGTGCGCAGTAGCCGCACGTGCATCAACAAAGTAGTGCCAAGCGTGCGCCTGTGTCATAAGTAAAGGGCCGGCTGGCTTGACCGTTAAAGGGTGCTGTAACCCCCAAAGTACACTCCAGTCCAAACCAAAAAAAAAATTATTTTCTGTGTTTGTGAATTGTGTGCGCAGTAGCCGCACGTGCATCAACAAAGTAGTGCCAAGCGTGCGCCTGTGTCATAAGTAAAGGGCCGGCTGGCTTGACCATTAAAGGGTGCTGTAACCCCCGAAAGTACACTCCAGTCCAAACCAAAAAAAAAATTATTTTCTGTGTTTGTGAATTGTGTGCGCTCTAGCCGCACGTGCATCAACAAAGTAGTGCCAAGCGTGCGCCTGTGTCATAAGTAAAGGGCCAGCTGGCTTGACCGTTAAAGGTGCTGTAACCCCTGAAAGTACACTCCAGTCCAAACCAAAAAAAAAATTATTTTCTGTGTTTGTGAATTGTGTGCGCAGTAGCCGCACGTGCATCAACAAAGTAGTGCCAAGCGTGCGCCTGTGTCATAAGTAAAGGGCCGGCTGGCTTGACCGTTAAGGGTGCTGTAACCCCCGAAAGTACACTCCAGTCCAAACCAAAAAAAAAATTATTTTCTGTGTTTGTGAATTGTGTGCGCAGTAGCCGCACGTGCATCAACAAAGTAGTGCCAAGCGTGCGCCTGTGTCATAAGTAAAGGGCCGGGTGGCTTGACCGTTAAAGGTGCTGTAACCCCCGAAAGTACACTCCAGTCCAAACCAAAAAAAAAATTATTTTCTGTGTTTGTGAATTGTGTGCGCAGTAGCCGCACGTGCATCAACAAAGTAGTGCCAAGCGTGCGCCTGTGTCATAAGTAAAGGGCCGGCTGGCTTGACCGTTAAGGGTGCTGTAACCCCCGAAAGTACACTCCAGTCCAAACCAAAAAAAAAATTATTTTCTGTGTTTGTGAATTGTGTGCGCAGTAGCCGCACGTGCATCAACAAAGTAGTGCCAAGCGTGCGCCTGTGTCATAAGTAAAGGGCCGGCTGGCTTGACCATTAAGGGTGCTGTAACCCCCGAAAGTACACTCCAGTCCAAACCAAAAAAAAAATTATTTTCTGTGTTTGTGAATTGTGTGCGCAGTAGCCGCACGTGCATCAACAAAGTAGTGCCAAGCGTGCGCCTGTGTCATAAGTAAAGGGCCGGCTGGCTTGACCGTTAAGGGTGCTGTAACCCCCGAAAGTACACTCCAGTCCAAACCAAAAAAAAAATTATTTTCTGTGTTTGTGAATTGTGTGCGCAGTAGCCGCACGTGCATCAACAAAGTAGTGCCAAGCGTGCGCCTGTGTCATAAGTAAAGGGCCGGCTGGCTTGACCATTAAGGGTGCTGTAACCCCCGAAAGTACACTCCAGTCCAAACCAAAAAAAAAATTATTTTCTGTGTTTGTGAATTGTGTGCGCAGTAGCCGCACGTGCAGCAACAAAGTAGTGCCAAGCGTGCGCCTGTGTCATAAGTAAAGGGCCGGCTGGCTTGACCGTTAATGGATGCTGTAACCCCCGAAAGTACACTCCAGTCCAAACCCCAAAAAAAATTATTTTCTGTGTTTGTGAATTGTGTGCGCTCTAGCTGCACGTGCATCACCAAAGTAGTGCCAAGCGTGCGCCTGTGTCATAAGTAAAGGGCCAGCTGGCTTGACCATTAAGGGTGCTGTAACCCCCGAAAGTACACTCCAGTCCAAACCAAAAAAAAAATTATTTTCTGTGTTTGTGAATTGTGTGCGTAGTAGCCGCACGTGCATCAACAAAGTAGTGCCAAGCGTGCGCCTGTGTCATAAGTAAAGGGCCGGCTGGCTTGACCATTAAGGGTGCTGTAACCCCCGAAAGTACACTCCAGTCCAAACCAAAAAAAAAATTATTTTCTGTGTTTGTGAATTGTGTGCGCAGTAGCCGCACGTGCAGCAACAAAGTAGTGCCAAGCGTGCGCCTGTGTCATAAGTAAAGGGCCGGCTGGCTTGACCGTTAATGGATGCTGTAACCCCCGAAAGTACACTCCAGTCCAAACCCCAAAAAAAATTATTTTCTGTGTTTGTGAATTGTGTGCGCTCTAGCTGCACGTGCATCAACAAAGTAGTGCCAAGCGTGCGCCTGTGTCATAAGTAAAGGGCCAGCTGGCTTGACCATTAAGGGTGCTGTAACCCCCGAAAGTACACTCCAGTCCAAACCAAAAAAAAAATTATTTTCTGTGTTTGTGAATTGTGTGCGTAGTAGCCGCACGTGCATCAACAAAGTAGTGCCAAGCGTGCGCCTGTGTCATAAGTAAAGGGCCGGCTGGCTTGACCGTTAAAGGGTGCTGTAACCCCCAAAGTACACTCCAGTCCAAACCAAAAAAAAAATTATTTTCTGTGTTTGTGAATTGTGTGCGCAGTAGCCGCACGTGCATCAACAAAGTAGTGCCAAGCGTGCGCCTGTGTCATAAGTAAAGGGCCGGCTGGCTTGACCGTTAATGGGTGCTGTAGCCCCCGAAAGTACACTCCAGTCCAAACCAAAAAAAAATTATTTTCTGTGTTTGTGAATTGTGTGCGCAGTAGCCGCACGTGCATCAACAAAGTAGTGCCAAGCGTGCGCCTGTGTCATAAGTAAAGGGCCGGCTGGCTTGACCGTTAAAGGGTGCTGTAACCCCCGAAAGTACACTCCAGTCCAAACCAAAAAAAAATTATTTTCTGTGTTTGTGAATTGTGTGCGCAGTAGCCGCACGTGCATCAACAAAGTAGTGCCAAGCGTGCGCCTGTGTCATAAGTAAAGGGCCGGCTGGCTTGACCGTTAAAGGGTGCTGTAACCCCCAAAGTACACTCCAGTCCAAACCAAAAAAAAATTATTTTCTGTGTTTGTGAATTGTGTGCGCAGTAGCCGCACGTGCATCAACAAAGTAGTGCCCAGCGTGCGCCTGTGTCATAAGTAAAGGGCCAGCTGGCTTGACCGTTAAGGGTGCTGTAACCCCCGAAAGTACACTCCAGTCCAAACCAAAAAAAAAATTATTTTCTGTGTTTGTGAATTGTGTGCGCAGTAGCCGCACGTGCATCAACAAAGTAGCGCCAAGCGTGCGCCTGTGTCATAAGTAAAGGGCCGGCTGGCTTGACCGTTAAAGGGTGCTGTAACCCCCAAAGTACACTCCAGTCCAAACCAAAAAAAAAATTATTTTCTGTGTTTGTGAATTGTGTGCGCAGTAGCCGCACGTGCATCAACAAAGTAGTGCCAAGCGTGCGCCTGTGTCATAAGTAAAGGGCCGGCTGGCTTGACCATTAAGGGTGCTGTAACCCCCGAAAGTACACTCCAGTCCAAACCAAAAAAAAAATTATTTTCTGTGTTTGTGAATTGTGTGCGCAGTAGCCGCACGTGCATCAACAAAGTAGTGCCAAGCGTGCGCCTGTGTCATAAGTAAAGGGCCGGCTGGCTTGACCGTTAAAGGGTGCTGTAACCCCCGAAAGTACACTCCAGTCCAAACCAAAAAAAAAATTATTTTCTGTGTTTGTGAATTGTGTGCGCAGTAGCCGCACGTGCATCAACAAAGTAGTGCCAAGCGTGCGCCTGTGTCATAAGTAAAGGGCCGGCTGGCTTGACCGTTAAAGGTGCTGTAACCCCCGAAAGTACACTCCAGTCCAAACCAAAAAAAAAATTATTTTCTGTGTTTGTGAATTGTGTGCGCAGTAGCCGCACGTGCAGCAACAAAGTAGTGCCAAGCGTGCGCCTGTGTCATAAGTAAAGGGCCGGCTGGCTTGACCGTTAATGGATGCTGTAACCCCCGAAAGTACACTCCAGTCCAAACCCCAAAAAAAATTATTTTCTGTGTTTGTGAATTGTGTGCGCAGTAGCCGCACGTGCATCAACAAAGTAGTGCCAAGCGTGCGCCTGTGTCATAAGTAAAGGGCCGGCTGGCTTGACCGTTAAAGGGTGCTGTAACCCCCAAAGTACACTCCAGTCCAAACCAAAAAAAAAATTATTTTCTGTGTTTGTGAATTGTGTGCGCAGTAGCCGCACGTGCATCAACAAAGTAGTGCCAAGCGTGCGCCTGTGTCATAAGTAAAGGGCCGGCTGGCTTGACCGTTAAGGGTGCTGTAACCCCCGAAAGTACACTCCAGTCCAAACCAAAAAAAAAATTATTTTCTGTGTTTGTGAATTGTGTGCGCAGTAGCCGCACGTGCATCAACAAAGTAGTGCCAAGCGTGCGCCTGTGTCATAAGTAAAGGGCCGGCTGGCTTGACCGTTAAAGGGTGCTGTAACCCCCAAAGTACACTCCAGTCCAAACCAAAAAAAAAATTATTTTCTGTGTTTGTGAATTGTGTGCGCAGTAGCCGCACGTGCATCAACAAAGTAGTGCCAAGCGTGCGCCTGTGTCATAAGTAAAGGGCCGGCTGGCTTGACCGTTAAAGGGTGCTGTAACCCCCGAAAGTACACTCCAGTCCAAACCAAAAAAAAAATTATTTTCTGTGTTTGTGAATTGTGTGCGCTCTAGCCGCACGTGCATCAACAAAGTAGTGCCAAGCGTGCGCCTGTGTCATAAGTAAAGGGCCGGCTGGCTTGACCGTTAATGGATGCTGTAGCCCCCGAAAGTACACTCCAGTCCAAACCAAAAAAAAATTATTTTCTGTGTTTGTGAATTGTGTGCGCAGTAGCCGCACGTGCATCAACAAAGTAGTGCCAAGCGTGCGCCTGTGTCATAAGTAAAGGGCTGGCTGGCTTGACCGTTAAAGGGTGCTGTAACCCCCGAAAGTACACTCCAGTCCAAACCAAAAAAAAATTATTTTCTGTGTTTGTGAATTGTGTGCGCAGTAGCCGCACGTGCATCAACAAAGTAGTGCCAAGCGTGCGCCTGTGTCATAAGTAAAGGGCCGGCTGGCTTGACCGTTAAAGGGTGCTGTAACCCCCAAAGTACACTGCAGTCCAAAGCAAAAAAAAATTATTTTCTGTGTTTGTGAATTGTGTGCGCAGTAGCCGCACGTGCATCAACAAAGTAGTGCCCAGCGTGCGCCTGTCTCATAAGTAAAGGGCCAGTTGGCTTGACCGTTAAGGGTGCTGTAACCCCCGAAAGTACACTCCAGTCCAAACCAAAAAAAAAATTATTTTCTGTGTTTGTGAATTGTGTGCGCAGTAGCCGCACGTGCATCAACAAAGTAGTGCCAAGCGTGCGCCTGTGTCATAAGTAAAGGGCCGGCTGGCTTGACCTTTAAAGGGTGCTGTAACCCCCAAAGTACACTCCAGTCCAAACCAAAAAAAAAATTATTTTCTGTGTTTAGCCGCACGTATATATCAAATCGATATAACATAAATGGAGGACAAAACTTTCTCTGATAAAAATAAAATAGAGAAAGATCAAGAACCACTTCCTCCTAGTGCTGAAGCTGCTGCCACTAGTCATGACATAGACGATAACATGCCACCAACGTCGTCTGCCAAGGCCGATGCCCAATGTCACAGTAGAGGGCACATACAATCCCAAATGGCAAAGTTCAGGAAAATGACCTTGAAAAAGACATTTAAATCAGCTGAAGAGAAACGTAAACTTGCCAATATGCAATTTACGACACGGAGTGGCAAGGAACGGCTAAGGTCGATCCCTAGTATGTTCACGACTAGTGGTTCAGCTTCACATGACGATGGAAGCCCTCCTCCCACTAAAAAAATCAAAAGAGTTAAGCTGGCAAAAGCACAGCGAAGAACTGTGCTTTCTAAGAAGATATCACAAATCCCCAAGGAGAGTCCAAGTGTGGTGGTGGTTGCGATGCCTGACCTTCCCAGCACTGGACGGGAAGAGGTGGCTCTTTCCACCATTTGCACGCCCCCTGCAAGTGCTGAAAGGAGCACCCACAGTCCACTTGCTGATATGCAAATTGAAGATGTCACTGTTGAAGTACAACAGGATGAGGATACTGGTGTAGCTGGCGCTGAGGAGGAAGTTGGCGAGGAGCATTCTGATGGTGATGTGGTTTGTTTAAATCAGGCTCCGGGGGAGACAGTTGTTGTCCGTGGGATGAAAAAGCCCATCACGGTCATGCCTGGGCAGAAGACCAAACATTCCACCTCTTTGGTCTGGCAATATTTCTATCCAAATCCGGACAACAACTGTCTTGCCATATGTACCATATGTAAAGGTGAAATAAGTAGGGGTAGGGACGTCAACCACCTAGGAACATCCTCCCTTATACGGCACCTGCAGCGCGTTCATAAAAAGTTACTGTCAAGTTCAGAAACTTTGGCTAAGAACGTAAGCAGTCCAGGGACACCTAAATCCCGTTGTCCTGTTGTATCCAAGCGCCTGCAAACCACACCGTCAACTCCCTCCTCGTCAATTTCCTCCTTAGTCAGGATCGGAAGTAGTCCTGCAGGCCATGTCACTGGCATGACTGACTCTCCTATCCGGGATTCCTCTGGAGGATCCTGCATTGCTACGCCTACTGCTGCCGCTGCTGCTGTTGCTGCTGCTGGGAGTCGTTCATCATCCCAGAGAGGAAGTAGGAACACCACTACTTTTACTAAACAATTGACCCTCCAACAGTCCTTAGCGAGGAGGATGAAGTACGACAGCAGTCATCCTGAAGCAAAACGTATAACTGAGGCCTTGACTGCTATGTTGGTGTTAGACGTGCGTCCGGTGTCCGCCATTAGTGCAGTGGGATTTAGACAATTGATGGAGGTAGTGTGTCCCCGGTTCCAAATCCCGTCTAGATTCCACTTCACTAGGCAGGCGATACCGAGACTGTACAGAAACATCAGAAAAAGTGTCCTCAGTGTCCTGAAAAATGCCGTTGTACACAATGTCCACTTAACCACGGACATGTGGACAAGTGGAACAGGGCAGACTAAGGACTATATGACTGTGACAGCCCACTGGGTAGATGTATCACCTTACGCAGCAACAGCAGCAGCGTCACCAGTAGCAGCATCTCAGAAACGCCAGCTCGTTACAAGGCAGGCTACGTTGTGTATCACCGGTTTCAGTAAGAGGCACACCGCCGACAACCTCTTAGAGAAACTGAGGGAAATCATAGCCCAGTGGCTTACCCCACTTAGACTCTCCTGGGGATTTGTGATATCTGACAACGCCACCAATATTGTGCGGGCATTACATCTGGGCAAATTCCAGCACGTCCCATGTTTTGCTCACACAATAAACTTGGTGGTGCAGAATTTTCTGAAAAGCGACAGGGGCGTGCAGGAGACGCTTTGGGTGGCCCGAAAAATTTCTGGCCACTTTCGCCATTCAGCGACTGCGTGCCGAAGACTGGAGCGCCAGCAAACACTCTTGAACCTGCCCCGCCTTCACCTGAAGCAAGAGGTTGTGACGCGGTGGAACTCAACCCTCTATATGCTTCAGAGGATGGAGGAGCAGCAAAAGGCCATACAAGCCTATACATCCACCTATGACATAGGCAAAGGAGGGGGTATGCACCTGACTCAAGCGCAGTGGAGAATGATTTCCGTGTTGTGCAAGGTTCTCCAGCCCTTCGAACTTGCCACACGTGAAGTCAGTTCAGACACAGCCAGCTTGAGTCAGGTCATTCCCCTCATCAGGCTTTTGCAGAAGCAGCTGGAGAAAGTGAAGGAGGAGCTAAGACGGAGCGATTCCGCTCGGCATGTGGGACTTGTGGATGAAGCCCTTCATTCGCTTTGCCAGGATTCCAGGGTGGTCAATCTGTTGAAATCAGACCACTACATTTTGGCCACCGTGCTTGATCCTAGGTTTAAAGCCTATGTGGTGTCTCTCTTTCCGGCCGACACAAGCCTGCAGAGGTGCAAAGACCTGCTGGTGAACACACTGTCAGCTGAAGCGGAACGTGACACGTCAACGGCTCCTTCTTCATTTTCTCCCGCAACTGGGGCTGCCAGGAAAAAACTTAGGTATCCTAAGCAACCCGCTGGCGGTGATGCAGGGCAGGCAGGACCAAGTTTGGACATCTGGTCCGGACTGAAGGACCTGGCAACAATTTCTGACATGTCTACTGTCACTGCATATGATACTGTCACCATTGACAGAATGGTGGAGGATTACATCGGTGACAGCATCCAAGTAGGCATGTCAGACAGTCCATACCTGTACTGGCAGGAAAAAGAGGCAATTTGGAGGCCCCTGTACAAACTGGCTCTATTTTACCTGAGTTGCCCCCCCTCCAGTGTGTACTCCGAAAGAGTGTTTAGTGCAGCCGGGAACCTTGTCAGCGAAAGGCGTAGGAGGTTGCTTCCACAGAATGTGGAGAAGATGATGTTCATCAAAATGAATTATCAGCTCTTCCAGGGAGACCAGCCTCCAGAAGGTACAGAGGGACCTGTGGTGGTGGATTCAAGTGGGGACGAGTTAATACTTTGTGAGGATGAGGATGTACACACTGAAGAGGGTGAGGAATCGGTGGATGAGGAGGATGAGGATGACATCTTGCCTCCGTAGAGCCAGTTTGTGCAGGGACACATTAATTGCCAGCTTGTTTTGTGGGGGCCCAAACGAACCAATCATTTCAGCCACAGTTGTGTGGCAGACCCTGGCGCTGAAATTATTGATTTGTTAAAGTGTGCATGTCCTGTTTATACAACATAAGGGTGGGTGGGAGGGCCCAAGGACAATTCCATCTTGCACTTCTTTTTTTTCTTTGCATTATGTACAGTTTGGGGCCTAGTTTTTCTAACTGCCATCCTGTCTGCCACTGCAGTGTCACTCCTAGATGGGTCACGTGTTTGTGCCGCCCACTCGTGTCGCTTAGCATAGTCATCCAGCTACCTCGGTGCAACCTTTTGGACATAAAAACACTATTGTGAGGTGTGAGGTGTTCAGAATAGACTGGAAATGAGTGGAAATTAAGGTTATTGAGGTTAATAATAGCATAGGAGCAGAAAAACCTACAAATTCTGTGATTTTAGCTGTTTTTATGCTTTTTAAAAAAAAAATACAGATCCAAAACACAAAACCCAGAACCCAAAACACGGAAGGGTGGTTTTGGCAAAACCAATCCAGATCCAAAACACGAAGAAAGATCCAGATCCAAAACCAAAACACAAAACACGAAAAGTGGCCGGTGCACACCCCTACATATTATACAGTTGGGTACAAAGTACAAGGGACTGCTTGTGTAGCATGTGACTGCCGAAAGGTTTGTCCCACTCACCATTGCAATCTAATATACTGGTGCATGTGGCAATGCAGGTTATTTGTTAGGGGACGGAGAGCTGCCAACGAGGAGAAACCTGAATTCTTCTTGTCAGCCGCGATGTAAGTGGGTTATTAAGAAATTGGTTATATTTTTAGTCATCTGCCTATCAGTATCACCCTACCATTGCGAATCTGAACTCAACTCCACTATCAAGCTCACTGCATTCTGGGGGAAATTTATCAAGTCTTCCAGAGGTCACGTGGATAAGATGCCAATAGTGACTAATCGGTTTCTAGGTGGATAAAATCATCTGAAATCGGCAGACATCGACGTTGTGCTTTAGTGTCTAAATTGCGGATTTACTGACAGTTGGTTCAGAATTTGATTTGAAAATTGATGTTGATGTCAGTGGCATTTTGCAGGTGCTAAATGGTGTCGCTTTTGATTTTTCAGTTCAAAACCGACTGCAAATACGACCTAAAACACAAAGGCAAATCCCTCCAAAAAAGAAGCATCATAGTGATCTGTGCAGGCTTCATAGGGCTAAAAGTAAAATAAAGCAGTAAAAAGGTTTTATGTTTTTTTTACAAAAACTGCGTGGAATCCCTCCCAAATTCCATAACCAACCCTGGACCTTTCAGCCTGGGCTAGCACAAGAAATTAGGGGGAGAAAATCAGCGTGGGGTTTCCCCAATTTTTCCTATAACCAGCACCGGGCTGAACCAGCCGGAGTGGTAATGCCATAGCAGGGAGACACACAGTGTAGGGTCCACCTTCCATCTCATTAACCAGCCCCAAACTGGTCTGTCCAGGGCAGGAAGTTCTCTGAATATTCAGAGTATAATGTGTTGAAGTAGTTGAGAATGTGCATTTTTCTACTTACTAATAGTGAAAGAGGTGCTGCAGCAGCTGAAATTAAGCAGTGTATTTAATTGTCAAAAGAAACGCACTTTGGGGCATATTCAATTCCAGGTGAAAAGTCCCGTACTTTTCGCATGCCGGACTGTTCACCTACATCACTGGTTTTGCAAGCAAAAATGTATCGCGCTCGTGCCCGCTTTTCCACGTATTCAATAAGAAATTTGGCGACAACAGGACCCGGCAAAACTTTAACATGTGAAAAGTACTGTCAGATTTGGGGATATCAGCCAGCTCCCCCCCAAAAAAGATGCATTGACATTGGGGATCACTATGGGTACCCCCGAATAGCCCTGCTGAAGGTATTTGGGGTACTTTAATGCTCTCAATAGCTGCTATTTCGCATCTTTGCATTAGTGGTGAAGAATAGCATTTAGCAGTTTTTTAGGCTCAAAATAACTAGTCCCAGCAAATTTGGGGTACCTGAAAATGGGTGTTAGCACATTTTTAAGTTGCTAAAGTGTTGTTTTAAAAATCATTAAAAACCAACCTGCAGCAAGCACTTGCAAACTTAAAAACACTTGGGGCATTCTTGGGGACCCCCTGGAGTCTATTGCGCTAGTTGTTTAGTTTTCCCCCAACTTTGGACTTTTTTGCGCCAAAACGAAAGTACTTTTTTGAGGTGTTCTAAAAACTTTTTTAAACGCAATTTACCTTTGGGGGACTGTCCCAAAGGTGCATGGGGGTTCCCGCAGCTTTGCACCCCATAACCCCAATTCTGCACTTTTTTTCGACACCTATTCATAGACGAAACATTTTCGCAGGTCCCATTGCATTGAGTTTCTGCACCGGCAAAAACTCTTCGGTATTGAACACGGAGGAAACTTTTTTCGCTAGGCGAAATTATGTCACTCGCGATACTTTTCCGCAGAAACTGACTTTTCGCACCTAATTGAATACGGCCCTTTGTTGGTTATTCATCATAATATTGAGATTAATGCATACTATTATCATCTCATCTATGTCACATTGTCTGATAAATACTTTCTACCTATTTTCTGCATATTCTGTATTGTGTGAAGTCCCCAGTCATTTCTGTGCCAATAGTTATTTCTGCGTTAATAAATTTGCCAGATTATTCTGTTTATTAAGGGTGTTGGGTTAAATTATTTTACTGTGTACAGGCCTGGCCTCTCTGGTACAGTATGAGAAGGAAAAGCCAATGGAGTTGTTGCCAGGAGAAAGGAAGATCCACTGGAACTGCCGTCTCTACTGTAAGGTACCATCTACACCTAACTTATCTGTGGCCACAGTTTTTGCAGGAGCTACTCACTCCAAATAGGAAGTCTTAAGTCTTCCCTACAACTACAATTTAGTCCCAATTATCATTAACAAAATTATAATTTGTAGTACCGATATGTAAAATGGATCACTCACATTTACATCATTTGAAGTACATTCTATCAGGACTTTCACCCCTTTCTCTCTGCGAGTTGCTGTTATCTATCGCCCACCTGGGCCACCTCAACAATTTCTGGAACATTTTTCTGCCTGGCTCCCTCACTTCCTATCCTCTGACATCTCCACCATCATTATGGGTGATTTCAATATCCCCATTGACAATCCACAATCTCCTCATGCCTCCAAACTACTCTCTCTAACCTCCTCTCTTGGCCTCTCCCAATAGACTGACTCCGCTACTCATAAGGAGGGCCATTGCCTTGATCTTGTATTCACCCGACTATGCTCAGTCTCTGATTTCACTAATGCTCCTCTCCATCTCTCAGATCACAACCTTATCACCTGCACACTCTCCTCAATTACATCAACCTCAACGTCAGTGAAATCAACCAAACCTCCTAAAACCCGCAGAAATATTAATGCTATTAACTTTCATCAACTATCTACCTCTCTACAACAACAACTCTCACCAATTTCTACATTCACTTCTCCTGAGACTGCTGCATCACACCTAAACCAGATTCTAGAAAAAGCCCTCGTTGAAGTAACTCCAGCTACCCATCACACACCACGTAAACTTAGACGTCAACCGTGGCATTCTAACTTTACAAGGCATCTACAAAAACTCTCACGTAGAGTAGAACGTCAGTGGCGAAAGTCTCATACTCCAAGTGACTTCCTCACATATAAGACTATCTACAACTCTTATCGTACTGCTCTGGACACTGCCAAACAAACATATTTCCAATCTCTTATCTCTGCTCAAGCCTCTAACCCCAAGCGACTTTTTAATACATTTAAACTGCTTCTTACTCCTCCCTCACCCAAACCACCTGCTACTATCTGTGCACAAGATTTTGCTTCCTATTTTAGGGACAAGGTTGATGAGATCCGAAATGAAATGGTATGCTCTTCCTCAGCTAGTGACCTGCTCAATTCGCTACCTGTATCCTCTGGAACATTCTCTTCATTTGATCTCACAAATGAAGATGAAGTATCTTCCCTCTTCTCATCCTCCTACTCTATTACCTCTCCTCTAGATCCTATACCCTCACAAATCAGTAAAGCTCTGTCTCCTGTGCTTATCCCAAGCCTAACTAAAATCTGTAATCTCTCTCTCTCTACTGGCATCTTTCCATCACTGTTCAAGCATGCAGTGATTACTCCTATTCTGAAAAAACAAAACTCTGACCCCAACACTCTCTCAAATTACCGTCCTATCTCCCAGCTCCCATGCCCCTCCAAGCTGCTTGAGAGACTTGTCTACACCCGCCTCACACACTTTCTTAACTCACACAACCTATTGGACCCACTTCAGTCTGGCTTCCGTTCCCAACACTCCACAGAGACAGCACTGACTAAGGTAGTAAATGATCTGGTCACTGCCAAGGCTAAAGGCCATTACTCACTCCTAATTCTTCTAGATCTCTCTGCTGCTTTTGACACTGTTGACCACTCTCTTCTCATACAAACACTACAATCCCTGGGTTTTAAGGACACTGCTCTTTCTTGGTTCTCTTCCTACCTATCTGATCGCTCTTTCACTGCTCGTTTTTCTGATTCTGCCTCCTCTTCGCTACCTCTATCAGTTGGAGTACCTCAAGGCTCTGTGTTAGGGCCTCTGTTATTCTCAATCTATACCTCCTCTCTTGGCAAACTAATCGGCTCTTTTGGATTTCAGTACCATCTGTATGCGGATGATACTCAAATCTACCTATCTTCCCCAGATTTATCACCAACTGTACTGGTCCGTGTCACTGAATGTCTTTCTGCCATTTCATCTTGGATGTCATCTCGCCACCTGAAACTTAATATTTCTAAAACAGAATTAATTATATTTCCACCAGCCAACAACAGTTACCAACCTGATCTCTCTATCACAGTTGATAAGTCGACAGTCCACCCTGCCCTACAAGCTCGCTGCCTTGGTGTCATCCTTGACTCTGAACTGTCCTTTGTTCCCCACATTCAATCTGTCTCTAAATCAGGTTACATACATCTAAAAAACATTTCCAAAATTCGACCATATCTCACACAAGACACTGCAAAAACTCTAATCCATGCACTTATTATTTCCCGCCTTGACTATTGCAATAGTCTCCTTACTGGTCTTCCCAAAAACAGGCTATCCCCATTACAATCAATTATGAATGCAGCTGCAAGACTTATCTTCCTTGCCAAACGTTCCTCGTCTGCTGCCCCGCTCTGTCAGTCCCTCCATTGGTTGCCGGTTTTCTACCGTATTCAATACAAAATACTGTTACTTACACATAAGGCCATTAACCAAACCACACCAACATACATCTCTTCACTCATCTCAAAATATCGCCCTACCCGACTTCTCTGCTCAGCACAAGATCTGCGTCTCTCATCCCTATGCATTACTTGCTCCCACTCACGGTTACAGGACTTTCTTCGGGCTGCACCCACTCTGTGGAATGCCTTACCACGCACAATACGACTTTCCTATAGTCTCCAATCCTTCAAGCGATCCCTGAAAACTCACCTCTTCAGACAAGCTTATCAGATCCCAGAACCGCCCACACAACCTTCATAGTTTCCATATCTAATTACATCCCCTTTCACAGTCCACACATAACATCACACATCGTCTTTCTCTCACATCCTCATGACATTTGATCGACATTCCTGTGTGACTGGATCATGCAGCCAACCAAGAAACTCTGCATTGTGGCTGGACCAAGATGCAATATATAGCACTTATCCTTGTGTATTACTGCCTATTTCCCTATAGATTGTAAGCTTGCTAGCAGGGCCTTCCTACCTATATATCTGTCTGTTATTACCCAGTTTTGTTCTATCAATGTTGACAATTGTAAAGCGCAACGGAATATGCTGCGCTATATAAGAAACTGTTAATAAATAAAATAAAAAATAAATAAGTGGAATCCACAGGCAAAATGGATCAATATTACAATTGCAGAGACCAATCTTATTAAATTAAGTTCAAAAAGAGAAAGATACAATGCTTAAAGTATATAGAAAAACAATTAGTAAGAATGACATACAAAGGTAGTCTTAGGGCGGGATGTACTAAGCATCGTTTCCGCAATGCGGTACATTCCCCCCTGTCTTCTGGTACATGCCGCGGTTAATTACAGCACCGGGTGGCAGCCAGGGAGAATGCACCGGGCAGCAGCCAGGTAGAAAGAGCATCAGCGGCATTTGAAATATGGAGCCGGCTGCGAGCCAATCACAGCTCGCGGAACAGCAGCCAATCAGGAGCATTCCGTACCGCTGCCCCCGGGCCCCCCGGAAAAGCTGTTTTCTGCATGCCTGGCAGAAGAAACCAGGTATGCTGACCCAGTGCCTGATTCTGCCCTCCAGCCAGCCTTCCCTGCACTGCCCACCAGTCCAGCCAACCTTCCCTGCACCCACCCCTAGTCCAGCCAACCAGAGAGAGAGAGAGAGAGAGAGAGAGAGAGAGGAAAATCAACGTTTCTTTCCCTCTATATTTAGTATAGATTCCGGTTTTCTGTGTGTGAATTTGCAGCTGTTTTCTCTCCTATGTTTCTGTATTTGAATAGTTTCATAAATTATATGATAGATTGACATGTTACAATAATATTTGCCCTCACGACCCAAACTTTGAGAATTTTTAAACGGTTACGCACCAATTGATGCCCCACCCCTGAAGTAACTCCACCCACATTATCCACAGCTCCGCCCACCTCTGACCCATACCCCAAGGGTATTTTGTCAGCAGCGGGCCCCACAATTTCTGATGGTAGCCCTGCTTGTGGTGATAAGCCTTTATTATCTGAAGTTGAAGACTTGGGGATAGTCTAGCTGTAAAGCTGCATACACACACACAACAATTTAGTAAATGAACAATTTTAGTAAACGATTTTCGTTCATTTTTTCAAGGGAAAAATTAACGAAAATCGTTTACTAAAATCGTTCATTTACTAAGTGTAATGAATGATTTTTTTTTAACTACAAACGATTTTTGCATACTCCCTTACTGAAATTGTTGAGTTGGTCAGTCTGACTGAACTACAAACGTGAATGCGCATGAACGATAATCGCTCATCGTTTTAACTCAGAAAGTGAATGATTTTTTCAACGATTGAACGATAAACTATATCGTTATTGATAATCGTTCAAAAAAATCGTTGTGTGTGTATGCACCTTATGCAAAAGGCGGGTTGCTAATGGTGAAGCCTCACAAAATGGTAATAAGGCTCTCATCATCTCTCTGCAGGTAATGCCAAATATATTTCACTTAGTTGTCACATAACATGGGTATTGATCGTGTTTTCTATTGCTTGATAGTGTATGTTGAAGCACGTAACAGCGCCACGCTAATCGCACTCTGACAATATCGCACGGTTTCCCTTGTCATTAAATTGTCTCAGCTTCCTGCCCACACACTTCTTTAGCTCTGAATAATATGTACATGATTAACACCATCTCCATAAAAATGAATATAAAAATCCCTGGGCATCAGCAAATTACACCGACGGTTATTTTCCCCCGTAACTCGTTACTTTGTGACTCATTAATTAGCTCAATATTAAGGGCATATTTTAGATTGGAAACCTGCACACCAGCCATGTTACTAGTATAATATTTCATGGCGCTTAAGGGAAATGCTGATTGGTCAGCAAAGCTTGTAAGTGGTAATGACCTTTATTAGCATTGAATATTGTACAGCATCTCTATCAGGGGGGGGGGGGCTTACAGATATGCCAATCATATTAGTACACCGTAGCTGGGGTATGCAATCGGGAAACCGACTGCCTAAATACCGGCAGCCGGCTTCCCGACTATCATATCTCGGCAAGGGTGAAATGCTGGGCGTCTAGATGTAGACGCCCGGCATTTCCCCGACGCCGGGAGACCGGCGCCCGGCATCCCGATCGTAGTGATGCTGGGCGCTGTGAGCGGACAGCCGCGGGGGGGAGGGTTATGTTTAGGGCTCCCGGGGGGGACTTAGGGTTAGGCACCCCCCCGGGAGGGTTAGGGTTAGGCACCCCCCCGGGAGGGTTAGGGTTTGGCTAGAGGGAGGGAGACTTAGGTTTAGGTAGCGGGGAAGGGGGTGGTTAGGGTTAGGCACTTAGAGGGGGGATTAGGGTCAGGCACTTGGGGGGGAGGTTAGGGTTAGGCACTCCTAAGGAGGGTTATGGTTAGGGGGGTTAGGTTAGGTTAGACAATACTTACCTATCCACGATCGGGATTTCCAGTGCTGTCGGGCTTCCGCTACTGGGATCTCTGCTGATGTCGGGCTGCCGCTGCCGGGAATCGAACCGCCGGCCGTTTCATACCAATTCCGTAGCTGGGAACTGTGCAGGATCATGGGCACTGCTGTATGATGGTTACACACCAGCCATGAGATATTGGACCCAGTGGCACAGGAATGAAATACACAAAAACTGCAGATTGCCTGTTAATAATAAGACATCCACATTTTCGGGGAGCTTTCCTGGACTTCTGAGGGAGGACACCAGCCTCCCCGAGGTCTTGATTATGCAATTTGCGCCCAATTTGATGCCATGATGATTTGTATCATGCTCACCACCTATCTGGACGTCCTCTACAGATTCTCCTGGAGGAGACATTTTAATAGTTGTGAACTATTTTCAATGAATCCCATACATCTGTCTCTAGGTTTTTATAGCTGTGGTGACTCCACCCGCATGATAGCAGCATGGAATTCCCAGGGAACTCTCAACAAATGTGCACAAACAGACCTAATATTACACTGGGTGACCATATATTCCAACACTCCAAAATTGGGACAAATTAGTCCAAATCCTTATTCCAACAGGCCACGTCTTGACCCACAAGACATACTGTGTTACCCGAGGTCATGCCTCAAGAGCCATGTGCACTTTTCAATGACAAAATGACTAACGTCTAGACTAGAGTATCTCACTTGAGTGGTCTCTCTTGTAGGAAAATACAGGTGTATTATTCTTCATCCAGAAGACAGGTGTATAGTGAAAGTCAATAAATAGCCAAATAAATGGATGACTTGATAGATCCATTGCAGGACTCTGACAGGTGTCGGGATTCCGGCATATTCCGGTCTTCTAAACGCCGGCATCCCATGTGCCGGGATAATGGCTGCATCCCCTATAGTACAGTATGGGTTCTCAAGAGCTTGCAATCCAGGTCATGCAGATGGAAACATAGAGACACCTTGAGGGTAATGCAGATAGTTGAGGCGACATCCAGTTATATGACGGCACTAATGAGAGAGGTCGTTTTTAAGAGGTGAATATAAAGCAAAGATTCCCTCAAATAAACAATGTTAGTATTTTTAATATACAGCGCTCATCTTAAATGCTGGAAGACATATAATTTTATTTTAAGTTTAACCTGCTAATAATGATTACTGATTTGTCGTTTCATTACCGTGGCAACCACAGTTAAATGACGTATGAGTTAAAAATACAAAATATATATTTTTTTTAATTCTTTAAAAAAAATGAAATACAACAATAGCAGCAATGCTTGTTAAAACATTCTTCCAATACCAATAGTGGGTGTTGCTATTAGTGACAGCTATTGCCCGCTGTAAGGGCAAAACGAGAAAAAAACATACTGTATTGCTGCTGAAAACGTCTGGCAAAACAATTCCTATTTCTGGCAAAAACAAATAATTTCATCATGCTGATACTACATTCTGTACCATCACAGCGGCCTCTGCCTGACAGGTCATCCTGGTACTTGTAGTCCCACAGACGTGTGTCCCTGTAGTTGTTGCACACAGGCTGGAATAAAGGGAGGGTCAGGATGATAGAGCAGAACTGTTAGCGTGAGATACACGGGGGCAGTGGTCCTAGAGAAGTGGTGGAACTGATGGCCCCCCTTTGGTGCTTTTTCAATAAAGGGACAGCGCATCAAAAAAGGGGCGTGGTCTCAAAAGGTAGGGGCGTGGTCACACAATAGTATTTCTAATTCCAATTATGCCACACAGTAGCACAATCTTGATTCACATTACACCACATAGTAGTGTCCCTTATTCATGTATGACACATAGCAGTGCCCCTTTTACACAATGCCCACTTTTGTGCCCCTTTTACACAATGCCCACAGTAATAGTGCCCCTTATACAATGCCCACAGCAGTAGTGCCCCTTACACATAATGCCCACTGTAGTGGTGCCCCTTATGCAGTGCCCCCAATAGTGGTGCCCCTTATGCAGAGCCCACCGGGCTCCAGCCCTGAAGGGGGCACCTGGCTCCATTGTCACCCGGAGCTGCATGGAGAAGGAGCACTCCCTGCACCCTCCATTTGCCAGGCGCCTGCTGAGTGTGTTACCAGCGGGCGCCCGACTCCTTTTCTCCCCCCGGCGGTAGCCGGAGGACGGAGCTCACTCCTGAGCTCCGGCTTCTGGGTCCCGCAGTGCACTATGGGAGTGACATCATGACGTCACTCCCATAGTTCCGAGGAGCGGGCGCCGGGGACGGATGGCAGCAGGCACTGGAGTGGGGATTAAGGTAAATATTTTTATTTTTTTGTATGTGTGTGTGCACGGGGGGGGGCACTACAGGGGGATTATTACAGGGGTTTACTACTGGAGGCATTACAGGGGGCTTACTACTGGGGGCATTACAGGGGCTTACTACTGGGGGCACTACAGGGGGCTTACTACTGGGGACTTATTACAGGGGGCTTACTACTGGGGGCTTACTACAGGGGGCTTACTACTGGGGGCTTATTACAGGGGGCTTACTACTGGAGGCACTACAGGGGGCTTATTACTGGGGGCACTACAGGGGGCTTACTACTCGGGGCACTACAGGGGCCTTACTACTGGGAGCATCATATGGGGGCACTACAGCAGCATTACTACTGGGGGCATCATATGGGGGCACTACAGGGGCCTTACTATTGGGGCACTACAGGGGCCTTACTACAGGGGGCATTGCATAAGGGGACCATTACTGGGGGGCACGAATAGGCGGGCACTGCATAGGGGGACCTCTACTGAGGGCACTGCATAAGGGGACCACTACTTGGTCGCATTGTATAAAAGGAACTGCATAGTGGCCGGCGGCAGCTTGGGCTGGCATAGGTGCTGGGGGGGTATATGTTAATTTGGGGTGGGCACCAACATTTATCTTACCTCCGGGCACCTGGGATTAAGCAGAGCCATAGTAGTGGTAGTGCCCCTTATACAGTGCCCTCAGTAGTAGTGCCCCTTATGCAGTGCCCCCCCTAGTGGTAGTGCCCATTATGCAGTGCCCCCAGTAGTGGTAGTGCCCATTATGCAGTGCCCACAGTGGTAGTGCCCCTTATGCAGAGCCCACAGTAGTAGTAGTGCCCCTTATGCAGTGCCCCCAGGAGTGATACCCCTTATGCAGTGCCCCCTATGCAATGCCCCCATTAGTAGTCCCCCTGTAATAGTGCCCACAATAGTAGTGCCCCTTGTGCAGAGCCCCCCTAATGCAGTTGCCCCCAGGAGTGGTGCCGCTTATGCAGTGCTTCCTATGCAATGCCCCCGTTAATAATCCTCCTGTAATAGTGCCTCCAATAGTAGCACCACCTGAGTAATGCCCCCAGTAGTGGTGCCCCCTGAGTAATACCCCCAATAGTAATGCCCCCTGAGTAATGGCCCCAGTAGTAGTGCCCCCTGAATAATGCCCCGAATAATACCTCCAGTAGTAGTACCCCCTGAGTAATGCCCCTAATAGTAATGTCCCCTGAGTAATGCCCCCAGTAGTAGTGCCCGCTGAGTAGTGCCCCCTATATTGAAGCCGCTTAAACAAAATAACAAAAAACCTAATACTTACCTGAAGCCCCGCTCCCACATCAGCTGCCGTCTGGTCCGTCTGGCTGCTCCTCTGAACTATGGGAGAGACGTAAAGGCACAGACGGGCTATATGTGCTTTTATTATGCAGTACATCAATTTGTAATTATATGACCCAGAGTGGGTACTACTATTATGTAGCAATAATTATTTTGGGGTGAGTGTTTGGGAGTGGGACCCCCAGAGTTGCTCTGGCTGGACCTTTTTCAGGGCATCACCACTTAATTCACATAGATATCTTTTATCACTTTTCTAATTGTTTGTTTATTATTTATGTCATTTTAATTCTTTCTCATTTCATTAACACTTATTGATTTATCTTTACACATCTATCATTTACACTTCACTATCACCTTTTTTCCCCTTTTCGTGTGATGCCCCGGAGATGGTCCTTGGCTGGAATTTTTTGGGGTACCTTGCTTCTCGGACGTGAACCCCTTAATGTTAGGGACGCCAGTATAGAGGAGCTTTGACGATGGCCTGGCGCTTATTCATATATTTGCAAATGTATGTAACTAATACCTCTGAATCTCTATTATCATGTAGGATTTAAGTATTTTTTGTTGATTTTGCTGCAGTGTGCTGGAGGGCAAATCCCTTTTTTTCAGTGTTCAGCGTAAACCCCGCCCTTTACAAGCACCTGTGCTATGTAATTAAGCTGATATGAGCAACCACCATATTTTTTGACGTCTGAATTTGTTCCCACCTATGAGTGTTGCAGTACAGACTTACACGCACATTAGCAGAATTGTACTGTGAGTGAGCGGTGACGGGGGCTGGCTCATGGGAGTGTCGCATGCGTGTTACTGGTAGTGGCTGCGTTCAGAGACGCAGGTTCCTTCACATAGTAGGTCATATACAGAAGGATAATCTGCTCCTGCCATAGGATTGGTGCAAGTTTCGATGTCACGTCTGTCTAATGATTCTCAAAGTGGGCGTCTCAGTCCTTGCACAATCAGAAGCACGGATGTACTCAGATCAATGGTGCGACCGGGTGCGACTGATGGTCCGTCTTTGTAAGCAAGCGGTGGATTAGAGACGCAACCGGTGGGCGTCCCTGTACAAATTTCTTCGGCTGCGGCATTAGCATATACTCGCAGTACCGCTGTGTACAAAGACGCAGTCGCAAACTAAATAGTGCCCACCTAGGAATCGAGCCCTTTGTGCTAGATGGAGTTTCCGTTTAATATTAACGTATAAACTGGAGCAGCAGCAGAGCTCAGTAGGGTATATTACACTCAGGCAGTGGTGTCACAAGGGGGGAGCGGGCCGCACCCGGGTGTCACCAAGGTCCAGACTCCCCCTCTGTGACAGGAGCCGGGTGCTGCCCTGTAGTGTTAAGTGCAGCACTCGGTTCCTGACACTGTGAGGGAGCCGGCGCTGCACACAGGGCAGTCCGCACCTCCTGCACCCCCTCCCCCAGTAAGAAGCACAGGACCACGGGGATTCGGGCGACAAGGCCATGCCCCCTGCCTGCGAGGCCACTCCCCCTTTTCTGTTGCGTGTCCCTCCCCGCACTGGGTGACACCGCGGGGAGGGACGCCACTGCACTCAGGGTCTGATTCAGTGTCGCACGCAGTTGGCCGATGTTGTAAGTCTGTGTACTCGTCTGAGTGGCACTACGCATGCGTCACGATGCTTAGCGCAGGGAGACCCAGAATTTGGATGCAAGAGCTGTGTATTTCAGTGGGCATTGCTGGGAGGTAACGGGTGGGGTGGCTAGCCAGACACGGGCGTGACGCTGACAGCGGCTGTGTCTGAAGATGAAGTAGCGCCGACACAGGACGCCATGTTTAGAGTAGGCTGCACCTGCCACAGGGCTGGCGTGAATTATCCATCAATAGACTTAGATATGGTTAGTAGTGAAGGCCAGTTACTTGTTTCTTACATCCATCCTACTATTTTCTAGCTGCTTGTGTCAGGGCTGATATATGTCCTTGCATTACTGCCGCAGTAGAAGAAATGGAGCTAATCCTCTTAGGAAGGAGGGTGGGGTGTGTGTTTGGGGGGGGGGGCAGAGATCGTTATCTCCATCTCTGCGCAGCCACGTCCCCTCCTTTCTTCTCTGCAAGTTCCTTCTCGCCTAATTGAACATCAGATTTCTCCGGCTCTGGTTCACAGCTATCTAGAGGCCTTGTCAGGGAAAACCATCTACACTCAGAGAACGAGGGGGCCAGCAGCAATGTGTCACCTATAACTCTCTCTGGTTAGTGCTTAAATGATATGAGCTTGCCGGTTTGTCTGACGCGTCCTCGGAAGATCGTAGTATCCCAGTGCTCAACTTTATTAGGGTGGGTGCTGTTATTAACTAATGATCCACTGACACTTTAATTGTGCATTCTCCCGGGAGCTGTTTCTGAGATTGGCTGCTTAATAAAAAAAAATAGGGGCTTATTTAAAATTGCAAAGATGGGGCTTGGTGCAACTGTGCATATGCACTGTCTGGTACCATATATAATACAGTTGCGTGCAGGGACGTGCAGTCATGGAAGGCAGAGCCTTGCCTGTCATACGCCTGAGATTTGATATAAAAATAATTAGAATAATACAAAGAAGATCTTTATAACTTATAAAGATCTTCTTTGTTTATTGTAATCATTTTTATACTTAACACTCACCAGCTTTGTGGAGCTCCCTGGGACTGCAGGGAGACGAGAGATGAGGCAGCAACAGCTCAGCCTCGCTTCTGTATAGTCAGACACTGCTTGCAGAGCTGGGGGCGGGGCCACACCCCGGGCAGTAAGCTGCACAGAAAGCGAGTTAATAGAGGCATGCCTCTGAGTATGAGGGGGGGTGCCTTGAGCACTGATAGACACTTTGAATGTGTCATGTGACCAGGAAGTGCACTGCAGTGTTTAGAGATCAGAGCTCAGTCAGCAGCAGGAAGAGAAGACACAGTGATGCAGGTAAAAAAATCAATAGAAACTGAAGCTTAGTGTAGTGAGGGAAGAGTTACAGTGAGTAGGGGGTGAGACCCATCTCCACGTGTGCTTCCCCAGCCATTGACCGCACTGCACGTCACTGGTTGCGTGAATGATGTTTGCAGCACCCTGTCCCTTGAAAAATGATGGCGGCGTGTGTGTGGTGGTGGAGAGGAGATGCAGTTTGCCACTGTACCCCCTCCATGGGTACCGGTAATTCACGTTTTTATCTCAAACATTCTGCCCACTTCACTAGTGGGTTGGATGTGGGAGATCCAGCCATCTTTCCGGGGGTGCGGTGACATCCCACAACTTCCAGGAGGGTAGGCAAGTATGCTGTACAGTAGGGATGTGAAAGCGAAAATTAAGCACGCCATTTTGAGGTAAATGTACTAAGCCTTGGAGAGTGATAAAGTGGCTGGAGATAAAGTACCAACCAATGAGCTCCTGTCACTTTACAGGCTGTGTTTAAAAACTGACAGTTAGGAGTTGATTGGTTGGTACTTTGGGGTCTATTCACTAAGCCTTGGAGAGAGATAAAAGTACAAACCAATCAGCTCCTGTCATTTTTCAAACAGAGCCAGTAAAGTGACAGTTAGAAGCTTTTTGTTGGTACTTTATCACTCTCCAAGGCTTAGTCACTCTTCACTTTCTCACTCTCTACGGCTTTGTACATCTCCCCCCGAGTTTGACCTATATTGAAATACATAAACTCATACTTTAAAATGTTCCTTTCTGGGAGAGTTCCTGGAGGGGGGGTGCAGCTGATCACTGTGGGGGCAGAGCCTAATGGTGAGAAATGCCCCTCCCTCATAAACCCATGGTGCGCAGGTTCGAAGCGAGGACGCGGCACCCCCATTTACGTCCATTTCACAAAGAAGTGGGTGGGATACGGGAGGGTGACCTATTCTTCTGGGTGTCTGTGGGATTTCCCAAAATTTCGAGAGTCCCCAGGATGTTCCATAAGAGTAGTAAGTATGCCCCTGAGTCATGCTAGAGGGGAGGCCCAGACAGGAGGTGCAGAGATTGTGGCACTAAATCACAATATCATGGCCCAGCACCCTGCTGTACAATAGCGCGATTCATTGTACAGCAAAGGGCAGGCCTACAACATACAACAACACATATCACCAAACATTGCATCTTGAGCCCCCAGACCACCCACTTTTCTATGAAATAAACAGGAGTGGGAGGCTGGTCTACTCTCTCAGGAGTCTGCAAGAGCTCCACAAAAGTAAGGTGTCTCCAGGGGGCCTTACAAGATGTTCATTTGACACCTATATGACCAGGGCACAAGTTTAGGATGATGATGACCTAATTGCAACTGTGGCTCACACACACACACACACACACACACACACACACACACACACACACACACAGACATCATGCCTAATGCCCACCCCTCACGTGTATGGTCTGCAACATGACCGTCACTGTGCATGCCACCAACATTAGGTGTGATGTGCCTGGGCACCGATGTGAGGGGACAGAAGAGGTCCGGGAACAGGGGGGTAAGTATAATAGCACAGGAGGGGGAAAAGCAGCTGAGGTGACTCGGTGGGTCCATTTATTTACTAGTATGTCATATAAATAAAGTATAATTATAATATTATTAGTGCCAGCGAGCCATACAAACAAACCCACCAGGAATTATCATGTATTCCCACAGCTCCTCACTGGCAACCGCTGGTCATTTAGTTTTAATTCAATTGTAAAATGTAATTGTGCGCGGTCTCTCTGTGGATTTTTACAGTGATCACAGGAAAGATATCATCTATATTATATTATTTACCAGTATCTCCCTTTGAGCTACTCACCATGCTCCATAGATCACGACTCACATTTACCCACACTTGCCAACCTTTAAATCATCGGTTCTCAAACTCGATCCTCAGGACCCCAAACAGTGCATGTTTTCCAGGTCGCCTCACAGAATTACAAGTAATCTAATTAGCTCCACCTGTGTAACTTTTAAAATGTGTCAGTGAGTAATGATTACACCTGTGCACCTGCTGGGTGACCTACAAAACATGAACTATGTGGGGTCCTGAGGACCGAATTTGAGAACCACTGCTTTAAATTATGAGATTGAGGAGGTTTGTGAAGAGGGAGGTGTACTTGGCCACTGAGTCGTAAATCATGTCACCATACCCCCACACCCCCTTAATTCGCCAGTCTCCAGGAAGAGTGGCAAATATACATTTATCTCTAGATTGTAAGCTCTGTGGGCAGGAATATCTTCACTCCATGTTAAAGTACAAGCCTGTTTGTGATTTGTTTGCATTGCAATTGTTGTGTAGCAATCTAGAATATGTTGTTGAGTCACAAATACTGGATAATGACTGAGCACTACAGTTCATTTCAAATAGAGAGTTGCACGTACCAGCGTCTTTTGGCGGTCTTAATTTTAGATTGAGTGTGGCCAGCCCATGGATGCCATAATTAGCACTTAACAAGCTATGGTCGACCTCATACAAAGTATATGTAATATACAGGGCGAGTGATCAGAGTAAGCCGTTATATGCGGCAGTAGGGCCAGCCTGTTTAAGTAGAAAAGATTAAACAGCCCAAAAATACTATAAATATAGTTTGCCATTTAAAGACTATATATGGCATTTAATAATGGTCATCTTTTTTATTAAATCAGTCAAAAAAGTATCTGTATACAGTGGTAGAAAGAAAGAACGTCCAGTTGATCAGTGACCAATCACCTTGGGCTAACTGATGACACAACACTTTGCCAGATCATGCAGACAGCCAGTGCTGCTGACCCCAGTAGGGTGAAATCAGCCTAACCCGTGTAGGGAAAGGGAAGCGCACCAGAATATGTAGGGCCGAGAAATGGCCACTGGACTGCTGTTCTGTCCCGCTGCAAAGAGGTTGATAGACATCAAAATGAAGAATTGGGAAGGGAGGGAGGGGAACCAAGCAAAAAAGAGGCGGAGCCCTGCCTCACAACTCCCAAAATGGATGACTTACTCCACCCACCAAACATGCCTCCACCCAAACAGATTGTACGGGTCACAAACTATATTTTTGCCCCTTAAATCCCTGTGACATGGCTACAGTCCTGTACTCCCTAGGCATTTCAGCTCCCTCCAATCTCATTGCGAGCGCTCACTCATCATTATAAATATACTGTACATAAAATAATAACCGGTAGGAAACAGAACCCAACTCATTGTAAGATGCCTTATTGAATGCTGAGATCCACACACACACGCACACACACACGCACACACACACGCGCACACACACGCGCACACACACGCGCACACACACGCGCACACACGCGCACACACGCGCACACACACGCGCACACACACACGCACACACACACGCACACACACACACACGCACACACACACGCGCACACACACGCGCTCAAACACGCGCACACACGCGCACACACACGCGCACACACACACGCACACACACGCGCACACACACACGCGCACACACACACGCACACACACGCGCACACACACACGCACACACACGCGCACACACACACGCACACACACGCGCTCACTCACAGCAGACTTGGAAGGAGAAGCTGCTATCACTGCTCATGTGCTACAATTTCTTTCCGTCTCTTAAACTCCCTATCGCCTCATACATGACCGCCCCTCCCCAGAGCAAGTTAAATATCCTAACTATTACTATAATAAAATAATGTTATGGAGGCATATGTAAAGGGAAAAGAAAGGTCAGCACCTCAAAACCTAAAGGCAGATAGCGACTGTTACCTCTCTTTCCCACCACGTAGAAGTCAGACACCAACTAACCATCAACAGGGAGGGAAAGGGGGCTGGGGGGGGGGTCATCTGCAAAGAAGAAAGAGTGTCACTATAATGGCCACTACACTCCCAAACACCCTCATAGGCTGACCATCCACCCCTAATGGCACACAAAACTATAACCCTTGTCTGTCCAGGGGCAGCCATCCACAGACCAGGGGGTAAATTTACTAAGAATCGAGTCTGGGAGAGTTTGCTTTTTTTTTTACTCGATTAGCTTCACTGAAACTCGTGAGATTTCAGGCTCCTGAGACTCTCAAATTTACCAAGAAGTGAGTTTAGCTGAGAGTGAGATGTCCGATGGTGAAGCAGACCGAGATTTCTTCCCCGAGTACCAGGTTTAGCAGGAGATGACTTACCCGAGATTGCAGTGTCTTCTCGATGCAAAACTCTCCCGAACAAGCAGCCTGCACATCAGTGAGATATGTGAAGGCTGCTTGTGTTCTAGCCTGTAAAAAAAACGAGTTAAAGGTAAAAAAAAAAATACATAGCCCCCCCCCCCCCCTCCTAAAGTTTAACCAGCCCCGGACTTGCCAGCCAGTCCTGTCTTTTAAATTTATGGCCAACAAAATGTGTAGGGTTCCACCGTAATTTAGAAACCAACACCAGGCTGCAGGGCCCGTCCTGGTTTTAAATATAGGGGGAAAAAAATGCGTAGGGTACCCCCTATATTTAATGTCATGCCACAGACGGAGACCCTTTCACCGGGGCTCCAGGGCCAAAGCATTATCAGCCCAAGCCGGTCAGGCCAAGTCAGGGATCTCAGGGGAAGTGGGGACCCCTGGAAAAAGAGGTCCCCCCTCTCCCTTAACCCCAGGCTTGGACTGAAGCCCGGGGCTCTTCCCCGCACCCCTGGAGCATTGGGTACGGGACAATAAAGTGGTAAATATAAGTAAACTATTGTATTTTACAGTGGGACTACATGTGCCAGCACTTGTGGAACTACAAGTGCCAGCAGACGGGCAGCACCTGTACCTCCACTGTAAAATAAATAGTTAAATAAAGACAAATCACACACACCGTGACGAGTAAAAGTTTATTGCATACACCTACCCACTCACACATACAAATCACGATCCAGACGAACCCAGGATCTGTGCGTTGCCACACATACAGATCCCTCACGAATGCCAGCTGACTGGATTGCACAGGATTTGCACGACCCACCAGCCAATCAGCGGCCACTCTACAGTTAGCGGCCGCTGATTGGCTGGTGGGACGTGCAAACCCAGTGCAGGGAAGCAGCTAGATCCCCTTCCATATATTGACCCTGACGTCATCAGCAAGTGTCCAACGTTATTCCCTACCATCCAAGTGGGCATAGAGGGGGAATATAATCATGGGGCGAGAGTAGCGAGCCACCGAGCCCGTGCGGGGCCAACTTTCTTTTTCTGCTGGACTGTGTGGGCAGGAAACTGCATTTCTGAAGGGGAACTAGTCTTTTTCCCCCCCTGCAATCCCATCAGCTGTCATTCGCGAGTTATCTGTATGTGTGGCAACACACATACAGATACTGGTCCGTGGCACGGGCAAGTGTTTTTTTTTTTTTTTTGACAAGTCCAGGGGATGCTACGGAGACCAGTGCCAGGATATTGGTGCGTATGCAATCTTTTTTGCAGGGCCATTCATTAAGGATTCTACTGGAGAAGAGGTCAGAAACATCTGGCAGCAGGTAAGTATGTGTGAGTGGGTAGGGGTATGAAATAAAGTTGTACTTGTCACGGTGTGTGTGTTTTGTCTTTCTTTAACTATTTTACAGCGGGGGTATGGGTGACTATTTTACAGCGGGGGTACGGACGCTTGCTGGCACTTGTAGTTCCACAAGTGCCAAAGGGCAGGCATGCTAGCACCTGTAGTCCCACTGTAAAATACAATAGTTTAATTTTATTTTTCACATTATTACCCCCGTACCCAATGCTCCAGGGGTGCAGGGAGAGCCCCGGGCTTCAGTACAAGCCTGGGGTTTTGGGGGGGACCCCTTCTTGGGGGGGTCCCCACTTCCCCTGAGATCCCCGGCTTGGCCTGAGCGGCTTGGGCTGATAATGCTTTGGCCACGGAGCCCCGGTAATAGGGTCTCCGGGCTGTGTCATTACAGCCCGTCCGTTTTGGATCCGGTGCTGGTTTTAAATATAGGGGGTACCCTACAAATTTTTTTCCTCCCTATATTTTAAACCAGGACTGGCCCTGCAGCCTGGTGTTGGAATCCTACACATTTTGTTCCCCATAATTTTAGAAACCAGGACTGGCTGGCAAGTCCAGGGCTGGTTAAGTTTTAGGGGGGGGGACCCTATGTAATTTTAAAAAATAAAACTTTTAACCTTTTTTTTCTATTTACAGGCAGAAACATACATGGAGCACAGCGATCTGTGTATATTTCTGCCAAGCTCTCAGATCACAGGCAGGTGTATTTATTTCATGAGTTTTTACAGGAGAGTTTGCCCATCTCATGAGAGTTTAGAAACTCTCTGCTTGGTAAATTCCCACATCCTATCTTCACTAGTGAAAAGGTTCTCGAGTTTTGCCGATGGTGAATTGATGAGCATTTGCTAACTGTCCAGTATTTTCCTGTAGCAAAGGAGATCTCTCTCCCGAGTTTTACATTAGTAAATTTGCGAGTGGGAAAAAATGGCCAAACTCTCCAGAGTTTGCAAATTCTCCCAGACTCGATTCTTAGTAAATTTACCCCCACGGGTTTGATTTCTACATGCATACTAAATGCATTCCGTTACTCTATACTGCATATTCCGGCTGCAGCTCTACAACAAATCATATTATATACCACTGCTATTGCGGTCATGATTTCAGCTGCTGGAAGGGATATGGGGGTTTCTGGGCAACTGGAAACCCCACCCCGGGGTTTGCCCATGTGTCTGCAATTTTATGCAAATGCAGCTACAAACTCCTTTTTTTGTGTAAATCCATGCAGTCGAATGTGCAAGGACTGAGCCGCCCACTTTTAGCGTCTGTGCACGCTGTAATACCGATTGGTGCGGCCACTATTGGTCGCACCATCAAAACTTGCACCAGCGCTATGTCAAGTGCAGTTTCTCCGCCTGACCACGGCCCCCTATGTGTGCGGCTGGGTATCTGTGAATGCAGCCGCTTGCACTGACACGAACGCGACACTCCCATAACGCGCCCACTGAATGGACCGTTTTTGCGTACATTTCTAGTCACACCCATCACTTTTCCACAACATTACTGATACCATGTGACAGCGCCTTTGTGTGTACACTCTGTGTAACGCATGCGCCGTAGGACTTTTAAGAGGTCTTTTCGCATGCGCAGTTGCAAAATATCGATCAATTACATGAAGATCAGCAAAGCGTGCAGATTGCGTGCAGCTTGAATCAGGCATACACTGTGCCTTTTGGCGTTTCCCTCTATTTTCCACCTTGACGCAATGCTCGAAATTGCTAGATAGCATATACAGGGCCTGATTCAGACCCGTTCACTAGGATGCTTTCGCACGCAGCCGTCAGCAGCCTGAGTATGCAAATCCCGCGATCGTTAGCAAGACATTAGCACGCCCACTATGTTTTGCTGTGCGATCGCGGTGTATATTTAGACGCCCGCCAGCCTGACACAAGACGCCCACTTTCCCTTAGTAACATACGTCATCTCCAGGAAGTGTATGAAACAATCGGTAACATCGAGTAACATCGGACCCATACGCAGCACTTGTGGCTGACCATACCCTACCGCAAGCACTGCAACTGCTGCTGTGTGTAATTCAGCCATGTGACGTGTACGCTGACGATGCGTCTTAATTATGTACGCCCCTGAAACGGCATTCAGACGCACAGACACGCCTGCGTTCGCACCACCACACCACCTTTACCATCGACCACCCCCTGTCACCACCCACAAATGGCACGTCCTGCCACTCATGCTTGCGGAGCATCTGTGTACAGGGTGCGACCGCTTCCGGATCGCATGGACTAGTACGCGCATGCACACTGCGTCTTGGGAAATGACAGGGAGGTGACTATTTGGACTCGTGGAGATGCTGCGTCTTATGGGCGTGTCATGGGAGTCCCTCGGTTATGACGCAGGTTGTGTGCGCATTGGAGGCCATACTGAGGCAGAGAATGTGCACCCTGCATGGGGCTGGTGGCATTTTCAATGGTGTGGCCGATGGTTGCAAACAAGACCCACCAAGCAGTATTTCAACACCTAAAGATGCTCAAAGAGGGCGTCTCAGTCCTTGCACATTCGGACGCAGGGCTGGGCATCATGGAAGGGCTTTGCAGCGCCATTAGTATATAGTCGCAGATGCTACAGGGACAAAAGACACAGACACGGACACGGCTGAGGTCAACTTAAAGTCAGCCCCTAAGAGTTCCCCCTGGAGTGTAGTCTTTCGGCCGTAGTGCTCAGTTCCATAGAAACATGTTGGCACCAGGTCCAACGACACCAGAGAAGGAGCTTTACCATGAACCGATCTGGGCACCATGACCACCTGGCCCCATACAACGACAGCAGTTCTGCCAGTGTGTGCAGGACAGAGCTATCAGCTCAGTACAGTCTTTTTTGCTAAATAATTATGTGTTTAACCAAATACTAAATTAGGAATATGATGCATCTTTGCAAACAGGTGTCCCTATGGGATGCAGTCATCCTGTCAGAATCCCGGAAACCGGCATCCCAACGGTGAGTATTGAGGTTAGGGGTTAGGCACTAAGGGGAGGGTTAGGGTTGGTCACTAAGGGGGGAGGGTTAGGTTTAGGGTGAGGGTTAGGTATAGGGTGAGGGGGGAAGGTTAGGTTTAGGCACTAGGGGGGGAGATTAGGTTTAGGTAGCAGGGAGGGTTAGGGGTAGGGAGAGAGGGAGGGTTAGGATACTGACCAACAGGTGTCGGTATCCTAACCCTATCGGGATGCTGGCGTAGGTATTGTGACTGCTGGGATCCCGAGCGCTGGCATCCCACACCCAACCCGTCCCTCTAACCCTGTCAGGATGCCGGCGTCGGAATTGTAAATGCCGGGATCCCGAGCGCTGGCATCCCACACCCAACCCGTCCCTCTAACCCTGTCGGGATGCTGGCGTCGGGATTGTGACTGCCGGGATCCCGAGCTCTGGCATCCCACACCCAACCCGTTCCTACCTATCTTCTCTTGCTTCCATCACTGATTTTGTTGAAAGCCTATTAATAACGTATTTGTACATTTCTAACTTTACACAATGTACTGCTACCGCCAGGATATAAAAAGAATCCTCATCATTTTTGGGGGCAGAATAATCTCCCTAAAAAGTGTGAAAGACTAGACTACATAGACTGCACATTAGACAATGAAAACAATACTGTTTATTGCTGTCAAAATGTTACATTACATTATAAACTTCATAAGTGTCAAATCGCATAATTCTGTATTTTATAACGGCTATTTTAAATCTTAAAAAAAAAAATTGTATTTTATTTTTAACTAATACAAAATGTGTAGAAGTCATTTACACATAACAGCAATCCATAGTCTGCTAAATCCTGCTGTTTATTATACAATATTATATAAATATTACTATGCATTTCATGTGGATGAATTATGTAGGCACCCTGGCAATTGTAGATAAATGGATCAGCTGAGTTATTGTGTGGCTATTCTGTGAACACAATGTTTATATAAAACAGTGCATTGTATAGTATATTATGTTTGCCGGCTAATTGCAATACAGTAATGTCAGGGTGAGAGGTGGCGGCTCCATAGAAATGGTTGTCACGGACAACTAAATTGGAAGACTGAAAAGCCAGCAAGGAAGCACAAAGCTGAAAAGGAGAAGCGTATAGCAGCTACAATCCTGGAGTAAATCCATTTTTATGACGGTTGATATGGCTTTAAGGATTATTATTCTAGAAAAGAGGTGCCCGGGGTTTGTGTTCAGTTATCCTTTTTGTGTCTCCGAAGTTTTGCTTTGGTTTCCTCTTGCCGTCTCCTCCATGCTGCAATTATATCATCATCATCCATCTCTTCTGCCTCATCTTTGCTCTTTCTGTTCCGAGACCATCGATCTTCGGAACTGTGACTTTCCGATGGGTCATTGTCCTCTTTGTGTTCATTGACTTCACTCTTCCTACAGCTCTGGGTAAATTTCCCCCTGGAACCCAAGTCAAACGTATCTGAGTTATCTGACTCTTCAGGATCTTCTAAATGACTTGTTCTGGGTCTTCTACTGCTGGTGACATCAAGATTCTCATTTGCCTCTTGTGAGTGGTCACTGAAATGTGGATCCGTTCTATGATCCTTCATATATTGAGCCTCATTGAATGTAGAACTCCTAATATAACTACTCTCCTCTTCAGAAGATGTTGAAAATCTCGATGTGGTTCTGTCAGTTTCTCTATAACTCTGATAAGCTAAAGGAATCTCTTTGTCATCTTCTGGTAACTTCCTGGAATATCCATTGATTTCAGAATTCTTCTCTCTCTGATATTCTGATTTCCTTGAGTACCGTTCAGAAGTACTCTCATGTTGTGATATTGTGCTGCCTTCTGTTTTCACCCCACTGAGCCATGTGCTAACATTTCTCTGTAATTCGGAGCTTGTAGAGTTGACATTTGCAAAATTACCTAGATAGGAAGATTTTTCACATTTGTCCCATTCCCGATTTGAGGACAGCTTAGAACTTTGGACCTTAGCGCTTGGAATACTTATTTTCTCTTTTTCATCGTCATCATCATCAGTGCCTTTAGCCTTTTTCTTCTTGAACATATAGCTACGCTTGTTGTCAGATTCAACTTTTTCCTTTCTATACTGGGACAATTTTTCAGTCAATTCTTCTCTCATTTCATTTTCTTTCTGGTTGAGCTTTTTCAGATCCACATCATCCATAAAAAGTCCATACAGCGGGACACTTGTCTGGGTAATCTTTCTCTTTGTACTAGACATATTGGTATTAGAGCTCATTGATGTGTTGTAGGACAATACAGAGTCTGTGCTTTTGAAGTCACGGTGCTGAAATCCAGATAGACAAGACTCTCCGGCTGCACCAAGAACTGAAGATCTTTCATCGTCTTTTCTGCCAGGATCTCCAGAGGCCACGCCCAGAACGGAAGAAGCACGCGACATAGTCATGATCTCATTCTGCTTTTGGGCAATGGTTTCAGTCACCACATTAGCTATCCAGTTCTGAATGCTAGCTATGGAAATGGCATCAACTGCGCCAGGTGGTATATTTGGTGGAAGCACTGCAGGAATTTGCTCTTGGCCTACAGAACTTCTTGTGTGAGATTGTCGTGATCTGTTGCTCTGCATGCTCAGTACAGAAGCTGTATCATTAGGGCCACTAGCTGAAGGCGCACTTTGGAAAAAGGCAGACAGCGGAATGCTGCCACTTATTGAACTTTCATTATCCCAGCCACAAATTGACTGGCTCTCCTCCAGATTCTGCTTGGAACGTTCTAGGATCTCTGCTCTTCTTTGTTTACGTTTAGCGGTTGCAGTGTCTTCTCCTTTGGTAAGTTCCACAATTTCCTCTTTGTTTTCATTGCCAACTTTCTTCTGCTGCTTTAACTTCCATGCTTGGTAGGCTGTTACGTCAATGTCTGACTGGCTCATTTCATCATCATCTTTTTTCCCACCAGTTTCCTCTTTATTTTGAGAGTCTGAAGTCTCTGAGTCTTTTTTGTGGTACCCAAACTGAATTCTTTTGATTTTCCACCTTTCCAAAGGAGTAAGTTTGTGTTTGTTGTTTTTGCAAAAGTTAAATAAAGAACCGGCTTCCGAGCAAAGGCTTTCTTCATCTATATCCTTTTCTCTGTTTTTATGACCTTTTTCAGTCTTGGTTTTGACGTCATTCTCAATTTCCAAGAGCCTCTCGTTCCACATATCCCAAGTGCTGTCAGTAGATACGGAATCTGTACGTCCTCTAGTCTTTCTGTTCATTCTGCTTGCTTCAAATTGTTGTTTCAAAATCCGTATTTCCTGAGAGGTGATGCTGTCCACGTCACTGATTTCGCTTGGCGAATATCTTCTTTCACTCATCAGAGAGCTTGCGTCATCTCCATGCTCAAGCGACTGAAATTTTGCATTTTCTTTCTGCCATTTATAAACCATCTGTTGTACATACTCTTCACTTACATCGCCATCCTCAGGAAGAGTTACACCGTGTCCATTGTCTTTCTTCGATATGTCCCTCGGTGGAAGACCTTGTTTTTTTCTCCACTCTTCATAAATCTTTTCCTCTTCATCTTCATCAATGAGCGTAGGCTGTTTAGAAACTACACTAGACTTTCCCATCAGACTCATTGCGCTGCCCATGATGCTAGACGTGTCCTCTTCCTCAACGGTGATAGAGTGGACCTTGGCGCCCATGATGCTCTCCACATCTTCTTCTTCCACAACTATGGAGTGGGCTTTGGCTTGTATGACGGAGCCTTGACTATTTTTGTCATCATCGTCATCATCATATCCATTTTGATCAAAATACTCTCGCTCCTCCAGTAATGCTTCATTAAGCTCTCGCAGCTGCATAATAAAGCTGTCATTAGGGTAGATGGCTCGTTTTTTGCGTAGGGTCATTAGGGCTTCTAGTATAGTCATGTGATGGAAGATCATCAAATAAGCTGCGACCAGAACTGCAGATCTACTCATTCCCATCTCACTGTTCACTAAAACTTTACCTGTGAAGGAAGAATGAGAACAGTTATTATTGTGCAACTTATCAATTAAACAGATACAGAAGATGCTATATATATATTTATGTGTGTATATATATATATATATATATACATATATATACTCATGTACTCTTTCACTATTGCTTCAGTCACGCCAAAAAGCCCCTCTCGGTGCACCAGGTACCTATTCGCATAAATAAAACAACTGGGAGCGACAAAACTACATTGCTGGATTACACTGATCAATTTCATGTGCAACATGTATACATCTGTATACGGCTAAGCCGGAGTCTGTGTAAATGCAAGCGGCTGCGGCTTCTCCTCACACCTAGTTCCGTTGCGCTTCATCTACAGCTTTGTACCTGCGTAAAACCAAATCCTTTGCATTTAAAGTCGCAGCCCATCGTCTCAAGTACACTGTGAGGGGCTTTTCGCTGCATCTGCGATGTGACTAAGTTGCAAAATTGAAAGAAAAATGCGGTACACTACTACACTACCATATGGCGGATGGACAACCAGCAAGGTTGACCATTGCCCATATCAACCAATCAGATTCTACTTATCATTATCTAACACCTTCTAGAAGATAATAGCTAGAATCTGATTTGTTGTTATGGGTAACACCTCCACTTCTATAAACCTGCACTTTAGTAAATTTACCCCTAAGTGTGGACATATCAATATCTATCTATCTATCTATCTATCTATCTATCTATCTATCTATCTATCTATCTATCTATCTATCTATCTATCTAATATCTATCTATCTATCTATCTATCTCATATCTATCTTTCTATCTCATATCTATCTATCTATCTATCTATCTATCTATCTATCTATCTATCTCATATCTATCTCATAGCTATCTATCTATCTATCTATCTATCTATCTATCTATCTATCTATCTATCTATTTCATATCTATCTATCTACATTGTTAAGTCAGAGTAGGCACTTTTCTTGCATTCCGCCGACTTCCTAGTGAAGTGGGCAGAATGATGAGAATCTTGCTGGCAATCTGCGCTCCGCGTGGAGGGGTCAGGGCCTGATGACACAATTCTATGATAAATGCAAATACTCTGGCTCCGCCCCCATCACCGTCCACTTGAATGTCCTCTCCAGGCTTCTCCCGGAGAGGCATCAACTAAAGTAGGTACGTGTTATGTAAGATGCACATACTAATTATTATTAGCATTAGTTATTATAACCACCACATAGCTCTGCAGTGCTGCTCAGAGCCATGAGACAATCTGAGTGGACATGGTAAGAAAATTACAGGTTGCCCAGCATACGCGTAAGGTACGCTTTGCTTGAGAGTACGTTCAGCTGTGAATCCGGCCCTATGTGACAACGTGTAACTATACTGTTATGTGTTTCATTCCCTGGCATGCATGTGCTAGCTCTTCACATGGGCTTAATCAAAAGTATTGCAGCTCAAGCAGAACACAGAGCGCCTGATTCAGAGATGGACGGATTTGCAGAGCCGCACATAAATCCGTCCATCTGAGCTGCAAATGCCGACGTTGCAGGCTGGGATCACCATAGCGATGGTTGCTCCTTCGGTCAGGCTGTGGGAGTTAAAGCTTTCCTGGACGGTGCCTGGTCGTGTAAGAGGCCAGGAATCTGCGTGTGCCGTCAAAGACGCCGCTGACCTCGTCCCTCCTGGAAAATGGAGGCGTCACGCCCCTCGTTTCCGAGAACGGCGACCAGGCACGCCCCCCAAAAGCCGCAGCATGTCAATCATGCTACAGCTTGGGTGGTCTGCGGGCGAGATCTGCAGAATGTTTCCTGCGCAGGTACAGACCCCTTACCATCGGAGACGTGCGTTCATCCTCATACATGGTGAATCAGGCGCAGAGCTGCATAAACTCATTGTATGCGGTGCCCATAAAGTAGCGGTCGGCAGCCTTCCCGTTCCCTCTGCGCCCTTTGACAGAATGCAGCAGCTATAGAGAGCAGCTCTTCCTATATAGAGTGCAGGCGGATCATAGGAGCGAACAGGAATGTAACAAAAGACTTGTCCTCCAGGAGTCACCATCTTCCACCTTGTCCTCTTCTATTATCACTAGGCTGCCACAGGGCTGGGGACTGTGCCGAAGCATGGAGAACAAGGCTGGATGCTATTTATAAAGACGGCATCAGACATGGGTCAGGTCTCCGACAAGAAATGATTTATAACCTGGAAGAATTTACCAGCAATCCATGAGGACGAAAACATTTCATAACAAGAAGAATATAAGTATATATATACTGTATATATATAAATATATATAGTGGACATAAAGAAATGTAAAGTGGTAATTGGGGGACTCCAGGCATACTGTAAGAAAAGGATCCCATGCAAATTAAGCAAATAACATTTCAGACTTCCCAGAATGGTCAAGGTCATGTGTACAATAATGGACTCTTCTGGTTACCTATAAATGTGTTTAGCATGGCTGCAAGAGGAGACCTCAGTGACTGTAACTGTGAAAGATCCACGTTTTTCAGGTTGCATCAGTAACCAACACAGCTCGGCTTACTAATATAACTTCCTAAGGTTTGTTCCCCCTCCAGCATGCATGTGCAGTGGGAGTCCCGTCCATTGACTCCAAAGGCTCAAGCAGCAGTAAATCGGAAAGGAGAAAGACGTGGAGGGAATGGGTAAGTATACTAGGACGGAGGAAGCAAGATGGGCCGGGGGTGGGGGGGGGGGGTGGGGGGGGGGTCAAAGCAGCGAAGGGGGCTGCATGAAGAGGGGTATTCATGAAAGTTTTGGAGAGGGATAAAATTGTGAAAGATAAAGTAACAAACCAATCAGCACCTAACTATAATTTTTCAAACACAGGGCCTGATTCAGAGGCGCTCGCTATTTGCGAGCGCTCGCTCTGAATCAGGGCAGATTTAAAAAAAAAAAAATCCACCTCCAGGCCGCTCGCATAGCTCTGGGTGACCTCCCACAGCTTTTATGAGCGGCCTGGCGATGGTCGCGATTATCGCAACCATCGGGCTTGCAACGAGACTCTTGTTGTAGGGTCTCGGTTCCCGCAAACCCGAGTGAACCAGAGCCGGAAGTTCACTACTGACATCACGAATGATGTCAGTAGGGCTGTCCAGCCACTCCCCCTTCCCCGCCTACAAAACGGGGCAAGCTGTCAACATCGACAGCCTCCCCATTTTGTTGCGAGCCCCAGAGCAAGTGATTTCTAACTCGCTCCGGGGATCGCGCACGCTGCGCGTGCACACTGACCGACCATTGACCCGCTTGCAAGCACTATGCGCTCGCGAGCAGGTCTGAATCAGGCCCACAGTCTGTACAATGACAGTTAGGAGCAGATTGGTTGATAGTTTATCTCTCTCCAAGCTTTCATGAATACCCCCCAAAGCATGGGCAGAGCACGATTGAGCAGTGGACAGAGAAAGGTCAGGGAGCGACACAGTTGGGGGCAGAGCTGGACAGAGTTGTGAGAGAGGGGCAGGGGGGCATAGCAGTGTGCAGAGAGGGGGTGCAATGTAACACTGCACAACTGACCCCTCTACTGAACTAAGGGCCTGATTCAGACCTGCTCGCAAGCGCTATGCGCTCGCAAGCGGGTCAATGGTGGGGCACTGCGCACGGGCGGTGTGCGCACTGCGCTTGTGCACGCCCCGTAGCAAGTGAGAAATTCACTTGCTCCGGGGCTCGCTACAAATGGGGCGGCTGTCGGTGTTGATCAGCAGCTCGCCCCGTTTTGTAGGCGGGGAGGGGGAGTGGCTGGACAAAATGAGGCGAACGCCTGCCATTTGTGGGCGGCCCTACTGATATCACTAGTGATGTCAGCAGTGAGCTTCCTGCTCTATTAGAGCAGGAAGCTCACTGGGGCTTGTGGGAACGAGACCCTACCACAAGGGTCTCGTCACAAGTCCGATGGTTGCGATGGTCGAGACCATCGCAGGCATCACCTGGCCACTCGCAAAAGCTGTGGGTGGTCACCCACAGCTTAGCGAGCGGCCAGGAGGCTGGGTAATAAAAAAAAAAGTGACCGCCCTGATTCAGAGCGAGTGCTCGCTTTTTACGAGCACCTCTGAATCAGGCCCTAAATTACCCCAGAATATTACAATATATGTTTCTGTGTGTGTGTAGTTACGTGTGTAGGTGTGTGTGTGTGTGTGGTTACGTGTGTGTAAGAACTATTTTCAGGTGGGCTCCCGGAGTAACACAGCGTGAGATGTGTATGTGAGGCATAGCTCAGACATTCATTCAAACTATTTGGGGAAAACCAAAACCAACATTTGACTCTAATTGTATTATTATAATCTACTTTTATTTTTATCCTTTGTTATTGTTACTCCGAAAATAACGCTAAACCCCTGATGATTCATCACAAAGTATCAGGTCTGTCAAATAGCAGCAGTTTATTTTTATCGGTCATCCTGACTGAGGGGCCCCGTCTCTGGGAGAGGGCAGCTGTCCACCTCCTGGCGCACAGAAGTGAGAGCCCGGATTCCTTTGCTGCTAGAGAAACCAGGAATTAAATGGACAAAAAAATATTATTTATTTAAAATTGTCTTTGCTTAATAAAGCATAAAAGTCTGAGGAGTTATTTAAAAATGATGGAAAAGAAAATAATTGTACAGCTTTTATGACAATTTGGCCTCTAGGGGGCGTCACAGAATTTGGAATTAGGTTCATATTTATTTCCTTCTTGCAAATTTAGCAACAAACTATTTTTGTACAAAGGCTGGTGATTTAGTGGGTGCACAAGAATTACTTTACAGGATATACAGTAGGCTCATATACCCCAGAGTAGTGCCAGCTTTAATTGTATTCCTTGGTCTGGTACGCCATCATCTAAGGGCAAAAAAAGGAATATGGGAACACTTATTATTTATGGTGAAAAATAATAATAAAACGTGCGCCTAATAGTGTAGTAATTTAGGGTAAATTGAACTTGTGCTCAAGGTAAATAATGTGCGTACCAAAATTTAAATAAATATATGCTTATCTGATGTCCAAGTGATATTTCAATGGCAACACTTCCAGGGTTTTTCCAAGGGGTACTCTTTCTGTGGTAACCTTAAAATTAGGGCTTAGAATTTTTTGCCCAATAGAAAAGCAATATGGTGTAGTAATTTTTATGCAAGGTAGTAGCAACAGTGGACAAACATAAATCTGCGTACCAGATAGTGCATAAATCAATGCTTATAAAGGTGTCACTCCTCTGTGTTCCAGGTCATAAACATTCCGGCTCCATACACCACCATGTGGTAGATCTCAGACCAGAAATGGAGAAAGTCTCCGTAAATAATTGTTTTATTTAGACCAAATACAATACACAAATACGCAGAGTAAAACCAAAATATAAATAGAGAATAAATAAAGTAAATGCTTATGTTGAATAGTATAGCAGATAAGTCCACTTTAGGGGGTTAAGGAGACCCAACGCGTTTCATCCTTCTGGACTTCCTCAGGGGTAGCAACAAGGTCCTGGTGTGCCTCTTTATATACCCTCTACTGTGGGTGCACCAGGATTTGACAGGAATATATTGGGATATATGGGACACCTTAGCCGCACTGTCCCCCTTTTGTTTTATGATGGTATTTGTGTTTCACATTTGGTCTAAATAAAACAATTATTTACGGAAACTTTCTCCATTTCTGGTCCCTATATTAGCAGGTACAGATTGACTGTGTGCATTCACCACAGATGTCATAGCCAGATATTGCAGTTCAAAGGAAAGAGTGTGATAATTATCTATCCACGGTAGCTGGAGGTAAGCAAAAAAAAAAAGCCAATATAACTAAATAGTGCACTAAAGTCTACTTCACGTGTAGTTTTTCTTTCTACACTGCAGGGAATAATAGTGATTTTATTACTGATATAATACTATGTTTAGTACATGACAGTAGACGAGTGGCAGCCATACTCGGAGCTATATTTCTGGACAAATTAGTTCAGGTACCTCGGGCCTGGGGGAAGAGCGTTTTTTTTATAGTAGAGGGGCTGGGCAGAAAAATTATGTCTCCATGGTTCTATCTTCTACTGTATCAGTAGCATCTTCCTTCTTTCCCAGACCCACTGCACACTCGGCACTAAACCTCTAGTCTTGTAAGAAGATACTCTGACCTGGCCCATGACTCCGTCCAGCTCCTCCTTATTGATGGTGGAGTGCACTAGTGTGCAGACTCCATACTTAAAGTACCTCCAGAGAGGCTTCATTCCATTATCCAAGATGGCCACCAAGGTCGGCCATCTTGTTACTGTGTAATGCCGGTTACACACTAGACGATTTGTCATCCGATCCCACGGTTTGGGATGACATATCGGGCACATCGTCTAGTGTGTACCCACTATGCGCACCCCCGCTGCCAGACATCGGGGTCGATCCGTCATCCGTTCATGCATGGGCGACGGAGCGACCCAGCTGCTGACGCCAGCAAATTCTATACCGGCGGACGACATATCAGTTGGGCGGTTACCGAATCGTACAGTGTGTAGCGAAAGTCTGATATGTCATTCATTGGCACCATTGGGCATCGCATTGGGGGGGTTGCCTAATGTGTGCCCACCTTAAGAGTCACACAGTGGGTGAAAGACTTCACTCATGATGACTGGTTGTGAGAGACAGGCTTGCAGCCAATCAGGGGGCAGGAGCTGAACTGCCGCTGTCCCCACAGATACCACTGTACAGCGCTGACCTGTCACCATACAGTGTTCAACTTCACCCCCTCTCCACTGCAGCACCAAATATATTTTGGCCCAGGCTTGACGTTCCTGATTGGTTAATAAGAGATTCATGAATGGCGTTCCTGTTGAAAAATATCAGTTACTCTGAATATGCGCCCATTGCGGAAGCCAACGGACTGAGATATGCTAGTATAGCAATCTTCTTATCCTCTGCTTATTAGCCTATAGCACCGCCCACTTTATTTTTTGCATCCGTGCTTCAACGGTCATCATTACCCAGCTGCCACTCAGAAAACGCTTACTTGACGTCAGTCTCCGGTCGCTCGACATCTGACACGGTCGCACCCGCTTGCTGTTTCAGACACATTGAGCGGCACATGGGCAAACCATATTATTAGATTTAGTCGCATGCCCAGTCGTCTTGAAATCAGGAGATGCGCCCTTTTCTTCAGATGCTTCTGAATTAGAGTTACCCTCATTACCCTTAATCTTGGTAATAAATTAAAACAATACATTTAATCAAAGAATGAGACACAATGAGGAAAGTTCAACTCCGGACAGCGATGCAAAGTGTCACTGTGGAAAGGCACATGGCGTCCTGCTGGCATCGCAAGATGTCCCTCGCACCCCATATCGGCACTACCGTAAGTGCTTTATATGTGTGCATCCAGGCATCGGTGAGCCACATTGTGCTGAATTGAATTCCCCCCCCAATATGCTCTTAGAATAGACCCCACAAAATACCCCTCAGATGCCACAAAATACCCACTCACCCAAAACACCAAATATACCCCATTTACCCCGACTCCTCTCAGCCTTCACACTTTCCCTAAACTCATTTCAGCCTACCCGCTAATTTACTTACTAACAGCTGGAACGTGCAGTCAGAGTAGGCAGAGCCTCCCCTGTCCTACTCCTGAGATTGATATAAAAATGATTAGAATAATACAAAGAGGATATTTATAACTTATAAACATCTTCTTTGTTTATTGTAATCATTTTTATAGTTAACACTCACCAGCTTTTTGGAGCTCCCTGGGACTGCATGGAGACAAGAGATGAGGCAGCAACAGCTCAACCTCGCTTCTGTATAGTCAGACACTGCTTGCAGAGCTGGGGGCGGGGCCACACCATGGCCAGTAAGCTGAACAGAAAGAGAGCTAATAGAGGCATGCCTCCAACAGGGCATAGAAACAATAGAAAAGTACCAATGTATCTTTAATTAGGAAGGAGCTGGGGCTGCAGTTAAAAGCTCAATGGGCATTATGCAGCCCTCAGCCTATCTGGTGCCCATCATTGCTGTAGAAGAATTAGTTACAGTGAGGAATTATTATTTCTCTTATATTTAGACAAAACTCATGGATTGGATTAAATTAACCTGATTCTAGGGTATATTGCATTCTGTGCTTTTACAATTCATTTATCAAAGCAAACAGTTACATGCATTGCCACTGATACATTGTCCTAAAACTTACATCAGCAAAGTATCATTTTGATATTCGAATTGAAGTGAAATCTTAAATCTATAGCAAAAGCTCATACAGAAGTGATCAGAATTTCCTTGTCTCCAATATCTGGTGGTCAGCGGGTTACACTAACGTTCGGTGATCCTGAATTATCGATAAAACAGTATATTATTAAATAGCTGATTATTACCCCTGTACGTGAGTAGAGCTTCATCAAGGAATTCGGCAGCCGGTCGGAGGAACTTTGAGATGTCTAAATCTGGAAAGTCGTCGATTTCCACTCCCATGTACTGAATGTCCATCCCTTTGTAGAATTCGGGCCCTGTAAACACGGTGGTGTTGTGCCCAGCATTCAGAACGTGCGTGATGCCCATCCGTTTCAGGCGCCCTTTGTTGACGGCCACGCTTCTGAAATTAAGCAACAAATCCTGTTTCTGTAAGCTTTGCAAAAACACTTACACATAGCTGTTAGTATTATAGTTAAATATTAAACTACCGTGTTGACCAGCACTGGCCATAAGGAACCATCTGGATTTCTCCTAATAAATTGACCAGTTTAGACCTTGGATACGGTATCAAAGTCTGGTACGTTACAGCTACATATGACTGGTGTTAGTATTACGTATTTTATATATGTGGCAAAATCAGGGCAAGGGTGCTGTTTCCTGGGGTAAATGGTTGCACATCTCATGCAGCAGCCAAGTAGTAGTACACTTGTCCAGTTTAATTTGCAGCACAAAAATAAACTAAATCTAAAACTAATACCTGCCCTATATGGCTCTATCTAAAATAAATTATTCCCTCTCTCAGAGTGGAGGGACCTAACATCCATTCTCACAAAACAGAAGTTTTTAGCAGGGCATAGTGTCTCTCAAGGCCTCTGACCTGTTCCCCAGGCAGTGAAAGACTAACAACAAAGACTGATACACCCTATATCAGCCTCTCACAGGTGGTCTGGCAATCAAGGCTGCTAGACAGAAGCTAAACACCTGGGGCATACATATCTTCCACTGGAAACCTTTTCATTGTTTTTCTCACACATGTTATAAAACTATTCAATCCTCTTTACAATACAAGTAAAAACACATATCAATGCATGTCAAATATCAGTGGGTACGTGACCTACATGTTGATACAAGTTTAACACATAATATTTGCGATTATATAGATGTATACTGGTGATGATCTTTCCCTGACAGTATCAGAGCAATGAGAGATTTCTGCCTTATTACAGCGAATGTACTGGATAAAGGTCGCTGTAATGTATCATTACAGGCTGGATAATACAAAGATGTGAAGCTGCTCTCTCTGAGCCGACACATGATTAGGAATCGTGCAGCAATGTCATGTTTTACTGAGATAATGTGTAATGTTTGCTGACTGTCACAATATTATCTGTCCATCTGTCTGTCTATCTATCTCTCATCTGTCTATCTATCTATCTCTCATCTATCTATCTATCTATCTATCTATCTATCTATCTATCTATCTATCTATCTATCTATCTATCTCATATATCTATCTATCTATCTCATATCTATATATATCTATCAACTATATATCTATCTTTTTACTGTATATCTATCTTTTTATATATCTACTTATTTATCTGTATATCTCATATCTATCTATCTATCTATCTATCTATCTATCTATCTATCTATCTATCTATCTATCTATCTATCTATCTATCTATCTATCTATCTATCTGTATACCTCATACATATCTCTATCTATCTCATATCTATCTATCTATCTATCTATCTATCTATCTATCTATCTATCTATCTATGTCATATCTATCTATCTATCTATCTCATATCTATCTATCTATCTATCTATATATCTATCTATCTATCTATCTATCTAACTCATATCTATCGAACTATCTATCTATCTCATATCTATCTAGATCTATCATCTATTTATCTATCTATTTTTTTGTATATCTATCTTTTTATCTATCTACTTATTTATCTCTATATCTCATATCTATCTATCTTCTATTTATTTGTGTACTACCCGACACCGATGTGTTTGTTTTAATGTGTAGTGCGTACCGCAATCACTGCGATCTGCACTACATTAACTGAAACGGACCGTGGCCGGCAGCGCCTCCCAAAAAGGTCTGACGGTGCCCAGGGCACAAGCCCTGGTCGACCCACCCTAGTTGCGGCACTGCTATCTATCATCTATTTAACTATCTATTTATCTGTATATCTATCTTTTTATCTATCTACCTATTTATCTGTGTATCTCATATCTATCTATTTATCTATCTATCTCATATCTATCTATCTATCTATCTATCTGTATATCTATCTATCTATCTCATATCTATCTATCTATCTATCTATTTATCTATCTCATATCTATCTGTCTCATATCTATCTATCTATTTATCTGTATACCTCATACCTATCTATCTATCTATCTATCTATCTATCTATCTATCTATCTATCTATCTATCTATCTATCTATCTATCTATCTATCTATCTATCTATCTAATCTATTTATCCAGTAGCGGAACTATAGAGGGTGCAGGGGGTGCGCTTGCTATGGGGCCCAGCGGCTTAGGGGGCCCGTCAGCCCAGCAAGCGTCTCCCTGCACCCTCTGGAGCACGGCCAGCCAAGTTGCTGGTGCAACTGGGAACGCTGGTCTCTGAAGCGATCAGAGACTATAGACACCTCTGATCGCTTCAGAGGCCAGCGTTCCCAGTGATGCAGTGCGCGGGTGACGTCATGATGTCATCCATGCACCCGCGATGAGTGGAGCCTGGCCTGCTGCTGGATCTACGCGGGAGGAGAGCTGACGGCGTGGACTGTAGCGTTGCCCAGCGGCCAGCGTGAGAGGTAAGTACTGCACAGGGGAGGGAGGCCACAGCATAAGGGGCACTACTAGGGGCGTTACTGAGGGCACAGTATAAGGGGCATTACTGGGGGCACTGCATTAGGGGCATTATTGGGGGCAAAACATAAGGGGATCTATCATCTATCTCATATTTATCTCTATGTTTGTCTATCTGTATAGCTATTTATTTATATATATCTATGAGATCTAGCTATCTCATATATATCTCTCTGTCTGTCTGTCTGACTTGCTATCTTCTATCTATCTATCTATCTATCTCATATCTATCTTTCTATATATCTATCTCATATCTATCTATCTATCTATCTATCTATCTATCTATCTATCTATCTCATATCTAGCTATCTCATATCTAGCTATCTCATATATATCTCTCTGCCTGTCTGACTTTCCATCTTCTATCTATCTATCTATCTATCTATCTATCTATCTATCTATCTATCTTTTTATCTATCTCATATCTATCTTTCTATCTATCTATCTATCTATCTATCTCATATCTATCTATCTATCTCATATATATCTCTCTGTCTGTCTGACTTGCTATCTTCTATCTATCTATCTATCTATCTATCTATCTGAACATACATTGTCAGATAAAATATCTGTCAGACCTGAACCCAGAAGACATTGTGGCCATACACAGTGATATATGTCACATTGTACGGCCACACGTTATTTGGGTTCCTCCCCTGGGGAGGTTTGATTTCCCGGTTCCTCACCTGTGGAGGAACAGGAGAAATGTCGGGAGGTTGGACACTGCAGTGCATACACTGCCAATGCGATAGACTGCGAATTGGGCCGATAATTGCATAATGTATGCCCGGCATATATGATAATTGAGTCTATACAGATCACTGATCTTCTTTTTCCTTATAACACTTTTCATCTTATTTAACCAATAATTACTTTTCGGCTATGAAGACATTGGGCCAGACTTCATCCACAGCATTGAGGGGAGATTCCATGTGGTCCTTCAGGAGTTCTCTCTGCAGATCCATCACACAGGGAGTGTTGAACAGACTCCTGTCATCTATCTTCTCCTTGACTCGGTTGTACAGATCCTCCACGAGAAGCTGTTCGGCCGACACCAGCAATTCTGGGTCCATTGCGTTAACCTTGACCTCTTTGGTCTTCAGCTCTGTGTTAGAGGTGAATGATACTCCATTAAACAAACGTAAATTAAATTTCCCAATACAAAAGTACTATGACCGTGACCAGAGGTGATTTAAAACAGGACAGGGGGCAGTGTGCAGCCCCCTTACAGGCCCCCTACTCTCCGGCAGTGCAGTAGATTCTGGCTTTGTACCAGTCTACTGCACATGCGTAGGTCTCCAGGAACATGGCGTCCGCACTATGTTCAAGGAGACTGCTCTATATGTGCAAATCTCTGATAAAATGGCCCCCACTACATTGGAGAAGTTTCCCATAGCAACCAATCAGCTTTGAAGTAGCATTTATCAAGTACAGTCTATAAAATAATAGGTAGGAGTTGATTGGTTTGCTATGGGCAACTTCTCCACTGGTCTACTTCCCCAAGCTTTTCACTGCTTGATACATAAACCCCATAGTATCTAATTTCTACAGGGAAAGTGTTTTTCTTAATTACCTCAGGTGAGGAAAATTAGAGAACAATGATTTTGAGGAGGTGATAGTTTAAAGGGTTTAGATTAGTTTGGGGATTTAACTTTCATCTGAGAATTTAGATTAAGTTGGAGGGTTGAGATTAATTTGAGCTATTTCAATGATTTTGCTGAACTTAATATTTAGTAGTAGGGTCATTCCATGAAATATAGGACACAATACATGAAAATTAAATTGTATCACAGCAGATGCCAAGACATTTTCAATTTAGTTTCTACTAATGAACTTAATGTGAGGTCACTGTGACCTCAGATGATGTAGTTAACAGTGACTTCAGATGATGTAGGTGACAGACCCGGTGATGCCTCTGCACGCAGCAACCCGGGGTAATGTGCAGTGTGAAAGGGCCAGGTTAAAATAAGCCTGCAAGACCCAGCATTTCAACCCTGGTAACGAGCAGGGTTGAACATGGCACCCACACAGCACTGGCCTCACCCGCATAGCACTGGCCACACCCACACAGCACCGGCCACACCTCCACAGCACTGGCCTCATCCACACAGCACTGGCCACACCCACACAGCACTGGTCACACCTCCTCTGCTTCTCACAATAGGCATGTGATCATTTCCATCTCCTGGCCCATATGTCCCTTAATCTGTCCCAATGTTCAGGGCGATTTAGGGTGCAGAAATCGGGGCATTGTGCTGTTACAACAGCATATTGTAGGCCTCATCCGCAATTTGCCTCTAAGTGAATTGGCCCCTTAACCTGGGTACACACTAAACGATGTGTGTACCCAGCGATGTCGCCGACGATCTCAGCGCCGATGAGCCGACATATCAGGTGTAGGGGCATCTTAAGAGAGGAGGGGGCCCATGTGCACTCCCTGTGCGGGACCCCTCCTCTCACCACCCAGTGGCCGGCAGCCGATTGACATGGCTGGCCAGCCACCGGAGCATTAGTAGACTTCGGGCACTAGAGTGTGCCGGGAGCCTACTGCGTATGCGCAGAACGCCAGAAAAATGGCCGCGGCAGCCATTTTCCGGTGTTCTGAGCAGCGCTGACACCTGAGGAGGAACCACAGACAGGTGAGTTTAAAATAATATGGGTGCAGGGTGTGCGGTGCGGGGCCCCCCTGGACCCGGGGGCCCGTGTGCCCCGCAGCACACACTGCACCCATTATAGATCCGCCACTGATCAGGTGGTCAGTACACACAGGGGGATCTGGTGCCCGATATGCCGGCCCCCCTGCATAACGGTGCATGGGATCGTCAGCTGCATCGCCTGATCCTACATGCTGCACATATGATCAGGCGATTTTTTACTGACCACCCCACGGGAGCGCGCACTACACAATGTACTGCATACACACTACACTAACGATTTGTCATTCCGATGTGTCGGAAACGGTCAAATCATTCAAGATATCGTGTAGTGTGTAGGGGCCATTAGTCTTTCTCATCCTCCCTCTCCATACTTATATTTACTTGCAATAAAAGCAGAACTAGGTTTATAACAAATGGTTGAATTTAAATAGTTAAATAAATGGTAGAATTGTTTAAATCAACCTCTTTTTTTATGATGAAATATTTACTTCTTAAAATGAATCAACCTTGTATATTTTTTTTTAAACAGCCGTACGCTGTGTGAGACAAAGGAAACATCATATAAAATGTGTATATTTTTCCTTTGATGTTTTATTATTTATCTAGCATACCATTTTAGTGTATAGACATTTGCCTTAGAAAAGTAGTTCATAAAGGAGTATAAATACATTTAGTTACAGTATCTTTTTGCTCCTTCCAGAATATAAATATTTAACTTTTTTAAGAGTTACAATACTATGAGATGTCACAGTGCATGGTTTTATTTCTGCAACCAAATGCTAAACTTGTCGCCAAATTATATACTGAGTCCAAGGACAAATAGCATAGAAAACAAATATATATATTTAGTTTAAAACCATTTTCCATTAGACGTTATAATATCCTCTGATTTCGAGTCATGAATACTTCGTTATATTGTGTTCTGTTAATGTCCTCTTCATTTTTTGTATACCCGTCTGAGATGTTCTCGCAGACATTCCCATTGTGTTTTGGCTTTCCACCAAGTGGAATGTACAGTACATTAACTACTGTGACATTTATTGCAATGTACTGCCTGGCAGGCAAGGTTCCCTCTAATTCACCTGCTCCAGGCTTTATAGAGAAACAACACAGGGCAATTAATATTGTAACAACACGCTATGCATTTAAACATTGCAAATTATGAAAAAAAGTTTTATGAGGTTTATTTACAGAAGTGCAAAATATGTGACCCTGCAGGACTGCTGCTATTTTGTGATGTCATATTTACTAAATGGCATATCAAACTCCTCCGCTTTAGAAGGATTGGTACATCTCCCCCATAGTGTGTCACAAACTAAATGCAGGGATATAAAATGCATTTTCATCTGAAGGGAGGAACTAGGGAATCCAGGGCAAGTGCAAGGAAGCAGCTCGTTTAGCAGCCAAATGCATATAAATTAGGTTCCGTGGTTCCTCTGAGGTGATACAAGTGGCCTGTCTGTCAGTGCAACGCCTCAAGAATTAGGACATTTGAGTATATCACAGAGAAACATGAAACGGATGTCCTCTTACACTTATGAGGTATTTACAGAGAACATAAAGCCACCATTTTATTGTATAGATCAAAGGCGGTGTATTACTGAACTGAATAATATATATGTAATAATTAGAGTGTCATAAATATCTAGATAAGTCCATCATGCACTCTGTATATCCTCTGCAGCAGATTGTCATGTTACTCAGGGGGCTTTTCTATAATTTCACAGGTAGAGTTTGACTGACAGCTTTGTAGACTTGCTGGGTCAGAACGCACTGTGTGGACTGGCTAATTCATACACAGAGGAAGGGACCACATGAGAACGCATCAGGACATTGTCCTCAAAGTGTGGGTGGAGATACAGTTGTTTACAATGGATGGGGGGGATTTTATTTTTTAGCCGAGCAGTTCAGAGATGGATGCAGCGATGTTGTTCAAGCAGTAGAGCGATGTTTTGCGACTGCACATGTGTGGGAAGTCCAGAAATCCCTCTGCACATGCGTGAAACCAAGTGTCCAATGGTGTTCACAATTGCGTACAGCATTGCTAACACTTGAGAAGGCGTTGCTATCCCTGGGCGTTTCAGGGTGGAGACTGGGAGGTGACCTAAAGTGATCGCAAAAAAGGGGCCGTCATGGGCGCGTTATGGGAGTGTCTGGAAACGCTGCTGCATTCTCAATCGCAAATCCACGGCTACAGAGGCCATGTTTAGTTGGATTAGAGAGAGTAGCCAGAGTAGACCCTGGGCTACCACAAATGTCACTGGTGCGACCGATGTTGCATCATTGTTGGAGTGTTTACAATCTCCCTCGCAAATGTATAGCCTACAAAGCCTGAAAGTGGGCGTCGTACACTCCATCGCACCATCGAGTGCTGCTGAGATTGGCATTTGCCTATTCCCACAACCGCTATTGCAAAAACGACTGCATCACCAATCATCTCTGAATCAGAACCTTTGATCGGACAGCTGGGACCCACTAATATTACATACTGAATTTTCACATTCTTGCAGTAAAGCCCTTAGAAGCAAGATGCGTTTTCTCAAGATCCTCTTCCTGATGTTAAGGAATTCACTAGTAGTTCTGACCGAGTCATTGGAGCGTCTGATTTTTTTTTCTTTGTAATTTTAAGAAGGACGAAGGGGTCACTTGCGAGAGGAATATTCAAAGCATCAGGCGAGAAAGGAGGAGACCTCAGTCATTCTCAATCCTCTGAAGAGTTTAAGTCAATGAAAAGTTCAATCATCAAAGATGTTTTGGAAATTCAGGTGGAGCAGGGAAGTTCTGCTGTTTGCTTAACTTGCAGTACAGTGGAAAAAAGGTTTTGCATTTTCTGGAAGATTTTAAGGATCCTTTAATTTTTGAGCGGAAGTATCTAAGTAAAGAGATATATTTGCAGTATAGGTTCTCCAAGTGATGTCTTGTATCTGGATGAGAGAAGTCTTCACTAATGGTAGATGCGTAAATCATCAGAGTTAGATGACACCTCTGCTTTCAATGATGCGAAGGACTGAAATGTGGATCCAGATCCAGATAAAACACATGTTATTGCTGAGGCAGCATGTGACCAGGCGATAGTGTCGACATCCATCTTCAGAGCCGTGACGGTTTAGATTAATAACACAGAACAAGCCTTAGAAATGCTCATGAAGGTCATTGTTTTTTCTTTTCTTTTTTTTTTTTTTCAAACTCCAATCCCATTAGTGGCTTGTCAAATTAAAAAGATGGCAGCTGGAGCCTGCCCGGTTGCTGCCTTATACAGAAGCCTTGTTTGACATATTGCGCGTCCCACCGAGCATCTCTTCCATTAGATGAAGGTTTTGATTTGTGCCTTTCAGACGTTCAGGGTTCTAGGCTTTATATCTAACCTTTCTCTAGTCAGATGAGCAAAGTAGAATGCAAGGTTCCACAAGTTGGATTTTGTTGTGTAATGGGTTTGGCAGACATTGGATAGGCAAATTTTGTTTAACCAGTCCATAAAAGTTGAGCTGCGATGGCGGCCAGTTTATCCATTGCACCACATTCTCAGGAAGATTACTATACAATAACACAGGGCAACACACTTCAATAATACGTAGAGCACAGTATGTGCGAATAGACGCCTTCTTAGGTCCCTGATGGGTGCCTGATTCGATTGTTCAAGCATTAAGAGAGAATCTCGCTTGACTGAAGTGAATGTTTTTGGAGGCATTTTCCACAATAATAACCAGCAGAAATAAACTAGATTTCTTCATTTTCCAATAACTTTTTTTTCAAAAACACTCAGAATGTTCTGCCCAACGCTATGCCATAGACCTTTAGAAATTTACTGAGCAGCAGGTCTGGCTTCATTTTGAAAACTATGGGCATCACTGGTGGTTTGGGGGGGTAGGGTGGAGTATAAGCACAGTATTTACTAAATCATCAATTTTGGAATTTCAGCGAGAGATGAAAATCTAATCATACCAAACAGGTCTAGAAGGACTCGATTTCCACATCAGCAAGTGTTGTTTTAATGCCTACTTCAAAAGAGGAATTTAATGGCTCCTAGACTGAAAATCTGGACCCCTTATAAGCTGTTCTTTAAAAGAAAAACACATTAAAAGCAAGGAAACACTAGCAATTCAACTTATTGGAGATCTTGAAATTTTTTGTTCTAGAATGCAATAGATAGTCACAGTCCAACTAAATGAATTGTCTGTAGCCCCCATTATCTTTGTTTTTTTTTTAAAGTCAGCCGCAGAGATCCTCTAAAAAGTTACATCTTCATACAACATGGATTGGGAATCATTCGGCTGTGCTCACCATCTTCTGTAGAGAAGGGTGCATGTGCAACCCCAAGGTTTGCTCTGCTGTCGTAAATCTATATTGACAGGACTGAACGGGCTGCTAAAACAAATAAAACTATTTATTCTGCCAAAGGGACCGAAGAATGGCCAGGCAGCTTCAAAGGCATCAGTGGCTCATTGGATTGTCATGGCCATCGAGAGACCAAAGAAAGAACTTGGATGGATTTAAGAATGGATCAGATGCCTTTCTTACAGGGAATGGTATCAGTGGTTACAAGTAACAAATTACACAGTTGGGTTGAGTCACCTAGAAAATTAATCTAATTGCCATGTATGGGGTCAGGAAGGAATTTCCCCCCTCTGAGGTTAAATCAGCAGCTGTTTTACTGGATGGGAGGGTGGGGGGTGGGTGTTTAATTTGCTCTGTATCCTCTCGACTAAAATTTATAAAAGGTTGAACTTGAAAGACGGTAACTTTTTTCAACTTAACTATGCAGCTTTGTGTGTAACATGGAAGGCATAATCCTTGACGACTCTAGAACAAATCTAAAAATAAATTTACCATGGACAGCAGATGCTATGGTCTTAGCTAGGCTGGTCTACAGTACAGACTACACTGTAAAATAATATACAGTTTGAATAGTGGTTTGCTAGTCTTACGTAGTGCTGTCGTATTTGTCATTGTTTTTATTCTAGTTTAGGATTCTGGGCACCAGCTGTGTCCTTATACTGTATATGTGTATATGTGATGGTGGAGGTCTTTTCTAATCATTTATGGTGACATTTTATAATGAATATTCCCGCCCCAAAAATATTATAGCATGTATTATAAACACAGTTTCTTTTTTATTTTTTGGTACAAAACGATGGTGCTTACCTTCACTTATGATCTTCTTGGCTGCTACGGAGGATGATAGGTGAATTGGCTCCATGAAGATGCTCTCAGTATAGGCATCAGAGACCATAGATAAGCTGTAAATTGAAAATGCAACAATAAGAGTCTTGTACCGCAGGGGAAAAGGAAGAAATAATAAGGGCCTAACAATAAACTTGAATTATTCCAAACCTTTTAATTTATTTATCTAATAACAATTTGTGGGTTATTAGTTTATTGACTTCCCTAAAGATCTGCAGGACTTTATCTTGTATTAGTGACCTCAGAAGAAATAGACATTGATGTATATTGCACACCATGTCTTAATTATTGCCCCAAAACTATATCTATTTTGTCACCTTTCTACTGGATCTTCTGAAGTCATTAATGGATCTCTGTTCCTATTAAAAAAAGTGTTAACAGCTACTTTTTCCCTACTCTCTCTTACTTTATTCATTGCCCTTAATTGGGTGACAGAGACTAAGATTTCCCCATAAAATACACAATTCATAATATTGCCCAAGGTTTGGCCAACTCAGTGTTTGAACTGCAGCAGTCACAAAGTTATCTGCTGCACAGTGCTTTTAATTTTCACCTGCATGGCACAATAAATTAAAATTTTGCAACACAAGACAGGCCAAATATTTTTTTGCCAGGTTGGAAAAGGCATGTAAAAAGTCACATAAAATGTGAACTGTGGAGAGCTTAATCCTCCAGAATGATATAGTAAAGCAAACGCCTTGTGGTCAACAGTGATTTTTTTCCCTCCCTTTGCATTAGCAGTTACCATGGAAACAACTCTGCTTAACAGGTAAAAGCAGCTACTACCATTCTGATTATCACTTAAATAAAGCAAGTTTTCACACTATAATAAACAGACCTGCAACAAACAATTTACTCCATTGTGAGACAGCTAAAGCAACAACAAAAAAATATTTTATTGATGAAAAGGAAACAAAATGCATATATATATATATATATATATTTTAATGTTTTATCCACATACATAAAATATATATATATATATATATATATATATACACATAATATATATATTTCATATTTATGCATATCATAAATACATATTATATATCATCAATGTTTACATTTTATCAACTTCTGCAGTATGTTATATTTAGAATTTGGACTTGTGTATGAGTATATATATATATATATATATATACTGTATGTATATATATATATATATATATAATTGCACCTGTATGTGTATGTTTATAAACATATAAATAATATGCATATATATATATATATATATATATATATTGCACACACTCACATATATATATGTATATAATTTTTTTCAATATCACATATGTCTTTGCCTCATATGCCCCTGTCATAGTTAACAAAGTCTAAAGCTACTGCTGCACAGGGTGATTAGAATTAGTCATTATTTTTATCTAACCATTTCCTCTAGCCATGTTAAACAGAGTTCCATTATTAAAAAAAATACTTTATTCCTTGTCTTGACCTGTCCAGATACTGCATTATGATGTTCCATACAGTAAGGGGTTAAGCTCCTGGAATATGACAGAAATAATATAGAATTCCATCCACCGCCCGTTTGCGCTTTGCCTCTATGTTACTTGATTTTATCATTCGTTCCCATGTTTTTATTTATTTATTTAATTTATATTTTCCACAACAAAAGCCCCTTAGCTATATATATATTTTTTGTTGTTGTTATTGGTTGCATTCCAACTTCCAATTATACGCACGCCGAAATGGTCAGCGGTGAACGCAACCTTGGTATGGAAACACATCAGAAGGATACATTTTAAAAAGGAAAAAAAATTCCCAGTTTCTGCAGTGGAAATAATGGCAGGGGATTCAATCAGCAAACACTGGTGGTTTTTATATCCAAGGTGACAGAAATAGCCCTCTACATTCATCATGTTATATATTACCAACGGATCGATACCAGGGTAGCCATCTGGATACAGGTCGAGAGGGAAGGATCATCAAGCCTTGTGTTTTTCATGTCATTCACAAAGCATTCTGGGAGTTATGAGATGGACGTCTCGCCCTGCGTTTTTCAGCTCGGCTTTTCTCAGAAGAGAATTAAAGGGCAGAAAATGCCACAGTTTTGTGTCTAGTCTTTTATATAGCAAAAATATTTTTTTTTGTCTCATATATTCACACTGAAGAAAAAAATTAAATCATCAAGCTGTAAAATAAAAAAATACAGCTTTTTTTGTTGTTAATTAAACTGTAAAAAAATCTTTACAAATACACAGAAAAAAAATGCTCTTTTCCTTATTTGTTGTCAATCTTGCAGTCCCAGTGTTTTTTTTTTCAGTACATTTTCTTTTTTTGTGTGTGTGTGCATGTGTGTGTGAATCTGACAGGAAACAAAATCAGAAAAAAGCACAAAAATAAATAAATCCTGATACCTTTGAATACTGCAGTGCATAGCACTGAGCAGGAGTCTGTTCAAAGGACACTGTCAGTATAACTCCTTCAAACAGGATTCTCAGCTTTGAAATGTAATAATACAGAGAATCGAGGGGAAAAATATCCTACAATGGAAAATGTGTTACTTAGAATAGGATTTAATACTTTAAACACAGCTACTGTTGTGTGGCCATGTATGTAGTATAAGATGTGATATCAAATATATATATATATATATATATAGGCATTGTACATCATTTATATGTGAAGATATTAACAAGAACATTTGTAAATATTACTCATCCACAATTATGTCATGAACTAACAAGTCTATGATGCACTATTGTAACAAGAGTAATTTTATAATGGTTACAAGGCTATAGAATGTTTTCCAATTCATAGGTTATTAAATGGCACTATTATATGCAGTGATTCATACAAACATATTGAGGAATTTATTTATTATGATTTGCATTTATGGATAATATATTTTACTTGACAAAAATATATATTTCTATATTTTATTTTCTAAATATTTTAATATATTCAAAGTTTCAATAGAAAATTAAAAAATATATATGCACCACTATAATACAAAAAATTTATATTTTATGCCAGATTTTAATTTGTGAAGCTTATTATTATTATTATTATTATTATGAATAATATTAATTTTCTTAATATTGATCATCATGGCTAACAACATAGAAACAAATTGTTAGATGGTCCTATTTGCTAGCACCTATAACCTAAAATATTTTTAAAAGTAAAATTCCTATAGAATGTTATAGATTTTTATTTTACTTTTCTGCAATTGCTAATCTGTTAATTTGCAAACATTATTACTATGTTTTATTATTGTCTTATGGTTCCAGAACCAACAATAGAGCAGATCTGTCAGTGTATTTTTGCAAAGCATTTATTCAGTGTGCTATGCTCTCACCTGGGCAGATTACCTCCATGCACAAATAGATAGGTTAGAAACAATTTAATATATGCATATTTTTCCACCAAAAGTCAAAGAAAAATAATAATACTTTGCAATTAATCTTTCTAAAACTTAGCAGATATGATTGGTTTTACTATGTTGGTGTGACACTTCATTTTATTAACAATAGTTGTAACATTATATTAAGAGTTAAAGTTATTGGATGTGTTTATCGTTGCAGTCAAAGTTTTGCAAAAGTTTAAGAAAGAAGCTTAGTTCGTATAATAATGAATTGTTCCTTGGGAAGATGGTTAATAATTAATCTTACATGAATGGACTTTACATTTTTTTAGCATACAAGAAAGTTTTGTGTTGTTACTGTTTTACATGGGTTGTAGCCAATATATTGTCCTTACAAGAACTGAGCATATCGACCCAATGACTTCATGATGATGCAGAAAGTCACAGTGGGTTATTTACTAAATGAGGGCAAATTGTTCATAACACATAGCAACCAATGGGAAATTAGTTTTCAATTACCTTATGCAAGTTGGACAATGAAAGCAAATGTCTCATTGGGAGATGGGTAGTATGGATGGTAGATGGATTCGGTATGTTTTTATGTTGGGTCCAGTATGTTTTATCGACATTGTGACATTCATTATATAGACACCAAAATGTCTACATGTACAACACATTGACAGACAAAATTACATCACTGTCAAATTCATGAACACTCTGGGGAACATGCGCTGAAAACTAAAAGTACAAAGAGGGAAACTTAGTACCCCTCTGAGCCTTGTGAGGCTGATCTCTGCAGGTGCAGAGATCAGCTGCAACAGGGGTGCAAAGGGGCATTGCCGGGGGAAGGGGGGGGGACTGCAATGGAGGGAACCCTTTTGCCATTGGAGAGGAGAGATGATGTCCCCTGAAAAGTTTTCTTTACAATGGAGGGAGGCAGTTTTACAGGTTTATAGTGACACAAGGGGAGGTACCAATACAGGGGGGCCTAAGGACACTGGAAGGAGGGGAGTTTTGTGCCACTAGGAATATATCATCAATAGGGTGGTGGGGGTAATGCCACTGGGAATGTGTTGCTGGGGAATTTATTAACACTGGGTGGCAGGAGGTAATTTTACAATGGAGGCCTATGGATACAGTGGGGGGAGAACATTGTTAGACACCCACTAGGTGTAATTTTTTTTTTTCAATAAAATATTTAAATATCTTTTGGAAAATATGTTCTTAACTTATTTAAATTTATTTAAAAAACGACAATTTCTCGGGGCGGTTTTGGAAAAAATAATTAGCCAGTTACTTAGTTATCGGGCATATTTATTATAATCCGCATCTCAGATGTGGATGGGCTGTGATAAATTTGCCCAAATTGGCAGTGCGATATTTGAATACATTGCAATGATGTATCAAATACTGCATGCAGAGACAGAGCTTGTGAGAAAGCTCTGTCCCTGCGAAACTCTCCTCTGCACTTTTCAGGGTATTTTTCACTAAATATACCCTGAGAGTGTGACCACGCATGCAACACCTGCAACCCCATCTCAACCCCACACCCCGCTAAGCTACTTACCTGCATGCCGCTGCACCCAGGGATCAGTGTCCGGGTCTTTCGCTCTGTGATGCCAATTAGTTGATCAGATACCGGCCGGGAGTTTCACAGCCTCAGCTGACTGGGGTCACAGGAGCTGGACATCGATCCCTGGCTTCAGCAGCATGCAGGTAAGATTTATTTTATAATTTTCTTGTTTAACTTTTTCTTTTCTTCAGTAATCAGTCTGTTGTCTATTTAGACACAAATGGCTGATCACAGGTGCCAGCTCTGAGCTCTGCTCTGGCTGTCAGTAGGGGAATCGGGAGGGAAGCCATAATAACGCCATCTGAAGATAGTGTTATTATCACAGGGCTCCCTCCGGTATTTTTTTGCAATTTAATTTTAATAAATTTTCAAGTATGGGAAATGCAATCTGCTTACTAAAAAAAAATTACTATTTGTCATCCGTCGGGTTTCAGCTTCAATTGAAACCCGACATCGATGTCTGTCGTTATTTGCAGCTCTAAACTATCAAATGAGTACAGTGGAATGTGTACGGTGTCTACCTGTAGAGTTTGGTAGTTTTTTTTAATTTTCCGAAGACCAATGGATACCTACATGGACCGAAGAGGAGACAGTCCGAGGATTGGGCAAGTATGAAACTGTTTTTTTTTATTTATTTTCAATAAAGGATTACCACAGTCTGTATGAGTAGTTTGAGTACTGTTTTTATTTTTATATTTTCTTTACAGATGGACTACAGGTGACAGTGGGCCCCTTAATGTCAGGGCCTTACTGCCTGGAACTAGTTCATCTATAATGAACAATATTATTAATCTATTTTATTACTAAATTACTAAACTACCACGCATTCACAGCCCTGGACTGGTAGTTCCTTAGAAGGGGAAGTCCTCATTTTCCAAGGAATTCCAGCCCTTGGCTAACCAGCTTGGGGATGGTTAATAGTAGAGGAACCCAACGATATGTGTCCCCCAGCTATGGCATTGTCCCCCAGCTGATTCAGCCCGGTGCTGGTTATTGGAAAACTGGGGGAACCCTTTGCCGTTTTTCCCCCCTATTTTCCAGCTGGTTACTGATTTGGAGGTAGGGGGAGGCCACACATTTTGTTTTGCAGTGCTTCTCCCAAACTCGCAGATCTATTGTTTGGGTGGGTTTCCTGTTGTTTTGCTGTCAGTTTATTATAGTCGGTTGTAAAACTGGCTATTAGTAAATCTGCTGATCCTGTTTTCTCTATGTGGAAAAATTGTTTGTTGGTTCGATGTTTTAAAGTGTTCTAAAGTCGTGTTTTCGGTCGTCTTGCTGTCGGTTCTGAGTTTAGTAGTTGGAGGGTTTGCAAAACCGATGGAAAAATTATCAAAAAACCCCAAACCGACCTTCTTTTGCCTGACCACGCCTCCAGTGGTGTCTAGTCTTTGACTGACACTTTAGGTGTTCAATTTTTGTGGTAAATAGCCATTTGCACTGCTTCTGCCCAAGACCTGCATCATCCAGCATACATACAGTAAATCTATTTCTCTCAACTATGCTTCCTTTTTGTTCTGGTAAATAGGCGATGGTTAGTTGATGCTATATGCCATTTCTTTTAAGATAGTTAGCTAGCTTTTTGTTCTCGTATTCATATCTATCTATATGAAATGATGCCACTCTTTACATATGCAAATACATTTGCACACATACATATGCAAATATTTCTAACAACATATTTCTGCATATGAAATACTTCCTGATCCACTCACCATGAGTTAAATAGGTTAATTAGATATATTTGTGCATATCTATGTTGCATATCTTTGCATGCATAATTTTTATTTGCATGCATTCGTTGTGGATAATTTACATATATTTGCATAAATAATTTTCAGATCTTGCCGTGAATAATTTGGTTCTTTCTTTTAACTGATCTTCATGGAATTGGCTATTTAAAGTTGTAATCCTTGATAAAAGAACATTTTATGTTGAGCAGTAAGTCCACAGAGGGTATTTTACCCTCATTACTCACAAACTTAAACTGTAGCATTTGGCATTGTGTAGTGATTAGTACGAGTGAGTCATTAATTCCTGACATGTCACTGCTGATATCACTATATTATAAATAGACATCACACACAGACCGTAATGCACAACTGGATATTGTAATATTCTTCTCCTGTTCCCCAAGTCATCTCAGCGAATTAGTGAGCTGGTTTTAACAAATATATTTTCACACTCAAATACATGCATGTACACACTCACACAGATGCATGTATACACATATGCAGTGGTGGATCTACATTTTTAGGGCCCTGAAGCTTGAACGGTTATGGGGGCCCCTTTGCAACCAGCAACAATAGGGCAACACCCAACAAGGTCCAAAGGGCCTTGAGGCCCAAATGGCGGAGATGTAGAAACCCCCCAGAGAGTGAGAGACTGTAGATAGATAGATAGATAGATGTAGAAAGCCCCCATAGATTAAGACACTGTAGATAGATGTAGAACCCCTCTAGAGAGAGAGACACTGTAGATAGATAGATAGATAGATAGATAGATAGATAGATAGATAGATAGATAGATAGATAGATAGATAGATGTAGAAAACCCCCAGAGTGAGACACTGTAGATAGATAGATAGATAGATAGATAGATAGATAGATGTAGAACACCCCCCCAGAGAGAAAGACACTGTAGATACTGTAGATAGATAGATAAGTGGATAGATAGAGAAACCCACCAGAGAGTGGGAGACTGTAGATAGATAGATAGATAGATAGATAGATAGATAGATAGATAAACACAATAGAGAGTGAGACACTGTAGATAGATTGATGTAGAAACCCCCAAGAGAGAGAGACTGTAGATAGATGTAGAAACCCCCCAGAAAGTGAGAGACTGTAGATAGATAGATGTAGAAACCCCCCAGAGAGTGAGAGACTGTAGATAAATAGATAGATAGATAGATGTAGAAACTCCCCAGAGAGTGAGACACTGTAGATAGATAGATAGATAGATAGATAGATAGATAGATAGATAGATAGATAAATAGATGTAGAAATATCCCAGAGAGAGAGAGACTGTAGATAGATAGATAGATAGATAGATAGATAGATAGATAGATAGATAGATAGATAGATAGATATGAGATAGATAGATAGATCAGCTTTCAGTTTGTGGTCAGCACCTGCAGGGCCAACTTCTGGTAGATGGGACAGCACAAATGGAGATGGGAGCATCTAGTGGCACCTGGCAGTACTGCACTCAGCAGTGACACTGACAGCAGCTCTCTATTCTGCGCCCAGTCAGGTCATAACTAAAAGCCATCCTTTGGTTGGAGCTGTAGATAGAGTGTCTGCAGGCCAGTACTGAGCAGGGGGGTTTGTGGGTACTCAGAAACCTCCCCTTCATGCACTACTGTAGAGCATATTCTAAGGTGAATACTAAGTAGTTCAACGCATTGGCTTATGATTCTATCACTAAAATAACCTAATTTTAATAACTCACACTTAAAAAACTTTTGTTGAAAATTTCACTCAATAAAAAAAAAATTGTTTCAGAGCCACTCAGAGGTTAGGGTCCCTGAAGCTTAAGCTTCATTAGTTTCACAGTAGATCCGCCTCTACACACATGCATATAGGAGCACTCTTACACACATGCACACATTCAAACACACATACATGTGCACACTCACACAGAAACATGTACACACTAACAGGCATACATTTGCACATGTGTGTACACCAACACACATGCAGCAAACACGTGAACACACAAACGCATTCACATACGGTACATATGCCCACTCATACATACACTCAAACACATGAACACTAACACACATCCACAAAATCGCCCTCGTGATACACACATACATGTTTACACACATACACACGCAAACTCACCCTCATACACACATATGTAGTTATGTACACACACTCACAAACATATGTTCACGTACACATACTAGTGCAAACTAGTGCAATACACACTCACCCACATATACGGACACTCACAAACATATCTTCACACAAATGGATACACAAACATTAATACACACATACATACATGTACGCGCTCACATACTCATGTGGATCTTAGCATCAAGTTGCATATAATTTATGGAAAAATATTATTGTAAAATGCTTAAACTGTATTTAAAGTGCAACATTCTTCTAGTCTTGACATGTACGGTAAAACGAAGGTACTCCCATATACCAAATGTTTGCAATTAATGGATGGTGAATGATTCTTGTGTCTTAATTATCATGTTACATTCTTCATAAAGTCACAGTGTGCATATAATACACAAACAGAATCGGTATGAATCACTTAAGCCCGGCGGATGATATACAGATGCTGGATGGCCGGCAGCTGTATACAACGACTGAGGTAAGTAACACCCCGAACCCCCCCCAACCCTCCATTAGGGGTGCCTAACCCTAACCTCCCCCCCTAGTGCCTAACCCTAACCTCCCCCCTCTAAGTGCCTAACCCTAACCTCCCCCCAGGGGTGCCTAAACCTAACCCCCCCCACCGCACCCTAAACCTAACCCTCCCAGGGGGGCGCCTATACTTAACCACCCCCCGCACCCTAAACCTAACCCTCCCAGGGGGGCGCCTAAACCTAATCCCCCACCCGCACCCTAAACCTAACCCTCCCAGGGGTGCGTCTAAACCTAACCTCCCCCCGGTAGTGCCTGACCCTACCCCCCCCTTCCTCTAGCCTAAACCTAACCCTATGGGGGGGGTGCCTAACCCTAAGTCCCCATAGCAGTCCCCAATCCTAACCCTCCCCACCGTGGCTAAGCGCTCCCGATGCCTGGCTTGCCTACGATCAGTATGCCGGGCGTCAGGATTTCGGCGTGGGGCTGATGATAGGCGTCGGTATGTAGACACCTATCACTAGTCCCATGCCGGGATTTCACTGTCTGGAAGCCAGCGGTTGGCATTTCGACCACCAGCTTCCTGACTACATACCATACACAAACATATCTATGCTAAATGCACATATATAATAATTATATTTATGTTTACAGCTTACACATTGCTGAAGGCACTAACTATAATCACAGGAGCAGCGGGACTGCTCTGCATTACTATGTATTTGTAGAACTGGCTATAAATCGAGGACTCTCCTTTAAAGCTGGCCACAGACATGGCGATCTGCACACGATCAGCCGATGTGTACAGTATGATTTGTGTACGATTTCCCTTGAAACTCTCCCCGGCAGCTCTGCACACGATCTGCACACGATTTGGTGTCCAATCTTCATACGATCTCTCCTGCATCCAGACTGTCACAGTGCATCACCTCCTAGATTGTCAGATCTGCACGGCAGATCTGACGATGCGACGCGCGACCAGCGGGGACGCGCATCACATCGTGATCGTGTGTGGGCAATCACGATTTTCTCAGGATTTGGCCATATTTTACACGATCTGCCATTCCAATGTGTTGGAATTGGCCAGATCGGGTAAAATATCGCTATGTGTGTGGCCAGCGTGAGAATCCTCAGTGTAATGATGACATTGAAAAACGCAGTTACTGGTTTAAAACCACAGAGAGGACAGTAAGTTAGTATAACTTAATTGTACATTTTCAAATTTATTCTGGACATGATTCTATATATACACACTACAGCAGCACTAACCCATATATATATACCTGTATATATATATATATATATATTCAGAACATTTCTGAAAATATAAGCAATCTGTAAATTGCATCAGTCTAGAAGGGGCAGAGATAGCAAGGGACTGACGCTGGGCCTGATATAATACATAACAGAAAACTCTGGGCCTGATTCAGAGCCGCTCACGAGCGCACAACGCTCGATGGTGGGGTACTGCACACGCGCGGCGTGCACATGCGCAAGCCCCGGAGTGAGAGAGAAATTCTCTCGCTCCGGGACTCGCTACAAAAGGGGCGGCTGTCGATGTTGATCATTATTAAACATTATTTTTACTAAAATAAAGTGATAAAGGGTGTTTTGTGTTTTCACACCCTTTTCACATTATTTTAGTATCACCTATAGTTATTACAGGGCAATTGGAGTAGAATTCGTAAAATTCTACTCCAACCCCTAAGTATCACTTATTTTTAGTAAGCAGATCGCATTTCCCATAATTGTAATGGGAAGTGTGATCCGACCAGAGTTACTAAAAATAAATTATAAAAAAATACCGGGGAAAGCCCTGTGATAATAACGCCACCTGGAGGTGGCGTTATCCAGGCTCTCCCCCGGGTACCGGACTCCTGGCCTGCTTTAACGGGGAGAGCAGAGCCGGGAGTCGGTCCCAGTAATCAGCTGTGTGGTCTAAACAGACCGCAAGCTGATTACTGTAAAAAAAATTGTCAAAATTTTTTTTTACTTACCTGACTCCAGGGACCGGTGATTGGGCCTCCGGTGATGTCTCCCCTCCGGTCAGCTGGTCTCCCATAGTGCACTGCGGCCCGGTCATCAGGTGATCGGGTCCCAGTGCAGTATGGGAGATCACCTGATCGGAGGCATGGAGAACATCACCGGAGGCCCGGAGCATGCAGGTAAGTGTAATTAAGGGAGAGGGGGCCGCGGGGGGCTCTGCTATCATGGGGGGTGGGGCTTAGCGCCGGGGGGTAGCAGCGGTGGCTGGTCAGCGCATGCGCGGGCACTTTGTCACAGTATTTTTTGCGAAAATATCGTGACTAGTGTGCGGAGGGGATTCGCAGGGACAGAGCTTTATTGCAAGCTCTGTCCCTGCAAGGGATTTGTAGTAAATCCCTGTGATATTGCCTGAATTTGCAATGCGAATTCAGTCGATAATATCACACTACAATCTGCATTCAATATGCGGATTGTAGTAAATAGAGCCTTTTGTATTAAGCTGATTTTACATAAAATTATGCAGAAACTGCAGTTTCTGCATAATTTTATGTATCGATCCTATCTACTAAAAGCACAATGCAGGAGATTTCACAGAGATCGCCGGCAAAGTAGTAATTAGCACTGCACATCACAGTCCCCATTATTGTCAATGGGGACTACAATCTGACCCCTATGTACTAAACTCCAAAAAGCTAAGCATTTCGGAGTTTAGCCCTGGTAGATCTTTCAATCTCTTCCCCGCAGCCCCTGGCTGGCCCCGGATGCTGACACTGTGTGTGCATGCGCAGTGTCAGCTTTTCCCGGGAAAGACTTTCACTTTGGTGAAAGATTCTCCTAAATGCTGGGAATATACCATGCAGTGACTGCAACCGCTGTCCCTGTGAGTTCCCCATAGTGCAGTACATGGCCAGGATATTTTTATTAAAAATCAAAATATCTCTGGCGAGTTAGGTATATAATGGGTTGGTATGAAATCCCGGCTGATGGGATGCCACTGGTCAGAATACCGACAGCGGCATCGCGACAGCCAGAATCCCGACACCCATAGAGAACAGCGGTGAGTATTTTTCTAACCCCTACCCTAATCCCTACCCTAACCCTCCCTCCCAGGTGCCTAACCCTAACCTCCCCCCAGTGCCTAAGCCGAACCTCCCCCTTCAACGTACCCTAAATCTAACACCCCCTCCCCAGTGCCTAAACCTAACCTCCCCCTCCCCGCACCCTAATCATAACCCTCCCTCCCAGGTGCCTAACCCTAACCATCCCCCTAATGCCTAACCCTAACCCCGCTACCTAACCCTAACCTCCCCCTAACACCCCAATACTTACCTTTGGGCTGCCAACGTTTGGGATACTGGTGCCATCGATCCTGACCTGTCGGGATTTCGGCGCCAGTATTCAGACCGTCTGCTTCCCGCACGCCGGATGCCGACTACATTCCATATATAATAATCACAGCAATACCATGATTATTAGTACATAGACCCCATAAACTGGGTACATATTAGACGATATTTTGAATGATTTGCCCAGTTCTGCCGGATTAGAACGACAAATCGTTCAATTCATCAAGTGTGTACGCACTATGCGTGCTTCCGCGGCGGCGTCCATCGCATCTTCTGACCGCCCCTACATGCTGCTCAGTCTGCGGATCTCGTCAACGATTTTCGGCAAATCGTGTGTACGCACTACCGGACAACCAGGCAATATGTTAACATTAGATAGTCACCAATAAAACGACCAAACGAAGTACGATATATATCATTTGGAAGATTGCACAGTGTGTACGCACTATATCGTTTGTCCGGGAGTTCAAGGGAAATCGGGACGACCATTGCGTCGTTTGCTGAACGTCTACTGTTTACCCAGCTTTAGACTAGTGATACAGAGATATTCACGACTATGGTGTATACAACACCGCGAATAATGATAAACTGTGGATGAAAATCTGCACTAACCGCTGCAGGAAAACATATCAAAATGTAATTTATTTTTTTACTTGGTGCAATATTTTACCCACCCTAAACATAGAGCGTCTGGTGCTCCGCAAAGCTACATAGCAATATAAATGTGAAATATTTTAAATATTGATATTAATAACCCTTTAACGTGGATTTGTTTTATAACATCATTTATGTGGTTTTCCCCCGTGCCACGCTTGTAGCATAATGATGTCACCCCTGGCGTCTTATGCTTTATTTCAAGAACTGATAGAAGTCAGTCTTTTCTATTACAATACTCTTCCTGTCAGTGTCAGCCTCCATTACATGTGACTTTGATATAACACCAATTATTCTGCTACTACTTATCCGCTCTACTCCTAAATATCTGTCATTCTTAATGTATTACATTCTGCACATCTTCCCACCTCTTATTTTATTCCTGCACAGGGAGCGTGACAGTAACTTCATTACAACGCTAAGTCTGGTCTATCGTTTGGAAGGAATTCAGACTTGTGAAGGATTCCCAGACAGCAATGTGTTACCCTCTGCGACTTACCCCAGCAGGGGATAAATCTGGCTGTGATCTCAGAATTTATCCTATGCACAACTATATACCCACTTGCTCCATCTGGTGGACACATCGTGCTGGCGCATGCTATTCCAGGAGAGGGAAGGCTACTGAAATAAAAATCCTATTTGTGCTGCATACGGTTCATCAATAGTGTGCCTGCCAGCAGTAATTGCAGTTCTTGTATTCAAGGCCACTATAGATAAGTGTGCCCTAAATTGTTAAGTATATGCAGCTGGCCCTTTCCAGCCAAGGATACTGCTCCTTGGCACTATTTACAGACTGCTAATCTAGAAGGTGAAACAACCTGTTATTCCCTTGCGGACTTTGGGCCTGATTCAGAGCCGCTCGTAAGCGGCCGCTCGTTCGTTCCGAGCGATGTTTGCCCAACTGCGCATGCGTACGGATCGTAATACGCATGCGCGAACCAGTCAGTGCGGACGAAAATAGTTTGTTCGCTAAATAGCGAATGCCTGCTATTTTGAGTGACAGGAGGAGGCGTATGTGGGTGGTAACAGGGGAAGGTGCATGAAAACGGGGAGTGGAGATCCGAACGCAGGCGTGCTTAAAGGTCAAAACGGGCGTTTTATGGGTGTGCATAATTAATACAGCAGCGTCATTGACCACGTCACTGGGTTATATTATAGTCAGAACTGCTCGCAAGATTGCGGTAGGAAAAACCAACCACAAGAATAGCGAGCAGTTCATACCCTGGTCGATGTACTCGATTAATCTAATAAATAGCGGACATGACGTAGGATGCGAGCGGCCAGGGGGCGTAGTTTAAAAAAAAACGACCGCAAGTTTTGTTCGCTCGTTCAGACCTAGAGGCGTGAACAGACCGCAAAGAGCGAACGGTTCATTTGAATAGCCACTCCTTTTTTCAGAACGAATCAGGCCCTTTATTACAATTATGCACACAGATTTATGCTCACATACTTCGCACGTTTCTGCACACATTTGCGTCTAATTACAAGTGCAAAATGCTGCCCCCAGAAAGAGTGGAGAGCTCAGCAAGGGTTACACCAGGAGAGAACAGTAGTATATGTGCCTGGGTTACGCCAGGAGAGAACAGTAGTATATGTGCCTGGGTTACACCAGGAGAGAACAGTAGTATATGTGCCTGGGTTACACCAGGAGAGAACAGTAGTATATGTACCTGGGTTACACCAGGACAGAACAGTAGTATATGTGCCTGGGTTACACCAGGAGAGAACAGTAGTATATGTGCCTGGGTTACACCAGGACAGAACAGTAGTATATGTGCCTGGGTTACACCAGGAGAGAACAGTAGTATATGTGCCTGGGTTACACCAGGAGAGAACAGTAGTATATGTACCTGGGTTACACCAGGAGAGAACAGTAGTATATGTGCCTGGGTTACACCAGGAGAGAACACTAGTATATGTGCCTGGGTTACACCAGGAGAGAACAGTAGTATGTGTGTCTGGGTTACACCAGGAGAGAACAGTAGTATATGTGCCTGGGTTACACCAGGAGAGAACAGTAGTATATGTGCCTGGGTTACACCAGGAGAGAACAGTAGTATATGTGCCTGGGTTACACCAGGAGAGAACAGTAGTATATGTGCCTGGGTTACACCAGGAGAGAACAATAGTATATGTGCCTGGGTTACACCAGGAGAGAACAGTAGTATATGTGCCTGGGTTACACCAGGAGAGAACAGCAGTATATGTGTCTGGGTTACACCAGGAGATAACAGTAGTATATATGCCTGGGTTACACCAGGAGAGAACAGTAGTATATGTGCCTGGGTTACACCAGGAGAGAACAGTAGTATATGTGCCTGGGTTACACCAGGAGAGAACAGCAGTATATGTGTCTGGGTTACACCAGGAGATAACAGTAGTATATATGCCTGTGTTACACCAGGAGAGAACAGTAGTATATGTGTCTGGGTTACACCAAGAGAGAACAGTAATATATGTGCCTGGGTTACACCAGGAGAGAACAGTAGTATATGTGCCTGGGTTACACCAGGAGAGAACAGTAGTATATGTGCCTGGCTTACACCAGGAGAGAACAGTAGTATATGTGCCTGGGTTACACCAGGAGAGAACAGCAGTATATGTGTCTGGGTTACACCAGGAGAGAACAGTAGTATATATGCCTGGGTTACACCAGGAGAGAACAGTAGTATATGTGTCTGGGTTACACCAGGAGAGAACAGTAATATATGTGCCTGGGTTACACCAGGAGAGAACAGTAGTATATGTGTCTGGGTTACACCAGGAGAGAACAGTAGTATATATGCCTGGGTTACACCAGGAGAGAACAGTAGTATATGTGCCTGGGTTACACCAGGAGAGAACAGTAGTATATGTGCCTGGGTTACACCAGGAGAGAACAGTAGTATATGCGCCTGGGTTACACCAGGAGAGAACAGTAGTATATGCGTCTGGGTTACACCAGGAGAGAACAGCAGTATATGCGCCTGGGTTACACCAGGAGAGAACAGCAGTATATGTGCCCGGGTTACACCAGGAGAGAAGTAGTATATGTGCCCGGGTTACACCAGGAGAGAACAGTAGTATATGTGCCTGGGTTACACCAGGAGAGAACAGTAGTATATGTGTCTGGGTTACACCAGGAGAGAACAGTAGTATATGTGCCTGGGTTACACCAGGAGAGAACAGTAGTATATGTGCCGGGGATACACCAGGAGAGAACAGTAGTATATGTGTCTGGGTTACACCAGGAGAGAACAGTAGTATATGTGCCTGGGTTACACCAGGAGAGAACAGTAGTATATGTGCCTGGGTTACACCAGGAGAGAACAGTAGTATATGTGCCTGGGTTACACCAGGAGAGAACAGTAGTATATGTGCCTGGGTTACACCAGGAGAGAACAGTAGTATATGTGCCTGGGTTACACCAGGAGAGAACAATAGTATATGTGCCTGGGTTACACCAGGAGAGAACAGTAGTATATGTGCCTGGGTTACACCAGGAGAGAACAGTAGTATATGTGCCTGGGTTACACCAGGAGAGAACAGTAGTATATGTGCCTGGGTTACACCAGGAGAGAACAGTAGTATATGTGCCTGGGTTACACCAGGAGAGAACAGTAGTATATGTGCCTGGGTTACACCAGGAGAGAACAGTAGTATATGTGCCTGGGTTACACCAGGAGAGAACAGTAGTATATGTGCCTGGGTTACACCAGGAGAGAACAGTAGTATATGTGTCTGGGTTACACCAGGAGAGAACAGCAGTATATGCGCCTGGGTTACACCAGGAGAGAACAGCAGTATATGCGCCTGGGTTACACCAGGAGAGAACAGCAGTATATGCGCCTGGGTTACACCAGGAGAGAACAGCAGTATATGCGCCTGGGTTACACCAGGATAGAACAGTAGTATATGCGCCTGGGTTACACCAGGATAGAACAGTAGTATATGCGCCTGGGTTACACCAGGAGAGAACAGTAGTATATGCGTCTGGGTTACACCAGGAGAGAACAGCAGTATATGCGCCTGGGTTACACCAGGAGAGAACAGCAGTATATGTGCCTGGGTTACACCAGGAGAGAACAGTAGTATATGCGCAAGGGTTACACCAGGAGAGAACAGTAGTATATGCGCCTGGGTTACACCAGGAGAGAACAGTAGTATATGCGCCTGGGTTACACCAGGAGAGAACAGCAGTATATGTGTCTGGGTTACACCAGGAGAGAACAGTAGTATATGCGCCTGGGTTACACCAGGAGAGAACAGTAGTATACTCGGTAACACCAGGAGAGAACAGCAGTATATGTGTCTGGGTTACACCAGGAGAGAACAGTAGTATATGTGCCTGGGTTACACCAGGAGAGAACAGTAGTATATGCGCCTGGGTTACACCAGGAGAGAACAGCAGTATATGCGTCTGGGTTACACCAGGAGAGAACAGTAGTATATGCGCCTGGGTTACACCAGGAGAGAACAGTAGTATACTCGGTTACACCAGGAGAGAACAGTAGTATATGTGCCTGGGTTACACCAGGAGAGAACAGTAGTATATGTGCCTGGGTTACACCAGGAGAGAACAGTAGTATATGTGTCTGGGTTACACCAGGAGAGAACAGTAGTATATGCGCCTGGGTTACACCAGGAGAGAACAGCAGTATATGTGCCTGGGTTACACCAGGAGAGAACAGTAGTATATGTGTCTGGGTTACACCAAGAGAGAACAGTAGTATATGTGACTGGGTTACACCAGGAGAGAACAGTAGTATATGTGCCTGGGTTACACCAGGAGAGAACAGTAGTATATGTGCCTGGGTTACACCAGGAGAGAACAGTAGTATATGTGTCTGGGTTACACCAGGAGAGAACAGCAGTATATGCGCCTGGGTTACACCAGGAGAGAACAGCAGTATATGTGCCTGGGTTACACCAGGAGAGAACAGTAGTATATGTGCCTGGGTTACACCAGGAGAGAACAGTAGTATATGTGCCTGGGTTACACCAGGAGAGAACAGTAGTATATGTACCTGGGTTACACCAGGAGAGAACAGTAGTATATGTGTCTGGGTTACACCAGGAGAGAACAGTAGTATATGTGCCTGGGTTACACCAGGAGAGAACAGTAGTATATGTGTCTGGGTTACACCAGGAGAGAACAGTAGTATATGTGCCTGTTTTACACCAGGAGAGAACAGTAGTATATGTGCCTGGGTTACACCAGGAGAGAACAGTAGTAAATGCGCCTGGGTTGCACAGGAGAGAACAGTAGTATATGTGCCTGGGATACACCAGGAGAGAACAGTAGTATATGTGCCTGGGTTACACCAGGAGAGAACAGTAGTATATGTGTCTGGGTTACACCAGGAGAGAAAAGCAGTATATGTGCCTGGGTAACACCAGGAGAGAACAGTAATATATGTGCCTGGGTAACACCAGGAGAGAACAGTAATATATGTGCCTGGGTTACACCAGGAGAGAACAGTAGTATATGTGCTTGAGTTACACCAGGAGAGAACAGTTGTATATGTGCCTGGGTAACACCAGGAGAGAACAGTAATATATGTGCCTGGGTAACACCAGGAGAGAACAGTAATATATGTGCCTGGGTTACACCAGGAGAGAACAGTAGTATATGTGCTTGAGTTACACCAGGAGAGAACAGGAGTATATGTGCCTGGGTTACACCAGGAGAGAACAGGAGTATATGTGCCTGGGTTACACCAGGAGAGAGAACAGTAGTATATGTGCCTGGGTTACACCAGGAGAGAACAGTAATATATGTGCCTGGGTTACACCAGGAGAGAACAGTAGTATATGTGTCTGGGTTACACCAGGAGAGAAAAGCAGTATATGTGCCTGGGTAACACCAGGAGAGAACAGTAATATATGTGCCTGGGTTACACCAGGAGAGAACAGTAATATATGTGCCTGGGTTACACCAGGAGAAAACAGTAGTATATGTGCCTAGGTAACACCAGGAGAGAACAGCAGTATATGCGCTTCGGTAACACCAGGAGAGAACAGTAGTATATGCGCCTGGGTTACACCAGGAGAGAACAGTAGTATATGTGCCTGGGTTACACCAGGAGAGAACAGTAGTATATGTGCCTGGGTTACACCAGGAGAGAACAGTAATATATGTGCCTGGGTTACACCAGGAGAGACCAGTAGTATATGTGCCTGGGTTACACCAGGAGAGAACAGTAGTAAATGTGCCTGGGTTACACCAGGAGGGAACAGTAGTATATGTGCCTGGGTTACACCAGGAGAGAACAGTAGTATATGTGCCTGAGTTACACCAGGAGAGAACAGTAGTATATGTGCCTGGGTTACACCAGGAGAGAACAGTAGTATATGTGCCAGGGTAACACCAGGAGAGAACAGTAGTATATGTGCCTGGGTAACACCAGGAGAGAACAGTAGTATATGTGCCTGGGTTACACCAGGAGAGAACAGTAGTATATGTGCCTGGGTTACGCCAGGAGAGAACAGTAGTATATGTGCATGAGTTACGCCAGGAGAGAACAGTAGTATATGTGCCTGGGTTACGCCAGGAGAGAACAGTAGTATATGTGCCTGGGTAACGCCAGGAGAGATCAGTAGTATATGTGCCTGGGTTACACCAGGAGAGAACAGTAGTATATGTACCTGGGTTACACCAGGAGAGAACAGTAGTATATGTGCCTGGGTTACACCAGGAGAGAACAGCAGTATATGTGCCTGGGTTACACCAGGAGATAACAGTAGTATATGTGCCTGGGTTACACCAGGAGAGAACAGTAGTATATGTGCCTGGGTTACACCAGGAGATAGCAGTAGTATATGTGCCTGGGTTACACCAGGAGAGAGCAGTAGTATATGTGCCTGGGTTACACCAGGAGAGAACAGTAGTATATGTGCCTGGGTTACACCAGGAGATAGCAGTAGTATATGTGCCTGGGTTACACCAGGAGAGAACAGTAGTATATGTACCTGGGTTAGACCAGGAGAGATCAGTAATATATGTGCCTGGGTTACACCAGGAGAGAACAGTAGTATATGTGCCTGGGTAACACCAGGAGAGAACAGTAGTATATGTGCCTGGGTTACACCAGGAGAGAACAGTAATATATGTGCCTGGGTTACACCGGGAGATTGCAGTAGTATATGTGCCTGGGTTACACCGGGAGAGAGCAGTAGTATATTTGCCTGGGTTACACCGGGAGAGAACAGTAGTATATGTGCCTGGGTTAGACCGGGAGATAGCAGTAGTGTGTGTGCCTGGGTTACACCAGGAGAGAACAGTAGTGTATGTGCCTGGGTTACACCAGGAGATAGCAGTAGTATATGTGCCTGGGTTACACCAGGAGAGAACAGTAGTATATGCGCCTGGGTAACACCAGGAGAGAACAGTAGTATATGCGCCTGGGTTACACCAGGAGATAACAGTAGTATATGCGCCTGGGTTACACCAGGAGAGAACAGTAGTATATGCGCCTGGGTTACACCAGGAGAGAACAGTAGTATATGCGCCTGGGTTACACCAGGAGAGAACAGTAGTATATGCGCCTGGGTTACACCAGGAGAGAACAGTAGTATATGCGCCTGGGTTACACCAGGAGAGAACAGTAGTATATGCGCCTGGGTTACACCAGGAGAGTACAGTAGTATATGCGCCTGGGATACACCAGGAGAGAACAGTAGTATATGCGCCTCGGTTACACCAGGAGAGAACAGTAGTATATGCGCCTGGGTTACACCAGGAGAGAACAGTAGTATATGCGCCTCGGTTACACCAGGAGAGAACAGTAGTATATGCGCCTGGGTTACACCAGGAGATAACAGTAGTATATGCGCCTGGGTTACACCAGGAGAGAACAGGAGTATATGCGCCTGGGTTACACCAGGAGAGAACAGGAGTATATGTGCCTGGGTTACACCAGGAGAGAACAGTAGTATATGTGCCTGGGTTACACCAGGAGAGAACAGTAGTATATGTACTGGGTTACACCAGGAGATAACAGTAGTATATGTGCCTGGGTTACACCAGGAGAGAGCAGTAGTATATTTGCCTGGGTTACACCAGGAGAGAACAGTAGTATATGTGCCAGGGTTACACCAGGAGATAGCAGTAGTATATGTGCCTGGGTTACACCAGGAGAGAACAGTAGTATATGTGCCTGGGTTAGACCTGGAGATAGCATTAGTATATTTGCCTGGGTTACAACAGGAGAGATCAGTAATATATGTGCCTGGGTTACACCAGGAGAGAACAATAGTATATGTGCCTGGGTAACACCAGGAAAGAACAGTAGTATATGTACCTGGGTTACACCAGGAGATAGCAGTAGTATATGTACCTGGGTTACACCAGGAGATAGCAGTAGTATATGTGCCTGGGTTACACCAGGAGAGAGCAGTAGTATATGTGCCTGGGTTACACCAGGAGAGAGCAGTAGTATATGTGCCTGGGTTACACCAGGAGAGAGCAGTAGTATATGTGCCTGGGTTACACCAGGAGATAGCAGTAGTATATGTGCCTGGGTTACACCAGGAGAGATCAGTAGTATATGTGCCTGGGTTACACCAGGAGAGAACTGTAGTATATGTGCCTGGGTAACACCAGGAGAGAACAGTAGTATATGTGCCTGGGTTACACCTGGAGAGAACAGTAGTATATGTGCCTGGGTTACACCTGGAGAGAACAGTAGTATATGTGCCTGGGTTACACCAGGAGAGAACAGTAGTATATGTGCCTGGGTTACACCAGGAGAGAACAGTAGTATATGTGCCTTGGTTACACCAGGAGAGAACAGTAGTATATGTGCCTGGGTTACACCAGGAGAGAACAGTAGTATATGTGCCTGGGTTACACCAGGAGAGAACAGTAGTATATGTGCCTGGGTTACACCAGGAGATAGCAGTCGTATATGTGCCTGGGTTACACCAGGAGAGAGCAGTCGTATATGTGCCTGGGTTACACCAGGAGAGAGCAGTAGTATATTTGCCTGGGTTACACCAGGAGAGAGCAGTAGTATATGTGCCTGGGTTACACCAGGAGAGAACAGTAGTATATGTGCCTGGGTAACACCAGGAGAGAACAGTAGTATATGTACCTGGGTTACACCAGGAGATAACAGTAGTATATGTGCCTGGGTTACACCAGGAGAGAACAGTAGTATATGTGCCTGGGTTACACCAGGAGAGAACAGTAGTATATGTGTCTGGGTTACACCAGGAGAGAACAGTAGTATATGAGCCTGGGTTACACCAGGAGAGAACAGTAGTATATGTGCCTGGGTTACACCAGGAGATAGCAGTAGTATATGTGCCTCGGTTACACCAGGAGAGAGCAGTAGTATATGCGCCTGGGTTACACCAGGAGAGATCAGTAGTATATGCGCCTGGGTTACACCAGGAGAGAACAGTAGTATATGCGCCTGGGTAACACCAGGAGAGAACAGTAGTATATGCGCCTGGGTTACACCAGGAGATAACAGTAGTATATGCGCCTGGGTTACACCAGGAGAGAACAGTAGTATATGCGCCTGGGTTACACCAGGAGAGAACAGTAGTATATGCGCCTGGGTTACACCAGGAGAGAACAGTAGTATATGCGCCTGGGTTACACCAGGAGAGAACAGTAGTATATGCGCCTGGGTTACACCAGGAGAGAACAGTAGTATATGTGCCTGGGTTACACCAGGAGAGAACAGTAGTATATGTGCCTGGGTTACACCAGGAGAGAACATTAGTATATGTGCCTGGGTTACACCAGGAGAGAACAGTAGTATATGTGCCTGGGTTACACCAGGAGAGAACAGTAGTATATGTGCCTGGGTTACACCAGGAGAGAACAGTAGTATATGAGCCTTGGTTACACCAGGAGAGAACAGTAGTACATGTGCCTGGGTTACACCAGGAGTGAACAGTAGTACATGTGCCTGGGTTACACCAGGAGAGAACAGTAGTACATGTGCCTGGGTTACACTAGGAGAGAACAGTAGTATATGTGCCTGGGTTACACCAGGAGAGAACAGTAGTATATGTGCCTGGGTTACACCAGGAGAGAACAGTAGTATATGTGCCTGGGTTACACCAGGAGAGAACAGTAGTACATGTGCCTGGGTTACACCAGGAGAGATCAGTAATACATGTGCCTGGGTTACACCAGGAGAGAACAGTAGTATATGTGCCTGGGTTACACCAGGAGAGAACAGTAGTATATGTGCCTGGGTTACACCAGGAGAGAACAGTAGTATATGTGCCTGGGTTACACCAGGAGAGAACAGTAGTATATGTGCCTGGGTTACACCAGGAGATAACAGTAGTATATACGCCTGGGTTATACCAGGAGAGATCAGTAATATATGTGTCTGGGACATTTGCATTCCGGTCTACATGCGCATTTGCAAAATGTACAACAATTTGTGGGGGAAAAAGAGCAAAATTAGTGTTTGCGGCCACCTTATATAACACCACACTGTGGACGTGATTCTGACGCAGTTGAGCTACTTTTTCCTACTGTGCATGCGTTTAAGATGTACTGCGCATGTGTCTATAGTCTGTGCACACAGAGGGCCTGATACAGAGATTTACGGAACTGCGATGTTCCCGTCAATCTCCGATGATTGAAGAAATGTGCAGGAGCCGCGCTGCCCATGTGCAGATCAGGTTCTGCAAATTACCTCGCAGTTAACAAAAGCCGCAGCCTGATTGTCTGTGCGTACACAATGATTTCTGTTATTATACCATTGATAACAGACAGTGCCCTAAGTATAAATATACGGAAATATAAGGATAATACATCTTTAAGGTGACAGGAAGTTCAGGATGAGCCATGAGATTACAATATCATTACAGAGAATAAATATACAGGGAGCGCATGTTAGTAGCGCTGGTATATAGGCTGATCTGGCTGCTCACTCACAAAGCCCATTATTATTATTATCCCTGGTTACACAGCCCTGTGCCCCAGTGAAATAAACCATTGCAGGAAACGCATCTCCGCAATGCACAGGGTATGATAAACCAGACAATATAAAGGCATAGAAATCAGCAGGACGCTCGCAATATATTCACAGACCAACGTCTCTTCCTTCAGGAATAAAAGATTCTGCCTCCTCTTTATAGACAGGTTACAAATCCTTATACAAAACCATTCAGCTCAAAACCTTAAAGCATAAAAATGCTTATAAAATGTGATCCAATTAAAGTGAATACAAATCAGAATACGAAGCTCTGCAACCTTCGGTGTATAGTACAATAATAATAGGAATATTTTCCTTTCAGGATTACTGTAGGTGACTTTCTTTGTATCCCTGAACAAAACGTTGGACGTATGAACCTCTTATCATATAGAAGAACGTTTATCACTATAATCCTTCTGCATCTACTGTATCAACAGTAGCCTCACTCTGGGCTCTATTTATTAACATTATTTTTACTAAAATAAAATTAAAAAGGCTGTTTTGTGTTTTCACACCCTTTTGACATTATTTTAGTATCACCTGTAGTTATTACAGGGCAATTGGAGTAGAATTCGTAAAATTCTACTCCAACCCCTAAGTATCACATATTTTTAGTAATCAGATCGCATTTCCATTAATTGTAATGGAAAATGTGATCCGACCAAAGTTACTAAAAAGTAAAAATAAATTGTGAAAAAATACCGGGGAAAGCCCTGTGATAATAACGCCACCTGGAGGTGGCATTATCCAGGGTCTCCCCCGGTTACCGGACTCCTGCTCCACTATAACGGGCAGAGCAGAGCCTGGAGCCGGTCCCAGTGATCAGCTGTGTGGTCTAAACAGACCGCAAGCTGATACAATGCAAAAAAAGTACAAAAAAACAAAACCTTACCTGAGTCCAAGGACCGATGATCGGGGCTCCAGTAATGTCCTCTCTCCGGTCAGCTGGTCTCCCATGCTGCACTGTGGCCCGGTCGTCACCTGACAGGGTCCCAGTGCAGTATGGGATGTCAGCTGACCGGAGGACATTACCGGAGCCCGGATCATGCAGGTAAGTGTAATTAAGGGAGAGGGGGGTCGCGGGGGGTGGGGCTTGGCAACGGGGGTGGGGCTTAGCGCCGGGGGTAGCAGCGGCGGTGGTTGGCGCATGCGCGGGGCACTTGGCACGGTATTTTTTGCAAAAATACCGTGACTAGTGTGCGGAGGGGATTCGCAGGGACAGAGCTTTATCGCAAGCTGTGTCCCTGCAAGGGATTTGTAGTAAATCCCTGTGATATTGCCTGAATTCGCAATGCGAATTCACTCGGTAATATCACACTACAATCTGCATTACCAATGCGGATTGTAGTAAATAGAGCCCTCTGTGCTGCTGGGGGCCCTGCTTCTTTTTCAGTCTGTGGCTTCCTGCTGCCTTCATTCCCCTCCTCACATCATGTCACTGCAGAGCTGCCATCAGAAATTTTGGGGTCTGGGACTGACAAATTAGGCAGCCCCCCCAGCCAGCCTCCATTCTGTCTCTCTAGTCAGCCCCTCTTTTGTCTCCCCAGCCAGTCCCCCTTCTGTGTCCCCGGCCAGACCCCCTTCTATGTCTCCAGCCTAGCCCCCTTCTGTGACTCCAGCCTCAACCAAAGCCAGCCCCCACACTTACCTTCTTCTTGTTGCACCGAGTCCTACTCCTCACGCGACGCGGCTACTCTCTCTCAGAGGCATGGTGTGACGTCACGGGCCGGGGCTCCACCAAAGAAAACTTTATAGCATGGCGGTGGGCGGGCAGCGGGATTGTGGGTGGGCCCCCCTCTCTGACCAGGGCCCAGGACTCCAGTTCCGGCAGTCGCCCCCTGACGGCAGCCCTGCCTCACAAATACATCACTGTTCTGTGTTGCTGGGGGACCCTGCTTCTTCCAATATATAACACTCAGTTTGTGGCTTCCTGCTCAGAGATGCCTACCCTCCCGATTTTAGCAGGAGTCTCCCAGTTTTTAATAAAGCCTCCCGCTCCCCCGCAAACATTACCTGAACTCCCGGTTTCTGTAAACCTATGCGCAAAACTGGACTGTCAGGGGCGGAGTCTGCGGGGGGGGGACGTCATGACGTCACGACGCATGACGTCATGATACTTAAAGGCCGGCCACCGCGGGGTTGTGGGTAGCGGTGGCCGGCTAGTCAGCAGAGAGTGCACACACGGAGTGTGCTTGGGTGTGGCAGCGGTGGTATCGGGGATCGGGCAGAGCGGAGCGGAGCCTGTTAACAGCAGCGCTGCACTGATCCGGTACATCAGCGCAGGTGTGGTGGCCTTATCTCCCCTAACTGCGGCCTCAAATATAATTGTAGGCGGCCAATGAGACCTGCGTCATATACAGTGATGGTGGCTGGGGATGGGGGCTGCGTGTCACAGGCATTATTAACTGCACTGTGATAGGGAACTCACTGACAGCCAATACATGGATGGCCAGTGAGGGGTCACTGAGTCAGTAAGTGGTCAGTGAGTGGTCAGTGAGTCAGTGAGTGGTCAGTGAGTGGTCAGTGAGTGGTCAGTGAGTTAGTGAGTGGTCAGTGAGTGGTCAGTGAGTGGTCAGTGAGTCAGTGAGTGGTCAGTGAGTGGTCAGTGAGTCAGTGAGTGGTCAGTGAGTGGTCAGTGAGTGGTCAGTGAGTCAGTGAGTGGTCAGTGAGCGGTCAGTGAGTCAGTGAGTGGTCAGTGAGTGGTCAGTGAGTGCCCTTTCAGAGTGAAGTTAATGCCTGTGACTGGATATATCACAATAAGGGAGCTTTGACTAAAAATACAGCTGCCCCCACATTTCTTTACACCCTAATCATTGGCAACTATTGCCTGACTAACACATCACTCCTCTCCTGATATACTCTGTGCTGCTGGGGACCCTGCTTCTTCCACTATATAACACTCAATCTGTGGCTTCCTGCTGCTTCCATTCCCCTCCTCACATAATGTCACTGCCCCAGTCACATGCAGCCCTGTCCTCACTAACACATCACTCATCTCCTGATATACTCTGTGCTGCTGGGGACCCTGCTCCTTCCATTATATAACACTCAATCTGTGGCTTCCTGCTGCCTCCATTCCCCTGCTCACATCATGTCACTGCCCCAGTCACATGCAGCCCTGACCTCACTAACACATCACTCATCTCCTGATATACTCTGTGCTGCTGGGGGACCCTGCTACTTCCAATATATAACACTCAGGGGGAGATTTACTAAAGCTTGGAGAGAGATACAATTGGAGATAAATAGCACCAACCAATCAGCTTCTAACTGTCACTTTACAGGCGGTGTTTGAAAAATAACAGTTAGGAACTGATTGGTTGGTGCTATTTATCTCCAATTTTATCTCTCTTCAAGCTTTATTAAATCTCCCACTCAGACTGTGGCATCCTGCTGCCTCCATTCCTCTCCTCACATCATGTCACTGCCCCTGTCACATGCAGCCCTGTCCTCACTGACACATCACTCATCTCCTGATATACTCTGTGCTGCTGGGGACCCTGCTCCTCCCACTATATAACTCTCAATCTGTGGCTCCCTGCTGCCTCCATTCCCCTGCTCACATCATGTCACTGCCCCAGTCACATGCAGCCCTGACCTCACTAACACATCACTCATCTCCTGATATACTCTGTGCTGCTGGGGGCCCTGCTCCCCCCACTATATAACTCTCAATCTGTGGCTTCCTGCTGCCTCCATTCCCCCCTCAGATCATGTCACTGCCCCAGTCACATGCAGCCCTGTCCTCACTAATACATCACTCATCTCCTGATATACTCTGTGCTGCTGGGGACCCTGCTCCTTCCACTACATAAAGGTGCGTACATACGGACAGATATATCGTTACGATATGAACGATAACGATATCGTTCATCGATATATCATTCATATCGTTCATTTTTATTCAGTGAACGATGTGCGTTCCCGCATGAGCGATAACGATATCTATGATCGTCCATACATGCAGGCCAATCTGGACGATATCGTCAACTTTGCATGTTCAGAGATGTAGCATGTAGATGTAGCAGATATCTTTCATGTCATTGGTGGTACAGATCGTCCCGCGTGTATGCACCTTATGTCTCATATTGTGGCTTCCTGCTGCCTCCATTCCCCTCCTCACATCAACGAGCTGCCCCTGTCACATGCAGTCCTGTCCTCACTGACACATCACTGTTTTTCTGAGATACTCTGTGCTTCTGGGGGCAGTGGCATAACTACCTTAGGTGCAGGGGGTGCAGCTGCTATGGTGCCAGGCCTCTGTCAGCGCTCACCTCCCCCCCCCCAACGGAAAATCACCCTCCTCACTCCCCTCTCCTCTAGTTGATTTACCTGCTCCGTGGTCGCGCCACCCCCCCTCCGTGGTCGCATCCTCCCAGTCGGCTCCGGCTCTTCTGTCTTCTCATTGACTGATACTGGGAGGAGGCGTGGCCGCCTCCTCCGGCTCCCAGCATCAATCAGTGAGGACGGTTGAGATGGAACCAACTGGGAGAGGGAGTGTTCCTGCCCTGCGCAGCGTGACCACGGAGCAGGTAAGTCTACTGTCGAGGAGAGGGAGGTGAAGAGGGTGCGGACCTAGGGGGGCCCATGAGAATTTTGCTATGGGGCCCCCCTAGGTCCAGTTACGCCCCTGGTTGGGACACCCTGCTCCTCCCACTATATAACTCTCAGTATTACCTCTTTTACACCAAAGTCCCGGGTCTGACCCAGGATTTGGAACACGTTTCCAACCCGGAACAGACCCGGGACAGAGCCCTTTTACACTGCAGCACAGACCTGGCTATGCCCGGATGGGCACTGTTCACACCGGAGTTGGGTCTGCAGTGACCCAGCTCTTCCGGCGCAGGTAACCAGCACTCCGATCGGCCCCCTCCCCCTCCCTCTCACCTCACTCTGCAGCGCTGCTCTGTGCTGGTTGGGTTGTGTATAAATCTTCTTCATCTACGGAAGGGGATCTATCCACAACCATGCTGGTCGGGCTGGCCCTGGTTGCAGTGGACGCTTGGAGATGATGTAATCTCCAAGCGCCACTGAAGCTGGCCAATCGGACAGCATGCAGCACAATCCGGGTCATTGTGACCCGGATCGCGCCGTTTACACTGCAGGGTGACGATGGAACGACCCGTGGCCTACACTGCAAGCTACCCGAGTTAGATCCCCAGGTCCCTGGACCCGGGCACATCCATTTACAGTGAAAAAAATCTCGGGCTGATGCACGTTCAGATGCATTAACCCAGGATTTTCTTGTCGGTGTAAAAGCGGTATACAGTATGTGGCTCCTGTCCCCTTCTTACAACATGACTTTACCCCTGTCACATGCAGTCCTGCCTGTCAGTGGCGTAACTATAAATTTTGCTCCCCCATGCCAAAAAAGTTTCAGGCGCCCCCTCCCGCCCAAAGATCAAACACACCCAAAGACGACGTTTAAGGTGTGTGGTTACATGATACAGCAACGTGCCTTACACATTATGACACATTAAGTAATGCCACTTACAACACAGTGTGCCACACCGGAATGCCCCTTACAACACATTATGCCACACAGCAATGCCCCTTACACATGCCACCCTGTAATAGTGCCCCTTATGCAATGCCCCCTGTAGTAGTGCCCTTTATGCAGGGCCCCCTGTAATTGTGCCCATATGCAGTGCCCCTTGTAGTTGTGCCCCTTCAAGTAGTGCCCCCTGTAGTTGTGCCCCTTCTAGTAGTGCCCCCTGTAGTTGTGCCCATTTTAGTAGTGCCCCCTGTAGTTGTGCCCAGTAGTTGCCCCCTGTAGTGAGCCCCCTGTAGTTGCCCCCAGTAGTGAGCCCCCTGTAGTTGCCCCCAGTAGTGAGCCCCCTGTAGTTGCCCCCAGTAGTTGCCCCCACTAGTGAGCCCCCTGTAGTTGCAACCACTAGTCAGCTCACTGTAGTTGCACCTAGTTGATCCCAATAGTGAGCCCCCTGTAGTTGCCCCTAGTGAGCCCCCTGTAGTTGCCCCCAGTAGTGAGCCCCCTGTAGTTAGCCCTCTGTAGTTGCTCTCCCCCCCCCGCGCGCACACAAACACACAAAAAAACAAAACAAAAACACAAACACTTAAATTTATACCCGCTCCAGTGCTGCTGCCGCCCATACCACGGCGTCTGTTCCTCGGCACTATGGGAGTGACGTCATGACGTCACTCCCATAGTGCTCTGCGGGACCCGGAAGACGGAGCTCACTCCTGAGCTCCGTCCCCGGCGTCCGCTCCTCGGCACTATGGGAGTGACGTCATGACGTCACTCCCATAGTGCCCTGCGAGACCCGGATGTCAGAGGGAGCTCCGTCCTCCGGGTGCCGCCGGGGGTTTCAATAGGAGCCGGGCGCCCGCTGGTAACACACTCAGCGGGTGCCCGGCAGATGGAGGGAGTCACGGGAGTTCCTCCACTGAGTGGCGTAACTACTGCCCCCGTTGCCCCCAAGCTATCCAGCGCCTCCAAGCCACCGCGGGGGCTGCGGGGGCAGTAGTTACGCCACTGCTGCCTGTACTATCACATCACTCATTTCTTGATATACTCTGTGCTGCTGGTCACCCTGCTCCTCCCACAATATATAGTTACCAGTCTGTGGCAGCATCTCAATGGTGAAAAGCACGCAGTAATGGTCAAGAGGTTCAGTTGCTGTGCAGACCAAACACCAGAATGGGAAAGAGCTATTTTTAGCCATTCCGCATGCGTGACAGTCGTACGTTGCACGCACACCGGTTGGTTTGCAATTACGCTTGTACCGAGGATTCACTGTGAGCGACAGGTATTCAGCATTTGGGGGAGGTAACAAGGGGGTGGTAGAGGAAACACAGGTGTGTCTAACCGTTTACATGCTTCATGGGTGTGCATAGGCAGTGGGCGTCTCTATGCTCAGGTAAGCTTTTGGAAGACATTAGCAAATTTTCGCCCTCCGCTCACACATGCGCCGTCATCAGATGGCACATGTGCAGTAGCGCAGTCGACCCCCGAAATTGAAAGTAAAGGGATCACATTGCTTTACTTTTACACATAGCAGGGACAACGCCCCTCTCCATGGAGGTGACAATTGTTTAATGTGGGTGAAGCTTAATTTCTTATTTCTAAGACCCGATAATTCATAAATAGACCCAATCATGCACAGGGGGCATTGTGATGCTGAAAAAGACCCTTCCCCAAACTGTTAGCAATAAGATGGAGTGCATACATTATATAGATGTCATTGTATGATGTAGCATTAAGATTTCCCTTCTTTGGAACCAGGTCACACCATGAAAACCAGCTCCAGACCATCATTTCTCTTCCACTAGACTTTATCTGTCGCATCCTGGCAAGAAAAGTTCTCCTGGCATCTGCCAAACCCAGCCTGCCACTTGGTGAAGCTTTATTCATCTCTCCAGAGAACGCATTTCCAGTTCCCCAAAGTCCAATGGCGGTGCGCTTTACCCCACTCCAGCCGACGCTTGGTATTCTGCATGGGGCCGTGAGCCTTGTGTGCGGCTGCGCTGTCATGGAAGCCGAATCCATGGAACCGCGGTCACACAGTTCTTGTGCTGCGTCTAGAAGCAGTTTGGATCTCTGTAGTGACTGCTGCAGCCAAGGACAGACCTTATTCACTTACTGGGCCTGATTCAATAACGATTGCGATTGCTAATGCTTGCAAAAGCACCGCCGACATAAAGACGCCGACTGCTGCTTTCTCACATCCGTCCAACCACGCTCTTCTGTGTAAACATCGGTACCATCGACGCACATCGGCCAGTCACGCCGCATTTACACCAAGTCTGACCAACCCCCCCCGCTGCCGGGGTTTATAAAGACGGGTCGCCGGGGGCCGGGAGGCTTGCCTGCCTATCCGGGGGGCCGGGAGTGGCACCCAATTTTCGTCAGGCTCCCAGCCCAAATCGGTAGGGTAGGCAAGTTGATATAGTATGCACCATGACAAACAATCGATCTGAGCAGTTGCAATTGCGAACGCTGCTGAATCAGGACCTCTATGCACTTCAGCACAGGGGCGGTGTAAGAGAGGAAGGGGTGTGTGTAGCCTCCGTGCTGGCCCCCTCCTCTCCGGCAGTGCAGTAGACTCTGGCAATGTGCCCGCGACGCCTCTAGTGTGCTTATGCAAATCACCGGAAAAATGTCAGCCGCACCATTTTCCTGGTTATTTTAGTCTGCAGCTCCGGCCAACGTGGGACTTTGGAGAGGAAAGTATAATAATTATATGGGTGCATAGTGTGCGGTGGGCAGTGGCGTATCTAGGGGGTGCCCTGGCTGCTGTCAGACCCGGCGGGGTGCGGGGCACGCCACTGTCCAGAGCTGTGCGGTCCGCGGCACTACACACTAAAACAAACATGCCACCGCTGGTGTGTTTGTTTTACCACTGCAGCCAATAAGAGTCAGACAGACTCTTATTGTCTGCTGCACCCAGGGCTAGAGCCGCAGAGGGTGATGGGAGAGATGTCATGACATCTCTCCCATAGTGCCGAGCGAGTGGGACCAGAGGGGCGGACGGCGGCAGGAGCGGAGATTCGGGTAGGTATAACTATCTGTGTTTTATGTGTACCGTGCACTACTACTAGGGGCACTGCATAAGGGGCACTACTACTGGGGGCACTACTGGGGGCACTGTATAAGGGGCACTACTGGGAGTACTGTATAAAAGGCACTCCAGGGGGCACTGTATAAGGGGCACTACTGGGGCCACTGTATAAGGGGCACTACTGGGGGCACTGTATAAAGGGCACTACTGGGGGCACTGTATAAGAAGCACTACTGGGGGCACTGCATAAGGAGCACTGTATGAGGGGCACTACTGGGGCACTGTATAAAGGGCACTACTGGGGGCACTGTATAAGAGGCACTACTGGGGGCACTGCATAAGGAGCACTGTATGAGGGGCACTACTGAGGGTACTGTATGAGGGGCACTACTGGGGGCAGTGTATAAGAGGCACTACTGGGATACAATATAAGAGACACTACTGGGGGCACAGTATAAGAGGCACTACTGGGGGCACTGCATAAGGGGCACTACTGGGGCACTGTATGAGAGGCACTATATAAGGGGCACTACTGGGGGCTCTGCATAAGGGACACTGTATGAGGGGCACTACTGGGGGCAGTGTATAAGAGGCACTACTGGGAGCACTATATAAGGGGCACTGCATAATGGGCACTACTGGGTGCTCTGTATAAGGGGCATTATATGTGTATAAGGGGCGCATTCGGCGTGCACATAGTTGGGGAGGGGCTCTGTTTTTCATCTTGCCCTGGGCTCCAAATACCCTAGTTACGCCACTGTAGTTGGGCCCCCCTCGACACCCATTATAGATACGCAAATGCTTCCACACTTTTAGCAGTGGGTGAGGCTTAAAATTGGCAAACGTACTAATTAGAAAGGGTGTTCATAGTTTTGGCGATGTAGTGTATACTGTACCCTTGCCTAATACCTGTACTCTGTCATCTCTCTGTAACTCCAGCCCCTACACACCCCCCACACACCCCTTTCCCCTGCTCCCTTGTCACATATTACACCTGCCATTCCCATCTGATAAATCTCATTCCTATCTGACACTCCCTGTCCCCCTTCTCCCACTAGTTTTTGTTCACCTTTCCCCTTCTCACCCCCCGCCAACCACAGCTGCCACCAGCCCAGAGCCGTGCCTGCACTTTGTTCACCCTTTTCAGACCCCCTTCCTTCCTCAGCCCACCTGGGTCTCTCCCACATCTGCCCCTACCCGTTCACTCTGCTATCTCCAGATCACCTTCTTACATTTTCCTTCCTTCCTATCCATGACAGCATCTCCATGCGAGAGGGAGCAGCAATCCTCTTCGGGTACCATGGGTGGGGCCATGCTGCCCCCCCCCCCCCCCCCCCGGTCCCGCGCCCTGGGCAGTGGCATCGGTCACACCACCCTCGGTACAGCTCTAACCACTATACACACATCCATCACTGAAAAATTCTCCTCTGCCTGTTTTAGGTTCTTATGCCCCTAGCCATTCACCAGTAAAAAAAGCCCTGCATATCCCCAACGCAGAGCCGCCCGAGGTCTACTGGATAAAAAGAGACGGTTACGATGCAACGGATACGATGATGGCATTTGCACCATCTTATGGGCAGGAAAATACCTATGATGATTCTAGTTGGGTCAGCACAGCGCCGTCTGCCAGTGATCGGCCACACTGGAGAATTTCGTGTTCTCTTAGGGTTTTGGGATGTCGCGAATATGATTTTATCTCCACGGTTATACGTTAGGTTGACCTAGGTAGACACCAGATGTAAGACAAACAGTAGGTCGACAGGGACAAAAGATTGTCACACTAAAGGTCGATATGTAAGAAGGTCAACAGGTACAAATGGTCAACATGGGTCGAGACAAAAAAAATGGTCAACATTATTTTTTTATATTTTTTAAGGGTTAGGGTCAGACACTTACCAGAGGGTTAGGCACTTACCCCAATGGTTAGGGTTAGGCACTTACTCCGACATTTAAGGCACCAAGAGGGAGGGTTAGGCACTTACCGGAGGGTTAGAGTTAGGCACTAAAAGGGGCGGTTAGGGTTAGGCACCAGGAGAGAGGGTTAGGGTTAGGCACCAAGGGGAGGGTTAGGGTGAAGATTAGGGCTAGAAAAATAAACCATGTGGCGACCATTTTTGTGCTGACCATTTTTTGTGTCGACCATTTGTACCTGTCGACCTCTTGTCCCTGTCGACCTATTGACTGTCTAACATCTGGTGTCTATTTAGACACTGTCGACCTTTTTACTGTCTATCTCTTATACCACACCCCTGCTAAACAGTGTAAACTAAATTTGGATGCAATTATATATATGCAGAATTTGCATCTAATTGTTCTCTTGCCACTAGGGGGCAATATAACCCAAATTAGAATGTACTCCAACTGCAGAACGCTGCATAAACTTCACTTCAGAAACAGGGACTGGTACAGACCCGTACACAGAGGCGATTGTGGAAGGAGTGAGACGTCCACCTGCAGCGTCTTAAGTCAGTGAGATTTTACCCAGTGCGTCTGTAGACAGCATCATCATCATCATTCGCACTAACCCTATGGCAGGGGCAGTTTCTCCGTCTGAGTATGGCCTCCTATGACAATGCATCTCTGTATGCAAAAATATTCTGAGAACCCCTTGGTGCATGCGTCAGTGCGTCAGCCTGTGTGTATGGGCAAATGCGCTGTTGCGTACAGAACCGCTGGCACGTGTAGAAGTTGCCTATAGCAACCAATAAGCTTGGCTATCATTTATCTAGTGCATTCTATAAAATAATAGCTAGAATCTGGTTGGCTCTATGGGTAACTTCTCTACCTGTCCTCTTTAAAGTATTGATGCATCTCCCCCTTCATTACTGATGGTGAAACCTGGCCGTCCCCATCAAGTGGTTACCGGCAGCGGTGGCACTGGCAACCTGACTCCCCCCCCCCTTCCCTCATCGGTGATAAGATTCGCTGGGTACAAGTGGACAAATCCATAATTATTTCTCAACTAGCCGCACAAGGGTTAACAATCCTGCACACAGATCTCTCTGATTCACACTCAGGGAGCTAAATATATCCTGTTCTCCACTTACATAACATCAGCATTAATTAGCATATTCAAATAAGAATTATATATGCAAAGTTATGCCACTAAGCTATATTCATGGATATTTGCATATGCATGGTCTGATTTGCATACATAAGAAATCCCACAGATCCCTCTATAAATCTGTAGTCAAAAGTTTTCTGCAAATTTTACAATAGTTTAATAGTTTCAGTCTTTCATGACACTACAGGGAATCTGCCAGGAAGGATTGGCTGGAATATATATATATATATATATATATATATATATATATATATATATAAATATTAATTATTTGTATATATATATATATATATATATATATAAATTATTATTTTTTTAATATATATATATATATAGACACTTTTTTTTATGCAATTATATATTTGTTTAGTGACAGTTTAACTTTTTTATTTCTTATTCCATAGCTATGTAGCACCGCCCAAACTACTGTATTGTACTAATCGAAGCCAATTGTAGGCAACTGGGCTATGAGGAAGTGAGTGACATCCCCACATGCCTTGTACTTGTCACTTGGATATTCCCTCTAGAATTTCCAGGAAAGGTGATAAGAAAGTACCTGGGTATGTTGACGCTATGGGGCTGATTCGCACACAAAATGGCGGTAGATGCGGCCAGCCTCAGAAGTCTGATTTACTGCCTTACGCTAATGTGAGAATCCGTAGGGCAGATGCTGGTGTTCGTGTGCAAGTGGTAAGCCGCACCGTCCATTATTTTACACCGCAATTGTCATCATTGGTATTGGGCTTGGCACGTTCACCATCCCCATGAAAGGGGCAAGTGATCAGTCAGGCTTCCCGACCCTGTCTGCATGGCTCAGAATCGCGCGGAGATTAAGCTACACACCCACAACACTCTGGGCAAAATTTTCTAAGCGGCGGATTCTAAACCCCGGCGGTTTGGTGGCGGTTTGATGGCGGGTTCTATTCTGTTCTAAACCCCGGGGGTTTGGTGGCGGTTTTGTAGCGGTTTCTAAATGACAGCCCTGTTCTATTCTATTCTAAAATGTGTTTTGACTGCAGTTTTGCAGCGGTTTTGGCCTTAGTAAATCCGCAGATAGCAAAACTGCCGCCAAACCGCCGTCAAAACACATTTTAGAATACAATAGAACAGGGCTGACATTTAGAAACAGCTACAAAACCGCCACCAAACCCCAGGGTTTAGAACAGAATAGGACCCGCCGTCAAACCACCACCAAACCGCCGGGGTCTGTGTTTTGCAAAGATTCATGTGTGTTTAAAGTATATGTTATTGAGGCAGCCAAGACATCGCCCTTTTCCTAGTTATCGCCAAAGAGGTGCTGCAGCAGCAAAAGATAAAGAAACTCATTTGGCTAATCACTGTGTTGAAATTGCTATATTCACTTTTCTGCTGCAATCTCCTGTCATATGTGTGGTGATGATTATTCTCGCACAGTGACCATCCCTGGCTCTACGTCCTCCTACCCCCTTTAATAAATCTACTAGATTATTCTATTTACCAAGGCTGCCACATTATGTCATGTTACTGTGTGTATGGGGCCGGCCTCTCTGCTACAGCCTGAGATGGATAAACCTAGTGGAGCCATTGCCAAAGAAGAAGGATCCGCTGGAGCGGCCATCTTAGCTGTGAGGTACCATCTTCACCTAACTCATCTGTGCCTACTACAACACCCAGGGTACCACAGAACTATCATGGATGCAGCTGTTACGGACCCGGTGGCCTTTCCACAAACTAGGGCTTGGTCTGTGACATACTTTCCTGAAAGTTGCAGGGGATTCGCAATTTTTTGGGTAGTCCCCCCCACCCCCGGAGCTGTAGTGTGGTGTAATTAAGATTCACAAAGTCACACAATACCACTATGGTTTGGGCCGTGTCTCACCGTGTCATGCTGAGCCGTGGGCCCCTACAAAGTGCCCTGGTGCACTATATAAATAATAATAATAATGGTCACCTATAGATATGTCCTCATACATTGGGCTTCAGTTGTGCCAAACAGCCCCTCTCAGAGCGACAGGTCCCGTGCGATTCGGCCGCACAGAGCATCTTTTTCGCTCAAAATGCGCATCTAATTCACAGAAATAAAAGAACTGGAAGCCACGAAACTACTTTGCTAGCTTACACTAATCAATCTGATGTGCGACATTTGTACATACGTGCATGAATGAGGGGCCTATTCATCAGTGATAAATGGCCCAGTAACCATACGGAAACATTAGTTTCCGCATATTTTACTTACCAGGCCATTCATCATCAGGGGTCCGATAGGACCCCCTGATATTCAGCAAACTACGAAAACTGAAAGTTTTCTGAGTTTGCTGCTGAGAACAAGCGCCATCTTCATTTGCACTCAGATCCTCGCTCCTTCCTATGGGAAGGAGTTCCGGGGATGCAAAGAGGGATCCGAGAGGATCCCTCCGCCGCCTCCTCACTACCTCCCTGGCAGCTGTGCACCTGCGTGACCTCGGGTCACACATGCGTAGCCGGGACGACAGGGAGGAGGTAAGTAACGTAGCTACTTCTGTAGGTGCGATACTAACAGAGGGGACAGCTGCTTTTCGGAGCAGCTGTCCCCTTACCGGAGCAATGATGAATTGCTCTGGTGTAACTATCCCCCGCTGCGAGTTGGATACTTGAGTTCAATACTAAATCCGGCCTCCGATGATGAATAAGCCCCTGAGTCTGAATCTGTATAAGAAATAGTGCAATGACGCAGCGGCCGCGGCTTTTCCTCACGCCAAGTTCCATTGTTCATCAGCGACTTTGTACATGTTTAAAAAGAATTCCTGTGCAGGTAAAGTCTCAGTCCGGCGTCTCTAGTACACTGAGTGGTGTTTTGCTGCATCTGTGACGTGAATAAGATGCAAAATTGAAAGAGAAAGTCGCTACGCTACACCTCTCGGAGGGGCTCAGTCACGCCAGTCATCTTGCGCCGTAACTCGCATTGAGGCTGGGGGTATGAGGACATATCTGTATAGGTGAAATAGGCTGCACGGAGTGGAGAAATGGTTTTGCTTGTTTATTACTGATAATACATATCATTTAGCTCTTTGATTCTACTTTCATTTATCAGCGTGTTCTGCTCCTCACACTAAGCTTACACACCAGTTATTCTTCCCGATCAGCCAAACTAAGCTTACACGCCAGTTATTCTTCCAGATCAGTCACACTAAGCTTACACACCAGTTATTCTTCCCGATCAGCCAAACTAAGCTTACACGCCAGTTATTCTTCCCGATCAGCCAAACTAAGCTTACACGCCAGTTATTCTTCCAGATCAGTCACACTAAGCTTACACGCCAGTTATTCTTCCAGATCAACCACACTAAGCTTACACGCCAGTTATTCTTCCAGATCAGACAAACTAAGCTTACACGCCAGTTATTCTTCCAGATCAGACACACTAAGCTTACACACCAGTTATTCTTCCATATCAGCCACACTAAGCTTACACGCCAGTTATTCTTCCAGATCAGCCACACTAAGCTTACACACCAGTTATTCTTCCAGATCAGCCAAACTAAGCTTACACGCCAGTTATTCTTCCAGATCAACCACACTAAGCTTAGCTTACACGCCAGTTATTCTTCCAGATCAGCCACACTAAGCTTACACGCCAGTTATTCTTCCAGATCAGCCAAACTAAGCTTACACGCCAGTTATTCTTCCAGATCAGACACACTAAGCTTACACACCAGTTATTCTTCCATATCAGCCACACTAAGCTTACACGCCAGTTATTCTTCCAGATCAGCCACACTAAGCTTACACACCAGTTATTCTTCCAGATCAGCCAAACTAAGCTTACACGCCAGTTATTCTTCCAGATCAACCACACTAAGCTTAGCTTACACGCCAGTTATTCTTCCAGATCAGCCACACTAAGCTTACACGCCAGTTATTCTTCCAGATCAGCCAAACTAAGCTTACACGCCAGTTGTTCTTCCAGATCAACCACACTAAGCTTACACACCAGTTATTCTTCCAGATCAGCCACACTAAGCTTACACGCCAGTTATTCTTCCAGATCAGCCAAACTAAGCTTACACGCCAGTTGTTCTTCCAGATCAACCACACTAAGCTTACACACCAGTTATTCTTCCAGATCAGCCACACTAAGCTTACACGCCAGTTATTCTTCCAGATCAGCCACACTAAGCTTACACGCCAGTTATTCTTCCAGATAAGCCACACTAAGCTTACACGCCAGTTATTCTTCCAGATCAGCCACACTAAGCTTACACACCAGTTATTCTTCCAGATCAACCACACTAAGCTTACACGCCAGTTATTCTTCCAGATCAGCCACACTAAGCTTACACGCCAGTTATTCTTCCAGATCAGCCAAACTAAGCTTACACGCCAGTTGTTCTTCCAGATCAACCACACTAAGCTTACACACCAGTTATTCTTCCAGATCAGACAAACTAAGCTTACACGCCAGTTATTCTTCCAGATCAGCCACACTAAGCTTACACGCCAGTTATTCTTCCAGATCAGCCACACTAAGCTTACACACCAGTTATTCTTCCAGATCAACCACACTAAGCTTACACACCAGTTATTCTTCCAGATCAGCCACACTAAGCTTACACACCAGTTATTCTTCCAGATCAACCACACTAAGCTTACATGCCAGTTATTCTTCCAGATCAGCCACACTAAGCTTACACGCCAGTTGTTCTTCCAGATCAACCACACTAAGCTTACACGCCAGTTATTCTTCCAGATCAACCACACTAAGCTTACACGCCAGTTATTCTTCCAGATCAACCACACTAAGCTTACACACCAATTGTTCTTCCAGATCAACCACACTAAGCTTACACGCCAGTTATTCTTCCAGATCAGCCACACTAAGCTTACCTGCCAGTTATTCTTCCAGATCAACCACACTAAGCTTAGCTTACACGCCAGTTATTCTTCCAGGTCAGCCACACTAAGCTTACACACCAATTGTTCTTCCAGATCAACCACACTAAGCTTACACGCCAGTTATTCTTCCAGATCAACCACACTAAGCTTACACACCAGTTATTCTTCCAGATCAGCCACACTAAGCTTACACGCCAGTTATTCTTCCCGATCAACCACACTAAGCTTACACGCCAGTTATTCTTCCAGATCAGCCACTCTAAGCTTACACGCCAGTTATTCTTCCAGACCAACCACACTAAGCTTACATGCCAGTTATTCTTCCAGATCAACCACACTAAGCTTACACGCCAGTTATTCTTCCAGATCAGCCACACTAAGCTTACCTGCCATTTATTCTTCCAGATCAATAACACTAAGTTTACACGCCAGTTATTCTTCCAGATCAACCACACTAAGCTTACACGCCAGTTATTATTGCAGGGCAAGTTCGCTGGTGTGAGTTACTCACTTGCTGGGTGATGGGCTGCGCAGGTATCGCGCTTGGACGGCCAGAACGTCATCGTCATCACCTTTGTCAGGAACCACTTGGTCGCTGTCCTGATCTTGACTGGATGCCATGGTGATTTGCTGTAAAATGGACCTGAAGCAAGAGAATGAGGTTTACAATTATGAAGGGAAACATGTCTTAGGGGTTTATTTACTATGGGTGTAGTATAGAAGATTGTTAAATTAAAGATTGACAGTAGGTCGACACCAAATGGTCGGCAGGTAACAAGTTGACAGGTACAAAAGGTCAACTGACAAAAGGTTGACAGTGCAAAAGGTCGAAGGGTACAATAAGTCGACGGGACAAGTGGTCGAAACACTTATGGAAGACACAAAATGGTCGACAAATTTTTTAATTTATTTTTTAAACCTAATCCTAAATTTGGGTACAAACCTGAACGATATCGGCCAGATTTGGCCAATTTGGCTAAATCAGAACGACAAATTGGGCATATTGTGCAGTGTTTATGCCCGATTTGCACGCTCCCGCGGTCGCATACGATATCGTGTGATCGGCCGTGCTGCACAGTCAATCACACGATATCGCATGTTAGGCTGTACATATTAATGAAGGACGTAACAGACATTGTTCCGTCATTCATTATGGAGTCTATTTTCTAAACTGTGTTAGGCGATAAAGTGAACGGTGATAAGGTACCAGCCAATCAGCTCCTAACTGCTATGTCACAGGCTGTGTTTGAAAAATGGCAGTTAGGAGCTGATTGGCTGGTACCTTATCACTGTTCACTTTATCTCCTAACAAAGTTTAGTAAATAGACCCCTAAATCTTTTAAGTGTGTACTGGCAATCATGCTATGTCCAGGGTGAAGGCAAATCGCCCTGAACATCGGCACGATTGCTGGTCATTTAGTTGTGTACCCAACCTAACACTCCCCCTAGTTTCTACCTCTAACCCTCCCCCGAGTGCCTAACCTTAACCCTCCCACAAGTGCCTAACACTAACCCTCCCCCAAGTGCCTAACACTAACCCTCCCCCAAGTGCCTAACTCTAACCCTCCCCCAAGTGCCTAACTCTGACCCTACCCCAAGTGCCTAACTCTGACTCTACCCCAAGTGCCTAACTCTAACCCCTTCCCAAGTGCCTAACTTTAACCCTCCCCCAAATGCCTAACTCTAACCCTCCCCCAAGTGCCTAACTCTAACCCTCTCCCAAGTGCCTAACTCTAACATTCCCCCAAATGCCTAACTCTAACCCTTCCCCGAGTGCCTAACTCTAATCCTACTGCAAGTGCCTAACTCTAACCCTCCCCCAAGTGCCTAACTCTAATCCCTCCCCCGAGTGCCTAACTCTAATCCTCCCCCGAGTGCCTAACTCTAACCCTCCCCCAAGTGCCTAACTCTAACCCTCCACCAAGTGCCTAACACTATCCCTCCCCCAAGTGCCTAACTCTAATCCTCCCCCAAGTACCTAACTCTAATCCTCCCCCAAGTGCCTAACTATAACCCTCCCCAAGTGCCTAACTATAACCCTCCCCAAGTGCCTAACTCTAACCCTCCCCAAATGCCTAACTCTAACCCTCCCCCAAGTGCCTAACTCTAACCCTCCCCCAAGTGCCTAACACTAACCCTCCCCCAAGTGCCTATCTCTAACCCTCCCCTAAGTGCCTGTCTCTAACCCTCCTCCGAATGCCTAACTCTAACCCTCCCCCAAGTGCCTAACTCTAATCCTACCCCAAGTGCCTAACTCTAACCCTTCCCCACGTGCCTAACTCTAACCCTCTCCCAAATGCCTAACTCTAACCCTCCCCCAAGTGCCTAACTCTAACCCTTTCCCAAGTGCCTAACTCTAACCCTTTCAGAAGTGCCTAACTCTAACCCTCCCTCAAATGCCTAACTCTAACCCTTCCCCAAGTACCTAACTCTAATCCTCCCCCAAGTGCCTAACTCTAACCCTCCCCCGAGTGCCTAACTCTAACCTTCCCCCAAGTGCCTAACTCTAATCCTACCCCGAGTGCCTAACTCTAACCCTCCCCCAAGTGCCTAACTCTAACCCTCTCCCAAGCGCCTAACTCTAACCCTCTCCCAAGTGCCTAACTCTAATCCTCCCCCAAGTGCCTAACTCTAACCCTCCCCCAAGTGCCTAACTCTAACCCTCTCCCAAGTGCCTAACAAACCGTCTAATAGTAAATATAACCCTTGGCATGGGTGTGTTGTGGGAGTGGCATGGGTGTGTTGTGGGAGTGGCATGGGTGTGTTATGAGAGTGGCATGGGTGTGTTATAGGAGTGGCATGGGTGTGTTATGGGAGTGGCATGGGTGTGTTGTGGGAGTGGCATGGGTGTGTTATGGGAGTGGCATGGGTGTTATGGGAGTGGCATGGGTGTGTTATGGGGTGACATGGGTGTGTTATGGGAATGGCATGGGTGTGTTATGGGAGTGGCATGGGTGTGACATGGGTGTGTTATGGGAGTGACATGGGTGTGTTATGGGAGTGGCATGGGTGTTATGGGAGTGGCATGGGTGTGTTTCGGCATTCCGCTTCAGTCTGTTTTCCAGTGCAGCAGCCACAGTGCCCATACTTTGAGAAAGCTACAAGGGAGGCTGTGCACCAGGCAGAGGCTGAGCACCGAGTCGATCAGAAAAACCACCAACACAGTTGAGCATTGTTCCGATATGTAATGTGGGCGCCGCAGGGTTTGCTAAGCCCGTCGCATGGAAAGAAATACACGAGGAATGCTAAAGCTGACATTTGCATATTTTTGCACTTGCGAATCCGAGAGAAATCGCAGCCGCGCAGGAACCGAGTGCACCACTGAATCAGGACCAATGAGAGGAACAATCCCTTTCCTAGGAACCAATGATATCACTGGGACATTTTGTACCACCACGTGCCTATAAAATGTCTGCCTCTGTTGCATGTAAAGGATATAGGGGTCTATTCATTATCACTTAATTTCTACTAGCCGTTACAGGGGCGTGTATAAATTAGCCACTGCGATGCCGTCTCATAGCGTGCGAGGAAGTTAGCAATTTCTGAGTAAGGTGCAAGCGTGCGTGAGGCTGCGATGGTACTCGATTGTACCGATGGTTTTGCAGTCTTGCTAAGCATTACAGATGTGTGTAAGGTAAAGTGGGCGTCCTTATGTTGTGCCGCGGCGGCATAGCGATCGCAATGGATTAGCATACTATCGCAGTTGAATTGCGTGTATAATCGTTATTGCATTCGCAGTTGCGATCGGTAGTGAATCAGGGCCACATGCCGCGATCTAAACTGTGGAAAATTTCCAAACTAGTCCAATAACTTTGCAAATGACTTTTGTGCCGCTTTTCCAACTCTTGGCTAAATAAACGGCAAGTTGGACATCTGCTCGTGTGTCACTAGCCTGGCTTGTGCTGAACGCGGGTTACGTGAAAAGTAAAGTGCGCAGTTCATATGAAGACTGGAGGTAAAATGAAGCAGATTCCGATATTGCTTTAAAGCTACAGTTAGTGACATTTGTCACCTGTGATTATTGTGCAGCGCAAACATTTTTATTACACCGTGTATTTTATGTGGTAATAATAATGATTGGGCAGAAGACATCTAATTATATTGTTTTCCCCGCCTACCGCATCTGTACAACCCTGTGCGAGCTCTTTATTTTTTTCTGAATGCGTCTGTTTAGATTCTTTGATCTGTGGGCCCAATTCAGTCCCGATCGCTAAGCCATGGACGCACGCTATGGGTGATAGTCGCCCATCTGCTCATGCGTATGAGGCAAAATCCGCATGCGCAAACCAGTCACTGCGGTCGGAAATTGCGTGCTCGTAGTACACAGACTGGATGCTACTTTGAGTGACACATAGCGCCGTTTGTGGGTGGTAACAGTGGAAGGTGCTTGTGAACGGGGGAGTGGGGCTGCGAACGCAGGCGTGTCAGGGCGTCAAAACGGAGTTTTATGGGTGTGCATAATTAGCAAAGATGCGTCATAGTACACGTCATCTGGTTGTCTTTCACACTGAAGTGATCGCAGTGCTTGCGGTAGGGTATAGTCAACCTCAAGCGCTGTGTTCGCTTCCGATGGTAACCGATGCTTGCATACACTTCCTGGAGATGATGGCCCTCATTCAGAGCCGTACGCTCTGAGCAGAGCGCACGCTCTGAATGAGGGCCGGCCTCCATGAAAATGGAGCGTCCTCCTGGACGCTCGTATAGCTGTGGGTCACCACCCACAGGCTATACGAGCGTGCATTTTGATGGCCGCGATGGTCGTGACCATCGCGACCATCGAAATTGCGAGCCGGAGCCTGCGGTTGAGGTTTTCAACCGCTAGCTCCGGAGTGATTTTGGCTCTATCAGAGCCAAAATCACTCCCACTGACATCACTAGTGATGTCAGTGGGCCGGCTTCTGACAAGGGGCGTTCCCGTGGGAACGCCCCCGTCAGGGAGGCACGCCCCCGGCACGCCTACCAAAGGGGGTGTGCTGTCAATCAACATCGACAGCACGCCCCCTTTGATCAGACACAACGAGCGAAGGACTTTCCTTCGCTCGTCGCGTCTGGCGCATGCGCACGACGGAGCTTCCTCCGTCGTGCGCATGCTCAGTCCATAACATCGACCCACTTGCGAGCGGACAGCCGCGCGCGAGTGGGTCTGAATCAGGCCCGATGTTCGCTAGTGTGCGTCTTAAGACAGGCTGGTGGGCGTTTACATACACTAAGCGATCGCACGCCAAGACATAGTGGGCATGCTTATGCCTTGCCGTGCGATCGCCTGCCATGCCGTCACTTAGCAGAATTTGCATACGCTGGGAGCGAGCGTAAGCATCCTAGCGAATGGGTCTGAATCAGGCCCTGTGTTTTATCTTTTTGTTCTCTAACAATGCCTCACATTATTGCCCACTGGCCGATTAATAGCCCCGGCAGCCGCACTCTCTTATACCTGAAATCTTTCTGCTCAGATTTCTCTTTGGGTAAGATGCGTACAACACTTATATTTGTATTAAGCTGTAATTTTCTCCCAGGTTACTGATAGCTTCCTACTCCGCAGACACTGATACATATTCACCTGTTTACACGGGAGAAATCTCTTATGTGTACACAGACCCCCACAGTACTGCAGTATCCAGACACTTCTCTTATTCATAAATCTCTTACACAAGTCAATGTCTCGCCTCACACTGGGTTTCCTAGTTCAGGCTGTTCCCTTATTAAAGTCATTTACATTTAATAATGACAGCACAGACGCAGTTCTACGCAACGCACAGAACAGCGGGCTTCGTGCTAAATATTACTCGGAGATGATCCCTTCCCCCTTTATCCAAGTTAATCTCAAATGCAGCTGTGTGAGGCTGTCGTAGTTATCTGTTGTTCGGTTCCAGGCTGCTGTAAAATAAGATTTTCTGGCCCTTGCTGACAATCTTTCATATAGCACCGTGGGCAGATTTAGCCGTAGCCACAGTAGGCAAGAGCCTAAGGGCGACAGCAACTGAGAGATGGCATTTCACAATTTATTTTCATCGACCGAGAAGAATGGATAAAGGGATTGGATTGTGTAGGGTAGTGGCACTATGCGTTCTGTATACCATGGATGACAGCGGTGCCAGAAAAGTATTTTTGTTTTATAGCCACGTATCGCAGCGAGATTTAACAAAAGAACTATTACCGGGACAGCCGTTCCTATAAGAGCCTGTCCTGGCGAAGAGGCGAGCAGTAAAGTGATTGCGCAGAATAAAACTGCTATATACAATGGAGGGTAGGAGCGTGGAGGCTGCAGGATCTCTTGCGGCGAAGCTCTCCCCCATACCAGCATCAGATATCTGGACTAAGCTTTTTTGAGCTTGTTAAATTGGCCAGACCACAGTCCCCATTATTCTGAGGGCGCAGTAATTCGAAGTACCGTAACTTCGAATTACAGTGCCCGTTGCTGGCCACGCCCCACTCTGTGCATTATGGGGTCTATTTACTAAGCAGTGTTAGGAAACAGAGTGAAAAGTGATAAGGTGCCAGCCAATCAACTCCTATCATTTTTCAAACACAGCCTGTGAGATGGCAGTTAGGAGCTGATTGGCTGGCACCTTATCACTTTTCACTCTGTCTCCTAACACTGCTTAGTAACTAGACCCCTATGTCATGCCACGGGGGGGGGGGGGGGCAAGGCCAAAAGCGACTGAAACAACGGTGCTGTCCGAAGCGCTCGGCATTCCAGGCCCCTGGCTAGTCAGATAAAGGGAGAAATATGAGCCAAAGGTTGTGCATCTACAGTTTCCAGCAATGTAAATCCTGTCCTGATTAGCAGGTACAGAATACAAGATTCAGTTCAATTTATTTTAACACAAGTTGTTAGTAGTCCACTTTTATTAAATGATGTTCAACTTCAAATACAATAATTACAAAATGATATTTGTCCAGGAACATGATGGTGGTTTTTTTTGTAATTTCCAGCAAACAGATAAGAGAGAGAGAGATCATTGTGATGAAGTCAAGCTCCAAAGATGTTGTATTTTAGGAACTTGATGAATTTAGGTCCCCATACTAGTGTATAGGGACAGCTATTACCTGTATAATAGATGTCAATTTCCAGTTACTTATGTAGAAATGAATGGATATGATGAATAGACCCTTTGGGGACAGGATTGACTTTCCATTTTAACACGAAGCCAAACAGACAAACTACTACTGAAGTTTCAATATCGCTGACCTGCTTTTAGGGGCAGATTCAATTGGGTGCGAGAATAGCAAAAAAACGGCACTTGCGAGGTTTTTCCAGCAGGTGCGGGTTACGGTTTTTTCGCTATACAAATAGCTGCAGATTTTTTCTGTTTTTACGCGTCGGGAGTTTTTCATGCACCTACAGAGCAAGTGTGATTTTTCCTAAAATTGGTAATTTTAGGAAAAATCCCCGGGACTTGCTCTGGTACCCCGGCGGTACCCCCCCTGAGGACTAATTAAGCAATTGGAAGTTACCAATTAGCTTAATTAGTCCTTAATTACTTACCTTCTGAAGCGCTGTCTTCTTCATCCAGCATCGGAAGCCGAGTCTTCTGCAGCAGGGTGAGTATCTCAGTGTGTGAGTGTTTATTACTGTTTGTAAGTGTGTATGAGTGTGTATGTGTGACCCCCGGTTTGTGTAGCCCCCCAGTGTCTGTGTTGCCCCCCCGGAATGGCGCTGGGAAAACTACATCTCCTAGCAGCCATTGCCTCTCCCACCAGCCCCTGGAGCCTCCCAGCAGCCCCCTCTCCAGTGAGAAGACAGAGGGAAGGCCACCGGGAGCCGCGGAGACCACCGGAGACACCCGGGCAGGTAAGTGCCGAATTCTTTTTTTTTTTATGCGACGCTGGGTTTTCTGAGTTGAAAACCCCACGGCCACGTTTTTAGAATTGGATACAGTGGGTATCGGGAGCGCGCACACCCGCGGTATTCCAAAATTGGGCGCGAGGATTTTTTACCTCGCTAAACCTCACGCCCATTTGAATATGCCCCTTAGAAGACTCTTTACAAGGGGGATGTAACAGGCCTAGGAGGTAAACAAGTGCGGGTTTTTAGAAGTGGAGATGTTGCCCATAGCAACCAATCAGATTTTAGCTATTATCTTCTAGAAGGTGCCCGTTAAATGATAAGTAGAATCTGATTGGTTGCTATGGGCAACATCTGCACTTCTAAAAACTCTCACCTAAATTTACCCCATAGGAGAGAGATAAAGGTGGAGGGAGTTGTCCATAGGAACCAATCAGCTTCTGACATTTCACAGACTGTGTTAGAAAAATGACAGTAAGAAGCTGATTGGTTTCTTTGGGCAACTTCTCCACTTTATCACTCTCCAAAGCTTGATACATCTCCCCCTATGTCCTTATTAATGTAAAGGCGTACGTAAAAAACAGGAACAAAATCACAACAAAACTATTTTAATATCTAAAAGAAGTATTTTATTTATTTTGGGGGGTGTACAGCCCCCCTTCCCCCACCCACCCCTGCGGTACGTGGCACCGCTTGGATATTTTGCGCGGTATGAATACTTATGGCTCAGTACTACGCCGCTCTGACAAGTTTTTTCGAACTTAGCATCCCGCGTGCTGCTGTTTATTCCACTGACAACTTGGACGCGCACATCGCAGGCGCTCCTCTGCTGAGGCTAAGTAGGGCTTTCTCATTTCCTCTTTAAAGTTTGTCTTCACTTCGCCCTTATCCCTGTCAGAAAATGCGCAGCAATGACACAACATATTGGCTGGGGCCTCTGCTGCCGTAGGGCTTTTTACTTTTCAACAGCCATCTCCTGTACGTCTGCCGAAGGCCGCACTCCGACAAGACATCTGAAGAGCCACTGAGAAGACAGAAAGGACAGTCTTCAAAGACGTGCGCGTCTGGCCTCTCTGGCGCATCTTATTACTAGCCATGGGACATAAAGTCAAGCTGTTCTTTCACACCGAGGGCCGCTCGCTGTGTTTGGCAAACGACCGTAGAGGGAATGTCAGGGAACCGGAGGAGAGGGCATCAGCATTCATAAACACTTGTCAGTGGTGGCACAGAGAGAGCAGGATGACTGAACGGCAGGCTGAATCATCCCCAGAGGCAACCTTACCTTGCAGAGCACAGCAAACACAATGTGGACGGCAATGTTATGCGGCCCCTGGTAACGGCTATAAAGAAAGATCTGCTGAACAAAAATACATTTTCTACAACTGCCAGTAAAGTGCTTGTGTCTCTCCTCTGTCCCCCTGTTCCCCAAACCTGAGGGTGGTACAAGAACCTGTGCTACCGTGAGGGCTGATGGAAATGGAAACCTCGCACGCATCACCGAAAATACACTAATCAGTCACTGACATACCTAAACGTAAAGCATTTCACAATGTGATGGAACTTGTGTTTCTCCGCTGTGAATATAACATACATTAAAAAAAAAAAATTCTGCCTGATTTAATTTTGCGTTCGTTTGTAGTCAAAGGGCCTCATTTAGAGTTGTGCCTGCCAGCAGGCTGAAATAGTGCGCAACGGACTGTGCAAATGGTGCTACAGCCATTTTCCTTATCTGCGTTGTGTGCAGATCCACCAGGGATTGAGAACACACCACCAACATGGTGGTGCAACATCGGGGGCGCCCATTGACTCCTCGGGTAAATCCTGGGCTGCCCAATTTCCAGATCAACTGTCTCACTAAAAAAATGGCCTCTGAGACTGTAGTTCTGCACTTGGGAGCACAGCCATGAGCGCAGAGACACCCTTGGAACCCCCCCCACCCATAAAACTTCCACAGGGCAACCTCTTTTTGCAAACACTTTTGGCCACCTCCCTGACTCCACCCAGGAACGCCCATGTATCGCAGAGGTCTACTCAGGACTTTGCGATCGCAGAGACATTGCGAATTCCATCTCAAACCTCAGGCTTATTTAGCAATTCATTTTATTGCTATATTAGGGGCCCATTTATCAATGAGTTTTATCATACTCAACAAGTTTTAAAACTTGTTGCGTATGATAAATGGTGCTCCAGCCAATCAGCTCCCAACTGTCATTTTTCAAAGAGATGACAGCTGAGAGCTGATTGACTGGAGAGCTGTTATCATACGCAACGAGTTTTAAAACTTGTTGCGTATTATAAAACTTGTTGATAAATGGGCCCCTGGTCAATGATCGGCGGCTTAGAAAACACGCTGGCTAGTAAATATACCCCTTTGTTTTGACTCAATGTTAACAGATGGATGTTTCCTTGGACCAATCATCACAATCTTCTACAGCAGGGGTCTTCAACCCGTGGCCTGCGGAGCTCTGTCAGATAGCCCGCCGTCTGGGGGGAGCTGTTCCCCACGGCCAGCCAACAGCCTCCATTTGCCGGGCGCCTGCTCCCTACCTGCATCGCCTGCCAGAGGCTGGAGCTCACTCCTGAGCTCTGGCTTCCGGCTCCCGCAGTGTGTGCAGTGCACTATGGGATAGAAGTCATGACGTCTCTCCCATAGTTCACAGAAGTGCAGCCGGGCGGACCGGAGGCAGCAGACGTGGGAGCGAGGTTTAAGGTAAGTAGTAGTATTTTTTTTTTGTAAGCGGCTTCACTACTGGGGGCATTACTACTACAGGGCACTACTATTAGGTGCACTACTATTAGGGGGCATTTCTTTTAGGGGAACTACTACTAGGGGGCATTACTATTAGGGGCACTATTACTAGGGGTATGACTATTGGGGCACTACTTCTAGGGGGCATTACTATTAGGGACACTAATACTAGGGGGCATTATTATTAGGGGCACTACTACTAGGGGGCATTTCTATTAGGGGCACTAGTACTGGGGACATTTCTACTGGTGGCACTAATACTGGAGCACCACTAATTGGGGCATTGCATAGGGGCACTGCATAAGGGGCACCACTCCTGGGGGAACTACAAAAGAGGCACTACCACTACTGGATAAGGGGCATTACCACTGTGGGCTCTACATAAGGGGCAGCACTACTGGGGTCACTGAATAAGGGGTACTACCACTACTGGTGGCACTAAATAAGAGGCATTACCACTGTGTGCTCTACATAAGGGGCACCATTACTGGGTTCAATGTGGGCACTGCATAAGTGGCACTGCACTACCACTACTGGGGGCATGGCATATCAGCCACTACCACTACTTGGGGGCACTGCACATGGGGCACTACCACTACTGGGGGCACTGCATAAGGGGCACCATTACAGTGGGCATTGCTTTAGGGGCACTACTGCTGTGGGCATTATGTGTAAGGGGCACCTCTGTGGGCATTGTGTGTAAGGGGCACAAATGTGGGCATTGTGTAAAAGGGGCACTGCTATGTGACATGACTATGTGGTGTAATGTGAATTGGGTGAATCAAGATTGTGCTAATGTGTGGCCAGTGGCGGCTCTATGGGTGGGCCAACAGGGCTGTTGCCCGGGGCGCCGACCCCTAGAGGGCGCCACTGAGTCCCCAGAAGGTAAAAAAAAATAATTCCCATAATAAAAAAAAAAACAGCGCCGGTCTCCCCCGCGTTTCCGGGCGCCCGCTGATATTTGTTATCAGCGGGCACCCGGCTCCCTCCCTGCAAAGGCAGCTGAAGCTCACTCCAGAGCTCCGGCTCCCGCATAGAGCACTATGGGAGGGACGTCATGACGTCTCTCCCATTGATCCATGGTGGAGCCGTGGTCGGACCAGACGGCTGTGGATGCAGGAGCGGGGCCTAAGGTAAGTATTGTGTTTGTATTTTTTATTTTTCAGAAGAGAGGCATGGGGGCATTACTACTGGGGGCATGTCTATAATGGGGCATTACTACTGGGGGCATGTCTATAAGGGGGCATTACTACTGGGGGCATGTCTATAAGGGGCATTACTACTGGGGGCATGTCTATAAGGGGGCATTACTACTGGGAGCATGTCTATAAGGGGCATTACTACTGGGGGCATGTCTATAAGGGGCATTACTACAGGGGGCATTACTACTGGGGGGCATGTATATAAGGGGCATTACTACTGGGGGCATGTCTATAGGGGGGCATTACTACTGGGAGCATGTCTATAAAGGGGCATTACTACTGGAGACATTACTACTGAGAGCATGTCTATAAAGGGGCATTACTACGGGGGGAATGTCTATAAGGGGCATGTCTATAGGTGGGCATTACTACTGGGAGCATGTCTATAAGGGGGCATTTCTACTGGGGGCATGTCTATAAGGGGGCATGTCTATAGGGGGGCATTACTACTGGGAGCATGTCTATAAAGGGGCATTACTACTGGGGGCATGTATATAAGGGGGCATTACTACTGGGAGCATGTCCATAAGGGGGCATTTCTACTGGGGGCATGTCTATAAGGGGGCATTACTACTGGGGGCATATCTATAAGGGGACATTACTACTGGGGGCATGTCTATAAGGGGGCATTACTACTGGGGACATGTCTATAAGGGGGCACTACTAAGTACTGTGGGCCTTGTGTATAAGGGGCACTAATTTGGGCATTGTGTAAAAGGGGCACCACTGTGTGTCATAACATGAATAAGGGACTAATGTGTGGCATAATTTGAATTGGGGATACTGTATTGTAAAGGGAATTACTGCATGTGGCATAATGTGTTATACAGGGCATTACTGCATGTTGCATAATGTGTTATACAGGGCATTACTGCATGTGGCATAATGTGTTATAAAAGCCATTACTGCATGTGGCATAATGTGTTATAAAAGCCATTACTGCATGTGGCATAATGTGTTATACAGGGCATTACTGCATGTGGCATAATGTGTTATACAGGGCATTACTGAGTGTGGCATAATGTGTTATAAAGGCTGTTACTGCGTGTGGCATAATGTGTTATACAGGGCATTACTGCATGTGGCATAATGTGTTATAAAGGCCATTACTGCGTGTGGCATAATGTGTTATACAGGGCATTACTGAGTGTGGCATAATGTGTTATAAAGGCTGTTACTGTGTGTGGCATAATGTGTTATAAAGGGCATTACTGCATGTGGCATAATGTGTTATAAAGGCCATTACTGCATGTGGCATAATGTGTTATACAGGGCATTACTGCGTGTGGCATAATGTGTTATACAGGGCATTACTGCGTGTGGCATAATGTGTTATACAGGGCATTACTGCATGTGGCGTAATGTGTTATACAGGGCATTACTGCATGTGGCATAATGTGTTATACAGGGCATTACTGCATGTGGCGTAATGTGTTATACAGGGCATTACTGCATGTGGCATAATGTGTTATAAAGGCCATTACTGCGTGTGGCATAATGTGTTATACAGGGCATTACTGCGTGTGGCATAATGTGTTATACAGGGCATTACTGCATGTGGCATAATGTGTTATACAGGGCATTACTGCATGTGGCATAATGTGTTATACAGGGCATTACTGAGTGTGGCATAATGTGTTATAAAGGCTGTTACTGCGTGTGGCATAATGTGTTATACAGGGCATTACTGCATGTGGCATAATGTGTTATAAAGGCCATTACTGCGTGTGGCATAATGTGTTATACAGGGCATTACTGCGTGTGGCATAATGTGTTATACAGGGCATTACTGCATGTGGCGTAATGTGTTTATAAAGGGCATTACTGTGTAAGGCGCATTACTGCACATGGCAATTATTCGCCATGAGGGGAGAGCTTGGGGGAAGCCCAGCACCTTCATAAGTGCTGGGCACACCCCACAGTGTGATGAATTGGGGGTGTTCCGCAAGGACACGCCCCCTTTCCGGAAGCGCGTGTGCTTTCAGCGTGTGCAGAGGAACATCATCTACAAAAAGTTGTTTTTTTATTTTTTTGGGGGGGGGGGCGCAACTGTGAACTTTCACCCTGAGCTCCACAATGTCTAGAATCGGCCCTGTGTGTAGCGTATAGCTTAGTGACCCTCGGGCTTCATTGAATTTTTTTATGTAGCCCACCCTGTGTAAAAGGTTGAAGACCCCTGCTCTACAGGGTTGGACTGGCCCACAGGGGAAAACCCCCGGTGGGCCCACCCATCTCCTCTAGGTGTCAGGTTCTAGACCTCAAATTATAGATTGTATAATAAAGTAACAGTCAGTTAACTGGTGGAGCAGGATCACTGATCAGCATGGGGACATGGTTCCCTTCTAAAGGAAACTACACCAAGATAGGCCTAATAGTTAGCCAAGCATCTATGGTGATGACTGGCCACCAGCAAATCTATGTTGCGGTGGAGCAAGGTGTTCCATACAGTTGCGAAGTTTGGGCTATTGCACATTGTATTTGTAAATTCCACTCAATTTATAGTTTGTAAATAGATTTGGGATGCGATAACTATTATAGTAAATTAGTCAGTTATTGCTGCAAATAGCAACAATAGCGATAACAGATATGATAATAATTAACTAATAATGATGTTATTAGTGTTACCATTTTGCTCTATTAAAGCTTATTATTGACTATTAAAAGTGTCTTAAGCCTAGCATTCATAAATGCGGCAACTTGTAATGATGGAGTCACGCAGATGCGACAACGCTGCACTCAGCAACATCAAGTGTTACAGCGGAGGATCGTCCTTCTGTCGCTTCGCTCTGCAACCACAGGCGCGGCCGAGTACTTATGAACGATACGCTTCTCTAGCTTTTTCAGCAGCGATATGACACCACCAATAAATAAGAATAGGACACGTTTAATGCCGATAACTAGTGGATCAAATCATAAAATATTGGCTTTAAAAATGTTCTGTGGAAACATCATTTCAGCGAGTATTTCAGGAACAGTCTGGGAAACGGCCGTTCCCTTATGTGAAATAGCTTATTTTCCCTCTCATCATTCCATATCAAACACACTGACTAAGTGCACGTTGCTAAGGGCTCCCAGGTTACCAGGCAGCTATCTCGGCTTCATCTGATGCCTTTCAGAAGCGGATTCACCACTGTGCTTTTATAAAACCATATTTATTCAGGAAAAGAAAAACGACTAACGGTACTTATGTAGCTTCTGCCTACAGCTGCGACTTCTCTGTCAGGCCCAACAGAAGCCCCAAGCTCCGATCACGCTATAAACATATTGCGGAATTGGGAAAAATAACTTGTTGACTGTATTCATCACTTAAAAATATATACAGACTCGGTGGACGCAAGTAAGCCATTTGGCGCAAGTGTCTCCCACTGCAGCCCAGCGCACAGCGACGTGTGCTGGGCTGCTGTGAGGTAAGAGGGAGGGAGAGGCAGGTCCAGACCCGGGCTCCTCTAGCAAGCCCAGGCCTCGGTAATTAGTACTCCTCCCCTCTCGACGCCCCTGCGCCTCTGAATCACCTCCGTAGGTGAGTATTGTAATGGAAGTGCAGGAATCTAAGGCCTGGTACACATCTAACCGACGGGCAATCTTGCTGATGGTTGGGATGAACTCCCTTTGCCCCGGACCATCCAAGATTGCCCTATACACTATGAGATTTAATGAACGACGGATCGATACCTCGTTCCATCCTTTATTAAACTGCACAGCCCCACATACGATAACTGCTGATTGGCCGCGTAGCATGGCCAACCAGAAGATTTCATATGCAACCTGTGGGAGCGCGCAATTGTGGTTATACACTAAACAATTGTGGTTATACACTAAACGATTGTGGTTATACACTAAACGATCTTCACGATTTGTTGTTCCAATATGACAAATCATGAAGATACCGTTCTAGTTTGTATCCTGTCTTAGAATGTTATTAAAAATGTGTTAGATAGAAAGATTAGACTGTACATTTTTACACCATATTCTGGTATAAAAGATTTAATATGGAATTCCGTGGGAAACAATATGAGACAGAAGCGAGCATGGCGTGTTTTCCCTTTTATGCCCAGAAAGCGGATGCACCATGCATGGTTCTCCCAGTTACATCTACCTGTCTGTGCCTGGAGAGGGGAGATGGGCGGTCTTACATAAGGTGAGCACAGTACGGGCGGTTGCGAACACATGCAGCCAGAGACATGGGGGGTCATTCAGACCCGGTTGTTAGCGCCGATGCGCTCGGACTGGGTCGATGGCCCCCCACAGAGCATGCGCACGCCGGCGCCGTCGTGCGCATGCGTGAGACCTGCTACGACCGACAGCGCCGGTCGTAGCGGTTCTCGATCCAAAGGGGGCGAGCTGTCGATGTTGATTGACAGCTCGCCCCGTTTGGAAGGCGGGCCGGGGGGGGTGGCAGCCCATACGGGGGCGTTCCCATGGGAACGCCTACCGTTTGGGGGCGGCCCCACTGACATCACTAGTGATGTCAGTGGAGAGCTTCCGGCTCAGACAGTGCCGAAAGCTCTCCGGGGCTTACGACAAGGGAGATCCTACCCTAGGGTCTCGTCGTTAGCCCCGATGGTCTTGACCATCGCGACCATCACCTTAGGCGGTCGTAAGGCTGTGGGTGTTAACCCACAGCCTTACCACCGCAAAGGAGGACGTCTTGAAAATTCAAGAGGTCCTCCCCTCATTCAGACCGAACGCCCGCTCTGTGCGACCGGCTCTGAATGAGGTCCATTATTATTAGGGGATCAGAGTGGTTGAGAATGGTTGTGAAGATGACCGTCGCTTGTGCTTGGTTGCTTGCAAAAGCACCGCTGATGCATACTGAGGATTACTTTGCCGCTCAGGAAACCTTTTTCTTTTTGTGCACTAGAGAGTCACTTTTGTGGTATTCACAGAAGTTTTAGCAGTTTTATTGAAGACTAAAACCAAATACATATAGGGCCTCATTCAGACCCGCTCGCAAGCAGGTTGATGGTAGGGCACTGCGCACGTGCCGCGCGTGCGCAAGCCCTGTAGCGAGTGAGAAATTCACTCGCTCCAGGGCTCGCTACAAACGGGGCGACTGCTGATGTTGACCGACAGCTCGCCCCGTTTTGTAGGCTGGGAGGGGGGGTGGCTGGTCAAACGGAGGCGTTCCTGAAGGAATGCCTGCCGTTTGTGGGCGGTCCTACTGACAACACTCGTGATGTCAGTAGTGAGCTTCCTGCTCTATTTGAGCAGGAAGCTCACTGGGGCTTGCGGCAGACGAGACCAGGGGCGGATTGGGCCGCCGGGGACGCCGGGCCGGTTCCCGCTGGGCCGGCCCCTTTTTATGCCCTTTAGGGGCCGACGGCCGCCCTTCCCTCACCGACCCCACTGCCGGCCCAGCTGCAGCGCTGCAGCTTCTGGACATTGCCGGCAACCACACCTCAGCTTACCCAGCACTCTGCCGCGATCGGAGCTCAGCTCCGATCGGGCAGTGTTTTGACCATAATAATAATGGCCGACAGGGGAGATCCCCCTTAAGCCATTGCAGAGCTGTCAGTCATAACTGACGGCTCCGCCTACAGGCTGCCTGCCGCCCGCCTCGGCGCCTCCTGGACCACAGCCGTCGGGGGGAGGGCGGGACGGACACTGCAGGGCGGTAGTGTGGTTGGCACATAAGTGCCGTCCGCACTACCTACTAGGAACAAACACACAGCCGCCGGCGCCGGCAGCTGTGTGTTTGTTTTAGCAGCCGATGAGAGTCAGACAGACTCTCATCGGCTGCTGCGCCCACTGTCAGAGCCGGGCTCCATTTTCCGGCTCCCGCAGCGGGTGATGGGAGAGATGTCATGACGTCTCTCCCATCATGCAGAGCACGCCCACCCGGGGGACAGAGGAGCGGACGCCGGAGCGGGGATTAAGGTAAGTGGATTTTTAAATTTTTTGTTTACATGATTGGCTGGGACTTCCCAGATCACTGCTGGGGGGAGGCTACCACTGGGGGAACCGCACGACTACTACTGGAGGCACTGCTAAGGGTGGAGATCACTACTGGGGGCACTGCTGAGGGGGGAGATCACTACTGGGGGCACTGCTGGGGGGGAGATCACTACTGGGGGCACTGCTGAGGGGGGAGATCACTACTGGGGGCACTGCTGAGGGGGGATCATTACTGGGGGCACTGTTGGGGGGAGATGACTTCTGGGGACACTGCTGGGGGGAGATCACTACTGGGGGCACTTCTGGGGGGTGGGGGGAGATCACTACTGGGGGCACTGCTGAGGGGGGAGATCACTACTGGGGGCACTTCTGGGGGGGGAGATCACTACTGGGGGCACTGCTGAGGGGGGAGATCACTGCACTGCTGAGGGGGGAGATCACTGCTGGGGGGGCACTGCTGGGGGAGAGATCACTACTGGGGGCACTGCTGGGGGGGAGGTCACTACTGGGGGCACTGCTGAGGGGGGAGATCACTGCACTGCTGAGGGGGGAGGTCACTGCTGGGGGGGAGGTCACTACTGGGGGCACTGCTGGGGGGGAGGTCACTACTGGGGGCAGGCTACTACTGGGGGCACTGCTGGGGGGGAGATCACTACTGGGGGCACTGCTGGGGTGAGGCTACTACTGGGGGCAATGCTGGGGGGGAGATCACTACTGGGGGCAATGCTGGGGGAAGGCTACTACTGGGGGCACGAATACTATGGGGACATTGCTGGGGGGAGGCTACTACTGAGGGCACGACTACTGCTGGGGCGAGGTTACTACTGGGGGCACTGCTAGGGGGAGGCTATTATTGGGGGCTCTATTACTACTGGGGGGAATTGCTGGGGGGGAGGCTACTACTGGGGGCACTGGTAGGGGGCTACTAGTGGGGGCACTGCACAGGGGAGGACTGGTACTGGGGGCACTGCACAGGGGTGTGCACCTTGCCAGGGGTTAGTAGTAGCCGCGACTGCATACAACTTAGAATCAGGCTCTATACGGAGGGAGTATCCCATTCTCTCAGTAGGACCCCGCCCTCTCAATAGAGCCCGCCCCCATCAGGGCTGCTTTCAAAAATCTCCCGGGCTGGTTTTCAATCCGCCCCTGGACGAGACCCTACCACAAGGGTCTCGTCGCAAGCCTGATGGTCGCGATAATCGCAACCATCACCTGGCCGCTCGCAAAAGCTGTGGGTGGTCACCCACAGCTTAGCGAGCGGCCAGGAGGCTGGTTTAAAAAAAAAAAAAAACGGCCGCCCCGATTCAGAGCAAGCGCTCGCTTTTTGCAAGCGCCTCTGAATCAGGGCCATAGTTCAAACAAAATAAATGGTTATAAATATGTCCGCAAGAGAGACATCCAAACCATAATTATATCAGTGGGACAGTCCCAAAGGAATGGTCCTCCAATCAGGATGTGCCCCCCCACCCCACACACACACGCTATTACCAGGCCCATAGCAATGAGTTTATCTACAATGGGTGCAAAGTGTGTGATGCACACCAGCCCCTGCCCACCCTGCACCAATACATTATACTTATGTCTCCGGAGTCTGGCGCTGCAGAAATCACTGGGAAAATGGCATGGGCGGACGCCATTTTCCTGAAGATTTGCGCAAGTGCAGTAGAGAAATGACCAGGAACATGCTATCGGAGACCTGCGAATGAACAGCGCACCCTGGAATAGTGCTATAGTGTACTCTGCAACTGTGCCAGCGAGAGATGAGGGGGGGCACACAGAAACCGAACTCCGGCCCACTCCTCTCTAAAACTGACCCTGCGCATATTGTTACTGTTGTAACTAGAGACGTGCGGTTCGGTTCTCCAGAAATCCGAATCTAACCGAATTTCGTGAATACGGACAGATCCGAGTCGCAGTTCTGTCCTGAGGAGATACGGAGAACTCAGAGTTGCGGTTCTGATCTTCCCGTGGTTCGGAATTCAGATTTTAATTGCAAAAATTACATGATTTTAGCTGTTTTTTAAAAACTTTTTATCAAGTTTTTTTTTTTAAAACCCAGATCCAAAACCAAAGCACAAAGATGAATCCAGATCCAAAACCAAAACACAGAGTCAGCGCACATCTGTAGTTGTAACACAAATTGCGCCTGGGGTTTGCACCACATATGCACGAGGAGAAAATGGAGATAAAACACTTTAATGTCATAAAAACATACTAATATCAGGTTTAGGGAATTGCACACAGAATATATGACATAGGGACATACAATCATATCATATCAATTTGCTACCGAGCGCGGCGGTATTATTACGTTATTATTATGTTGACTGAAGCTGTTTCGTAGTAAAATGCAATTCTCTCTATCTGAATTGCTATCATGTCTGACATGTCTGAACGATGCGCTTTCCTGATGGTCAGATAACAATATCTGACATTTGATGTGTTTGCAGTCAGATTTGGACGATTCCATTCATTTTAATGCAGTCAAAAATCGTTCATAGTTCAAATGAATCAAATCATTGGTCAAATCGTTCATCAAATCGTTCAGATCGTTCAATCGTTCCTCTGATGCATCTGACAAATATGACCGTGAGTATGCTCCATTATATACTGTACATTTGAAATGTGTTTAGATGCATTTTGCAACTTTATTCAGTCAGAGTCTTAGGGGTATATACTATACAGGTTGAGTCTCCGATATCCAAAATGCTTGGGACCAGGTGTATTTTGGATAACGGAATATTCCGTATTTTGGAATAATTGCATACCATAATGAAATATCTTAGGAATGGGACCCCAATATACACACAGAATGCATTTATGTGTTATATAAACCTTATACACACAGCCTGCAGGTCATTTTATACAATATTTTAAATAATTTTGTGGCTCAAACAAAGTTTGTCTACGGAAATGAAATTCATTTATGATTCATATACACCTTATACGTACAGCCTGAAGGTAATTTTATATAATATCTTTACTAATTTGTGCTTTAGACAAAGTTTGTGTACATTGAACCATCAAAAAAAAAAGGTTTCATTTTCTCAGTCATGCCAAAATCATTCTGTATTTCGGAATATTCCGTATTTCTGAATATTGGGAGACTCAACCTGTATTTACTAAAGCTTCTAAAACAGACAAGTGGTAATGTTGTCTATAGCAACCAATCAGATTCTGTGTATCATTTTCTAGAAGAAATGATGGCTAGAATCTGATTGGTTGCTTTGGGCAACATCACCACTTGTCTTTTTAGAAGCTTTAGTAAATATACACCTTATAAGCCACGTGTCTGTGACATAACAAATGGAACAAATAGATTTGAAAGCAAGCGCCGCAGCACAATTGAGTTAAGCGTATTTAGAAACAAAATGTGTACAATACTACAAAATGCTAAAGAAAATAAGGGTAATATATATTTTATTAAGCAATGGGTATTCAAAACCCTCGATTTTTGCAGTTTTTGCCTGCCAGATTTAAAGGGGCAATCATACTTAATGCAAAACAAACCTGGTTTTGCATTTGCTATTGTTGCCCTTTTAAATATGGCAGGCAAAATCTGCAAAAATCGAGGGTTTGAAAATCCATTGCTTAAGCTGCATACACACACAACATTTTGTTACCAACGATTTTCTGAACGATTATCGGTCAGATTATTGGTGCATACACACAGTCAGATTTTTCTTCAGATCTGAACGATAATGATTTAAAAAACTCGTTCAATCATTCATATCTGAAGGAAAATCTGACATATCTGTCAGATCTGTCAGATGAACGATTTGAACGATGCGTGATCCTGATGGTCAGATAACGATATCTGACATCTGATGTGCTTGCAGTCAGACTTGGACGATTCCATTCATTTTAATGCAGTCAAAAATCGTTCAATCATTCAAATCTTTGGTAAAATCGTTCAAATCGTTCATCTGACAGATCTGACCGTCTGTATGCTCCATATTGGTGCATACACACGATCAGATTTTTTCTTCAGATATGGACGATAACGATTTAAAAATCGTTCAGTCGTTCAAATCGTTCAAAACTTTGGTCAAATCGTTCAAATCGTTCAAATCGTTTAGTCGTTCAGTCGTTCATCTGACAAATCTGACAAGTCTGACAAATCTGACCGTGTGTACGCTCCATATTTGTCAGATTTTTTAAAGTGTAATGAACGATTTTTTTGAACTACAAACGATTTTTGCATATTCCCTTAATGAAAATCGTTGAGTTGACAAGTCTGACTGAACTACAAACTACAAACGTGAACGCGCATGAACGATAATCGTTCATCGTTTGACTCAGAAAGTGAACGATTTTTTCAAACGATTATCGTTAAACGATATAGTTTAACGATAATCGTTCAAAAAATCGTTGTTTGTGTATGCACCTTAAGTAAATAACTAATATATACACATAAATCTCATTGGATTACGGTACAGCGTATACAAAGTGTTACATTAGTGATTGCTCACGCCAGTGTTTCATCCAGCTTGCATTGCTAAAAGCAAATAGTGTAACCTTTGGAGAAATCTACGGCCAGTTACAAAGAGAAGACCAGTGCGCCCTGCCCAGCTCATAAAGCTGTGATATTGGGAACCTAGAAATAAAGTTGATTAGAAGTAAATCTAGTCTGGGTTCTGGGGCTGAGCTAGCTGAGGATTAGCCGACTGTCACAAGTCACTGAGACCAGGAGACAGCTGGTCCCTAATGTCCAACGCCAGCTAACTATGCATATACATAGCACGGCCCAGAAAATACATGTATCCTCTGCTGCTGTCACCTCAGACCTGGCAGCCAGCAAACCTGTCTTCAGTAACATGTACAGGGCATGCAACAAGCGCGGTTACCTGTTCCTCAGCGAAGGCCCTCTCAGAGATTTGCTGTCTCACACAGGAAGGACGGAGAGAGGAGACACACCAGCCAGGCTCAGAATGAGCCTTCTAAATTTAGTATCAGCCCTACATTGGCTGCTGATAGTGTCCACACATGGCATGTCGGGCCTGTGAGACCACTGGAGGAGGGGGCAGGGACCCTCGTAATCCCTACACAGCAGCCAAAACACATAGGTGACAGGTACAAATCGCAGGGCTAGAAGAGCGGCCACAAAAATGTTCTGCGAAAGTTAATTGTCTGTATAATGAATATTGTAAAAGTAGTTTATTACAGATTCGGATCTCTCTGCTATGTACAAAGATATTATACTGTAATACAGGTAGATCTGGAAATCTGTCATCTAGAAAGTCTTGAAAACCAGAAATCGCCAGCACTGGGGAAGTGGTCTACTCTCTTGGGAGCTGGGGAGGACCCCCTAAATTCTGGTGCAAACCCGAGCGCAGCTTGCGATAAATGCCACCCCCGCAATGGCAGCTTCTTAGTGAACGCATTTTCCTCAAGCGATTTAGGGAGGAATCTGCATCAGCTACACCGCGAGGAGCACTGCTAAACAGCATAACGAGGAAAGGAGGAGGAACAAATGGACAATTCTGTTATATATTTTAATACAATTTATATATTTTAGGAGTACTGCTACAAAGCATAAAATCAAACACTTATGTGGAAAAGTCCCGAACACTCCAGGTAGTGGATCTTACACCTGTAATTACCGTTGCAATCTAATTCTGATTTAGTTATTTTTATAGCTCAAGAGCAAATAATAGTGGAATAATTGCTTCTTTTTTTTTTTAAACTTTGTTGTGAATCTACCTAAGTACCTGTGTATATACTTCACGTGCCTTGCCGGATCATATGTGCAGTGCATTGGGAGGTCCAGACTTAAGCTGGCCACACATCTAAAGATTATCTGTCCAACCAGCCAACTAGTTGACTGGTTGGAATGGAAATCTGGTAAGGGATGAAAGCAAATGACAATCAGCAATTTTCTCCCAAACGCCGAAAAATGGACAAAAACTGTTGTTTGAACAAATGGTTTAGATCAAACATTTAAAAAACTTGTCTGAACGACCATTTTCATCTGTTTTCTGGCATTTAGGAGCAAATTGCTGATCACCAGTTACTCCCATACATTACCAGATTTTCATTCCAACCAATCAACAAGTTGGCTGGTTGGATGTAAGTTGGTCTAGTGTGTGGCCAGCTTAAGGCTTCCAGTTTGCAGATTCTGTATGTAAAAAAAATTAAATATAGAAAAAAATAAAAAAAACCTTGCAAAAGACAAATTATTTTTTTTTTATTATCCTCACTATCGCCATCCAGAGATGCGACAGGGATTGGAAGAGAGGCAGTTAGGCGATTATATATATATATGTATATATATATATATATATAATATATATATATATATATATATAATCCTTGTATTCAGAGTGTTATTAAGCTTAAATTCGTGTTGCTGCAGACAGAAATGAGATACAAGTTCAGCACTGGCCCTGTGCCTCAAAAGTCCTGATGCCCCAGACTGCTGCCTCCGCTGCCTAAAATCCTTTCCTGGCAGTTAAACACCGTCCCTTGCTTTAGGTAGAGCTGTACAGTAAAACAGGGTGTGGTATGACATGTTGACATTCAAAAATGTCGACATGGGCATTATGTTGAACTTGAAGTATGACATGTCGATATAGCGTTTTTTCAATGTTTGAGCCTTAACTAACCCTAACACTCACCACTAATACTAACTGCAGCCAAACCCTAACACTGACATGTCCACGTCGACATTGTGGATTTCAGCATTGTAATGGCCGATATTTCGACCATATTGACATAATTACTACATACTGTAATGCAACATCATCATTACTGTATTCACAGCCCCTCATCACCAGCAGACACTGTGAGGCAGTGCCTACCCTCCCGATTTGTCCGGGAGCCTCCCGAATATCGGGTGCCGCCCCCGGAAAAGCAGGCAAGCCTCCCGGCTGCCGCCATCCCTCCCTGCCCCCCGCAGAGTTAAGATCAAAACCCCTGCAGCGGGGGGCCCGGTGACGCGATTTGCACTGAATCACGTCATCGTGGCCCCACCCTTCCCTTTACAATGCTGTTTATTCCAGCTTTGTGTAGAGGGGGCAGGCCGCGATGACGCAATCTAGCGGCCACGCCCCTGGCCTACCCGGGCCACGCCTCCACAACAGCATTAATGTGCAGCCACGCCCCTCGCTGTAAACTGACATTCAGCTCCCTCCCGGAGGAGCTGAATGCCGTCAAGTATGCTGTGGGGTCCCATTTATCATTAAATATTTGTTGCATATTCCCCAAAAACACCCGTTTTGGGGTGATACCCACAAATTTTAAATAATCCCACACGCATACTATGGAGGGCTCACAGATCCATCCATTTCTGACAGCTTTCTATGGGGGGGTCCGATGCTGTCAGACTTACTATCAGGGCCCCAGTTCCTGCAGGTGCTATTTAACATGTGCGGGTGCTATTATCGCATACTGCAATACAATCATGGCCACTAATATCGCTTTTAGATCGCATTGAATATGTGATTATTGATAAATAGGCCCTTTGTCCTACACATACTACAGGCTCTGCCACACCAGGTGGAGACCTCATAGTGTCAGGCAGAGATAATATATACGGAGCATTGACAGATATAAAAAGCAGAGCCGTAGCCAGACATTTTGGTGTCCTGTGAAAGAAAGAGCTTTGTCGCCGCCCACCCTCCCCTAATATGTTAGATAAGGATTTTAAGCGCACCAAAGGGGTGTGGTCTTGTGGGAAGGGGTGTGGCCTTGCAGCACACCCCCCATTTGCTGCTGATTATTCTGCATAGGACATGGAATGATCTACATGGAGACAATGGGGCCTATTCATCAACGCTAAAATAAAAATTTTAAGGACATTTTCCTTAAATAATGTTATTTTAGTATTCATGAATCCACTTAGCACAGGAGATAACACTGATATCTCCTTGCTAAGTCCCCCTGCGTTAATTTCCACACTCCCCATACATTAGTACATTAGTATGGGGACATTAGTACATTAGTACATTAGTATGGGGACATTAGTACATTAGTACATTAGTATGGGGATGTGGAAATTATGGTATTCATCAAATTCCGAAAATTATGTATTTTCGGAATTTGATGGAGTTACTATTCGCCACTGTGAGGTGGCGAATAGCAGGACAGACTTACCTGCTTCCAGCTGTGCAGGTCCCCCGGCGTCTCCCTCCGGTGCTCTGATGCATCCTCTGGCTCCGTCTGCTATGCTGACATTGTGTTCTACCAGCAGAACACAATAAAGTTTAGAAAAAAATTGTTTTTTCTAAACTGCACTGTGGGCTGCTGGGAAACCACATGACAGACCAGCAGGACGGAGCCAGAGGCGCTGAAGCGGGCAGGTAAGTGCAGGATGGGGGGAGGTGGGGGGGAGGGGGGTTTGGGGGGACGCACACAAACTTACCGCAGCTGTAAGTAGTGCTGCGCATGCGCTGGGTTTTACGATTGTAACAGCGCATGCGCAGCACGGATTCCAGCTGCGGTACGTTAGAGCAGGCAGGGAAAACTATCTATTTCCCAAAAAGCTGTCATCGCAAAAATGACAGCTTTTCGGAATAGATAGATATAGGGAGGAGGAATGATGAATTCCTCTGGTAATTAGGTAGAACTCCATGCCAGTTCTAAACCTAACTACTTCCCTCGATATTTTAGGTATGATGAATAGGCCCCAATGGCTTATTATTAGATCTAGATTATGTTCCACCGACAAGAAAAAAATAATAAAATAAAATGCAAGTAAAGGATATGCTGAAATATAGCAAGAAATAAATCTGCTGCAGACATGAGTTTTGGTAATGTCACCTTGCAACAAGCAAGTAAGCTTGTGGTGAATAGACAAGCTCAAGCATGCGTCCCCTCCGGACAGTCAGGGCATGCTGGGACTTCTAGTCCTACAGCAGTTGGCACAGTGTGATGGAATATGGGGAGGTCTCCCACTGCAGGTCAGGACTGTGCATCCGAGTCCCGACTGACTTACTCAGCCGCGGTACACATAATTCAGCAGCCGCTCCTCACTCAGCACTATAGGAGAGACATCACGACCAGTGGCGTCACAATGGGGGTGCGGGCTCCACCAGGGTGTCACCCGCCGACGGGTGACACCAAGGTGCAGACTCCCCCTCAGTGACAGGAGCCGAGTGCTGCACTGTAGTATTACACCCGCACCTCCTGCACCCCCCCATAAGAAACACGGGAACACAGTGGTTCAAGCTGTGAGGCCACGCCCCTACCTGAGGCCACACCCTTTGCTTACTAGGCCACACCACCTTTCCGCCGGCAGTGTCCCTCCCTGCATCGGGTAACACCACGGGGAGGGACGCCAATGATCACGACGTCTCTTCTCACACACAGTTCGGGAGCTGGGAGGCGGAGCTCCGGAGTGCAGAGAAGGATCCGGGCGCACCGCTAGTCAGGGCCGTAGAGAGCCCACACTGGCTCCATTATTATCAGGGGGGGCATGCGAGAGGTGTGGCAAAACCACCTTCGAAAAATAAATAAATACTATTTATAGATCTGTAAAGTGGCGCTGCGCGCTGGAAAGGGGGTCTCTGCAAGCACCTCAGTATCCTGCAATAACCGAGGGCTGGGAAGCAATCAACGAGATCGTTCCCCCCACAGGCAGGAGAGAGAAGACTGCTGCTACTACCTGGTCCCCCACTGCAGCCCAGCAAACAGCTGCATGTGCTTGGCTGCTGACAGGTAAAAGGGAGGGGGGGGGAGGGCGGTGTCAGACCCAGGCCCCGCCGGGCTCCTCCAACAAGCCTGAGCCCGGGTAATTACCAGCCAATCATATATCAGCATTGAGTACTATGTGTAGTCAGATTCAGGGCCGTTTCTAGGGCCGGGCGACCCGTGCAATCGCACGGGGCGCGCCTCCTCCGACCCCTGCTGTAGAAAGCCTGTGAACTGCCGGGCGCCTGCTGAGATTCAGTTACCAGCGGGCGCCCGGCAGGGCAGGGCAGAGCAGAGCAGAGCAGCCGGAGACGGAAGCTCCGGCTTCCGGCTCCCCCAGTGGGCACTATGGGAAAGACGTCATGACTCATGACGTCTTTCCCATAGTGCAGAGGAGCAGCCAAGCGGAGCGGACGCCGGAGCGGGGCTTATGGTAAGTATTAGTGTTTTTTTTTTTTTTGTGTGTGCACGCGGCTTTTACTAGGGACAATACTTGGAGGGGGGGGCATGTCTGCTGGGGGAGGCACTACTACTGGGGGCACCCGGGCACTACTACTGGGGACATTACTCTGGGGGCACTTCTGCTGGGGGAAACACTACCACTGGGGGCACCTGGGCACTACTACTGGGGACATTACTCTGGGGGCACTTCTGCTGGGGGAAACACTACCACTGGGGGCATCTGGGCACTACTACTGGGGACATTACTCTGGGGGCACTTCTGCTGGGGGAAACACTACCACTGGGGGCACCTGGGCTCTACTACTGGGGACATCACTGTTGGGGACATTACTAATGTGGACATGACTACAAGGGGCACAAGACTATAGGGGGCACTACTAATGGGGTCACACCAAAGGCATGCACACACAAGTGCGGCGTGGGTTTGTGACAGCTAGGCCACACCCCAATTTTTTAGCTCGCGCGCCTTCGGCGCGCGCATGATGTCTGTCTTTCTTTTAACTACATATATTTTTCAGCGCTTTGCCTCTGACAGGTTAGCCACCCCTGGGCTCAGTAGTCACAGCAGCTGACATTCTGTGGTCTTTCAAGACAACGCTCCCTTACTGTGGTACCACCCCCCCCATGATTAGGCCACGCCCACAATATTACTGCTTCTTGAGGGAAGGGGGGGGGGCGCATTTTGACTGCTCGCACTGGGAGCCTCAGACCCTAGAAACTGCCCTGGTCAGATTAATGAAAGCTGATATGCAATTGGTTGCTGTAAGTAACCACACATATGTTCTGTTTGCACCATTCTATTACTAAATGATTCTATAGTTCTTCTTTAAACCATTTCTAGCTTTCAGGTTGGTACAGTATATCCCTCACAAAGTCTGTGCTACTGCCTACGAGACGATGAGAGTTGGGGACTTGAAGCTGCATAATTTCACACCTCTAATGCATATTTCTGCATATATTAAGCATATATTTGCCTATTTAATTCTGCCTTGGAAGCATTTCACAATAAGTTGAACAGGTTAAGTGTTTTCTCCTATGCAAAGCAGCAGCTTATTCACATTTTCTGCACAGATAAACCTCTGAGGAAGACAAGGACGGTTGTCTGATAAAAGATTTGGTACAAATCTACAAATCTCATAAACTTTCATTGTAAACATTCTGAAAGTTGCGTAATAACTGCAAATCGGTTATGACAGAATTCTCCAAATAATGAAATGAATTATCTGCATTTTGTAATAATAAAGAACAATCTAGAACCACCCACATTTTTGTTAAATTCATATATGTAAAGTACCCCCTAAAACGCTTTGGTTTTGCAGGGCATTTTAGGGGGATATGTGCTCCAGAGCGGGCAAAAGAAGCCATGACCAATCAGGACCAGATTAAGGTATGTGGGGGCACCAGTGCAACTAATGCTGGGCATACACTACCAGATAAAATGTCTGTCAGACCGACAGACATTTTATCTGGCCGGCTGCCAGCCGCAGAAGTCGCCGGCATACACTGTGAGATTTCTCTCACAGTGTATTAGCCCGACATCTGCGCTCCGCCCCCGGGGGAGGAGACATTTCCCTGTTCCTTCCGTAGGAAGGAACACAGGAAATGTCTGTCTGTCGGCTGCGCTGGGCATACACTGCCCGATGCGGCCGACAGTTTACCGGGAAATATCGCATCGGACGGGCATGCTGGACAATCCTGCATGCCCGACCGAGCAATATTTAACCCTCGGTCGCCCCCCCCACACGCTACAATTATCGCGGCGATCCGCCGATATCGGGCGGATCGTCCCGATAATTGTAGCATGTATGGCCAGCATAACTCGTGGAAGCCCCTACCAGCAAAATTGTCAATATGATATGCTGGCAATGTTTTTTTAAAACATACAATGTGTAAATACTCCCAGCACCAGAAATGTATAATAAACAAACACTGTAGTGCCCCCAGTTCAGGGCTCGAAGTGTGACAGTATACAGCGGTATGCCATACCGCCACTTCAGACTCCCGCTTGGCAGTCAGCGCTGGGAGCTAAAGAGCAGCTGCTGGAGATGTGTCCCGCTGTGGACACATCTCTGAGCACTACTGGTTTGACCATGCATTGGGAGACTGGTCCTAAACCCAGAACAGATGCAGCCACAGTACAAACCTTGTGCCGGTCGTGTATAAATCACGGACCGGCAGCCAATAAAAAAAAAATCAGTGGTGGCCCTTTAAATTTGGTGCCAGCCGCTAGCCAATCACGGCTTGCGGAACGGCAGCCAATCAGAAGTAGCCACATTGCTGCATCTGATTGGCTGCTGGTGCATGCTGTGATTGCTTCACAGCCCGGACCGCCCGGGGTCAAGTGCAAAGCTTTGAGGGAGGGTGATGAGCTGCACGCGGAGCCTCAGTGCCAGCCCAGCCGGTGAACAGGAGGAGGAGAAGCCGGACTTTGCCAGCACCAACTCCGCACATGGAATGAGAGGTACAAGGGGTGAAAGTGGTAGCAGTAGGTAGGTAGGTAGTGTGAGTGGCTGAGGGTGGGTGGAGGGAGGCTGGTAGTGTGAAGTGCAGGGGGTGGGTGAGGGAAGCAGGCAGTGTGAGGTGCAGGATGTGGCTGGGTGAAGTAGGTAGTGTGAGGTGCAGGGGCTGGGTGAAGTAGGTAGTGTGAGGTGCAGGGGCTGGGTGAAGTAGGTAGTGTGAGGTGCAGGGGCTGGGTGAAGTAGGTAGTGTGAGGTGCAGGGGCTGGGTGAAGTAGGTAGTGTGAGGTGCAGGGGCTGGGTGAAGTAGGTAGTGTGAGGTGCAGGGGCTGGGTGAAGTAGGTAGTGTGAGGTGCAGGGGCTGGGTGAAGTAGGTAGTGTGAGGTGCAGGGGCTGGGTGAAGTAGGTAGTGTGAGGTGCAGGGGCTGGGTGAAGTAGGTAGTGTGAGGTGCAGGGGCTGGGTGAAGTAGGTAGTGTGAGGTGCAGGGGCTGGGTGAAGTAGGTAGTGTGAGGTGCAGGGGCTGGGTGAAGTAGGTAGTGTGAGGTGCAGGGGCTGGATGAAGTAGGTAGTGTGAGGTGCAGGGGCTGGGTGAAGTAGGTAGTGTGAGGTGCAGGGGCTGGGTGAAGTAGGTAGTGTGAGGTGCAGGGGCTGGGTGAAGTAGGTAGTGTGGGGTGCAGGGCTTTGGGAAAGGGAAGATGGTAGTGTGAGTGGCTGAGGGTGGGTGGAGGGAGGCTGGTAGTGTGAAGTGCAGGGGGTGGGTGAGGGAAGCAGGCAGTGTGAGGTGCAGGATGTGGGTGAGGGAAGCAGGTAGTGTGAGGTGCAGGGGGGTGGGTGAGAGCAGTAGGTAGTGTGAGGTGCAGGGGCTGGGTGAAGTAGGTAGTGGGAGGTGCAGTGGCTGGGTGAAGTAGGTAGTGTGAGGTGCAGGGGCTGGGTGAAGTAGGTAGTGTGAGGTGCAGGGGATGAGTGAGGGAAGCAGGCAGTGTGAGGTGCAGGGGCTGGGTGAAGTAGGTAGTGTGAGGTGCAGGGGCTGGGTGAAGTAGGTAGTGTGAGGTGCAGGGGCTGGGTGAAGTAGGTAGTGTGAGGTGCAGGGGATGAGTGAGGGAAGCAGGCAGTGTGAGGTGCAGGATGTGGGTGAGGGAAGCAGGTAGTGTGAGGTGCAGGGGATGAGTGAGGGAAGCAGGCAGTGTGAGGAGCAGGGGCTGGGTGAAGTAGGTAGTGTGAGGTGTAAGGGCTGGGTGAAGTAGGTAGTGTGAGGTGCAGGGGCTGGGTGAAGTAGGTAGTGTGAGGTGCAGGGGCTGGGTGAAGTAAGTATTGTGAGGTGCAGGGGCTGGGTGAAGTAGGTAGTGTGGGGTGCAGGGCTTTGGGAAAGGGAAGATGGTAGTGTGAGGTGCAGGGGGTGAGAGGGAAAGAGCCTGCAGTAGTCTCTAAGGTTTGGGGGGGGAAGTGGTTTCAACAAAAATTTTCATACCCCCACTTCAAACTTCCCACTTCGAGCACTGCCCCAGTTTATATTATGCCACACGGAATCCCCAGTTCTGCCTGAGTGCCCCCAATGCTGTAAAGCAGCTATATGTATGTACACATGGGGCTATGGGCGACTACCCGGCAGCCCTGTCATTAATCCAGCGCCGTGACCAATGAAAGTGGACTTAGGGTCCTATTTATCAAGTCTATTTGCGGGATATACCCCAAAGACACCCATTTTTGGGAGGTAGCCGCAAATATTAAGCAACCCTGAATGTATGTACAGGGTAACGCAGCAGATATTGGAGGTATCTGCTGCGATCCCCTATTTTCATTCACAAAAGCAGCCCCCATTGGTTTTGATGGGGGCTTTTTGCGAATTTACCAAGTTCCACAATGCAAAGCATTTTGGAGCTTAGCTCCAGTAGCTAACGACATCTTCAGATGGTTTAACCCCTGTAGCCTCTAGGCAGGGCCATAGCTAGGGTAGTGCGGCCGGTGCCATCGCACAGGGCACCACAGGGCAGGGGTCGCTGTTTGGGCCTGTCAAATTTCTGTTTATTATCATTCTTGCTTGTAGCTTCCTCTTATTTCATCCCCAGCATCTCCTGGCCTCTCCTATCTCTTCCCTGGCCCTTCCCCATGAAGCCATGGCCCTTTTTTGGGTGCATTATGGACCTCATTCAGAGCCGGTCGCACAGAGCGTGCGGTCGGTCTGAATGAGGGGAGGACGTCTTGAACTCGGACAGTTCGAAGGAGGATGTGAAGTGATCACTTTAATTCTTACTGATCTCGGGTAAAGTGTTCTAGCGATCAAAGATTCCTAATTGCAGCACATTGTCGTGTGACAGAATCTTTAAAAAGGAGGAGCCACCAGCAGACGTGACAGCTACACACTGACAGGAGGAGCCACTGTCACAAGCCGCCGCGCTGCCAATGCTGTGCGGGGTGAATGCCGGGCAAGCATTCCCTGAAGTCTCCTCCTGCCTCCTGTTAGGATATGTGGTTGCAGCAAATTGTTTGCAGTTTCAGCCTTAGTTGCTACTGAGGCTCTGCACTAATTACTACCTGTTTGTGTGCACACTAATTGATTCTCCTGTCTATGCACAGCCCAGCTGCACACTAGTCTGTCATTAGGGAGGCTTGCTCTGGTTGGGGCCTGTTTCTGTTAAATTCCAGCCAGCCCTTCACTCCATGCCGGTGATAGTGTTTCTCGAGTTTCCAGTTATGCCCAGTCTCCTGTTCAGTCCAATTCCAGAATCCTGTTTTGCTGTATTTACCCACTGTCGTTTGTTCCATCCAGGTGGTCCGGCTCGCACGCTATCTGCTAGAGATGCTTGTGCTATCTAGGCAGCACGGCGTGCATTCTCATCCTGGGGTGCATGTCAGCATCCGACGGCTAGGGTCAACCCGGCGACATTGGCCGCACCTCAGCGTCCAAAGTGCACAATCTGGTGCACCATCGCCAGTGTCAATCCGGCGGCATTGGTCGCACCTTTGCGTCTAAAGTGCGCAACCCGGCGGACCACCGCCAGTGTCAACCCAGTAACATTGGTCTCATCTCAGCATCTAAAGTACACAATCCAGCGCACCACCACCAGTGTCAACCCAGCGACACTGGTCGCACCTCCACGCCCTTGGGCATATTACACCAGAGACTTACCAGCCCTCAAGGCTGCCTCCACAGCCCAAAGGCTGTATCCAGTGAACGAATGGAGATAACACCGGCGCTGACAAGGTTGTCTCTCTAAGCAGCTGCTAAAAAAGGGGGGGTAGTTAATCCCTTGGAAAAGCCAAACACTAACAATAGAAAGCAGCGCTAAACCTTAAACTCATTTAATAGATAATACCAAAACATATAAATACATACAAGATAAAAAATGACTGTGCGTGTCAATCAATCCATAGACGATACTTGCAAGTATGAAAACAATTATAAAAAAAATACAAATAAAAACTGTATGAATTGAAAAAAAGGCACTAATACTTCAAAAATCGACATGCATGTCAAAAAGTCGTGATGACTGAGCAATCTCTTAAATACCCAATGTCAGGCACTACACAATGAACCGCACCCTGGATTATACAAGGAAATAGTTTTGTTGATAAAGCATGAAGCATCAGCCAAGGATGGAAGTCCAATGGGGGACTGAGCACATGTGGTCCACACCGCTAGGACCCTCCTATAAGGACAAATATTACCTCTGTGAGTCTCTTAGGAGTAGTCCAATATGCAGTGGCGGTGATGTGGAAATGGGTGCTCAAAGTCGCAATTCAATATCCCCAAAATCTTGGTACTGAGCTGGAAGTCGTAGGGGCATCCAATGAAGGTAAGTCCACATAAGTTAAGCTTGCAAATGAAGTGCAAGGCTGTGTAGGTAAAGGTGCTGGTAGTGCCAGAATCCTGGTAATACACCAACGCGTTTCACTGCTCCTCTAGCAGCTTTGTTTTAGACTCTCTCAAGTGCCACTTAAATAATCCCTTTCATTAAGATTGATTGATTTCCACTGCGTGTAATCACAATACTCACAACATCTAAGTTCTCAAAGACGACACACTAAACCTACATATATTCCAAGTTTAATAAACCATATATAAAAAATATATAGTAAATGGAGGCAAACCGATCACTTAAACAATCAAAAAAATATATATATAAAAAAGAGGAATGTATAAATCACTTACTTATATTCCAGTCATGTAGATAGTTCTTCCATCCTAGGAAGGAGTATCTACTTATCGTTCATTGGTAAATGTCGACCACGTGTTCTGTAGCAGGGAGAGATCAGTATGGCAAGGGGTGGCGTCCAAATGACGTTGCATCTCCAGCCTCCAACCGCTAACAGAGAACGGGTCTTAAGGGAACAGATGATACGGATCAACCCGAGCGTCTCGTGGAGCGTAATGTAAGCAACGTCGCGTTCCACTCAGGCCTCTCCTAAACAGCAATGTAGGATTCAATCATATGATACTCCATGTTGAAAACGGCATAATCAGTGGAGTGCAGCGTAAATGACGTCGCGGTCCACAGTATTCTCCTCTGTCAATACCCATGGGATATGAACTTAAAAATAACAATTATACCCATTCTAGAACCCAGGTTATATAGTTAACCAATTTGAATATAAACCCCTAGTATGCCAAGTCTATGTTCAGACCTAGCTACATGGGAATGAATGGATATTGTCGTGATCAAATAAAATCTAACATAATCAGAATTAAACAAAATGAAATTAAAATGCAATAGCTACCATTAATGCCTTTAATTGTTCACTATTCTAAATCAATGTGACTTCCTTCCTGAAAAAAGGAAGAGGGGGAGGGAAAAGGGGGGGGAGGGAAGAAAGGGAAAGAGGAAGAGGGGAAGAAAAGGTGAGGGTAAACAATGGAAAGTCCCCCGAAAAATCTAAAATGGGACAGCGAAATAATGACATGATTGACCCATCTCCTAAAATTAGAATAGGACACAAACTCTGGAGTGAGTAGAACAACCATCTACCTCCACTCCAGTAACCCTTCAAAGTTGAACAAAATCCAAGTACGACCGACCACTAGATAGCCCTACTAAGACAGATACAGGTGATTATCTGATGGCGTTTAGTTCTAATGATTCATTTAATCCACTAGGGAATAGTGAGACCAACTGGAAGGTCCAATAGATCTCTCGTTGACACAACCTCCCAAATCTATCCCCTTCTCCTCTTATGGAAGGCTGTATATGTATCCAGCCCTTAAGGCTGCCTCCACAACTCAAAGGCTGAATCCATCCCTCAAGGCTGCCTCCACGGCCCAAAGGCTGCATCTCAACCTTGGCCCTCGGGCCACGGCTAGCCAAGTCATACCCAACCCTCAAGGCTACTGCACGGCCGCATCCAGCCACGGTATACCTGCCCTCAAGGCTGTTGCAGGACTAATTCCCTATGGTCATGCCCAAGCCTTAACAGCCACCAGCAGAAGTGATCTCTCAGGAGCTACAGTCCGTGAGTGGCCTGGAGCCCAGAGGATGGGTCAAATGAGCATTCTTCACAGATGTAGCCCTGGCACATACCCAGGTATCACAAAATGACTCAAGATGGATCAACAATTCTTTCCACACTAATGGCCTGATTTGGAGTTGCACTCTATTGTATTCTCAATAGCAATTGTGCTCGCAATTTATGTGTGAAAATATGCTAATTCCTGCCAACAGACGCCCTGCCTGAAATAGCGTTGTAGGGACTGTGCTACACCCACTTCTTCTGTCTGCGTTGTGTGCTGAACCTCCGAAGGCTGACAACACACCACCATCCACCCAACATCGGACGCACATCAACTACTCGAGTAAGCACTATGCTGCGCAGACTCTGGGTCAACAGTTTCTCTGGCCTCTGAGACTGTGGTTCTGTAATTGGGAACGCAGCCACGAGTGCAGACTCACCCTCGGAACTCCCCTAACACGCCCATGGTAAGGACTTCCTTTGCAAACACTTTCCACCCTGGAACGCAAACGAATCAGAGTGGTCTGCTCAAGACTGTGCGATTATGGAGACATGCGCAGTGGGACTATCCTCTGTGTACCGCGTATGCGAATTAGCAAAAAATCGCTCAACTAAGGGTACATTGGCATAGTGTATGACGCTGAATCAGACCCTATATCCCAGATGCCTTCAAGCTTTTACGGACAGACATGAGGGAAATAGGACACATTTTACCAAAGAAATATTGAAGTTTGGATGGATCTGTTGCTGAAATATGGTAATTGCGTCCTGATAAATCATTCTAACCTAGATGGTGGTCTTCTCAAATGGGCATTAAAGGTAGCGAGCTGGACTGAATGTACAATTTAGGGCAGTGGTTCCCACACTTTTTTGAATCACGGCGCCCTAGAGCATCAGCATTTTCTCCATAGCACCCCTGGGCCAAATGTTTCATATTGAGAGATTCAGCAACAATGAAATGAAGTAAATTGTGCTTATATGTCACCCTTAGGGTCAGTTATGTGGTGGGCGACAGGGCTGCGCTTCTTTTTGTCCACATATTTTGATTAGCAACCATTAGCAGTGATTTTGCCTATCACACTGACTAAAAATTAGGGATGAGTGGGGTCGGATTTCGAAATCCGAACCCCCTCGATCCGAGCCAGGAACCGAGTCCGGCTCCGGTTTTCATGCCTGGCTCGGAACTAAAATCGAGGCAAAACTATATCATCCCGCTGTCGGATTCTCGCGGGTTTTGGATTCTATAAAAGGTCCCACGATCGCCGCCATTTTTCATTCCAGCTGTGGAGCGTGCGTGCAGAGGGAGGGAGCTGGGAGCTAGTGTTGTGTGATACTGTTGTGTGATACATACTGGACTGGCTGGTGAAGAGGCTGGCTGGCTACTGTTGTCCATATAGGGGCTGGCTGTTGTCCTGTCCATTGGGGCTGGCAGAGGGGGGAGCTGGGAGCTGTTGGCTACTGTACTGTTGTGATAATAAATAAAAATAATAAACTTAGTAGCACACTACTACTTATATAGTTAAATACATGACAATACTGGGCTGGCTGGCTGCTGTGAAGAGGGAGGGAGCTGGGTGCTGTTGCTGATGCTGGCTGGCTGGTTACTGTTGTCCATATACATACTGCTGACGCTGACCATAGGGGCTGGCTGGCTACTGTTGTCCAGTGCTGTGCTGCTGTCTGTCAAGGGCTGGTGCCCCGAAAAAAAACCCCCAAAAAACCACCTGTCACTATCATCGGCGTAGCTGTCACTGTCACCAGCGTAGCTGTCGCTGTCACTGTCATCGAAGTAGCTGTCACTGGCATCGTTGTCGCTGTCACTGTCTTTGGCACGCCTGTCATGACATCTTGCCTCCGTAGAGCCAGTTTGTGCAGGGACAGATTGCCAGCTTGTTTTGTGGGGGCCCAAACGAACCAATCATTTCAGCCACAGTCGTGTGGCAGACCCTGGCGCTGAAATGATTGGTTTGTTACAGTGTGCATGTCCTGTTTATACAACATAAGGGTGGGTCGGAGGGCCCAAGGACAATTCCATCTTGCACCTCTTTTTGTTCTGTATGTACTCTTTGGGGCCTAGTTTTACAAACTGCCATCCTGTCTGCCACTGCAGTGTCACTCCTAGATGGGCCACGTGTTTGTGCCACGCACTCGTATCGCTTAGCATAGTCATCCAGCTACCTCGATGCAACCTTTTGGCCTAAAAACAATATTGTGTGGTGTTCAGATTGGTATGCAATCGGGAAGCCGACTGCCTAAATACCGGCAGCCAGCTTCCCGACTGTCATATCCCGGCAAGGGTGAAATGCCGGGCGCCTAGATGTAGACGCCCGGCATTTCCCCGACGTCGGGAGACCAGCGCCCGGCATCCCGACCGTAGTGATGCCGGGCGCCGCGAGCTGACAGCCGCGGGGGGAGGGTTAGGTTTAGGGCTCCCGGAGGGGACTTAGGGTTAGGCACCCCCCCGGGAGGGTTAGGGTTAGTCTAGGGGGAGGGAGGGTTAGGGTTAGGCACCTCGGGGGGGGACTTAGGGTTAGGCACCCCCCCGGGGGACTTAGGTTTAGGCAGCGGGGAAGGGGGTGGTTAGGGTTAGGCACTTAGAGGGGGGATTAGGGTTAGGCACTTGGGGGGGAGGTTAGAGTTAGGCACCCCTAAGGAGGGTTAGGGGGGTTAGGTTAGGTTAGACAATACTTACCTATCCACGATCGGGATTTCCAGCGCTGTCGGGCTTCCGCTGCCGGGATCTCTGCTGATGTCGGGCTGCCGCTGCCGGCCGGCAGTATTTCATACCAATTCCGTTCAGAATAGACTGGCAATGAGTGCTTTTTTCCAAAAAAATACAGATCCAAAACACAAAAATCCAAAACATGGAAGGGTGGTTTTGGCAAAACCAATCCAGATCCAAACCACGAAGAAAGATCCAGATCCAAAACCAAAATACGAAAAGTGGCCGGTGCACACCCCTACTAAAAATCATTTTATTGGTACTGGACTACCAACCTGAGGCACCACTGCAAATGTCCTGAGGCACCCTAGGGTGCCATGGCACACAGTTTGGGAACCACTGACTTAGGGGGTGATTTAGCAGAGGACACAGATAAACTGTCCCACGCAGATTCCCGATTATTACTGTCCCTATTTTTATGTCGAGGCCTGGGGGTGTAGTCCCATCTGCCCCATTGTTAATCTGGGCCTGGGTGGTGCTGTGGTTGCACGAGTGAAATCCATTTTAGGCCAGGATATTCTGCCATGCAATGATAGGTTTAGCAGCTGATCCGTGTGATGCACGCACACGCACAAGTAGGCGATATGAAGCCCGGATCGCAATTTCACAGAATGATCCAAGGAAGCATGAGACCATCTCATCATTAACCAGCATGAATAGATCTAGGACCTCAGAGGGACTGACACCGGAAGGCGACTGTTGATGAATACACCAATTCCCTAAAATCCTATTTATTGCGGTACTTTTCCCAAAACACTATAATATTCACCTGGGCAGAATAAAAATGTTTTTTTGTTAGTACACAGAGCATCTCAAGAGAAATACTGATCTGTTAATTAGAATGTGAAACAGTCCATTAAGATTCGTTTGGAAGAGGGGCGGGCGGGATATTTAAGGGATGACGATCAGGTCGATCACTGATACTCAAGTTTTATAGATTATTCTCCTTGGACAGCCCTGGCTCCATTTCATCAGAATTTCTCCCTTGACTAAAGGTTTAAACCTCCAGAATTTCTTTATTTAATGAACAGGGTTTTTTTGCAGGTATTAAGTAACCAGGTTCTCTTTAGGAGCTCAGTAGCAAACTTTTGTCTCCCACCATGTCACTCTACACAGTACAAACAAGATGGCTGCAAACTTTGGGTCCATGTATGCACAGCGAGGAGACAGTGCAGGAGCGCACTGCTATCTAACACACCCTCGCTACAAGCTTCTCCATGTTACACAAACATTACATTTCAGGGGTTTTTTACATTTAATTACAGCGACCTGTAAAATAAATTGGGTTAAACACATGAAAAGGCATCACCACATCCAGGCTCGGGCTGGGCTGCTGGGAATTCAGGTATTTCCCTGGTGGGCCCCACTGATTTCAGGCCACGCCCCTTTTCCGGAGGGGGCGGTGCTTAGCGGGCCACGATCAGGAGGGGGGAGGGGTTGCTGCCCAGCCTGTGTAAGTGCCCCTTGCCGTCCCATTACCAGTACTAGGCAGGGCACTGCCTTTCAATACCTGCACCGTGTCCCAGATCCCTGCCTAATGCTGCTATGGAGCAGCTCAGCAACGAGAACGGAGCCTAATGCAGGGAGCGAGGCCTATCACCGGGAGCAGTTCTGTGAGGATCAGAGATCCCTGCTGCAGTCAGCCTAGTTATGATGTTAAATTGCCCATTAATCCTCTCTCAGGGGTCCCCCCAAGCCAGGTTTTCCTGCCAGCTTCTGCACCTTGTCCCTAGTCTCCTACCACATGCTGCTCTGCTCTTTACAGTTAGAGAGCTGAGCTCTATAGTTGATGGACGTGTGCACTCACTTCACTCGCCGCAGGCTTATATTCCCCGTCTATGTTCACGTTGATACTTAGAAAGGAATAACGTTGGACAGTAACTAATGACGTCAGGGTACATCTACGGAAGGGGATCTATCCACTGCCGTGTCAGCAGCAGTGGGAATTTCTGCCCAAACCTCTGAAGGAGAGCCATGTCTATGGAGGGCACATCTGACCAGGCACAATAATGGTGAGTAAAGATCTAAGGCCCTCATTCAGAGCTGTACGCTCTGAGCAGAGCGCACGCTCTGAATGAGGGCCGCCCTCCATAATTCTGGAGCGTCCTCCTGGACGCTCGTATAGCTGTGGGTCACCACCCACAGCCTATACGAGCGTGCAGTTTGATGGCCGCGATGGTCGTGACCATCGCGACCATCGAAACTGCGAGCCGGAGCCTGCGGTTGAGGTTTTCAACCGCAAGGCCCGGACTGATTTTGGCTCTATCAGAGCCAAAATCACTCCCACTGACATCACTAGTGATGCCAGTGGGCCGGCTTCTGACGGTAGGCGCTCCCTTGGGAACGCCCCCCCCGGCACGCCCACCAAAGGGGGCGTGCTGTCAATCAACATCGACAGCACGCCCCCTTTGATCAGACACAACGAGCTAAGGACTTTCCTTCGCTCGTCGCGTTTGGCGCATGCGCACGACGGAGCTCCCGCCGTCGTGCGCATGCGCAGTGCACAACATCGACCCATTTGTGAGCGGACAGCCGCTTGCGAGTGGGTCTGAATCAGGCCCAAAATTCACTATCACAATGGACTTGAGACTTCTGCTACCAGGGGTGAGTAGGGGGTTGTGAGGAAACAACTTCTGGTGCAGACTCTGTTCAGGCTCTGTGTAGGCTCTGTGCAGCCTCTGTGTAAGCTCTGTGCAGGCTCTGTGCAGGCTCTGTGTAGCCTATGTGCAGCCTCTGTGCAGGCTCTGTGTAAGCTCTGTGTAGGCTCTGTGCAGGCTCTTTGCAGGCTCTGTGCAGGCTCTATGCAGGCCAGGAGTAAGATATTGATACTGATATCTTAGTGGCCATTTAAAAGAAACATTATAAAGTAGCGTCACATATGGCAGGGATATTACTTAAGCTGAGACAAAGGGGCTGATTCTGGCCCTCATTCAGAGCCGCTCGTAAGCGGCCGCTCGTTCGTTATGAGCGATGTTCGCTCATCTGCGCATGCGTACGGATTGTAGTATGCATGCGCGAACCAGTCAGTGCGGCCGAAAATCGTTTGTTCGCTAAATAGTGAATGCCTGCTATTTTGAGTGACAGGAGGAGGCGTATGTGGGTGGTAACCGGGGAAGGTGCTTGAAACGGGGAGTGGAATTCAGAACGCAGGCGTGCTTAAAGGTCAAGACGGGCGTTTTAAGGGTGTGCATAATTAATACAGCAGCGTCATTGACCACGTCACTTGGTTATTTTAAAGTCAGAACTGCTCGCAAGATAGCGGTAGGAAAAACCAACCACAAGAATAGCGAGCAGTTCATACGCTGTTCGATGTACTCGATTAATCTAATAAATAGTGGACATGACGTATGGTGCGAGCGGCCAGGGGGGCGTATTTTTCTAAATTACGGCCGCAAGTTTTGTTCGCTCGTTCAGACCTAGAGGCGTCAACAGACCGCAAAGAGTGAACGGTTCATTTGAATAGCCACCCCTTTTTTCTGAACGAACGACCGCAAATAACGTCCGGCTCTGAATCAGACCCTCAGAGTGGGACGCAGCATCTTTTGCCAGTAGCACGTCTGTGACTTTATGTTAATGCCGCTACATCCGCTTCCTCTGGTGCACACCTGTGTGTATGACTGTGTAAGGACAGGGACTTCCATTTAGAGCGCCGCCAGACACTGCTATCATGCTTGGTGCATCTTGGTGCAAAGGAACTTGCGTGAACCCCATGCTAGGCGCAGAATCTCTGTCTAAGTATGGGCTCCAATGTGACCGATTAAGTGTCTGTCTGTGTACAGAACCATTTCAGCGACATGCCCGGGGCACACCCATAACACGCCCATAAGGTGGACCGTCTCCATGTGTGTGACCACCCACCTCCCTGTCACCACCAAGGAATGTCCAATCCATTTTCAGTACACTTCTGCTTCCGTGCATCTCAAATCACTACTGCGACTCTCTATCGGACATCACTACTGCGACTCTGTGTTTTACATCACTACTGCGACTCTGTATCAGACATCACTACTGCGACTCTGTGTGGAACATCACTACTGCGACTGTGTTGGACATCATTACTGCGACTCTGTATCTGACATAACTACGGCGACTCCTGTGACTCTGTATCTGACATAACTACTGCGACTCTGTATCGGACATCACTACTGCGACTCTGTATCGGACATCACTACGGCAACTCTGTATCGGACATTACTACTGCGACTCTGTGTCAGACATCACTACTGCGACTCTGTGTCGGACATCTCTACGGTGACTGTATCGGACATCACTACTGCGACTCTGTATCGGACATCACTACTGCGACTCTGTCTGACATCACTACTGCGACTCTGTGTCTGACATCACTACTGCGACTCTGTATCGGACATCACTACTGCGACTCTGTGTCTGACATCACTACTGCGACTCTGTATCGGACATCACTACTGCGACTCTGTGTCTGACATCACTACTGCGACTCTGTATCGGACATCACTACTGCGACTCTGTGTCTGACATCACTACTGCGACTCTGTATCGGACATCACTACTGCGACTCTGTGTCGGACATCACTACTGCGACTCTGTGTCGGACATCACTACTGCGACTCTGTATCGGACATCACTACTGCGACTCTGTATCGGACATCACTACTGCGACATCACTACTGCGACTCTGTATCGGACATCGCTACTGCGACTCTGTGTCGGACATCATTACTGCGACTCTGTGTCGGACATCACTACTGCGACATCACTACTGCGACTCTGTATCGGACATCACTACTGCGACTCTGTGTCGGACATCGCTACTGCGACTCTGTATCGGATATCACTACTGCGACTCTGTATCGGACATCACTACTGCGACTCTGTATCTGACATCACTACTGCGACTCTGTATCTAGCATCACTACTGTGACTCTAAATCTGACATCACTACTGCGTGTCTGTATCTGACATCACTACTGCGACTCTGAATCTGACATCACTACTGCGACTCTGTCGGACATCACTACTGCGACTCTGTATCTGACATCACTACTGCGACTCTGTATCGGACATCACTACTGCGGCTCTGTATCGGACATCACTACTGCGACTCTGTATCGGACATCACTACTGCGACTCTGTATCGGAATGCATACGCAGTAAAAAAAATTATTAAAATTGCTTAACTGTGTCCAGCATCAACATAGTGTCCAACTCACAATCAGGCCCTAAAAGCTCTCCCACTAACAGAGCAGGCGGAGTTCTCCCTTGCAGGACTGTAGAATGTCAGCACAGGTATATTAGCACATAGTCCCGACAACCATGCATCTAATTCATTTTTTTGGTTATGTCCCTTCACTTTGCACTGCTCCAAAATGCTTCCTCTGCACTATTCCTCCTCCACCTCCTCCTAATCAGCTCATCCTTCACCTCACCCACTTTCCTCCACCTTACTTCCCTCTGGTACAAATTTCTTATGATACATTTTGCTACCCTTAGTTACATCCCCTCACCTATCTACTCTTTCCACAATACTCCCCTCACCTATAAATCTTCCTCCTACATTCTATTCCTACTACTTCTCCTGGTTGCCGGTAATCCTGCTACATCTCCCCACTTCCCTCTCCAACATTCTTGGGCACTTTCTGGATTGCTAGATCTGTCTTCAATAAACTGGCCTCCATTCATAATATTTTTATCTCTAATTTCCTAAAGCTCTTTGGCCACACCCCTACAGTTAATGACCACGCCTACCTATTGGCTGGTCATGCCCCTTCAGCGGGCCCCTTCCGTTACATTTCCCTGGTGGGTCCTTTATGCCCCAGTCCAACACTGACCATATCACATGACTTCAACTTAGCTTTCTCGGAAGATACTTTAGCAAAAGTTCCTTAACAACAGTCTCTCAACTCATGAACTTAGGACTGCTGCAACTATCACGATTCTTAAAGCTTTTTGCTCTTGTGGTTTTTAAATCTTGCAAAGTCTCTTATTCTATTTTGGATTTTCGTTCACACCAATCAGACTTTGGTTTTGTCTTCTGGATACCTTGAGAATCACTGAATGCAAGGTTTGCAGGATCCTCATCATACCTCCTAGGTGGTTTGCTGATATTTGATCTTACAGAAGACCTCCTCTGTGGTTGAACTTCTACGCTGATAGTCTCTGGCTCAGATAAATATTCAGCTGCTGGCATGTCCAGTGACACATACTTACGCTGTATATCAACTTCTGACTTTTCTTCAATTTGTGTTGTTTCTTTAAAGATAGCATCTCGTGACTTAACAAGCTTACTGGTATTTGGATTCCACAATCTGTAACCTTTTCTCTCATGGCAATAGCAAAGCATGATACACTTTACTGACTTTGAATCCAGCTTTCATCATTTCTGGTTTGGTATATGCACATAGGGCCTGATTCAGACCCGTTTGCTATCTGCGTACGCTTGCTAGATGCGTATGCCAGTTTGTCAAAGTGACGCCATTGGAAGCGATCGCTCACCAAGGCATAAACACGCTCACCATGTCTTAGCGAGCAGCCACTTTGTGTTTGCATATGCCCAATCGCACAGGCAGAGCCGCCCATCAGCAACACATCATCGACAGGAAGTGTATTAAAACATTGGTACATCGAGCACCATCGGATGCGAACGCAGTGCTTGAGGTAGCTTTACCCTACCGCAAACATGGCGAGGAAATCAGTGTAAAAGAATGGCAAGTGACGTGTACTATGACACTGGCTGTTAATGATACAAGCCTCTAAAACGGCGTTGAAACACCCAGGCACGCCTGCGTTCGCATTTCCAACCCCCCGTTTTTAGTGTCCTACCCCTGTTACCACCCACAAATGGCCTCTCCTGTCACTCATTACCCTGGGCTGCCTTTGCTGGGCGAGAGAGAGAGGGATGTGATTGCAGTGTGCAGTTCGCGCACGCGCAGAACGAAGTATGCGCATGCGCGTATGCAGAACATTGGGCCGCTTGCGAACGCACAGCGCGAGCGAGCGGCTCTGAATCTGCTCAGAAAATAGATAAGGGGTTTTCAGGAAGAAAAACACAAAGATTTAATGAGAATTTATAATATAAATCTCATGCAATTTTTTTGTTGATGCAATTTCTATTTGAAAAGAGCATTTGCTGCCCAGAATGAACTTATATATCATATATTAGGAAAGGTAATTACTCTTCTGCCCTATCAACATCGAGGAATGAGATTATTTGCCGGAAAGTCATGTGATACATTTCAATTGCAATGCTGAGAAAAATGTGTGCCACAGAAATGTTGTGTATTGCAGGACTATGGAACCTATTTATCAGCCATTTTTAGGGATACCCGTAAATACTAAGGATCCCCCAGATGTATTATGGATATGATTTACATTCGGAAATGCAGCCCCCAAAGGTTTCTATGGGGACTGCCGGAGTTACCAAGCTCCAAAATGCAAAACATCCCAGAGCTTGGCCCAGATAGGATATTACCATCTCCAGATGTTGTTACCCTATGGTAGTCTATAGGCTACTTTTTTGCAAATTTTTGCAAATTTTTTATGCATGTACCAGCTGACGGATGCACATGTGGCCCAGGGACCCAAACCAGGAAACAGTACAAAAAGTTACACTATCACACTGCTTCCAGCTCTTCGCCATGGTGGAGCCCGTCTCCCAGCAAGAGAAATGTAGTAAATTTGTGTAAAATATAAATTTTCATGTTGCAAATTTAAGCAAAAAATATTTATCACATCCGCATTAAAACTTCAGATTGTGATAAATGTGCCCCTATATCATTCAACAAAAGTACATATTTAAGAACACAGGGCTCGATTCAGACCCGGGCGCTAAGCCGCGAACGCACGCTATGGGCGATTGTCGCCCGTCTGCGTATGCATCAAAATACACATGCGCGAACCAGTCACTGCGGCCGGGAATCGTGCGCTCATAGTACACAGACTGGACGCTACTTTGAGTGACAGATAGTGCCGTTTGTGGGTGGTAACAGGGGAAGGTGCTTGTGAACGGGGGAGTGGTGCTGCGAACGCAGGCGTGTCTGGGCGTCAAAACAGAGTTTAATGGGAGTCCATAATTAGCATGGAGGCGTCATTGTACACGCCACTTGGTTGTTTTTCAGCCTACAGTGATCACAGTGCTTGCGGTGGGGTAGGGTCTACCTCAAGCGCTGCGTGCAGCTCCGATGGCTCTCGATGTTACTGATTAATCATACACTACCTGGAGGTGACGTGTGCTAAGAAAGAAACGTGGGCGTCTCTACACCGGCGTGCGCCCACTCTGCCGTCGCTCTCTAAAACATAGAGGGGCGTCCATAAGCCAGACAGTGCGTTCGCGGAATTTGCATACCCGGCCCCTGACAGCAGCGAGAGAGCGCAGCTTAGCGTCCACAGCACATTTCAGTTGCTGCCTTAGAAAAGAGAATAGCTAGGCACACTCCTTGTCCTCGGGTGATAATGTGCAGGTTTACACTCAAATACTGGCAGATCTAACACTAGATACTTGTTGTTAGAGTAAATCCTTAATAACTATTTTCAGGGTAGTACGAAGTGCAATTGTGGCTCCCATTTGTGACACTCTACTGACATCTAGTGGACAACAAGTAGAAATGTTCGTGTTTGCCTTCTATTACAATCTGCTGGACATCGCTGGTGAATTGCTTCCCCAAAATACAGGATTTACTAACCATCGTATTTGAGTGTCTATTGCAAAGCGCCGGTTATACCCATCGTATTCTTTCTGTGTAAAACCCCTTCAGATTGTCCCCATTACAATAGACTCTGCTGTCAAATAGAAGTATGAGGTGCCTATTATTCATAACTAAAAATTCTCTGGAGGTAATTAGGTTTAGAACTCGCATGGAGATCTACCTAATTACCGGAGGAATTCATCAATCCTTCTCCCCATAAGTATCTATTCCGAAATTCGAAAAGAGCTGGGAGCGCTAAAAGTCACTTGTTAATTTAGTATCTCAATTAGAAATAACTTAAAACCAAATATACCTAAATGGTATAGACATATAAAAACAGAAATAAGTATGAATATTAAATAAAACAAATAAGGAAAAAACACAATTAGAAAGAGATATCCCAAAGAAAAAATCACTTTAAAAAAACTGTGGCCACAGGATAGAACCAAAAAAATACTAATTGTCCAAATACATGCAATGTCTAGTTCACAGGTTCTCAAACTCGGTCCTCAGGACCCCAAACAGTGCATGTTTTCCAGGTCTCCTAACAGAATCGCAAGTTAAATAATTATCTCCACATGTGGATCTTTTAAAATGTATCAGTGAGTAATGACTACACCTGTGCACCTGCTGGGTGACCTGGAAAACGTGATTATGTGGGGTCCTGAGGACCGAGTTTGAGAACCACTGGTCTAGTTCAATGTCTCACAGAAAGCACAAATGTTTGTTGCACTCTATTAAATATATCCTTGAAATCAATTAGAAAATGGCAACCAGGTGGCTATCCAGCTGCAAGTAAATGTATCCAATGCAAAATGAAATAGTCTGCAAAAATATCACATCTGGGGATTGGTATTAAAGTCCACCAGTCTGTAACTTAACACAGCCTCCATATTATAATGCAATAATGGTACCGTAATAATGCTGGAACATCATGGATCTGGGAGAGGCCTCTCCTGAAACGTCCAGTAAGGGGATCATTAATATCTGGCGTGTGCCGATGTCTGTGTCCACACACGTGGAGTAGATGACCGCTGTGTAGCGTTGGAACACACTGATCGCTGCAGCACGCTGCAGTGTCTGATGACTGGAAAGCGATCCCGTAGTGTGATAATAGTACCGGTAACAAAATTTCTGATGCGTTTCTCAGCCTGCAATAACCGACTGTTTCCTCAGAGGTTAAACCCCTTCTCTCTATTCCAGGGGCTGTATAGATGTGTCCCTCTGTATCTGGGAGTCCTGGAATAGAAAGAGGGGTTTCACCTCTGAGGAAAAATTGCAGGCTGAGAAATGCCTTCTAAACACCACCTGACAGTGGCGTATAGTAACATCATCAAAATCCGAAAATACAGAATTTTCAGAATTTGATGAATAGCCTAATTTCCATATCCCCATACTAATGTACTAATGTATAGTGAGTGTGGAAATTAACGCATGCGGACTTAACCAGAAGATATCAGTGATATCTCCTGTGTTGTGTCTTCATGAATACTAAAATAATGGTAATTAAGGAAAATGTCCTTAAAAGCGTTATTTTAGTGTTGGTGAATAAGCCATCTGCTATTAATCTGATTCAAAGTACTGCACAGATCAGTATGGCCTGTGCAGACTTTGTTATGTTTTAAAGAGAATAAATGGTTAATTAAAATAAAAGTATAGGGTCGTCGTCATCCCCAATTGAAATACCAGCCCTGGTCCTCTCAGAAAATCAGGGGAAAAACTGATGTGGGGTTCCCCGTATTTTCCAAAAATCAGAACCAGGCTGAACCAGTCCAGAGAGTGGGGGGTGGTAACAGTATAGCAGGGGGATACACAGCATGGGGTCCTCCTGACATAACATTAACCAGCCCAAACTGGTCAGCCTAGGGCTGGAATTTCTCGGAAACTCAGGTCCCTCCACAAAAAATGGGGTCCCCTCATCCCAAGGAACGACCAGTCCTGGGTTGAAAGTGCTGGAGGTCGGGTGCAAGGTTAACGGTAATAAATACTGAAATAATATTGTTCCAAGTCCCAGCAAGCCTAGTGCCACATTAAGGGCATGCTGCTGCTTGTAGTCTGCCTGTAAAGAAAATATTAAAATGAACACAGAATATTGTATCCCTAACACTCCCCCACACATCCCTCTTTCTCCACTATAATACTCACAAATGCCTCGTTCCATGGAGCATTGACGATTCTTTTCAAAACAAAAAACACAACATAATGACTGCTGCACAGGTGCGACAAAGGTGACAGGGTCACTCGCAGTCATTCCATTTAACTTAATTCGGAAGCTCTAGTTGACTTGGGGCCTGATTCAGCAAGGATCACTATTCTGATAGAACGCACGCACCACAGTTGCTAATATTAGCGGTGAAATGCAAATGTTTGCAATCACATTGTGATCACAGCTTACCATAAGGACGTCCACACATCCGTATACTTGGACAACATAGCAAAATAATCGGTAACATGGAGTAACATCGGACCCATACGCACAGGTAAGGCAGGTCAGACCTCACTCAGGAATTGCTAACATCAGCGCATGCTATGAGGCCTCAGGCTGCGCATGGCATTGCAGTGGCTAATTTATGCACGCCCCTGCAACGCCTTCCCAACGCACTGGCACGCCTGCATTCGTCTGACTGCCCCCCGTCACCACCCACAAATGGCACTTCCTGTCAATCACTGTGCTCGGGGTCTGCGTAGCCTCTGCAAACACATTTGCCATCACAATTGATAGTTTGCGCATGCGCACTGCGATGCTTACGCATGCGCAATGCGAATAAATCAACTGATTGCGTGCATCTTTGCTACTGTGATCCTTGCTAAATCAGGTCCTGAGAGCGTGGGAGTGACGCCCTTAATGTTCGGGCATGCTGGCACTTATGGTTGTACAAGTGCCATCCTGCCGGTATGCAATCGGGAAGCCGACTGCCTAAATACCGGCAGCCGGCTTCCCGACTGTCATATCCCGGCAAGGGTGAAATGCCGGGCGTCTAGATGTAGACGCCCGGCATTTCCCCGACGCCGGGAGACCGGCGCCCGGCATCCCAATCGTAGTGATGCCGGCACCGCGAGCGGACAGCCACGGGGGGGGAGGGTTAGGTTTAGGGCTCCCGGGGGGGACTTAGGGTTAGGCACCCCCCCGGGAGGATTAGGGTTAGGCTAGGGGGAGGGAGGATTAGGGTTAGGCACCCCCGGGGGGGACTTTGGTTTAGGCAGCGGGGAAGGGGGTGGTTAGGGTTAGGCACTTAGAGGGGGGATTAGGGTTAGGCACTTGGGGGGGAGGTTAGGGTTAGGCACCCCTAAGGAGGGTTAGGGGGGTTAGGTTAGGTTAGACATTACTTACCTATCCACAATAGGGATTTCCAGCGTTGTCGGGCTTCCGCTGCCGGGATCTCTGCTGATGTCGGGCTGCCGCTGCCGGGAATCGAACCATGCGGCCGGCGGTATTTCATACCAATTCCATCCTGCCGGGACACCTGTAAAAACCAGTTTATTTCACTGGTTATTACCATTAACCCCACACACAACGCTAAGGGTGTTTGTTCCTCAGGGGGGGCACACCATTTTGTTAGGGGGATCCCCACTTTCTGAGGAATTCAAGCTCCGGGCTGACCAGTTTTTAGCTGGTCAAAGTTATGGCAGGCGGACCCCACACTACAGCATTACCACCAGCTGGTTCAGCCTAGTGCTGGTTTTTGAAAAATAGGGATAACCCCCACGCCATTTCCCCCCTGATTTTCCAATGCCAGTCCAGGCTGGTTATTGAATCGGGGAGGGATGCCACACACTTGTTTTAAATTAACATTTTCTTTTTAGAACATAACAAAGCCTGCACAGACCAGTATGCACAGGTCAAACGCCGCTCACGTGCAGGTCTTTTAATTTTCACTAGTCAGCTGCGATTTCTTTGCAGCTTTTATCGGGTTAGTGAATCAGGGTTTTCTATTACGATCTATTTAAAAGTTTGCAACAATAGTTTATTGCTGTCTAAAGTTGGGTTTCCAGATTTGCCTTTAAAAAATCTCTGATTTGAATAACCAACAAAATATCGCAAACCCCCCCAACACTACCACCACCATCAAATTGAGCTTAGTAAATTACCCCAAGGTGTGACTTCCCACGTGCTGTGGGACTACAAGTCCAGTCATTCCTTTACAACTATTATGGGACTTATGGTTTCACAACAGTCTGCCAACCAGAGGTTCTCTAAGTGAACAATCCGCTGGTTATGAAATAATCTGCATGTATCCTATAAAGGCCTAGGTGTATTTATAATGGGTGATGTATGTGTGGTGCGGGGCCCCTGGGGGCAGAAGGGCCCCGGGCCCATTGTTAGTTACCTATATTTAGGATATTTCTGTATGGGGCCTATCCATTAGCAGATCGTTCTCTAACGATGAAAGACAAAAGATTATCCCTTGAAAATTCCTGGGGCTGCGGTGACAGATATTTGCAAACGACGAACGATATCGCATGACATCATTCAGGGAGCGGATTTTCTTTTTTAGTTCTATGAATTTTCATTAAAAATATCGTTTGTCGTTCGTCGTTCACCGCTTATAAACTGCCAGTTATTTCTAATATTTGGCAGCGATAAGCGATAATTGACCAACATGTTGGAGAGACGAAAGACACAATTTATCGGCCGAGGGAGTGCGCATCTCTCATCGTTCAGGGCCTATCCATTAGCAGATAAATTGAATGACTGAACGATATATCGTTCAGTCATTCAATGTATCTGCTAATGGATAGGCCCCTTAGAGTAATGCCAGATAAAGCTTTTGCCCAGTGTAATTACAAATAAGACCAAACATGTTTGTACCTTTGTCATACTATGAAAGCTGCGCTGCGGTTTTGCTGTTACGGCGCCATTTTCCCTCCGCACAGTATTGTGGAGTCACGGCCACATCATGTCCTGATACAATTTGTTTCCTCTAAGTACATATTGGCCAGAAAGACAGTGATCAGAGAAAATAACTCATCTTGGTCTGGTCACCGGGATGGTTATTGATTTTCTGACTGTCAGGTAATTTGTGCTGCTGTCAGGAAGCAGCTTGTGCACCCCAGTTAATGCTCCCCTCGTTAACACTCTCAGCCCCAGAATCCCACTTTACGCTGCCCATTAATAATGGAGGGGAGCTCTGTAACTGCCAATACTATAATACCCCTGGCCTGTCTGCAGCTTCCATCCCAGAGAGATTCTGGCCTCTGTCTGCCAACGCTGAGCGTGAAATTGTGTTTCCCACATCCCCACCTCTTAGAATGACTGGTATTCAGCAGTACAGAGGCCATTATGGTGCCACGTGCACAACGCAAAGACTATTCTGATTCACTTTTAATGGCATTTATAATAATACCTGGTTATGTGCCAGCAAAGATATAGCACCCAGTACTATGACAGCAATAGAGTATGGTAATAAACTGATAGTAGTATTGTGCAATATTTTGGTAGTTTTCATGCAATGAGTAATGCCCAGTAATATGCCAGCAGCAGTGATGGTACTATACAGTAATAGCAGGAGTAATGCCCAGTAATATTCCAGCAGCAGTGACAGTAGTATTCTAGTAGCAGTAATATGCCAGAAGCAGTGATGGTACTCGTATAATAGCAGGAGTAATTCCCAATAATATGCCAGCGGTAGTAATGTTACTATAATAGCAGGAGTAATTCCCAATAATATGCCAGCGGTAGTAATGTTACTATAATAGCAGGACTAATGACCTGTAATATGCCAGCAGCAGTGATGGTACTATACTAGCAGGAGTAATGCCCAGTAATAATCCAGCAGCAGTGATGGTACTATACTAGCAGGATTAATGCCAGTAATATGCCAGCAGCAGTGATGGTACTATAATAGCAGGAGTAATGCCCAGTAATATTCCAGCAGCAGTGATGGTACTATACTAGCAGGAGTAATGCCCTGTAATATGCCAGTAGCAGTGACAGTAGTATACTGGCAGGAGTGATGCCCAGAAATATGCCAGCAGTAGTAATGTTACTATAATAGCAGGAGTAATGCCCAGTAATATGCCAGCAGTAGTAATGGTACTATACTAGCAGGAGTAATGCCCAGTAATATGCCAGCAGCAGTGATGGTACTATACAGTAATAGCAGGAGTAATGCCCAGTAATATGCCAGCAGCAGTGATGGTACTATACAGTAATAGCAGGAGTAATGCCCAGTAATATTCCAGCAGCAGTGACAGTAGTATTCTAGTAGCAGTAATATGCCAGCAGCAGTGATGGTACTATACTAGCAGGAGTAATGCCCAGTAATAATCCAGCAGTAGTGATGGTACTATACTAGCAGGATTAATGCCAGTAATATGCCAGCAGCAGTGATGGTACTATACAGTAATAGCGGTAGTAATGTTACTATAATAGCAGGAGTAATGCCCAGTAATATTCCAGCAGCAGTGATGGTACTATACTAGCAGGAGTAATGCCCTGTAATATGCCAGTAGCAGTGACAGTAGTATACTGGCAGGAGTGATGCCCAGAAATATGCCAGCAGTAGTAATGTTACTATAATAGCAGGAGTAATGCCCAGTAATATGCCAGCAGTAGTAATGGTACTATACTAGCAGGAGTAATGCCCAGTAATATGCCAGTAGCAGTGACAGTAGTATACTGGCAGGAGTGATGCCCAGTAATATGCCAGCAGCAGTGATGGTGCTATACTAGCAGGAGTAATGCCCAGTAATTTGCCAGCAGCAGTGATGGTACTATACTAGCAGGAGTAATGCCCAGTAATATGCCAGTAGCAGTGATGGTAGTATACTGGCAGGAGTGATGCCCAGTAATATGCCAGCAGCAGTGATGGTACTATACTAGCAGGAGTAATGCTCAGTAATATGCCAGCAGCAGTGATGGTACTATACTAGCAGGAGTAATGCTCAGTAATATGCCAGCAGCATTGATGGTACTATACCGCAATATTGTACACACTGTGGCATCACTAGGTGGGTGTGGGGGTGTGGGGGGTGCGGACTGCCCTGGGTGTTACCCTCTGAGGGGGTTACACCAGAGCCGCACTTCCAGGACGGACCTATATCCTGCCGGCAGGAGTGACCCTAGTAACTGTCACTAGATCAGCCGTACGCCTCAGCATCCTCCGGAGTCCGGCGTCAGCCACCTGATTTGATAATTTTGCTTTGACAATGCTGAAAAGCAGGATTCATGCACATAGTGTGATACTGAAGGTTACATACAGTCATTTCAATACAATGCAGATTTTATCTCCACTTTTATTTCAGAAAAAAAAAAAATAGTATGTAGGCGCTGTTACAAAACAAATTGTGTCCAAAAAGCATTTGTGCAGTATCTGGGTGCGGATAAAAATGTATTTGAGTCCTAAAAGCAATTGGGCAGTAACAGGGCGCTGGTAAAAATTCTAATTTATTTGTGTCCAAATAGCACTTGGGCAGTATCTGGATGTTTTTTTAAAAATTAAATATATTTGTGACCAAAAAAGCACTTGGGCAGTATCTAGTGCTGTTAAGAATAAAATGTATTTGTGTCCAAAAAGCGACAGGGTAGTACAGTATGTGACAGGGCCATAACCAGGGTGGTACGACATGTGCCATGGCACAGGGCACCGCAAGGCATGGGGCACTGCTCGGGTCTGTCAATTTTCTGTTTATAATCATTCTCACTTGTAATGTCCTTTTCTTGACATAGGCCCTCATTCAGAGCCGTACGCTCTGAGCAGAGCGCACGCTCTGAATGAGGGCCGGGCTCCATTTTCATGGAGCGTCCTCCTGGACGCCTGTCACCACCCACAGGCTATACGAGCGTGCATTGTGATGGTCGCGATGGTCGAGACCATCGCGACCATCGAATTTGCGAGCCGGAGCCTGCGGCTGAGGTTTTCAACCGCAAGCTCCGGAGTGATTTTGGCTCTATCAGAGCCAAAATCACTCCCACTGACATCACTAGTGATGTCAGTGGGCCGGCTTTTGACGGGAGGCGTTCCCGTGGGAACGCCCCCGTCAGGGAGGCACGCCCCTGGCACGCCCACCAAAGGGGGCGTGCTGTCAATCAACATTGACAGCACGCCCCCTTTGATCGGACACAACGAGCGAAGGACTTTCCTTTGCTCGTCGCGTCTGGCGCATGCGCACGACGGAGCTCCCTCCGTCGTGCGCATGCTCAGTCCATAACATCGACCCACTTGCGAGCGGACAGCCGCTCGCGAGTGGGTCTGAATCAGGCCCTTAGTCTCCCTTTCAGGGGCTGTTGCTCGTCTGACCATGGCTATTACATGGGTGGCTAAAGCAATAGAGAGCTGGGCTGACGCACTTGAAGACTCTTTTCCCTCAGATGCATCTAGAGATCAGATGTCTTTCATAGCTCACATACGAGATGCAGCTTCCTATATTGGAGAAGCAACATTGGATGCCAGTCTCCTGCCACAGTGGTGTCTCAGCCACAGCTGTGTCTGCCCGCCATACTCTGTCACTACCCTCATGGAAGGCCGATGCAGATTCTAAGAAGGGCTTAGAAGTATTGCTCTACATTGGGAAGATCTTGTTTGGCCCAGACCTTGACAAGATTGTAACCACATTGGCGGCATCAAAAACTGCATTTCTGCCTTCAGTGACTACTATTACAAAGCCTCGGTCTACATCTTTTAGGTCCTTTGGTCCTCAAGGAAAGCCTAAGGTCAGTCCTTTCCTAGGCAGTCTGCTTCAACTAGGGCCGTCAAGCACAGGACCAAGCAAAATCCGAGGACAAGCCCTCAGCCTGACGGGACGGGCCTCCCCCTCTGGGACCCCAAAGTAGGAGGCCGACTTCTTCAGTTTGCCCGGTGCTGGTGTCAAACCACAATGAACACTTGGGTCAGAGAAGTGGTCTCTCATGGTTATGCCCTCTCATTTCTAAGCCGGCCACCCCACCAATTTTTCTACACAGGCCCTCCTTCAGACCCAAACAAGGCCCTGCTCATCCAGAAAGCCATACAGTCCTTGCTGCAAGCAGGGGTAATTGTGCCAGTCCCACTATCTCAGCGATGGAACGGTTATTATTCTACTCTCTTTCTGGTTCAAAAGCCGATTGGGTCTCATCGGCCTATCCTCAACCTCAAATCACAGAACAAATTCCTCAGGTACCCAGGTTCAGGATGGAAACCTTATGCTCTATCATCATAGCTATGGAGCCTGGGGACTTTATGGTATCTCTGGATATTCAGGACACTTACCTACATGTACCTATAGCACCCTCTTATCAGCGATATCTCCAGTTTGCTATGCTACAGCAACACTTCCAATTTCAGGCTCTGCCCTTTGGACTATCTACAGCTCCACGGGTATTTACCAAAATTATGGCTATCATGGCAGCCATCTGCGTGGTCAGGGTGTCCGACTGCTACCATATCTGGATAACCTCCTGCTCTTAGCAGGATCCCCAGAGGTGCTTCAATGCCATCAGCAGCTAACCATCGCTTTCTTTCAATAGCATGGATGGTTAATCAACTGATAAAAGTCCTCCCTGAATCCTTCACAAAGAATGGTTCATCTGGGAGCCCTGCTAGATTCTTAGGATCAGAGAATCTTTCTGACATCAGACAAGATCTCCACATTTCAACTATGAGGGCGCAGATTCCCCCACAGTCGCCAAGTGTCAGTCCACTCAGTTCTGGGATCCACAGTATCCACCTTTGACATGGTGGTGCATGCTCAGTTCCACTCAGAGTTTTTTCTTTCCCTATCTTGGTGGCTACAGGTATCTTATCTAACCGAGGGTCACCCCTTTTGGATCCCAACCTGGGTACACCTAATAATGGACGCCAGTCCCTGGGGCTGGGACGCAGTGACTGGTCAACACTCCTTCCAGAGCCATTGGACATCAGTCGAATCAACCCTGCGAATCAACTTATTGGAACTTCGAGCTGTCTACAGGGCCCTCATACTGGCCCAGGACATACTTCAAGGAAAGCCTGTACAGGTACAGTCCGACAATGCCACAACAGTGGCTTACGTCAACCATCAAGGAGGCACTCAAATCCAGGCAGCAATGACAGAAGTGTCACGCATTCTGACATGAGCCGAGGGTCACCTCCCGGCCATCTCTGCGGTGTTCATTTCAGAAGTTCTCAATTGGAAAGCACACTTCCTGTTTTCTCAGGGTCCTTGCCTTTAACCGGACCTGGGTTGTCTGTCTTTGATGGCATGACTTTTGAGACATCCGTCCTGAGGTCCAAGGATTCTCTAGCTCTGTGGTCCAGACTATGCTCAGAGCGCGTAAGCCAGCCTCTGCTCAGATCTACCACAAAGTGTGGCATACATATTTCCAATGGTATTGTACCAGAAGCTATGACCCTCAAGTGTTTAGGATTTCCAGAGTCCTGGCCTTCCTTCAAGCTGGATTGGACCTTGGGCTCCGCCTTACCTCGCTGAAAGTGCATGTCTCTGCTCTATCCATTTGGTTCCAGCGTAGACTTGCTCCACTACCGGATGTCCACACCCTCCTCCAGGGTGTCCCCCGTATACAACCTCCCTTTGTCCCTCCAGTGGCTCCACGGGATTTGTCAGTAGTTCTCCGTGCCCTCCAAGGTCCTCCGTTTGAACCCCTGGAATCTGTGGAACTCAAGTGGCTCACAGCGAAGACTCTTTTTCTTCTGGCTATGGCATCCGCCAGAAGGGTGTCAGGTTTAGGGGTGCTCTCCTGTCGCTCTCCTTTTCTGATATTCCATCAGGACAGGGCTGTGCTTTAGACTCACCATAGTTTCCTCCAAAAGTTGTTACTTGTTTCCACATTAATGAGGAAATTGTAGTCCTGGCCTTTCAATCACCAGACCTATCGGCAGGTGAGGCCTTCTTGGATGTGGTCCGTGCCCTCAGGATCTACGTGGACTGTACCAGTTCTCTTCGGAAATCAGACTCTTTATTTATGCTCTATGGATTTTACAAGAAGGGATGGCCAGCCAACAAACAGACATTGGCTAGATGGGTTCCCATGACTATCTCACAGCCTTACATGCAGACAGGCCTTCCTGAACCGGTTACTGTTACTAATTCTACTCGCTCTGTGGGTCCTTGTGGGCAGCTCGCCATGGTGCCTCAGCTGAATAGCTTTGTAAGGCGGCCATGTGGTCCTCTGTCCATACCTTTCTGAGGTTCTATGCCTTCGATACATTTGCCTCTCAGGATGCTACTTTTGGATGCCGGATTCTACTCTCAGCACAGGAGCGTCTCCACCCTTGAATAACTGCTTTGGGACATCCCCAAGGTCTCCCTGTGGAGCCCTATGGACCCTAAAGAAGAAAATTAGAGTTATGGTAAAACTTACCTTTGTTAACTCTTTTCGAAGTCCATAGGGTCTACAGGGCACCCACCCTGACGCACCTGGCTTCACATAGGCTATTTTTCTGGTCACTGGTTTCCTGTCTCCTTCTCCGTGAGAGTGTGATTCTTGTACCAGTCTTCCTTCTCTCTTCTCCTCCTCCGGTCTTTGGCTTGTCACGAACTGAGGTGCCTCTGGCTCAGGGGCGGGGTACAGGGGGATGGATCGATGCATCCTTGGAGCTGAAAACTTTATCTGCATGGTGCCTGGTCCTCAACCACCACCTATACCCCAAGGTCTCCCTGTGGACGCTATGGACCTCGAAGAAAGAGTGTTAACAAAGGTAAGTTTTACCATAACTCTAATTTTTTGTGTCACATATCTTGGTCTTGTGCTTTAACTCTAAGGGCAGGATGTACTAAAAGGAAAATGTGTCCGCTTTCCCCGTATGTAACAAGCATCATAATGTGATACTTTCTGGTGCTCAGACCAATGGGCTTCTCTTCGCAATCTTCACTGAGAGTGATCCAATCGGCGCGTGCATCACCTGCCACACGAGCAGATGGGCTCCCAAGCTGTCCTTTTGCAATTCTAAGTGCATACCGGCGTTATTAACGACACTATGCACCCGTTATGTGGCAGGATATACTGTATCCATAATGTGATGCATAGTACATCCCGCCCCAAGTGAGTTGCTGCAGGCCCATGATAATTCTGTCATGTCTGGTCTCATGGTATACTATATAGCAGCCCAACTTCCATGTGAGTTGTGCTTAACTCTACTCAGTTGCCCTCAGAACTTATGCCCAAGTCAGGTGTTTACTGAGATACAGAAGCCCAACCTATTACACCATAGCTAAAAAACACCAGAGTCAAAGACAGAAGGCAAAGGTAGACCAGATATAGCGAGAACCAGACAGGTGGAGCAGCAATCAGCATGCGAGCAGAGGTCGGCCTCAGTATCCAGAACAGTCTGAATTCTAAGCCGCGGTTGGGACAGGCAGCTTTGGTGTTGCACAGATCTCAGTCGCATTTCTGCTTGCGGCTTACTGGGTGTTACTGGGCGGCAATGGGGTGTTCCCAGCACAGAAAGCAGGCCCTGCATGTGCATCCGGTGCACACGGAATACACCAGAGCTGTTACATACAACGGGGCTTATTCTAAGTTGGACGTATCTTTCTTCACGGACGCAAAGGGCAAATTTTTTTTCAAGGTAGCAACCGGGCAGTGACAATGCCAGCGATGTCATGTGGGAGTGTCATGGGTGGGTGTCTACAGTAAAGCTTCTTGCGGTTCTGAGTCTTGTATACGGGGAAGGGAAGACGGATTCTGATGTACAGTATCTCTAGCATCTATCATGGGTCTGGTGCATGCGCCGATACTAATGATGACAGTTAAGGCTTACAGACACAGCCAAAGTACAGGAAGGGCGCAGTGTGGGCGTGTAGTCCCAATTTGCTGCTACAATGACAAACGTAGCCTCCTGGAGAGGTCTGGGCTTCGGGTGCTATAACCCTGGTGTAAGTTACACACTGAGGGGGTGATTCAGAGGTGGGCGCCATTTGGTGCAGCCACTACTGCTTCTTTATGGTAATGCCATGGCCGATGGGTGTCCTATTGAGACACTGTAGCGCAATTCCGCCGATGTGTGTACAAACATACACTATCGGCACACCATTGGCCGGACCATCGGGGATTGCAACTGCCTTTGGCAGGAGCAGAATGTCCTACTGACCATAGCCGCCGGCGGAATTAGACACAGTCACTGACACCGACACGCGCCGCAACTGGTAGCGTAACCCCAGTGACCAGCTATCGAAATTGCATAGAGTGTTCCATCTAACTCTCAGAGCCTCTTGATCACCGTCCTGTGATGTTGCTGCGGCTCATCTTTGCCTTGATTGCCATCGTCTCTCTGCCTTGGTCTGTGACACGTTTTACATGGTCACCCGGGCCGCCATTGCCTTCCTGGTAATGTACATCCCTCTTGGCCTCCTTCCCTGTTGCAGCACTCTTCAGCTTTCAGGCCTGCAGTCCTCTCTCTCTCTCTCCCTCTCTCTCTCTCTCTTTCTCTCTCTGCTGCCACTGTGTGGTGGTTTGCTGAAATTACATCCTTACTACCTGCTTTTGAGAAAGTTATTTATTAACAGTTGTTTATTATTTAATATGATGACATTTTACTTATAGGGCGCCACAAGTGTTCCGCAGCACTGTACAGAGGGCAAAACAATAAGACAGTACAGGGTAAAATAGTACAGTACAAACAGCACTACAAATATCCACACAGCCCCTGATGCAATGTGTGCAATGTAAAAGTACAGTGTCAGCGTGGGCGCAAATGACGAGTCTAGTTCGTCTGAAAAAAACAAAAACTGATGATTGGGGTACAGGGAGCAGAGAGAGCCCAAGGAGGATGTGTGGCAGTTGTGCAAGAGAAGTAGGTGATGAGAACAGGAGGGACGAGGGCCCTGCTCACAGAGCTTACAGTCTAGGGAAGAGGGAGACAAATGGAAGACATAAGGAGTGAGCCAGTGTAAGTGGAGCTAAGGGCAGAAAGCAGGAGTGAGAGAATTGGAGAGTGAGGTAGACTATGTGGTGACATGGGTAAGTGGTGGACGGATAGGCTTTTATGAACAGGTGGGTTGAAGCACCAGGGCTGGAAAGGGATGCGCCAGCCTGCATTGCTTGAATCAGTCTCTGCCCCAATCTATACAATCTATATTCCCTATCACATGAACACACACACAGTAACCTACCAGTCTATTTTCTGGATTGTGGCAGGAAACCCACACAAGCATGGGGAGAATATACAAACACCTCACAGTTAGGATTGTGGTGGGAATCAAACCCAAGACCTCAGTGCTGTAAAGACAGTAATCCTGCTCCACTTCTCAACCACCCTCTCAACGTAAACACAAATCTGCTAAAGACTCCTAAAATTCTCTATAATGAAACTCATATTGTTACATCCTTGTACCACTCCCTGATGAAAACTTTACGGTATTAAGGAGGCTTTGGACTCAGTCCTCACTCAGCTAAACCAAAATTCACCCAGGATTGAGGAGGCGGAACAACGTATCTTGTGAATGACAAGATGAATATCCAGAGAGTGGCTGGCATTCTGAAGTCGGTTAAATGGTGTGAATTATTGGATCTCCTCTATACTTGGATCCCACAACAGCTGGCAATGGACACCGAAGGTGTAGTCATTGAGAGGGCACACAGAATTGGTTCTGCTAGGCAAAGAGACATTAATCATCCTAGTCCTTATCATGAGAATCCTCAACTATGTGGATAACCATTACCATTATAGATGAGCTGCCAGCTTTCACTATCATGAGGAAAGTCTACTTATTCTTCAATACTTTTCTTGTTGCCAGTGAGCGTAAAGAGTTTGCTTCTGTTTGTAAACAATTCTTCAAAAGAAAAATTCAATTCTGGTTACTGTATTCTGCTCATCTGAGAATTATTCTGGACCCAGATGATGACAAAGCCCATCTCCCCAGCTTTGGCACGACCTCATCAACGGGAGATCCTAGCTCTCTATCAGGAAGGGTTGCGGTGTGCGGAGGTCGCAAAGTGGACACGTCAAGGAGTTTTGTAAAATCTTGCATTAATACTACAGCGTGCATGGCGGCTTAATGGCAATGTATAGCACAATAGCACATAAACCATTCTTGAGAAAATCAGGTTTAAAACTGTGCATTAGGCATTATTTAAATTGGATATTGGTGAGGGCTATCCCGTTGGCTTAATGTTCTATGACTTTCTTTTTATTCTTGCTGAAAGTTGCCACACTTGGTAGCTCTCGACTGTCTCGAGTCTAAGGTTTCATGTAACACACAGATTATATTGAGTCACTGTTACCTCAGTTAGGAGATGCCAGTATTATGTATAACGAGTATCGCTTTCTATTTGCACAGGTTTATAGGTTCATACACTGGCCACTAGCAGGATGAGTGGGAAGAGAGAGTCTGAGTCATCGTTACTCACAGCAGAGAGACCATAAACACAACCGCCCCTCCCTCCTATCACCCATGCCTGAGGAGGGGCAATCATCTCTATAATAAGGGACACATATGAATTACACAGGTCCTGTGGCCAAATCAACTTCTGATAAAAATGATGTCATCACGTCGGCATGTAATGACAACTGGTCTGAGCTCTGACACCTCTCACCTGTGAAAGTGGCTGATTAATACCAGGTGAGGTCATGATGGAGACTAGAAGTCAGCTGTCCAGAGAACCTGTGTAATTCATATGTCTCGCTTATTAAAGGGACGATCTGGCAAAGGACCAGATGTGTGACTTATTCCAAACTAAAAATATCTCAAACTCTGGAAGTGAAGTGATAAAAATGTGAATTACTGTACCCCACATTACACTAGGTCACCAGGGGCGTATCTATAATGGGTGCAGGGTGAACAGGGAACACGGGCCTCTGGGTCCAGGGGGGCCCCGCACCGCACACGCTGCACCCATAATATTACTTACCTCTCCATGAGTCCCACGTCGGCGCGGGGGTCCTGCGCTGTAAAAATGACTGGAAAATGTCTGCCGCGGCCATTTCCCCATCGTTTGCGCATGCGCCACGGCCATTTTCCTGGTGACCTGCGCATACTGTATAGACTCTGGGCGCACTCTAGTGCCCAGAGTCTATAACTCCAACGCTGGCCGTGCACAGCTCAGTGCGCTGCCGGCCGCCGGACAGAGAGGAGGGGGCCCGTGTCGGTGACTGCACACGGGCCCCCTCCTCTCTAGAAACGCCCCTGTGGGTCACCATATGTCAGGGATGGATTTCTGACATGAAAGTGAATGAATTATTATCTATGAAACCTGACTTTTAATGGTGTTTACTGATGGAAGGAGTGTGCACCAGCGCTGCTGGGTTGTAGTTGACATCCCAGCAGTCAGAATACCAACCGCTGGCATCCCCACAGTAAGTATTAGGGTTAGGGGGAGGGTAAGGTACTAGGGGAGGGATTAGGGTTAGGCTGCGTGGGGGGGGGGTAGGGTCAGGCTGGGATGAGGGAGATTAGGGTTAGGCTGTGGGGGAGGTTAGGCTGTAGGAAAGGTGGGTGGGGTTAGGGGGTAGGTTAGGGGTTGGGGTACTTACCTTTGGGCTTCAGGATTCTGACTGTGGGAATGCCGATTGCCGGGATCTCGTACCCAACCCGCACTGCCTCCCTTGAGCATCAGGAAGGTAAGACCGAGCCGGCAATCGCTAGGACCTATCAGGGCTCAGGCAGGCAGGCCCGACCTCTAACTTGTGCTACAGCTCATGCACGGAGTCTCTGTGAGTCTTTATTCCCTGATGTTCCATGAGGACGGACCCTGGAGACTCTCACAGAACAGAGCCACATAGCTAGACCAGCACCGTTATAGTACAGGGCATTACCGCTACCATCTGCCGGTGTATTAGTCACTACCACGCCCGGTGCACTACATGGTCCAGCAACACCCCCTAAGCTCTAGGCGGCCTATATATACAATCTTCATACCCAGGGACGTATTTATAATGGTTGCAGTGTGCAGTGCTGCACCCATATGTTTTAATACTTACCCTTCTGTAGTCCTGTGGCCACCGTGGCCATTTTTCTGGCGTTTTGTTCACGCGCACTAGGGAAAGTGCAGTAGACTCTGGGCACAGACTAGTGCCTAGAGTTTACTGCTGCGGCGACGCGGCCTGGCCACTGGGGAGAGAGGACGGGGCCACAGACGGGGAATGCACACGGGCCCCTCTTCTCTTAAGATGCCTCTGTTCATATCACTGCTACATGTGATATCCCTGTGTCATTTGCTATCTGTTGTTCTACCTGATCCAATAACCTATTTACTGGGTAAGCACCGACAACTTAACACCAAATGCATCTTGGCCAAGTACATTATACCCTAGTTTAACTCCTTGGCGTAACTATAAATTTTGCTCCCCCTGCCAAAAAAGTTTCAGGGCCCCCCCCGCCCATAAAACAAACACACCCAAAGACGACGTTTAAGGTGTGTGGTTTCATGAAACAGTAATGTCCATTACACATTTTGATACACTAAATAATGCCCCTTATAACACATTATGCCACACAGCAATGCCCTTATAACAAATTATGTCACACCTTAATGCCCCTATAACACATTATACCACACCGTAATGCCCCGTACAACACATTATGCCTCAGTAATGCCCCTTACACATTATGCCCCTTATAACACATAATGCCACACTAAGTAATACCCCTAATAGCAGATTGTGCCACACAGTAATGCCCCTTACACATTATGCCACACAGTAATGCCCATTACATCCCACAATGAAAGATCTACTTCACCAAACCTTCTCTCCTGCGAATCTGTCACCTCAACTCATGACAGGTTACACAGTTTCTATGTCCGTGTAGAAACAGATTATTGGGAACATTGGGCCTGATTCAGAGACGGTCGCTCTCTGACAGAGTGCTCGCTCAGAATCAGGGAGTCTTTTTTTTTTTATGGAGCGGCCTTCTGGCCGCTCGCATAGCTGGAGGACTACTGCTCCCAGCACAATCTGCTTATCCATTATACTTAAAGTCTACACTGCTATCAGGTGATACCCAACTTGCTGTCACCCCGATACTAATATTTACAGCATTCACGTAAATTGGTAGCATGTGGTGACGGAGAGAAGGTTGTCTCCGTCTCTGAAAAAAATTTGGCCTGTCGGGGGTTTATGGGTACTCGGCAACCCCCCTTGTGTGTGCCACTGCTTAATCTCACAGTGGTGATGCAAATCACATCTTCATGCGATCTAATTAAGTGGAACCAAAAAAAAAAAAAGGGGGAGGGTACCGCACAGAACCACAATAATAAGTACCAACATTGATGCATATGTATATTATAACATATCCGTTGTCGTTGGTGGTGCTCCCAAAGCCCAAGGTAGAAAAACAAAAAGAAGAAAGAAGGGTGTGATGGTGAAAGCACTGCGATGAGATGAAGGGTTAACTTGCAAACAGGCTGTGATGGTAAAAGCTCTGCGATGAGATGAAGGGTTAACCTGCACACAGGCTGTGATGGTGAAAGCACTGTGATGAGATGAAGGGTTAACTTGCAAACAGGCTGTGATGGTAAAAGCTCTGCGATGAGATGAAGGGTTAACCTGCACACAGGCTGTGATGGTAAAAGCACTGTGGTGAGATGGAGGGTTAACTTGCACACAGGCTGTTGATTAGTAAAGGCACTGTGGTGAGATGGAGGTTAAACTTGCACACAGGCTGTTGATTAGTAAAGGCACTGTGGAGAGATGGAGGTTAGCTTTCACACAGGCTGTTGATAGTAAAGGCACTGTGGTGAGATAGCTCAGAAGCTCTGGAAGAAACACACTGGAAGCACGGGAACCTGGAACGAGACTCCTCTAGTTACACTAGCGGCGACAATGATTGTTCAGGCAACTACCTGGAGCACAGGAGCAGGATATATACCCCTGGAAGCCTGCTGATAGGCCCACAGCATCAGCTGACCAGCCGGGCAACTCAGGGAAGGAAATACTGACATAGGGAAAGTGTCATGGCGGCGCCCATGATGGAAACTGCGATCCCCGCTCACCGGGTCGCCTGACACCACAGCTACAGGGTGAATGCTCAGCTCCTCCCACGTCGCTGCGCCAGCCGCCCGACTGCCCGGGAAGTCAGAGGAAGCCGGCGGGACGGTAAGGGACGGCCGATCCCCAGCTGAACTCTGACAGTACCCCCCCTTTCAGGGTGGACACCGGACACCCATCAGGCTTACCAGGAAATTTGATGTGGAAGGCTCGAATTAATTGAGGTGCATGAACATCTGTGGCTCTGATCCAGGCCCTCTCCTCAGGACCATAATCCCTCCAATCAATGAGGTATTGGAGAATGTTGGATCTGAACCAAGAATCCAGAATCTTCCCAACTTCGAATTCTGTACCTTGAGAAGTTTGTACTTGAGGTAGTTTAGGAGAGGTGGTTTGGAACTGATTTAACACCAAAGGTCGCAATAGAGAAATATGAAAGGTATTAGATACCTTCAATTGAGGTGGGAGTTCCAATTTATATGCAACAGGGTTGATCACTCTGTGAATGCGGTACGGACCAATGAAGCGTGGGGCCAGCTTCATACTGGGAACTTTCAGTCAGATGTTCCTAGTAGATACCCAGACTTTTTATCTCCAACTCTCAGCAGAGGAACCGCGACCCGTCGTCTGTCAGTGAATCTTTTATAATTCTTGGATGATTGTTTCAACGAGGCATGTATCTTCTTCCAAATGGTTGAAAAAGATTCTACAACGTCGGTAACTGCAGGGACCTCCACCGAAGGTAAATGTTGGAAATCTGGAATCCGGGGATGTTTACCAAACACAGTATAAAAAGGTGTGGAATTGGAGGAAGTGTGGTACTTGAAGTTATGTGAAAACTCGGCCCAAGGTAGTAAGTCCACCCAATCATCCTGTGAAGAGGACACAAAAAGTCTTATAAAGGTCTCCAGTTCCTGATTAACCCTCTCGGTTTGCCCGTTAGTTTGTGGGTGGTAAGCTGATGAGAATTTTAATTTGGTTCCACAAGCGCTGCATAAGGCCCTCCAAAACTTGGCTACGAATTGGACTCCTCGGTCGGAAACAATCTCTCTAGGAAGACCATGTAACCTAAAAATCTCTTTAACAAAAATTTTTGCCAAATGGGGAGCAGATGGCAGGCCTACTAATGGTATAAAATGCGCCATTTTTGAAAAACGATCCACCACTACCCATATGGTGTTATGGCCCTCATTCAGAGCCGTACGCTCTGAGCAGAGCGCACGCTCTGAATGAGGGCCGGGCTCCATTTTCATGGAGCGTCCTCCTGGACACTCGTATAGCTGTGGGTCACCACCCACAGGCTATACGAGCGTGCATTGTGATGGTCGAGACCATCGCGACCATCGAATTTGCGAGCCGGAGCCTGCGTTTGAGGTTTTCAACCGCAAGCTCCGGAGTGATTTTGGCTCTATCAGAGCCAAAATCACTCCCACTGACATCACTAGTGATGTCAGTGGGCCGGCTTTTGACGGGAGGCGTTCCCGTGGGAACGCCCCCGTCAGGGAGGCACGCCCACCAAAGGGGGCGTGCTGTCAATCAACTGACAGCACGCCCCCTTTGATCGGACACAACGAGCGAAGGACTTTCCTTCGCTCGTCGCGTCTGGCGCATGCGCACGATGGAGCTCCCTCCGTCGTGCGCATGCTCAGTCCATAACATCGACCCACTTGCGAGCGGACAGCCGCTCACGAGTGGGTCTGAATCAGGCCCTATGTCCTTTGGAGCGTGGAAGCTCAGAGATAAAATCCATGGATATATGGGTCCAAGGAATAGTAGGAACGGGTAACGGGCGTAGAAGACCTGCACTTTTTTTGCGAGAAACTTTATGCTGTGAGCATTTTACACATGACAAAATAAATTCTTGAACATCTTTTCTCATCGAGGGCCACCAATAAGAACGCTGAAGAAACTTGTATGTTTTGAAAATACCAGAATGCCCAGCAAATAGAGAACTATGAGCCCAGGTTAACAACTTTTTCCATAATTCGGGAGTCACAAAAATTTTCCCCGGAGGCGGAGACAATATTTGAGTTGAAGCGAAGACCATAGGATCCAGGATTGGGCGAGATCTTAGATGATCTTCTTCCTGTGTGTCGAGTAGAAAAGACCGGGAGAGAGCATCTGCTTTTTTGTTCAAATTACCGGGGCGAAATTGAAGCTTTATGTTAAACCTTGAGAAGAACAAGGACCAGCGGGCCTGCTTGGCGTTTAAGCGATGAGCCGTCTGAAGATAAATTAAGTTTTTATGGTCAGTAATAATGGTAACTGGAAACTTGGCCCCTTCCAGAAGATGACGCCACTCCATTAACGCCAGACGCATAGCTAGGAGTTCTTGATCTCCAATCGCATAGTTTTTCTCTGCAGAGGAAAATTTACGAGAGAAGTATCCACATGGATGATTCTTCCCGTCACTGGAAATTTGGGATAATACCGCCCCTACACCCACCGAAGAGGCATCCACTTCCACAAAAAATGGTTTATCCAGTTGGGGTTGGCAAAGGATAGGGGCAGTAGAGAATGCCTCTTTCAATCTCTGGAAGGCCTGTATGGCTGAGTCCATCCACTGGGCTGGGTTAGCGCCCTTCCGTGTGAGACTAGTAATGGGAGACACCAGAGTGGAAAAATTCGGTATGAATCGCCTATAATAGTTTGAAAATCCCAAAAAACGTTGGGTAGCTTTTAAAGATTTTGGTAATGGCCATTCAGAGATTGCTTTCAGTTTCTCTGGATCTATCTGAATGGTTTCCCCAGAAATTATATGTCCTAGGAATGGAACTGTGGTTTGTTCAAAGAGGCACTTGGATAACTTTCCATAAAGGTGGTGTTTTCGAAGGCGAGCTAGAACTTCTTGAACATGTTGGCGGTGAGTTTGGAGATCCTTATAAAAGATTAGAATATCATCTAAATAGACGATGACAAAGCTGTAGAGAATGTCCCGAAAGATTTCATTTACATAGCCTTGGAATATAGCCGGCGCATTGCAGAGTCCAAAAGGCATCACCAGATATTCAAAATGACCATCTCTGGTATTGAAGGCTTTGAGTGCTTCTTCGTTCCATCTAAGTTCCGATGCAAGGGTCTGATACTACACAACGTACTGTCCCACCGAGCGAGTACCTTGGCGGACACGGAGTAAGTTGGAGGAAGCAGAAACCGATCTGCCGGGCTCATCATAATCCGTTTGAAGGCTGTCACAAAGTCTTCATATCTAGAAACTAACGGATCAGCCCGTTCCCAAAGAGGGGAAACCCAGTCCAATGCAGCCCCAGTCAGTAATGAAATTACATAGGCGACCTTGGACCGGGAGGTAGGGAAATTCTGGGGGAGGCACTCAAACTGGATTTCACATTGGTTTATGAAACCACGACAACATTGTGGAGTACCGTCAAACCTTTCAGGGGTGGCCAAGTGGAGACGAGACTTCTGTGGCGTAGCCCCTTGAGGTAACCCTGGAGAACCAGCAGGAACGACAGGTGGTGAGGCCGTGGACATAGATGCCAGTGTATTTTGTATGGTCATTAACTGTCCGGACAATTCTTGCAGGTACTGAGCCACATGCCGCTGTGCCATCTCTTGGTTATCCATACGGCTTGTTAACTCTTGAAGAGTCCCAGTACCTTGGGCACCTGCGGCTTCCATTTGGCCTGAACAAACTGTCACGCTGGGAGGTGGGTTTTTGAAAGCCGAGGTCTGAGGCTGCGGGAGGAGGCGAAGGCGAGGGGCCTGGACGTATGATCTTCCGTATCCACAAGTCTTGATCGTTGGCTAGACCTAGTCAATGGTGCGGAGTCTAACTCACAAGGAGGTGTTCGCCAGTGACCCCTCCAAGCGGGATATGGGCTTGTGCGGCTCCCTGTAAGCAGGTCACGGTCCTTTGACTGGGTGACCAAGGCCTGCAGGGAAAAGAGGATCAAAACACCCATGGCCCAAGGGTAATGCCCGGAATAGGCACGTGGGAGTGGGATAGAACTCCTGGCTGGAGAAAGGCACTTGAGGTGCTGGCTAGAGAGGTGTGGAGATTTATTGGTAGGCTGAGGTAACAGCTGGATATCCCACGAAGTATATACCGGATTGCCGGCCGGAGATCATGCACTAGGGTGCAATGAGATGAAGGGTTAACCTGCACACAGGCTGTGATGGTGAAAGCACTGCGATGAGATGAAGGGTTAACTTGCAAACAGGCTGTGATGGTAAAAGCTCTGCGATGAGATGAAGTGTTAACATGCACACAGGCTGTGATGGTGAAAGCACTGTGATGAGATGAAGGGTTAACTTGCAAACAAGCTGTGATGGTAAAAGCTCTGCGATGAGATGAAGGGTTAACCTGCACACAGGCAGTGATGGTAAAAGCACTGTGGTGAGATGGAGGGTTAACCTGCACACAGGCTGTGATGGTAAAAGCACTGTGGTGAGATGGAGGGTTAACTTGCACACAGGCTGTTGATTAGTAAAGGCACTGTGGTGAGATGGAGGTTAAACTTGCACACAGGCTGTTGATTAGTAAAGGCACTGTGGAGAGATGGAGGTTAGCTTTCACACAGGCTGTTGATAGTAAAGGCACTGTGGTGAGATAGCTCAGAAGCTCTGGAAGAAACACACTGGAAGCACGGGAACCTGGAACGAGACTCCTCTAGTTACACTAGCGGCGACAATGATTGTTCAGGCAACTACCTGGAGCACAGGAGCCGGATATATACCCCTGGAAGCCTGCTGATAGGCCCACAGCATCAGCTGACCAGCCGGGCCACTCAGGGAAGGAAGTACTGACATAGGGAAAGTGTCATGGCAGCGCCCATGATGGAAACTGCGATCCCCGCTCACCGGGTCGCCTGACACCACAGCTACAGGGTGAATGCTCAGCTCCTCCCACGTCGCCGCGCCAGCCGCCCGACTGCCCGGGAAGTCAGAGGAAGCCGGTGGGACGGTAAGGGACGGCCGATCCCCGGTTGAACTCTGACAAAGGGTTTGTTGCTGGGGCACTCTTATACAGAATATCAAATCAAATCACATGTATAAAATATAACTTTTAATTCATATAATTAAAATAGTATTGGCCCCCTAATAGCATGTAATAAGGTGACATATATTGAGAGCGATAATGAGAGTCCTCGATATATGGTGGTGAAGATATTATATATAAGGTGAGGGATCCCCTATATCATAGTATTGATAAATGGTCATAACGATATGCATATGTAGGGGGATACATACCTTATAAACCCTGATTCAATTTACAGAGAATGCAATATATTGACATATCTTTGCACTATCATTAGACATATTGCAATTATTGTGCAGCATCTAGCCTCTGCTGTGTTACCAAATAGTCCCACTTCACCTCCTGTGTATATAACCTACAGCACCTGGTATTCCCAGGTGGTCTCCCATCCAGGTACTAACCAGGCTCGTACCGTATAGCTTCCAAGATCACACGAGGTTGGGCACATCCGGTAGGGTATGATTGTAGGTGAATCTGCCCGAGATAGGGGAGTGTGAATGCCCAAGTAAACACAGTGGAGAGGTGTTTGTAGGACTGTCTTCATAAAGGAAGTCCACTTTATTAAATGATACACAGTTCAACAAAAAGTAGTGCATAAGCGTACTTTAATGTCAGAAAATATAATTGTTATTTACATACATTCATGTCCAAGGGGCGTATTCATCAACACTAAATTAACATTTTTGAGGACATTTTCCTTAAATAACATTATTTTAGTATTCATGAAGCCACTTAGCACAGGAGATATCACTGATATCTCCTTGCTAAGTCCCCCTGCGTTCATTTCCACACTCCCCATACATTAGTACATTAGTATGGGGATGTGGAAATTATGGTAGTCATCAAATTCCGAAAATTATCAATTTTCGGAATTTGATGGAGGTACTATCCGCCACTGTGAGGTGGCGAATAGCAGGTGACACTTACCTGCTTCCAGCTGGACAGGTCCCCTGGCGTCTCCCTCCGGTGCTCTGGTGTGTCCTCTGGCTCTGGAGGCTGGTCGGACACTGTTCTCCCCGCAGAACACAATAAAGATTAGAAAAAAAAAAAACTTTTTTTTTTCTTTTCTAATCTGTACTGTGATCAGCTGGGAGACCATGTGACAGACCAGCAGGACGGAGCCAGAGGCTGCTGCGCGGACAGGTAAGTGCTGAAGGGGGGGAGGGGTGAGGTGAGCAGGGGGGGAGGGGGGGCAGGTGAGCGGAGGGGGGGACACAAACTTACAGCCGCTGTAGGTAGTGCTGCTCATGCGCTGGGTTTACAGATGTAACAGCGCATGCGCAGCACTGTTTCCAGCTGCGGTAAGGTAGTGTAGACAGGGATAACTATCTATTTCCTGAAAAGCTGTCATCGCAAAAATGACAGCTTTTCGGAATAGATAGTTATGGGGAGGAGGAATGATGAATTCCTCCGGTAATTAGGTAGAACTCCATGCGAGTTCTAAACCTAATTAACCTCCAGGGAAAGTTTAGTAATGATGAATAGGCCCCCAAAATTGATCATATTGTAATAACTTATGACTGTTATAAATATAAATAACAGATTCTCTTATGTAGATGATAAATCTCAACTACTGCAGATCTATATACAGTATGTGGAACATACCACCATGGATCAGCTGACCAGTCAGTATAAAAATTTGTAATGTATTATCTCAATTATACATAAGAATTATATTAAACCAAACAAGCCTGCAAGACAGACATAAGCATGAAAGAAACCAGGGTTAGTGTTCCCTATGATAATTACAATTCAATCCAATTGGCGTAAAATTCAGAGGAAAAAAAGGGGGGGTTCACAGTGTAAAACACTTCTGGTATTCCTAACATGATTGCTAAAGTGATACAAGGAGACTAGAATACTAAAATTCTAAATGGGTATGCCTGCAGCATATCCTCCTATGTAAGCCAACCGACTCAGATGGAAAAAGTTGCAATACAAAAATACCAGCATAAACCTGATTGTAAATTAACACAAATATGTGATTCTGGTTAATACTTTGCATGGGGCAAGTCACCTTACAGCAGAAATGCAGCCAGCTTATTATAAAGAGGAAGCGTGCAAAATATCCCCTAATTCTGACTTCTGACACATTAGTCAGATGTGCTGTGACCTCAGTGCAGGGCAAAACCGCCCTACACCAGAGAAACAACCAGTTTGTTATGAGGAGGAAAGCATGTCATATACCCACTTATAATGGTTGGTCAGGGTGAGCTGATCACTGAAGAAAAGAGTAGTCAGTCAATTATATAAGCAGTAAGGTTATCCACAAATGTGGCAGGCAGCGTCTGCACTGACACAGCAGTCAGTCTGCAGACATACATACGATCTCAGGGTTAAGGTCTCTAGGAGTTCGGTCCGTGCACTGGCCGAACTTCCGGGGTCCGTGGACGCGCGTTTCGCCAGGAGGTGGCTTGAACACCTGTCCATCCACTACTATGATATAGGGGATCCCTCACCTTATATATATCTTCGCCACCATATATCGAGGACTCTCATTATCACTCTCGATATATGTCACCTTATTACATGCTATTAGGGGGCCAATACTATTTTAATGATATGAATTAAAGTTATATTTTATACATGTGATTTGATTGGATATTCTGTATAAGAGTGCCCCAGCAACAAGCCCTTCGATCTAATTGTGTGGGCAGTACATGATAATTTGCGCTGCCAGTAGGTTTTTCTCAGCAGGAATGAAGTTCTGGCAGCTGTCTTTCCTGAACCTGCTGGCCTTGGTGACGGAGGCGGCCAGAAACCTCCGTTATCTGCCGCGGTCCCTCCATGTACGACAACAGGAGCTTGGCCATGGCAGTTGGCGTTAGCCGCTGTAGCCTATAGGCTGCACTTTGCAGAAATTACCGGGAGCCCCTGTCCCCGAGTGCGATTCTTAATACATTTGGGAAGCACATAATTTCTTATTGCGAATAGCGAGTGTAAGACCTGATAACTGATAAATATGTCCCTATTAGAGCAGTAAACATCTCAAATCGACTACTATATAATTTTAGGGGTGTGCAGGGAGACTAGTCACAAAAATATCCACAACAGTCCAGAATTAAGGTGTTCCGGTAAGTTATTATTAGCATTGTGCATTTAGCAGGTTTCGTGCAGTGTTCTAGAACACCTCTAACTCGCTTTTATACTTGCCCGGCTCCTAATACTGACCTGACGAAGCCGCTGCTCATTTACAGCATAGGTGCATATTTATGCAAGTTCAGTTGTGGGAAATGCCCAGAAATAACCATCCTCCAGATGCCGTCATTCTGGCTGTCCCCTCCAGGCACAGCAGGGGGAGTTGGTGGGGGAGTGAGGGGGCAGTGGTGGGGTGTGCCAGCATGATCGCATCATGTACGATGACACGATTCAGCACGGATCACGTCGTAAGCCTTCCCAGACCAATTGGTGCTCGGTAAGTGGCCGGTTCCAGTGGGGTGTGGGTCGCTACGGGGGGTGCGGGGGAGTAGCGGCCGACTCCGGGAGATTTGCTCACTCTTCCGGATGGCCGGGGCGACACCTGATTTCTAGGAGCATCCTGGCTGTTTTACGGCAGAGTAGGCAAATATGCTCTGAATCAGACCCACTGCACAATGACACATGTCAGATAAAAGTGACGGACATAGGGCCTGATTCAGTAAGGATTGCTATTATGAACGTACGCACACAGCAGGCTTGCCTACCCTCCCGATTTGGCCGGGAGCCTCCCGATTTTCGGGTGCCGCTCCCGGCCCCCCGGAAAGGCAGGCAAGCCTCCCGGAAGTCTCACACCCTCCCCACCTCCCCCCTGAAAAAAAGAGAAATCCCGCAGTGGGGGGCCCGGTGACGCGATTCGCGCAGAATCGCGTCATCATGGCCCGCCCCCTGCTTCACAATGCCGAAAATCACGGCATTCTGAAGAGGGGGCGGAGTCACGGTGACGCAAATGTGCGGCTCCGCCCCCAGTGTGCCCGCCCCGCCCCCGGCTCCGCCCCCAATGACCGGCCCCGCCCCCGCTATTAGCCGACAATCAGCTCCCTCCCGGAAGGCTGGAGCTGATTGTCGGCAAGTATGGCACACAGTCTCACTGCGAAGATATGCTAATGATTGCAATCGCTATGCCGTGGCAGCACAACATAAGGACGCCCACTTTACCTTACACACATCCGTCATACTTAGTAAGTTTGCAAACCCATCGGTAACATGGAGTACCATCGCAGCCTCACGCACACTTGCACAAGGTCTGACCTTACTCATAAAATGCTAACCTCAGCGCACACAGTGAAAGCCCAAGTTGCGCATGGCATCGCAATGGCTAATTTATGCACGCGCCTTCAATGGCGTTCAAACGCACTGGCACGCCGGGATTTCGCTGACCACCCCCAACCGGTACTTCCTGTCAGTCACGCTGCAATGGGTCTGTGTAGTCTCTGTAATCGCAGTCCCGATCGCAGTGGAGTCTTCGCGCACGTGAACTGCGATGCATACGGATGCGCAAAACGCAACAATCGCACTATTGTGTGCGGAATCGCAGTTGCGATCGGTAATGAGTCAGGCCCATACAGGATTCTTTTGGGTGATAAATGTAGTAACCACTAATACAAATTAATTCACAAGCTGAAACCTCTACACTGGGAAAATGAAATAAAAGTGACTTAACAAGAAAATACTTTCACTTTGTGTATATGGGACAGGAGTCATAATTACCGGGCTATAAAATATAGGTGGCAGCTTCATGTACAAAAGAAACGGGAACACGACTTCTCCCCACCCTCCTCCTCCAACCTCCCAATGAACCTGTCACCATAAAATAAGATGGGACAATTTGCTGCATATATCCATAAAGACTGGTTTCACCACAGCAACAATACAGATGTGTCCTGAGTGACTGGGCATCTCTATGCCATACGGTGCGAGACGCAGCAGTCAGAAAGGACACATCTGTACTTAAAAGAACACTAAAGGAAGAATTGACAAATACGTGTACAGGACCTGTTATCCAGATAGGTCCAGAAAGGCTGAAAAATGCAACTGTTACTGTTTGGTGATAATATGACTGGCACAGTGGTTAGTATTGCTGCCCAGTAGAGCTGGGTCCATGGGTTAAATTCTAACCAGAACCCTATCTGTGTGGAGTTTGTATGTTCTCTCCGTGTTTGCTACAGGTGTTCCAGTTTGCTCCCAGACTTTAAAGACCTTCTAGTAGGAAACTTGGCGTCAGATAACATGAACCCTAGCATGTGTTTCCTGTAGAAGGGAATATAGATTGTAAGCTCCTATGGGGTAAAGGCTGATGTGAATGATTAAAATATTCTCTGTAGAACGCTGAGTAATGTGTATGCTCTCTATATATCTAAAATGTGCATTTTGACTTGAACAGTCAGTGGCAATGCAGAGCCACAAGTCGGCTGTAATTGCTCCTATAGTGCCTGAATTAAACTAAATGCACCAGGAGAGTCCCGAATTTTGGGAGTTGGCCAGTCTCCTGGTGCTGCCCACGTCTCAAGTGCGTGGCCGGGAGGTTGGATGATGCATTTGCATTGAAATGCGTCACCCACAAGGTTTTGAACACTGGGGGCGCGGCCATAATGACATGAAGCCCTGCCCTGATCGCTATGCCATTGCAGCACTACATAGAGACACCCACCTTAACAGGGGTGTATCTATAATGGGTGCAGGGTGAGTGGGGCACACAGGCCCCTGGGTCCAGGGGGGCCCTGCACACATAGCATTACTTACCTCTCCGGAAGCCCACATCGGGGCGAGGGTCCGACGCTCTATAAACAACTGGAAAATGGCCGCCGGGGCCATTTTCCCGTTGTTTGCTTATGCACAGTACAGGGAAAATGGCCGCCGCGGGCATTTTCCTGATGACCTGTGCATACTCTATAGACTCTGGGCGCTCTCTAGTGCCCAGAGTCTATAACTCCGGCGCTGGGCGCACACAGCTCAGTGTGCTGCCGGCCGTTGGACAGAGAGGAGGGTGCCCATGTCAGAGACGGCACACAGGCTCTCTCCTCTCTAAAATGCCCCTGCACCTTACCTTACACACATTCATAATGTTTAGCAAGACTGAGAAACCATCGGTAACATGGAGTACCATCGCAGCCTCACGCACACTTGCACAAGGTCTGACCTTACTCAGGAATTGCTAACTTCATCGCACACACTGAGCAATCGAGCTGCGTATGGCATCGCAATCGATAATTTATGCACGCCCCTGCAACGGCGTTCAAACTCCCTGGCACGCCTGCGTTTCGCCGACCACCCCCGTCACCTCCCACAAATGGCACTTCCTGTCAATCACTCTGCGATGGATCTGTGTAGTCTCTGTGATCGCAGTGGCTAGTTTGCGCACACTCACTGCAATATCACACGCATGCACAGAACGCAAAAATCTGCACATTGCGATCCTTGCTGAATCAGGCCCTAAGTATGGGGAGAATAAGTGCATATTTGTCTGTGTATACAACGCTGGAGCACATACAGTACAGTACACCCATTTTCTGTTCACAGGTGGAGCCGAAGCAGAACTCAAAGATTATGTCATGTGACCTTCTCACCTGTACGCGGCTATTTGTGCAGTTATTATTTACAGGGAGGAAGTAGGGAGGAAATAAGGAACAGTGCGGAATCTGGGGATGATAGGCTATAACCTTACTTCCCACGAGTCTCAATTTCCTGATGCAGTAACAATTTATGATGTACGGTACATAAGGGGTGAGATTTAGTAATTTATAGGTGTGGAATTAGGGTATTTTATCCGTGTTCAGGTGGATCAGTCGTGTTTGGATGAGTTGGGGGTATGGTCAAATTTTGTACCTAATTTTTGGATTTTCATGAGTTACTTTTGTGCAGAGCCTTATATATGTATATGGTTATAGCTGTGACCAGTTTTAGGGGCCTATTCATCGGTCTCCGATGATTAAGCATTGATCTCGCTGTGAGGGATACTTAAGTATCCAACTCGCAGCGGGGGATAGATTACACCGGAGCAATTCATCAATGCTCTGGTGCGGGGACAGCTGCTCTGAAAAGCATCTGTCCCCTCGGTTAGTATCGCAGCTACAAAAGTAGATGCGTTACTTAACTCCTCCCCGTCGGCCCGGCTACACATGCGTGACCCGTGGTCACACATGCGCAAAGCCGCCGGGGAGGTAGTGAGCAGGCACAAGAGGGATCGTATCCCTCTTCGCATCCCCAGAACTCCTTCCCATAGGGAGGAGCGGGGCTACGAGAGCAAGCGCCATCTGAAAATGGCGCTTGTTCTCGTGAGCAAAGGGCCTGATTCAGACCCACTCGCGAGCGGCTGTCCTCTCGCAAGTGGGTTGATGGTCTGCACTGCGCATGCGCACGACGGAGGGAGCTCCGTCGTGCGCATACGCGAGATGCAACGAGCGAAGGACTTTCCTTCGCTCGTAGTGTCTGATCAAAGGAGGCGTGCTGTCAATGTTGATTGACAGCACGCCCCCTTTGGTGGGCGGGCCGGGGGGGCGTGCCTCCCAGACGGAGGCGTTCCCAAGGGAACGCCTATCGTCAGAAGCCGGCCCCACTGACATCACTAGTGATGTCAGTGGGAGTGATTTTGGCTCTGATAGAGCCAAAATCACTCCGGGCCTTGCGCTTGAGAAACTCAACCGCAGGCTTCTGCTCGCAGTGGCGATGGTCAAGACCATCGCGACCATCATCCTGCACACTCGTATATGCTGTGGGTGGTGACCCACAGCTATACGAGCGTCCAGGAGGACGCTCCATATTTATGGAGGTGGGCCCTGATTCAGAGCGAGCGCTCTGGTCAGAGCGTCCGGCTCTGAATCAGGGCCAAAGTCTAAAAACTTTCAGTTTTCTGAGTTTGCTGAATATCTGGGGGTCCTATCGGGCCCCTGATGATGAATGGCCCGGTAAGCGGGCCATTTATCGATGATAAATAGGCCTCTGGGAAATAGATTTTGGGCCTGATTCAGACCCACTCGCGAGCGGCTGTCCGCTCGCAAGTGGGTCGATGTTATGGACTGAGCATGCGCACGACGGAGGGAGCTCCGTCGTGCGCATGCGCCAGACGCGACGAGCGAAGGAAAGTCCTTCGCTCGTTGTGTCCGATCAAAGGGGGCGTGCTGTCAATGTTGATTGACAGCACGCCCCCTTTGGTGGGCGTGCCTCCCTGACGGGGGCGTTCCCACGGGAACGCCTCCCGTCAGAAGGCGGCCCACTGACATCACTAGTGATGTCAGTGGGAGTGATTTTGGCTCTGATAGAGCCAAAATCACTCCGGAGCTTGCGGTTGAGAAACTCAACCGCAGGCTCCGGCTCGCAAATTCGATGGTCGCGATGGTCTCGACCATCGCGACCATCACAATGCACGCTCGTATAGCCTGTGGGTGGTGACCCACAGCTATACGAGCGTCCAGGAGGACGCTCCATGAAAATGGAGCCCGGCCCTCATTCAGAGCGTGCGCTCTGCTCAGAGCGTACGGCTCTGAATGAGGGCCTTTGTTCCAGTCATTACGGTGTAAACTTCCTCCAGGTATGAAAAGTGATTGGACACCCCCGCTCAAGTGAAACGGTCCCATGCATACCACTGCACGCGAGTTCCAAAGGGCCACTAATGTGTCTTTCGACAAGAACACTTCATAGGGAGGCCCAATGCACTTGCAGTTCTATGGAAAGAACAAATGTTTTTATTCCGGAAGACCATACCTCCTGTCTTGTTTCCAGGCTGGTATACAGAGAATTCGGTAACTCGGATGGACTGGCCAGCTCAGAGTCCAGATCTTAACCCCACTGAACCTCTGGGACAAATTGGAGCAACCGGTGTGTTCTAGGCCAACTCGACCTTCTTCAGTGTCACAGTTGGTCACTGTACATAAGATCACTGCTGTCCAGGAACTTGTGTACAGTTTGCCAAGAAGGGCGTCTGCAGTAGTCACTTCACATGATGGACCTACAAAGTACTGACATCACTAACATCTCACTGATCTATTTGCTGTCAGTGTCCAATCACTTTAGTCTATTTAGTGTATATATTGGCCTGTCAGATAAATGTGGCCATCGGCACAGGGCCTGGTATTGCTGAAGTCTGACTATTCCGCGCAGCGCAGGACTCCCACCCTGATCTCCTGATCCGTGTGATTATACACCGAGGCTGCCAAGAGTCTCATAAAACTGTTTAGAACTATTTTATTGTTCATTAACAAAGCGTTTATTGAGGCAAACATGTTTTACTGCAGATCCCAGGAGCATCTGGGCTGTTTACCTTTTATCCCTCGCGGGTTGTCATGTGACTCGCACCGGCGCTAATTACATCGTTTTCTAGGTACCACATATTTGCAGGAACTTTTTTTCGCAAATCACAGTTTTGATTCCTTTTCATGACACATTCGTATTTTTTTCACATGTAAATAAAGGTTTTCTAATTATTCATTAAATTAAGCTATTTTCTAACCTATAAAATGAAAAAATATTCTGCGCTATGAGAATAGAGCAGCTCAGTATAAAGTAGATTTCTAAGATATTTTTGCAATACGAGCGCTACAAGTGAGGAATATTGTGTATTAAATGACCATTTATGTGTATGAAACTGTATCAAGTAAAAAATATGTTAATAGGTATTAAGTATCAAAGTGTGTATGTCTAAAATGTATCAGTAAAAAGATAATGTAAACGAGTGTTGTGTGGCGAAATGTGTGCAAATAGAGCACTTTTAAAATAAAAATAAAAAATAAAATATAAAATAAAAGGATGTGCTTTTTTTTATAAAACAATATGGTGTTTATCGCTCTTAAATGTCTGTGGGTAGCCGCCGAAGCCTGGTTTACTAATTTATGCTAATGCAGACATCAATTAAAGGAATACGGTGGTTCGTGCCAGCGAAGCCCGTGCCGTCAATTCATATTACGCCAGCCGCCCAACCACCATCTTTAGTATCGGCACATGCACCAGCTCAAAGCTAGGTGCAAGAGATATGTCTGAAATAGGTTTCACTTCCCGGTACGCACTACTCAGAATCGCACAGAGCTTTTGGTACACGCCCCTGACACTCGCAAAAGTCAGGGAGTCCGTACGATCGCTTTGCCACCGCCCAGTTCCCGCCCCAAAACGCCCTATTTCATGGAAAGACAGATCTGACCAAGTTCCGTCTGACTCAGAAGAGGACATACGCAAAGATGTGTAACACTCACATCTGTGTGTACGCCGTAGGGAAAAACGCCGTTTCCGTGTGATTGAGAATCAGCCCCTTGGTATTAAGGTAAGATATAGTGATGCCAACCACAAAATGTGCAGGAAAATCATTCTCCCAGATTTTCTGGATGATGCTGACATTAAGGGGAGAGTTCCGGATCTCCCAAGAGAGGATAACACTCACACAAGGGTACTTACCTGCCTGCACGGTGGGCAAGGTTGTGCCGCAATGACGCATTATGGGGTCTATTTACTAAGCAGTGTTAGGAGACAAAGTGAAAAGTGATAAGATAGTGATAAGGTACCAGCCGATCAGCTCCCAACTGTCATGTCACAGGCTGTGTTTGAAAAATGACAGTTGGGAGCTGATCGGCTGGCACCTTATCACTATCTTATGGCTTTTCACTCTGTCTCCTAACACTGCTTAGTAAATAGACCCCTATGTGTTATAAGGGGTGGGCGTCATGAATGATGTCATCAAGCCACACCAAAGAAAGACTTATTTCCGATACTCTAAATATCAACCACTTAACTGACATTTTTTTTGTTTTAAATGACATAATTGTTTTTTAGATTTAATGAAGTAAAAAATCCCAGCTAGATCGGCATGGCAGGGGGGAGTGAGCGGCACAAGGGGGCGGGACCGGACAGCTTACTGTAATTTGTGGGCGTAGCGGAGGGGGGTACTCGATCGCGCCATTTTGGCCCTTCCCCCGCTTCACAATGACAATATTACTGGCATTGTGAAGCAGGGGGCAGGGCCTAAATGACACAATTCAAATCGCGTCACTGCCCACACCCCCGCTGCGGGGTTTCTGAGGTTACCGCGGAGGGGTCGGCGGCCCCTGAGAGGCTTGCCTGCCTTTTCGGGCCGAATCGGGAGGGTAGGCAAGTATGGTCCTTGTCCTGCATTGTATTGTACTGTAAGTCACTGGCTTCCTGTTCACTCATTTGTTTATGTACTTTGTAAGGCGCTGCGGAACACTTGTGGCCCCATATAAATAAAGGATAATAATAATAATAATAGATCCCTCAGCGCCTTTAACCTCCATCCTAATAGTGATAGATCCCCCAATGGTTTTGCCATCATCACCATAGTGCTGTAGGTCCCTATTGAAGTGTCCCGGAGTGCAGAGATTAGCTAATAGTGCTCAGAGGAACTTTACTTCTCCTCTTTGCACTGGATTTTAACGGTTACATTAGGGCACATGCACTTCGCCCGGCATCCTGGGGTGCACAATTGGCAGTGATGTTGGCAGTCACAGATAGCTCTATCACTGCCGGGGGCAGAGCCAGCAGAAGGAAATCCTGCACAGCTAAATTCCTGTTCTAAACCGCGGGGACACAGCGGGATGCACAGTCGCATGGGATGCGATCATGTCAGAGAAAGTTCTGCTGGCATCCCATTGGATCGCGCCAGTTTAGTGGGTCAGATGCATTCCATGGAGACACCTCTGACTCTGCATAGTTGCCTCATTTGTCATTTACAAATACCGCCTTCATAGACTGCAATGAAGGCCATGAGTGCAAGCAATTTATGGAGCAATGAAAAAGCTCTTCTTGTCTGGCAAACATGACATTATGCCACATTATGCGGTCACATGCAGGATGTCGTACTGCCAGGATATATGTAAGACTATCGTTTTTCGGAATGTTTTAATTTGGAGAGTTGCAGCTGAAAGCACAGGTATAACAGAACATGAGTGGCTTTATCGGCTTGTTCGGTATGAAATGCCGACGGCCAGGAAGCCGTCTGACTAAATCCTGACACCTCAAGGCCGAACGCTAAAAATCCCGACTGGGGCTGGTAAGTCCCCTAACCCTTCCCTCTCCCCCCCCCCTAACCCTTAGTGGTGCCTAACCCTAACCTCCCCCTGATTGTGCCTAACCCCCCTCCCCGCACCCTAAACCTAACCCTCCCAGGGTGGTGCCTAACCCTAAGTCCCCCTGAGGGTCCCTAAACCTAACCCTCACCCCCCGCAGCTAAGCGCTAACACTGCCCGGCTTACCTTCATTCGCATAGTCATCTGTCTAGATTTCGGCGTCAGGATTTAGACGGGCAGGATTTTGACGCCTATCTTTAGTCCCGCGTCGGTATTTAGACGCCGGGATTTAGACAGACGGCCTCAAGGCAATTGGCATTTTGACTGTGGCTCTGATTCAGAGGCACTCACAAAAAGCGAGCGCTCGCTCTGAATCAGGACGGACGCTTGTTTTTTTAGTTGCGGCCTCTTGGCCACTTGCATAGCTTCTATGAAATAGCTTTTGAGTTGATAGTACCATTACTTTTGGCCCCTTAAAAACTGGGAGGCACATATAGAAACTGTTGTAATTCCTACACCGTTCATCTGATTTGGATGTAATTACCCTCAAATTAAATCTGAAAGTCTGCAGTTAAAGCACATCTTGTTTGTTTCATTTCAAAGCCCTTGTGGTGGTGAATAGAGGCCAAAATATGAAAATTCTGTCAATGTCCCAATATTTATGTACCTGACTGTATGTCGGCATGTCTGGCTGTGTGTAAGGTTGAGCCACCATCCGCCCGTACGCTTTCTGTAGGGGGCCACCGACTCCCTGACATCACATCTGGGTGATCGGCAGATTGGTAAGTGTATATTGCCTTACCAGTCGGCCGCTCGGTCTGTGGATTCCTAGGTCGGCGGACAAGTTGCCCAGGTGTGTACCCAGCTTAAGAGTCCAACCATGTCCATGCTTGAGCACAGATGGTTAAATAACTTTGAGGTACTCTTTAATCCACCTGTGCTCAAGCATGGATATCCTTAAAACCTGGACTGTTAGGGTGCCTTGAGGTCTGACTTTGAGAAGCTCTGAGATAAATAACACATTACACCAACATGTTAGCCTTTAGATGGGGCTATATTTTTGTTTTCTTATCTTTCTCCCTCTTGTTAATCTATTCTTATATAATAAGAAGCATAGCGAAGTGAAAGTATTCTATTACAGGAGGTTGCCATACTTTACCGGCCCTGACTGTAATGTACACTGAAGGTGCTTTATTGTGCTGAGAAGTGATGGTTGCAGTAATATGATAAGACAGATACATGGTTGCGTTAGTTGGATTGATGACTCCTGTCCCAATCAATAGCGCTCAGGTTTTTTCCATAATATAGTAAATTGATTTATTTATGGTGTAAAGTGCTCTTAGTGGTCTCTGTGACCCCCTCTCACACCTGCTGTGTCCATCTGCTGACCACATATCCTGTTTCGGAGGTTAAATAATTTACTTGGATCCGACTTGACCCCACCTTAGTTGAAGAGCCAGTCACCAATAATACATTTTCATCCACAGCTGAAGTCTGACATCAACATGTTAAGAAGCCAGAATGATTATACCAGAGGCGGTGCGCAGCCTTATGTCACTAGTGTATGCACCCAGGGTGATATGGCCTCATCTTCCATGATTAATGCCATCATTAACCCCTTATCGTCCTACCTCCCAACATTTATGGCCAAATTCAATTATCCGCGAAAAGTGCCATCTGGCAAAAAGCGGATTGAACTCACCTCATTCGCCTGTTTTGCCGCAATGTTTTCTCCATGCGCGTCCCCGCTTTTCACCCTATTCAATTGTAAAACGTGAAGATGCGGATAGGCGAATGTTCTCTAAAGCGAAACTAGCGAAAAGGACCTCTTATTTGGGGGGGGAAAATTAGTCTGTATCCCATAAAAAGCTTCAATGACCCTGGGAATCAATATAAAATAGTATTAGTAGTCCTAATAAAAGTATTTAGTGAACTTATTATGTTGCAAAGGGCTGTTATATGCATATTTGTGAACAAATGATAAAAAGCAATGATGTTTTTTTCTGAAAAATAAGTACCGTAGTGAAATTTGGGGTACCTGAAAATGGGTACTAGTATATTTTGATGTCTCTAAAATGAAGATTTAAAAAAGTCTAAAAAATACACCTGCTGCAGCCTCGTGCAATCCCAAAAACACCTGTCCCAACCATATAGCCCCCCAAAGTACCGGGCCCCCCACTTTTTTTTTAAATTTCCCACACTTTTGTAATTTTCGCCCCAAAAATTACATGTCTTTTTGTGGGGTGAATTAAGATTTTTTTCCCCCCTATTAGTCATTAGGGGGGGGGGTGTCCAAAGGATTCTGAGCCAAGTCCCCACATCTGTACCCCAAAATATGGATTTTGCACTTCTTTTCTCCTGCCTTTTGCTGGAGAAACTTTTCCGTCTGTTTTTGCCGGGGAATTGAATACGGAGATACTTTGAAAACAGGCGAAAAGCGTAAATCGGAGAAAACTTCTCGTGGCTAATTGAATACGGCCCTTAATGTTGAGGAATCAGGTAAAGTGCTGGTAATGCCGCCGCGACGCAGTTGTGCATGCATGAAAAGGGGCCTGACCACACATCACGCTTCTGATGCACGGGGCTGCCTATTTCCTTCCCCTTTCCTGATAACACATTTACATGCAGCTCACACAGGACCTCATTCAGAGGTGGTCGCAAGAAGCAATCGCTCTCTCTGAATGAGGGCGGGCGCTTCTTGTGTTTTGGTGCGGCCTCCTGGTCGCTAGCTAAGATGTGGGTTACCACCCACAGCTTAGCTAGCGACCAGGGTGATGGTTGCGATGGTGATCACCATCACGACCGTTGGGGCTTGCAACCAGACCCTAAGGTTGGGTCTGGGTACTCGCAAGCCCCAGGGAGCTTCCTGCTCTGATGGAGCAGGAATATCCCCACTGACATCACTGATGATGTCAGTGCGGCCATCCACAAAACGGTAGGCGTTCGTAAAGGAAGGTCACTCCGGGGCTTGCGCACGCGCAGTGCGGCTGCTGCGCGTGCGCAGGACAAACCATCGAGTCGGTTACGCCTCCGTTTTGGAAACCACCCCCCCGGCCCACCTACAAAAAGTGGCGAGTTGTCGATCAACATGACAGCCGCCCCTTTTGTAGCGAGCTCCGGAGCAAGAGAGTTTCTCTCTCGCTCCGGGGCTTGTGCACGCGCAGTGCGGCCGCTGCGCATGCGCAGGGCTACCCATCGACCCGGTTGCAAGCACATCGGTCTGAATGACCCCCACTATGTCTATGCAGAGCAGCAGCGAGCGGGACTTCCCTCCCAGTGGCGTATCTATATTGGGCGCAGCATGTGCGGGGTTAGCACTTAGAATAAAGGGGGCGATTCAGACCCGCTCGCTAGGCTGCGTTCGCTCGCAGCAGGCCGATTCTCGCTAACTGCGCATGCGTATGCATCGCCGTGCCCGTGCGCCAACCAGTCACTGTGATCGAGAAGCGATCGCACGCCAGCCTTATTTTGCTCGTAAGTTTGAGTGACAGACAGTGTCATTTGTGGGTAGTGACAGGGGCTGGTCCATGAAAACGGGGGAGTGGATGATGTGCGAACGCAGGCGTGCCTGTGTGTTCTAATGGCGTTTCATGGGCGTTCATAATTAACATGGAGGCATCATTGTACATGTCACCTGGTTGTATTTCACATTGCAGCGATCGCAGTGCTTGCGGTGTGGTAGGGTCAACCACAACTGCTACGAGCGGCTCCGATGGCTCTCGATGTTACTGATATTGCATACATTTCCTGGAGATGACGTGTGCTGCGAGGGGAAGAGGGCGTCATTAGACTGGCTTGCGATCGCAGTGCCGTCGCGCACTAAGACATAGTGGGCGTACTAATGTCTTACCATGCGATAGAGGCCTATGCATATATTAGCAGCCGAGTGGCTGCGTGTGAACGCATCTAGTGAGCGGATCTGAATGAGCTCTAAAGTAGAGATGAGCGGGTTCGGATCTAAGAGATCTGAACCCACCCGAATTTGGGGGATCCGAGGCGATCCGAGAGCAGCTTGGATCTCCCTGCCTGCCCCAGATCCCTGACCTGAGGCAAAACCTTGCGACCCCTCTGTAGAGTCGCGAGGTTTTGTTTTCAGCCGGCTTAACGCTGATTGGTTGCAAGAGCCGTCTGTCACGGCTCTCAGCCAATCAGCATTAAGCCCATTGAAAACAGCACAAAAGAAGAAAAGAAGATGGCGCCCATCATACCCCGTCGCCTGGCACCCCCCGCTGCCGACACCGCCGGCACCCCCACTGGAAGCATCCTCCACTACCGACACTCCTGCACTGCTGCCCAATGTACTGAGGACACCGTCAGCGACCCCACACTGCCGACACTCCCACACTGAGGACACCACCAGCACCCCTGCACTGCCGACACAGTCAGCAAACCTGCACTGAGGACACCGCTGGCACCCCGCATTGAGAACACCCCTGCACTGCCGACACAGTCAGCAAAGGACACCGCTGGCACCCCCGCACTGCCGACACAGCCAGCAAACCTGCACTAAAGACACCGCTGGCACCCCCGCACTGCCGACACAGCCAGCAAACCTGCACTAAGACACCGCTGGCACCCCCGCACTGCCGACACAGCCAGCAAACCTACACTAAGACACCGCTGGCACCCCCGCACTACCGACACAGCCAGCAAACCCGCACTAAGATACCGCTGGCACCCCCGCACTACCGACACAGCCAGCAAACCTGCACTAAAGACACCGCTGGCACCCCCGCACTGCCGACATCACCGGTACCCTTCACTGAGGACACTGCCAGCACCACAGCACTGCCATTCCATGTACTGAAGACACCATCAGCAACCTCGCTCTGCCGACACTGCTGTCACAGTAAGTGCACTATTGGCGTATCCAACCCACACTGTATAACACACTGTATCCGTGTTGGAAATAAGAAACTGAACTGTTACATGTTAGTGCCGCCCACTGTGTCACTTAGCTTAGTCAGCCAGCTAGCTGGATGCAACCCTTTGTCCTTAACTAGATAAAGGAAATAATATTGTGAGGTGGTCAAAATTGATTGGAAATTACTGGAAATAAATGTTATTGAGGTTAATTATACTGTAGGAACACAAACAGGCCCATTTTATGTGATTTTAGCTGTTTTTATGATTTTTTAAGAGAAAATCCAGATCCAAAACCAAACCACGAAAACAAAACACGGAGGTGAGGTTTTGGCAAAACCAATCCAGATCCACAACCAAAACACGGGGGTCGGCGCACATCTCTACTGTAAAATTCAAACAAGTGGTTGCTGGTGCCATATATCAGGACGGCAGCCAGAACCATATATCCAGCGATTTCTTAGGAAATATGGAGCCAACACCATCATATTTTCAGGGGGGGGGCGGCCCAGGCAAAAAAAAACACAGCACACGGGCCCCCTCATTTTTTTTAAATGCCCCTGATGTCTCTGAATTACCCTCCTGATCAGGAAGATGGCACAGAGCCTGCGTTGTGGCGTTGTCATGACCCATTGGGGCGTGGACACATCACCTGGGGGTAAGCCTAGTGTTTCTGAACTCCTACCCCAAAAAGGCTTTGCGTTGCTCAGGGCCAGACTGACACTGAAGCAGATGAAGCTACAGTCTCCATATACAAATAGGCCTCAGCTGGCCACACGGTCGCCCATAAATCATACGTTTTAAAATTGTATTTCTAGTTTTCTCACAAAATGATAAAACTTTTCCATTATTACATATTTTGGGAGACAGTGGTGCTGATAGTGTAAGGGGCGTACACTCCATTGGCGTATCTATAATGGGAGCAGGGTATGCGGTGCACACAGGCCCCTGGATCCAAGGGGGCCCACACTGCACCCATATAAATTATACTTACCTCTCAGGAGTCCCGCCTCATTGACTGATGCTGCAGGCAGAAATCACCTGGAAAATTTTCCCAGAGATTCACGCATGCCTAGTAGAGAAGTCTCTGGGAACATAGTGTGGGCACCATGTTCCCGAAGACCTGAGCATGCGCAGTAGAGAAAGTCTGCGGGAATATTACACAGGCACCATGTTCCTGAAGACCTGCGAATATGCAAAAAGCGAAGAGTCCACTCCGCTGCCGGAGAGGCTGCACACGAGCCTCCTATTCTTTTAAACTACCCCTGGTACATGCCCACGTGGCACTGGCCATACCCACACAGCTTCATAATTTTCTGCCCATGTGACGATTAATTCAGCCCTTGATTTACTACAGGCACAAGTGGAAGGTGATCACAGCACCCACTCACCATGGGGATGTCCCAAGGGAAATATACAACTCGCAAATGTGCCAGGTGGCACGATGGGAGGATGGTCTACACGGCATTGGAATGATTTATGTGGTTGGAATCCCGACACCAGCATCCCGGAAGGAGTGGAAATCCCGATCGTCCTCAGGTAAGTATTAGCTAACCTAATTCTACCCCCTAACCCTCCCTTAGGGGTGCCTAACCCTAACCTTCCCCCCCAGTACATAACCCTAATCCCCCCTCTAAGTGCCTAAACCTAACCCCCCCTTCCCCGCTGCCTAAACCTAAGTCCCCCGGGGGGTGCCTAAACCTACCCTCCCCCCGGGGGTGCCTAACCCTAAACCCCTCTTCTCCTAGTCTAACCCTAACCTCCAGGGAGGGGGGCCTAACCCTGTCCTCCCCGGGAGCCCTAATCCTAACCCCCTCCAGCGGCTATCCGCGCTCGGCGCCCCTTCGATTGGGATGCCTGGTGTCAGTCTCCCGGCGTATGTCTAATAACAAGCGTCGGCATATCAACGCCTGTCTTAGACCCTTGCCGGGATATGACAGTCGGGAAGCCGGCTGTCGGGATCAGGTCCGCCTTCTTCCTGACTGCACACCGTCTACTCCAACTGAGACTGGCTGCCTAAATCAGGACAGTTGGTAGGTATGCACCTAGGTGCTGACCTCTACAATGTCTGTTATAGTGTAGTTTTCCTGGAGCAGATTGCTTGTGTCACTTGTACCCAGGGTTACCAGCCACCAGTAAATCGTTTGACAGTAACAAAAATAACAAAGAATCTGACAGTTTCCTGATACAAATATGTGTCCAATATAGTAGGTTTATCAATCTAATGATTATAAAGGAATGTTTTGTTTTTTTTATTATATGTAAAATAAAACTCAAAGTGTATGTCTTGGTAATATTGCCCCTGCATTTTATCTAATCATTTGCGTAGAGCAGTGGTTCCCAAACTGTGCGTCGTGGCACCCTGGGGTGCCTTGGGACACTTGCAGGGGTGCCTCAAATTGCTGGTGTAGCACAAATTAGTTATGGTCAATGTAATGTAAATATGTGGACAAACTGAAGCGCAAACCTGTTCTCCACCACATAACTGACCCTAAGGATGCCGGGTAGCACATTATACTTCACTTTACCATTTTACTAAAAAACAATAAATCTGAATTTCTTTTGGCTTAGGGGTGCCGTGAAAACAATGCTGATACTCCAGGGCGCTGTGGTTCCAAAAAGTTTGGGAACCTCTGGTGTAGAGTGTATCTAGCACTTACCTTCAGGGGAACAGGTGCATCCAGTCTTTTCTGGCAGTGGCCCTCACTGGAGCATCGTATAGCTAAGCCCATTGGGTTTGAAGTATCACAAATAACATTTTTGTGCTACCCATTTAAAACAACTGAGCTGAGTGTCCTGTGAGACCCTGCAAGCCTGTAATCCACCCTGAAGCTGGCCATGCACTGAGCGATAATTATCATTCGGATTAGTCGTTTAAACACCTGCTCTGAGCGATTATCATTCAGTGTATGGACATGAACGATTACTTTTTTACAGCCTGAAAACGCCTAAATAGCGGTCAGGGACGTTTGGTTATCAAACGATCGACTCTCATTCAGCCAATAATATGCTGTGAATGGAGGTAGTCTCGATTCATTGTGCAGTGTATGGAGGTGCTCCGATTATTGGGCCGTGGCTCCTCCCTTCATCCGTCTGCTGGGCTGTCTGCACTAACCGCGCAGTCTAGGACTGGCTTTAGTCTCCACTAAGGGCCTGATTCAGAGCCGCTCGTAAGCGGCCGCTCGTTCGCTCCGAGCGATGTTCGCACATCTGCGCATGCATATGGGTTGTAATGCGCATTCGCCAACCAGTCAGTGCGGTCGGAAATCATGTGCTCGCAAAATAGCGAATGCCTGCTAATTTGAGTAACAGAGTGAGGCGTTTGTGGGTGGTAACAGGGGAAGTTGCTTGATAACGGGGAGTGGAGATCCGAACGCAGGCGTGCCAAACGGTCAAAATGGGCGTTTTAAGGGTGTGCATAATTAACAAATCAGCGTCATCGACCACGTCACTTGGTTGTCTTTTAGTCTGAACTGCTCGCAAGATTGCGGTAGGAAAATGCTACCACAAGAATAGCGAGCAGTTCATACGCCTTTCGATGTACTCGATTAATCTAATAAATAGCGGAGATGACGTATGATGCGAGCGGGCAAGAGGCGTCTTTACAAAATAGCGAGCGCATCTTTCGGACGCTCGCTCAGACATAGAGGCGTCAACAGACCGCAAAGAGCGAACGGTCAATTTAAATAGCCAGCCCCTTTTTCTGAACGAGCGAGCGCAAATAGCGTCCGGCTCTGAATCAGGCCCTAAGTTTTTATTTATATTGGACAAGAATATATATATATATATTTGGAGGGCAGCTTCACGCAAATATTCTCATTGAAAAATCTTGACCTATTCACAATTTCATGCCACCAATCTACCAAAACTACGACCAATCCCCTTTCCAAATAATGTTTTAGATGACGAAAAATCGGTCTGTGAAAACATGGAGAGCTTAAAGGTACACAGCGTTTTTTTAGATGCATTTATTATTTGTGCTTGAGTCGCTCATAGTGATAAGTGCTAGCAATTGTGCTGTTCTTGACTTCTCTCCGGGCTGTGGCAACCTGTGGTCCTTCAACTAATGTGGAACTACAAGTCCCAGCCAAAGGCCGCAAACTGAGGTCCTGATTCAGAGACGGACGCTCTGAAAGAGCGATCGCACTGAACCTGGGCGTTTTTTTTTTTTTTTGGAGCGGCCTCCTGGCCGCTCGCATAGCTGTGGGTGACCCCCCCCCCCACAGCTATTGCGAGCGGCCAGGATGATGGTCGCGATGGTCAAGACCATCTCAACTATCCGGCTTGCGACGAGACTCTTGTAGTAGGGTCTCATGGCCGCAAGCCCCAGAGAGCTTCTGGCTCTAATAGAGCTGGAAGCTCTCCCACTGACATCACTGGTGATGTCAGTGGGGCCGCCCACAAACGGCAGGAGTTCGCATGGGTACGCCTCCGTTTGTGAAGCCACCCCCCCTGCCCGCCTACCAAACGGGGCGAGCTATCAATCACCATCGACAGCTCGCCCCCTTTGGTGCGAGGCCCGGAGCGACGGAGCGCCCGTCGCTAGCCGGGTCTTGCGCATGTGCACAACGGAGCCGGCTACGTCGTGCGCATGTGCAGTGGACAAACATCGACCCGGTTGCGAACTCTCAGCGCTTGCGGCCAGGTCTGAATCAGGCCCTGAGTCTTTAATGAATGATTGTAACAGCTCACTCTCAGGAATAAATAAAAAAATATAATATACCATAATCAGTGATGCCCCCTATAGACCTTAAATGGCAATTACATCCCTAAACTGAAAGGGTTAAGAATTGCAATAATGCAGAATTACGATACAAATGCTGACGTTTTCTGCATTCCTGGATGAGCTCTCCTGCCAGAAACAAGTGTATGCTCAATCAGTAAGACAGCACGTTCATATATAAACTAAAGATTTGTAAAACAATAAGAGCTTCTTCTTTTGTTATTATTTTGGTGGGATTATACGCAGTTTATTCAGTCATGTAATACAAATAAAGTCTGCTGTATATTTGTCTGCTATTACCCAGCCTTGTTTTATTACTGCTTTTGTCCTGTAAAGCTAAATGGAATATAATATATAAGTAAATGTTAGTAAATAAATGTATTAGCACTGCAAATATTGTGCTACTGCTGTGTACTGTATGTAGTGAAGGGTGTGTGGGAGGGGAGGGGGCTAGTGGGTGAGGACAGGTAGAGACTGGAAGCCCATTGCCAGCTGCCATTGGCTGATACCTGCAGGAAGAGAGAGGTTTGGGGAGGGACCATCCACCCGGGGCTCATTGTGAGCTGACTCTGAGACCGACTTGTGACTTTAGTCCTAGTGACTTACACCCCTGGGTGACTGGAGACCTGGGCACATAGACCCCCCACCATGAAGAGAAGAGCCCCAGTTGTCTTGTACCTGTGTACAGGTGAGTGTTCCCTCCAGGTGTGTGAGCTTCCACATCCCCCCTCCCCACCCTGCCCTCATACAGCTCAGGTTACACATCAGCTTCCAGATTCTCAGTGTTTGAATTACGATAACCCTGAGATATTTCCTTATCACAATGAGTTGTCTTTGGCCTAATAGATCTCCTGTTTGTAATAAGTGAAACCCTAGATATCATCACAGATTTATACTATTTAATGTTTAGAACCACTTATCTTTTTGTCTATTACTGAATTTGGACACAGGAAAGTGTTGGTATTTTATTTTTCCTGGATTATACACCGTTGTTTTAGTGGATCTTGTGTCTCTTATTGTTACATTTATGTGTTGGTGACTTTTCAGCCCTGCACAGGGGTGGTCGGGGGGGGGTGTATCATAGTACCCTGCCCACTGCGGCATGTTGATGCAAATTGCGCACTGCTTCCTGACTTAACATGTACCTGGGAGATTGCTGGCTTAACCAATGAGGAAATTCTTTGAATAATACCAGTTGAAATAACATGCAGTTAGTGTGTCCTGAGGAGTGGGTTTGAGAAGCACTGGTCTAATTATGGGATCCTAATAGGCAAATGGTACCTCCCATATATTTATCTCAGACTGAGATGATGAGATCTGCACAAAAGTAATGTATGGCTGGGTCAGAGTTCTCATCGTGGCTGCATTGGAAACCGTATAATGCAGCGGTATTGTTAATATATATCCCTGTTAAAATATTCCCCGTAAGACCAGCCTCCTGTACTTATGATACTATTTCTTCCAGCAAATACTGACTATGTTTTACAGGTGTAGTGCTCATTACTTTACCGACTGGTTCCTCCTGAGGGCGCCTGATTATGGAATTTCTGTGATTTCAGTTACGGGAAATTAATCCTGTTGGGAAATTGTCAGTGCAAAGGATTCTGGGCCTGATTCAGAGCTGCTCGCTCTGAATCAGGGCCGGGCTTTTTTTTTTTTTTCTTTGGAGCGGCCTCCTGGCCGCTCGCATAGCTGTGGGTAACCACCCACAGCTATAGCGAGCGGCCATGATGATTGTCGCGATGGTCAAGACCATCGTGACCATCGGGCTTGCGTCGAGACCCTTGTGGTAGGGTCTCGTTCATCGCAAGCCCCAGAGAGCTTTTGGCTCTAACAGAGCCGAAAGCTCTACACTGACATCACTCGTGATGTCAGTGGGGCCGTCCCCAAACGGCAAGCGTTCTCTCGGGAACGCTTCCGTTTGGGCAACCACCACCCTGGCCCGCCCACCAAAGGGGGCGAGCTGTCACTCAACATCGACAGCTCACCCCCTTTGGTGCGAGACCCGGAGCGACGGATTGCCCGTCGCTAGCCGGGTCTCGCGCATGCCTGAGCCGGCTCCGTCGTGCGCTGTGGGCCACCATCGACCCGGTTGCGAGCGCTCAGCGCTTACGACCGGGTCTGAATCAGGCCCTCCAGTTCTCTCCTCAAATCATCAAGTACTACTAACAGGACATGTTGTCTGGATTTCTTTAATCATGTGCAGGTGAGTTGATCTGTTTTGCTGGGTCAGTAATTATCCAAACTGTTTTCACAGACAGAAATCCAGAAAACATGACCTGTTGGGAGTACTTGAGGACTGGAGTTGAGAACCAATGGCCTAGAATGATGGATTCTATATAGATTAACTTTGCCTCAAGTTCAATAGATATATTTGTTAGGGGTCGGGGGAGGGGAGATTTAAGTCCACGCAACGGCCACAAGGTGTGCAGATACATTGGCACAGATTTCCTATCACCATAGACCATAACGTGGGCAGCCGGACTCTGTAAGTGATTGAATAGCTTTTTGGGTCAGCTGTTCATCTCACTGGCCTAACACCTTCCGTTCTGTGTTAATTCATGTCATACAAATGCTTTGTGCACCGTACAAGTTTAGTTTTCAGATCCGTGTTCTTTGGCTGCACAGAACAGGCAGGGTAAGCGTTGGTGTCACATGACCACCAGGTTCTTAAGACTGAGGGGCCTATTCATCATACGAAAAATGCCCCGTTGACCATGCGGAAATGCTAGTTTCCGCATTCTTAAGTTACCGAGCCATTCATCATCAGGGGTCCTAGAAGACCATCTGATATTCAGCAAACTCCAAAAAACTGAAAGTTTTCAGAGTTTTCCGGCGAGAACAAGCGCCATCCTATGGGAAGGAGTTCTGGGGATGCGAAGAGGGATTCGAGTGGATCCCTCTGTCACCTCCTCATTGACTCCCCAATGGCTTTGCGCATGTGTGACTTCAGAAGCCGGCCACGGGGACAGGTAAGTAACGCAGCTATTTCTGTAGCTGCGCTACTAATCGCGGGCACGGCTGCTTTTCTGAGCAGCTGTCCCCGCACCAAAGAAATTATGAATTCCTCTGGTGTTAAGTATCCCTACATGGCGAGGGAGATACTAAAGTGTCCCCCGCGTTGGGGTGAATACTTCATCATCGGGGGCTGTGATGAATAGGCCCCTTAATTACACAGGTGCCCAAACTACTTGTGTGGCACTAGCCTAAGCCAGCAGTTGTCAATCTCTATGGTGCTGGGGCTCATCTGCCATCACAGGTGTCACATTTATTTATTTTTCTTGATGCCTTTTAAAATTAGAACTGTAAATATGTGGTACTGTATGTTTGAATACCAAAGTGACTTACAGATCATCTATTCAAATACTAAGGGCCCCATTTAATAATGTAACTTATTACCAGGGGCATATTTAGTTCTGTATTGCAGTGATACTAACCAATATGCAGCTGGTATTCATCATTACCCCTCCAGCGAGGGCCGGCGACAATCTCCCTCCTCAGCAGGGTCTTCTCGTCTGTTGCTGACAGCCTATCGCTGCCGACTGGTTTGTGTCATACACATGACCCTTCACCCGGCAGAGACCGGGCAGTGCCTGGAAGGCTTCGCTGAACCCAGAAAGGCTGCGAGAACGATGCAGTGACACACAGCGGTAATCTTATACCCCTTTTACACCAGTTGGGAACTCTGGGCCTGATTCAGACCCGCTCGCGAGCGTAGGACGCTCGCAAGCGGGTCGATGGTGCCCTAATGCGCATGCGCACGACGGAGGGAGCTCCGTCGTGCGCATGCGCGTGACCCGCATAGCGACAGCCAAGCTGTCGCTCCGGGTCTCGCACCAAAGGGGGCGTGCTGTCGATGGTGACTGACAGCACGCCCCCTTTGGTGGGCGTGCCGGGGGCGTGGCTGCCAGACGGAGGCGTTCCCATGGGAACGCCTACCGTCTGGGTCCGGCCCCACTGACATCAGTAGTGATGTCAGTGGGAGTGATTTTGGCTCTGATAGAGCCAAAATCACTCCAGGGCTTGCGGCAGTGAGACCCTACCGCAGGGTCTCGTCGCAAGCCCGATGGTTGCGATGGTCTTGACCATCGCGACCATCATCATGGACGCTCGCTATAGCTGTGGGTGGTAACCCACAGCTATGCGAGCGTCCATGAGGCCGCTCCAAAATGAGGTAGGAGGGCCCTGATTCAGAGCAAGTGCTCTGGTCAGAGCGTCCGGCTCTGAATCAGGCCCTCTGGCCTATTGAAAATCCTATACCTAAATACGTTTAAAAAACAAAAAAACTGCGCCCTTGAGGCATTTGCTGTATTTAATGTATGCACTTAAGCCGGATACTTTACTGCCAAACGGGGAGACGGGACTGCGATGGGCCAAGCTAATAATCCCGAGAATGCACACTGTTAATGCACCGTGGACACATGACATTACTGAGGCATGAGGCACCAACCGTGCTGTGCCTCATTGATGTCACTAGACGCAGTTGAATCAATAAGATGATTATTGGACTACAAATCGGCTGCGTCCTCTCTGTGCGGGCAACTGCACCGTTTCATGCTGCGTCTGGGTGGAGAAATGTGTTTAGAAGCATCTTGCTGTAGAACACGCCAGACGCCATCTGTTTCCTCACTCTTGGGTGCTGCTACCACAGTAAGAGTTGGTGAATAAATGACAAAACCACATTTGTGTGCTCCTCGCCATGTTGTTAGGCTGTATTTTGCATTGTCACATGAGGGTGGGTAGTGAGTAATTGTTCATTCTGACCACTGTCTGTCGGTAATCACAGGACAGACAGGAAGTGTGTGTGTGTGTGTGTGTGTGTGTGTTCGTTCTAATGCAGTTATCCTCACTAACATACAAGATGAGTGTATTCTGCTGTTAAGGAACAAAAGTGCACCAGGGCAATGCAGCGCCATTAGAAACGCAAATGGGGTTTTGGCTCCTATGGAACTGATTTAGGGGCCCATTTATCAAAGTGTATTTGATGTATAATCCCCGGGAAAAAACAGTTTTTTCAGGGGTTTACCTCAAATACTAAGTATCCCCCGTATGTATTAAGGATGGACCACAGCAGGTATCTCCTATATCTGCTGTGATCCCCCTCTATTGCCGCTGGCAGCCGCATCCCCCATAGGTTTCTATGGGGGAAGCGATGCTGCCAAATTTACCAATATCCGGAATGCCATGCAATCCAGATATTGGCCCCAGCAGCTAGCGCCATCTGAAATGGACATTAGACGTTGTAGCCTATGGGCTACACTGTGCACTATTAGCACGCGGGGAGACGTCGTCCGGAACCCTCCCCGGCTATGGCGGATGTGCACGTGCAGTCCACTGGCCGGCAGCTCTCCAGAAACGTCCCATGTCCTGGATGGTACATCCGGCCGATCGGATCGCTTTTTGCAGTGGGATCATGGGCGTTACTGGCATGCCCTGATTGCGTTGCAAAAGCCATTGATAAATGGGCCCCATAGTGTCAGAACTGTTTACCACACACACTCCCAAAGGAAGACCCACAATGGGCACATAGCAAGTGTATGGAACTGGAATTTTTGTCCTTCGACAAAATAAATTCTTAAGCTTTTCTAAATAGTGGTTTTTTTTTGTTTTTTTTTGTAAATGCTACTAAAACCTTTTTATGGATTGCTAATCTGATATGCTAATTAGTGACAGTGTGCCAGCGTTCGCTTTCTCAGTACAAGTAGCCTGACTGTTACAATGAGAATGCCCTGCGCCTCTCTGCTACAGCTTGGGTGACTCACAGGATTCCTGACCTCAGGGTGCATCAGGAGGGGGAGGGCTTTCTGCGAAACCTGAAAAACCTGATTCTGCCGCCTAATTGTGTAGTGTTCAAATTTTACTTGAGAAATATACACCTATTTACATCCACAAGCACACGTCTCAGACTTTTGTGTGTGTGTGTGTATGTACTATGTGTGTTTCTATATTTAATATGAATATAATCTGCAACACTCTATAAGCATCCAAAAATAGTCCCCTGTTCCCTTATCGAGTTATTTTTTTTTGCAACAACAGAACTTCAGAAGCCCTGAGCCCAGTGCTTTGTGTGTTTTCACCTTCATATAACTTGGTGGCTTCTTTAGTCTTGCTGTGCTTTTCACCCATGCCTTTATATTATCACAGTCACTCTGGGATATGATACTGCTTAGCAGTGGATCCTGTTGCAATCAGGGAGCTGCTCTTTGTTTTCATACTAGAGCACAATAAATTATTTATGAAGAAATAAAGACTTGTCTAGAAGGAAAAATACGTCACTAGATCTAAGAAAATCTGCAAGAGGATGAGCACCAGCTAATGGGCGGGATGCAAGACTCATCACGTTCGGGATGTGAGGCATCCCGCCATCCTTCGCATGCATGCTGGCATTAGTTACGCCGGTATGCACAAAGGACGTCTCTGTCGTTAAGAGCGGTCCTTTGCGAATGAGGGACTTCCGGGTCTATGACTCAGAAGCCTCTCTGGTGCCCTTCTGCGCATGCGCAGAAGGACACGTGTGTCGCTTGGCGCATATGAGAATTGCGGTCAAACCTGCATTTTGGGGCTTTGACCGCATTACTCCTTCTTGCAACCCGTTGCTGTTGTCTGATGGTGACAACTTCAACTATACCCTGGTGTTTTCTTGTGGTTTGTGCTCTCTAGTACTTATATTTTAACAACTAGCGGGGGTGCTCGGCACAGCGGAGGGGCGTTTCAGAGCATAGAGGGTGTGGCCGGGGATATAACCCGTCATTGGAAGGTGAAGCAGGGGGCCCCCGCTACACAACTCACAAGATTGCCGGCCTTGTGAAGCAGGGGGTGGGGTAATGATTGCGCAAATCGTGCCATGGCAGGGGTGCAACTAGGGAGGGAGGGGGAGGAATTAAGGGGGCACGTGACCCTGGTGCCGGACTTGAGGGGGTGCCGGGAAGAGGCTGCTGCGATGCTAGGTTGATGCTCTTGTGGGTTTGGAGCCACATCCCGGCCTTAAGAGGCACAGAGACACCGCCAGTCTAATGTGGTGCCGGTTGCAAGCCAATCAGTGCTCGCGGACCGGCAGCCAATAAGCAGAGGCTGCCAGTCCGTGATCTCCAATTGGTTCGTGAGCGGCGCCACATTACAATGACGACAGTACTGACAGTTCCTCAGCGTGTGGCAGCCTCGTCCCGAGCTCACCCACCGCACGGCCCTGGCAGGTAAGAAAAGGGAGATGGAGCCTTACTGTGGCTTAATGTAAAAGGGGCCTTGCTGTGGCATAATGTTAATAAGGGTCACTATTGTGTGGCATAATGTGTTATAAGGGGCATTACTGTGTCACAAAACCACGGGAGGCAATCGGGAAGCCAGCTGACATTACACCGACAGTCGGCTTCCCGACTGTCATATCCCGGCGAGGGTGAAATGCCCGGCGTCTAGATGTAGACGCCGCTCATTTCACCGAAGTCGGGAGACCGGCGCCCGGCATCCCGATCGAACGGATGCCTGGGCGCCGCGAGCGGACAGCCGCGGGGGTGGGGGGTGTGTTAGAGAGGGTTAGGTTTAGCGCACCCGGATGGGGGGGGGGGACTTAGGGTTAGGCACCCCCTGGGAGGGTTAGTCTAGGGGGAGGGAAACTTAGGGTTAGGCACCCCCCGGGGGGACTTAGGGTTAGGCACCCCCCGGGGGGACTTAGGGTTAGGCAGCGGGGAAGGGGGGGTTAGGATTAAGCACTTACAGGGGTGAGGTTAGGGTTAGGCACCCCTAAGGAGGGTTTGTGTTAGGGGGGTTAGGTTAGTCATTACTTACCTTACGACGATCAGGATTTCCAGCGCTGTCTGGTATTTTATACCGATTCCCAAAACCACACACCCTTTTCGTCCTCTATGTTGTATTTTTTTTGGTAGGCGTCAAATTATGGGTTTACCCCGGGTGACAAAAATCCTAGTTTTGGCCCTGCACATGGGTTGTGTTGGTGTGCGTGTGTTTTTTTTTTTTTCTACTTCTGTCAGAAACCAATGGACCTCTCGGTATGTTTTCAGAATTTGTGAGGAAACCAGAATATGAACATACAAACTCCACACAGAGGCCCTGATTTGGAGGTGCACATGATTCAAACTCAGTGCTGATGTCCTCGTAGATGAGTGATTATAGGCAGCTGCGAATATGCAAACAGTTCTGAAAACCCCTATGGCGCATGCGTTACAGAGTGTACGCACAACAAAGCTGTTCTGATTGTGACAGGCGGTATCAGAAATAGGGCGGCAAAGTGATGGGCGTTCCTGAGTGGTGACTTGGCGGTGGCCTGAAGTGAGCGCAAAAAAAAAAAGTCTATCTCATGGGTGTGTAATAGGGGTGTCACAGGCGTGTCAGTGACAGCAGCTGTCTTTTCTCAGACGCACAGCCGCAGCCACAGAGACCGTGTTCGGAAACTGCACCTGCCATAGAGGTCGATGGTGTTCAGATGGTAGCGTGTCATGAATCACCGGTGGTGTTACAGCGCGCGGAGACGCAGAAAATGCCTTGCTCGTAGACACGCTGCCTACTATACCAGGGGAAGGTTATTACTAGCATTTGTACATTATCGCAGCTACGGCCACAGATGCAAAAGCGGACGCAGCAACCTCCACCTCTGAATCATGCTGATTAATTGACCCCTTGGCGGTATATTTACTAATGTGTGGGTTTTTAGAAGTGAAGATGTTGCCCATAGTGACCAATCCGATCCAACTTATCATTCTTCTAGCACCTTCTGGAAGATGAAGGCTAGAATCGGAGTCAGGCTTGCCGACATTCTGGTAGCCAGGTCTCACAAGCAGGGGGATGTGGACACTGAATCGCGTCATTTTGGCCCATTGAACAATGTCGAGATTTTCGGGAGTGTGAAGCAGGGGGCGGGGCCAAGATGACTATTCAGCGTGAATCGTGGGTAGCATTACTGTCTCAGCAGATCCATAATTAGGGGGGGGGTGAGCAGTACTGATGCACAGAACGCAGAGCCCTGTGGTCAGCACAGAACGCAGAGCCCTGTGGTCAGCACAGAACGCAGAGCCCTGTGGGCAGCACAGAACGCAGAGCCCTGGAATGGCACCCTGCAGCCTGTATTACTGCTGCTGCAGTCTAGTCCTTTTGGATGCTCCAGACATAGCGGGTACAGCCCCCTTGGAGAATCCTGTGAATGCTCCGGGCAGTGCTATTCTTTGCGGCAGTGGCGGCCTCACCGCTTCTGCATGATGTCATGAGCTCGGGGCGTGGCCAGCAGAGGGAGCTAGGCATCCCTGATGCGGTGAGGTCAGGAGTTTAAATTTTTGGTAATGGCCAGGCGTGGATTGGCACTTATGGCAAATTGGCTGAAGGGCTGATGGGCTGGTCCAGACACTTGTTCGACCAGCAGGCTGAGAGAGGGGAGTCCTGTAAGGGCACGACTCATGGCACGCCCCCGTGACGTCCATTTTCCCATGCGCGCCTGCACTAGATATTTCCCCCAGTCTGTCCCAGGTTATAGTTTATCTGCTATGGCCAATGAACGGCTTATAGCGCATCCTGCAGCGGTCGGGATTGGGAGGTCGCATCTTATAGGCTGTTTAATATTTGTCGGCCCGACCTCCCTATCCCATAAAAGCCTGTACACACTGGGCTATGTCTGCACTGGGCTATGTCTGCACTGGGCTATGTCTGCACTGGGCTATGTCTGCACTGGGCTATGTCAGCAGACAGTGTGCACGGTGCTCGCAGCCAACTGATGGGGTCACTGATCGGAAAGAAGTGTACCCAGCTTTAGGGTGGGATGTAATAAGCTTCCGGTACATAACGCGGTTCATTACCAAGAATTTCGCAAAGAACAGCTTTCCCGGCAAGAGCTGTCCATTTGCGATGCTGCCGGAGAGAGGGACTTCTGGGATTAACACCCAGAAATCCCCCTGGCGTCCGCATGCACAGAAGGACGTGAGCCCCGGGGGCTCATGGGAAGGAGTCGATCGGATCACTCCCAAGAGGGAGCATCACAATAAGAAGCCCATAGGCTTCTATTGGGTAATGTCACCTGAAGGTGGTACTTATCGGGATGAAGTACCTGAATGCATCGCATTCCAGGTGCTTCGTACATTCGGGGAATGTGGTAAAACCCCTGAAAACTGCAACTTCGGGGGTTTTACCACATTTTTACCTTTTAGTACATTCCGCCCTTAGACTGTAAGCACTAAATGGGCAGGGATTGATAGGAGAGAACTATACTATGTACAGCGCTGTGTAAATTGGTGGCGCTATATAAATGAGCAATAATAAAGAATAATTGGTTCTGGATTTTCACTTATGAGTAGTGGGAACTGGGAAGTCTACATTAATCGCCGGTGAACTGACAATCTGACCCAATGTAACCTCTGGTGATCACTATGCACAGACGCTGTCAGTTTATGCAGAGTTTTACAGAGTTTTTCTGGCCTGCAGGTATTAGTTCTGTTATATTGTGTGAGGTGTGTAATAAACATAACGCCAGTACACAACCTTTGTATGTCCTTTTTCATTTTTTTTATTTTTTTTTTCTGGCTTCCGTGCAAAATGTAACACTGTTCTGTGAAACTGCTACTTACAAGTTTGAACCTGCGTTTTACATTCCTCACTTGTTGGGCATCCCTTTCCCGGTTTTCAGTGGCAACTTACTACTGTGTTACTGAAGGGCACATTTATCACCGTCCGCAGGGGCTGGCTGGCAGAGGAGTAGCGTATAGCCAGGGTGACCGAAGAATATGCGTGCTACGGCGCCCCCTCAAGTGTTCCAGGGAGGAGGCGGGTCCATATGGGATTAATGTAAGGTAAAAATAAAGATTAGGGCAGCCCCCTATCGTAGTGCCCATATGCAGTGCCCCCGTGTGCCACAGGAGAGAACACCCTTATGCAGGCCTACAGTAGTGCCCCCAGTAGTAATCCCCCCCATTGTAGTGCCCCCAGTAGTAATCCCCCCCCATTGTAGTGCCCCCAGTAGTAGTCCCCCCCCCCCCTTTGTAGTGCCCCCAGTAGTAGTAGTCCCCCCCCTTTGTAGTGCCCCCAGTAGTAGTAGTGCCCCCATTAGTAGTAGTTCCCCCCTTGTAGTGCCCCCATTAGTAGTAGTTCCCCCCTTGTAGTGCCCCCAGTAGTAGTAGTCCCCCCCTTGTAGTGCTCCCAGTAGTATTCCCCCCCTTGTAGTGTCCCCAGTAGTAGTAGTCCCCTTATAGTGTCCCCAGTAGTAGTAGTCCCCCACCCCCCTTGTAGTGCCCCCAGCAGTAGTAGTAGTCCCCTTATAGTGCCCCCAGTAGTAGTAGTAGTAGTCCCCTCCCCCTTGTAGTGCCCCCAGTAGTAGTTGTAGTCCCCTTGTAGTGCCCCCAGTAGTAGTATAGTCCCCTTATAGTGCCCCCAGTATTAGTAGTAGTAGTCCCCTCCCCCTTGTAGTGCCCCAGTAGTAGTAGTCCCCTCCCCCTTGTAGTGTCCCCAGTAGTAGTAGTCCCCTTATAGTGCCCCCAGTAGTAGTAGTAGTCGTCCCCCCCCCCCTTTGTAGTGCCCCCAGTAGTGCCAGGGGGGCCCCAGTAGACACACATAATATAAAAAACTAAATAAAAAAAACACTTACCTGAATCCCCGCTCCCGCCGCCGCCATCTGCTCCTCCGTCTGTCCTCCCGGGCCGGGCCGCTCTGCATTATGGGAGAGACGTCATATGACATCTCTCCCATTGCCCACTGCGGGAGCCGGAAGATGGAGCGGCTCCCGCAGTGGGCGCAGCAGCAGCAGCTAATGAGAGTCTGACAGACTCTCATTGGCGGCTGCTTACAACAAACACACAGCTGCCGGAGCCGGCGGCTGTGTGTTTGTCAGTGTAGCGCTGACCGACACACGCGGTGCAGTCTGTGTCACAGTGACGCTGCGGCCCGGGGGGCACATGGCACCCTGCCCCCCGGCCCAGCCCGCCACTGACCGTCCGCATACAAAATGAGGTTGTGGCTTTAAAAATGTTGCCCCAACTTGCAATGCGTCCATGGTGGAAATGACCGCAGGCATTTATTAAAGTTGGTACACCAGTACAGAATTTTCTAAAAATCTCTGTCCTGACGAAGAGATGGAAGCAAAGTGACGGCTGTTAGACGGGATTCATGAATCATCGCACTCTTGATGCGATGCATTCCGCCTGTCCACGCATACATGCCGGGGTTAATAACGCCTGTATGCATGATGATCACTGCAAAGGACCAGTCTGTTGGTAAGAGCTGCAGAGGGGCTTCCGGGTCTTTGATAGAGAAGCCCCTCTGGCGTCCTTCTGCGCACATTGGATCCTTCTGTCAGCACTCTGCGGAGAGAAGCCCACAGGCTTATATGGGTGCCATCAGGAAGATAGCGTTACCCAACGCAGACAAGTCCCGGGGGGGCATGGCAAATGTATTAAACAGGAAGTCACTTTGTCTCCCTCTATCCCAGACATTAAATGTAGATTGTCGGCACAACTGGGCAGAGTTTGGGGCTGAAAACTATTATATAAACAATAAATAAAATGATGATAACTGGTCTTCACTTCTATGGTTTACAAACTTACAATTTTCTTCCTACAATAAAGGGCAGATTGGGACACACTGTGATGAGGGGAGAGATTTAACACAAACTGACTTCTCCGGGTTCCCATACACTGTACTGTATGCAGGGCTATGCTCAGTCATTCTAAGCCGCCTTCAGGTGCCAAATGCTGCAGAACTGTGTTATCTATTCCCACCATTCTGTTCATTTAATACATTATACTCCTGGATGTTGGTAAAACTGGAGCTCTTAGCAGCAGACAGGGAGCTGAGTCGATGGTCTTATAGGACCTGCCAGAGCTCAGCAAGACGTCCGACGCGCATCTTTCTCCCTGGCGGTCCCCATGGACAGACACAACCCTGAGACTCGCCATCTGTTTGCTGTGTGCAGAGCCTGAAAACTTTCTGTAAGCATACTACATCCCCACCGCTATAGTGAGGGGGCAGAGCCGTAACTGGACACATCAGCGCCCTGTGCTGGCCCCGCTCACTGAGTGTATGAAGTCATGACGTCGCGGAGAGGGGGAGTGCCCTGCAGCGATGACCGGGCGTCCTCAGGATGCCCGATCGGCTGCATATAGTGTACAGGACGCTCTGCGGGTGTTGCAGCAGCAATCCTGGCTGCAGGGTGCCTTTCCGGGCACCCTGCTAGCAAGGAGCCACGCAGGGGCGTTTTAAGAGAGGAGGGGGCCTGTATGCACTCCTCATGCAGGGCCCCCTCCTCTCTCCTAGGTGCCTGGCAGTCGACTGACGCGGCTGGCCAGCCACCAGAGCATTAGTAGACTCTGGGCACTAGAGTGTGCCCGGAGTCTACTGCGCATGCGCAGAACACCGGAAAATGTCCGGCGGCCATCTTTCCAGTGTTCTGGGCAGCAGTGACACCCGATGCGGGACCTTGGACAGGTAAGTTTAAAAAAACACACACTGCACCCATTATAGATACGCCACTGGAGCCACGGCCGTTGGGCGGCGATGGAGCCTCTGTGCAATGTCACTGGTCGCCCATAGCTAGTTACGGCCCTGTGAGGGTGCACAGTGCTAACATCCACTGGTGCTTCTACCACCGAGATGCCTGGCGCACTACAACGCCAGCAATACCTATAAGCTCCAGGCTGCTTTTACACTGCTGTTCTACCTGCTACTTGATCTACCTGGTTCAATAATCCAACAACTGGCTAAGCTGTACCACGTGTGGACTAACCGCCACCAGCAGCAAACAACCGCGCAAACACCTCTGACATCACTTATACTCTGCGCAGTTCAGGAGAGGCTGCTGGAGTGTCACTGGGGCGGAGCCAGCGCTGGGTGTCGGGCAGACGACAGGGAAGTAAGCAACTTCCCTGCCCACTTCGTGACGGTGTACTGACTATGCCATCCTTAGATGTCGAATCTGAACACACAGGAGAAGCGGAAAGTATAGTGACGCGATTCAGCCACGGAGCGGGGATGCCGCTGGAGAAGTAATGAACTTCTCCCAGGTAACCCGGTCTCTGAATAGCAACAAGCAGAGAAAAGCCCTGTTTACTGCAAAACAGGGCTTTCCTCTGCTGCATGAATAGACCCCTATGTCTGCAAACGTGTGGGCTTCATTTACTACGGGCTCTAGCACTGCCGGCGACAGGTTACTGACTATTGCGCGTAGGTTTCAGCCATCTTTGCGTTGTGCTCCAAACTGGCGGAGACTCAGAAAAGTCTGGAAGGCTACGTTGCCGGCAATGGGGACCGTGCTACTTACGCCACCTATAAATGGTGTAAGGATTTCTTCATAAACGGCTGTAAGATCATCTGACCGCTGTTTGAACTGATTTCATGAACCCCTTTTTAGCGTATTGAAATGACTGGTAAAGGGGTTATGATTCATTCTTAAATGGAGCCCAATCTGTGATCTAATGATCAATCAAAACTGGCCATGTGATGTACTCTGGACCGCAGACTTCTCCGTACTCTATATACTGTGGTCTTCAGAATCGCCAATATGTGATATACACCTAGGAGAAGTGCAGGTTCCGGACAATATGACTCCCAGAGTGAAGAGCTATAAAGTGCCCCCTGTGAAACCATTGTGAAGGGAGCAGGGAACACAGATCAGGACGGCTACTGTAGATGCTGCACCCAGCTCATTATAGGGCCAATTATGCATGAAGCGGCATTACTATGCCATCAATCAGCCATGCCCCCTTTATAAGAACCAGGGCTCGAAACTTTTTTTAAGTGGGCCGGCCCTGCATGTAACTAGCCAGTTACTAATGTCTGACCAACATGTCTATCTACATCAGCCATGTCATGTGATGCCTTATGCTGACGTAGAGATCACTAAACTTTCTTGACAAAAAAATGGCACAACAAGCTTGCTTCTATTTCTCAATGCTGAAGTGAAAAAGGAGTGATATCCCACATGTCTAGTGGCAACCGCAGATAATTCCCTTTTAGATAAAACCTAAACCTGTGTACATAAACCTCCTATGAAGCGAGAAATGACCAGCATCTCAGGAGGCACAAATTTAATGTTCTTACTTCGCCTTTTGGCATGTTCGGGGCATGTGGAATACAGAGATTGCCTCAGGCACCCATCAGTAAGAGTCTTCTTACTGATCACCTAGACCAGAACAACGGTCTCTTGACTCACGAACTCAGGACTGTTGTCACTCTCACAATTCTGGATGCCTTCCTCACTTGTGTCCTATATATCTTGTGACGTCCTGTTATCCTACCTTTTTTAAAGTTGGGTCTTGACTTTGGTTCTTGAATATCCAGAGGTTTACTAAATATTTGCAAATACCTCATCATACCTCTTGGGTGGTTTGCCGATATTTGATCTTGCATAAGATATTTTCTGTGGATGAACTTCCACGCTGGTAGCCTTTGTGTTCAGATACATCTCCAGCAGCTGGCATGTCCAGCGACACACATACTTTTCCTGAATATCAGCTTCCAGCTTTTCTATAACTTGCACTGTATCTTTTGAATATGACCTCTCTAGACTTGACAAGTTTTTTGGCACTTGGATTCCATAATCTGTAGCCTTTACTCTCATGGGTCATTCTCTCTGGTACATAAACCAAGCCTTGGATTTCTGTGACTTTGGTCAAACCTCTGGAAAATTGGCATTTTCATAGGTTTGACCACATTTTGGGCATAGTGCAACCCGCACACTGGGGGTCATTCAGACCCGCTCGCGAGCGCAGGACGCTCGCAAGCGGGTCAATGTTGCCCCACTGCACATGCGCACGACGGAGGGAGCTCCGTCGTGCGCATGCGCGAGACCCGGATAGCGACAGGCTCTCCGTCGCTCCGGGTCTCGCACCAAAGGGGGCGTGCTGTCGATGTTGTTTGACAGCACGCCCCCTTTGGTGGGCATGCCGGGGGCGTGGCTGCCAGACGGAGGCGTTCCCATGGGAACGCCTACCGTCTGAAGCTGGCCCCACTGACATCACTAGTGATGTCAGTGGGAGTGATTTTGGCTCTGATAGAGCCAAAATCACTCCAGGGCTTGCGGCAGCGAGACCCTACCGCAGGGTCTCCGTTGCAAGCCCGATGGTCTTGACCATCGCGACCATCATCATGGACGCTCGCATAAGCTGTGGGTGGTCAGCCACAGCTATGCGAGCGTCCAGGAGGACGCTCCATTTTCATGGAGGAGGGCCCTGATTCAGAGCGAGCGCTTTGGTCCGAGCGTTCGGCTCTGAATCAGGCCCACTGTGTGATATGCATGCCTAATATTGCTTTAAGGTTTGAGGTTTTTAATCTTATCTGTTATACATTGAGGGCCTGATTCCGAGGAAGCCACAGCTGCATCTTTTGGCTCAACCATGTCTTTTATGCTAATGTCGCGACCGATTCTCTTCTCTTCATACTTAGTTGGCCACTTGCAGAGGAGCTAATCCATCTTGGTGCATCTTTAGATGGTCCATCATTTGTACCATCGAAGCTTACACCAGTACTATGGCAGGCGCAATTTCGCCATCTGCATGTGGTGTCCTTTGTCAGCGCTAATAGTTATTTAGATCTAATTAGGGACATGGCCGCCTTTGCCTAACCACCGTGTTACACCCAACGCCCCCAGTAACACCCTCCTGAATTCCGCGGCCCTTACATCTAAATTCGTTATGCGTCTCTTGGTGTTAACCATTGGCACATGTGCGCAGTGCGACTCAGATGCAAGCACAGAATTAAAACATCGGGCAACTGCGTGCGGCATTGGCACTGTGTCCATCTATGAATCAGGCCCTTAATAACCATCTACTATACTATGAGGAACATCTATAATTGCCGAGGAAAAGAAGACTTTTATCCATTGGGAGACAGAGGAGGAATTATTTCAAATAGTTCTTTATAGCTTATGTGATCTCTTTATTTTTGGAAATAATTCCAAACCATTAACATACTATACTGTACTGTACTGTAAGTGCCTCCTCGTCTGTTGCGAAAGCTCGCCATGAACCCGGAGTCTGTCTCCTGAGTCCTGACCAGTAACTGACATGGTGGAACACTAGCGGCACTCACAATGCATCGAGTTTGGTTGTGGGATGTGATTTACTTCATAAACTTGGGCTGTGAATGACATTGAGGGATGTGGGCAAGGGGGCTTCCCACCAGTTCTCACTGCACAAGACTAATACTGACACGATAATGCAAACAATAACGTGTGACCGCATGTGCTGCCGGCTACCCCCTACATCCGCAACTTCTGATCAGTGCTATAAACTGAGATGCCGGCTGGGAGTTTTACAGCAGCTGACTGGGGGTCCCTGGAGTCGGACACTGATCCTTGAGTGCAGCAGCATGTAAGTAAGTGTTACCTTATTTTTGTTATTTTTACTTTTTATTTTCTACAGTAATCAGCCTGTGGTCTACTTAGACACACATGGCTGATTACAGTTGCCAGCTCTGTTCTGGCTATCAGAGTAGAGCTGAAGTAGGGGAAACAGGAGAAAAGCTGGCGTTATTATCACAGGGCTCCCTCCGCTATTTTTGCAATTTTATTGTAGTAAATTTTGAGCAGATCACATTTCTCATTGCATTTCCCATACTTGTAATCTGCTTACTAAAAATAAATGCAAATATGAGGGCTTGGAGAAGAATTTGGTAAAAATGTTTCCAAAGCCCTTTCATACATTTATGTGATATTAGAATAGTGTGAAAAGGGTGTGAAAATGCCCATTTTCACATTATTTTACTAAAAATATTGATCAATATGCCCCAAAGTGTACCCACAGTTCACATTATGAAATACAGTGTCCTCTGCTCTTATTATGCCACATTACAATGAGCAGGTCAGATTGTCACACTACAGTGCCCTGTTCAGAATATAATTTGTCACAACCAGCTGGCCGATTCTCCAGATACCTCCAGTCTGAGAATCGCCAACAAGTGACTTATGGTTACTTCAGCACGTGCGGTTAGTCTAACACGATACTGCCATTTCCAACGAAGTTCACGGGTTGTTAGGTTCTCCCCTCAAATCTCAATATTGCACACTCTCTTACATATAGGTACGTAGCTTTGACCTCACAGGCTCGTGAATTCGACACAGAGAATACACTGGATTAAGAATGTTTAATCCGAAAAATATTTCCAAGGTTATGGATTACAGAAAAAGGTAGTGCAAATATTTACAATACAAATATATCGCAAATAAGTTTCCGAAAATAAAAGGAATTAAAATGATAGAAAACCCAGAGTCTGTACACTCTGTTGTGAAGGAGACACAGGAGCATTGGGTCCAGGCCAGTCGTCAGGACTCTCCTTAGGCACAAGAACACTTATCATTGAGGGAGAAGCACAGTTATACCCTCACAGCTCCATTAGCCCCAACCCTTGGGGTTTTTAACTGTTTATTTGCTGTACACTGGGCATTAAGATATCGGACACACCTTTTCACATCATTGTCTGTAGGGGGTCTTGAAACGAGGTGGATGGGGATTTAGAAACCAGTCACATACCATACATCCCTGCCCTCACCCATCCTAAAATGATTTATACCCTGTGACCTGGCTTGACTGAGTCTGACCATTTGAAAATGAAGGATCCATCTCCTCCCCAAACTGTATGGCCTGTAGAGATCAGAGATGGTTATCTCATTCTGGTTTTAGAAAGACAGAATTGTTCCTTCCTCCCAAGTCTGTATTAGCACAGGTCAAATACAGGACACACAAACCAAATTACATTTGGGGGGAAAAAAAAATATATATATATAATATTTTACACACTTGCACAGAATAATTTCTAGTGATTATCCCTGAGATTAAACACCACAACCTCCTTACAGTACCATTCTAACATCTACTATACACACCTCTCACTGAAAATGGAATGACACCCTATTCAGGCTGGGCATTGGGTCGGACCCAATTGCTTTGTCAAATCCGGGAAAGTGGTATTGGTATGCAGTAAATAGTAAATAACTGGAGTCCAGGGACACCTAAGCCTCTGGTCCCTAGTGCCACCAATGTACAGGGACTATATGCCATCATCAGTCCTAGCCCCGGGGGAGCTTACAGTTTACATTGCACAACATACAAGTGCAGATATACACTACTGCTTGTTTTGTCAGCATTCAGTTAGCCTATCAGCGTGTTTTGGATGTGAGGGAGGAGACCCACGCAAACAAGGGGAGAACATACAAACTCTGTACAGTTAATCTGTGAATGGAACTCGTGACCTCAGTGCTGAGGCAGTAATGCTAACTACTATGCCACCATATCGCTGACATGGTAATTTGGTTGTAGTTCTACTGGATGGATACGATCTGATATTCAAATGAAGGCAATAATGTAGTTGCCAAATACTGCCTTACACAATCAATTTTGTAAAGCGACAACCTGGGTTAGATGGGGGGCTGGAGGGGGCCCCTGGAGCACTAGAAATGTGACATAGCCCCATAACCCTCAGGGCCACTACTCTCTGCTTATTCTCCTTGACCTCTCTGCTGCCTTCGACACTGACCACCCTCTCCTGCTGCAAATCCTTCACTCCCTTGGTTTACGTGACACTGCTCTCTCCTGGCTGTCGTCCTACATCTCAGACCGGTCCTTCTCTGTCTCTTCTCATGGCTCCTTTTCCCCCACCACAGCCTCTTACAGTATTTGTTCCCCAAGGTTCCGTTCTTGGACCTCTGCTATTCTCCCTCTATACGTCCTCTCTAGGTGAACTCATCAGCTCTTTCGACCTCCATTATCTCTATGCTGATGATACTCAGATCTACCTTTCCTCCCCCGACCTCTCCCCTCTCTCCTCACTCGTATCTCCAACTGTGTCTCTGCTATTTCTTCCTGGATGTCCCAGCGATTTCTTAAACTTAATATGTCTAAGACTGAGCTGATAATTTTCCCACCCTCCAACATAACCTCACTTCCCACTATTTCTTTAACAATTAATGGCACAACTATCCAAGATTAGACCCTTTCTCACCCAGGATGCCACCAAAACCCTCATACACTCACTGGTCATATCCAGATTGGACTACTGTAACCCTCTCCTATCTGGCCTCCCCAACTCTCATCTCTCTCCTCTCCAGTCTGTCCTCCATGCTGCTGCTCGACTCATCTTCCTCTCCAAACGCTCTACATCTGCCTCCCCTCTCCTACAAGCCCTCCACTGGCTCCCCTTCCCTTTTAGAACCCAATTCAAGGTTCTCACACTTGCTTACAAAGCCCTCACCCACTCCTCTCCCATTTACATCTCTGACCTAATCTCCCTCCACTCTCCTGGCTGCCCCCTTCGCTCAACTAATGCACGCCGCCTCTCATGCCAACTGATTACTTCCTCCCACTCCCGACCTCCAAGATTTTGCCCGTGCTGCTCCCGACCTTTGGAACTCTCTCCCTCTCCCCAACAGACTCTCCACCTCTCTACAATCCTTCAAACGGGCTCTCAAGACCCACTACTTCATCAAAGCCTTCCAGCTGTCATCTTAACTTGCTGCAACATGCTCCTTCTTCAGTTTACACCATCTGTGTCACACCTGTTTGTCTGCCCCTCCCCTTTACGAGCAGGGCCCTCTCCCCTCTTGTGCTTCTCCTTACTTTACTTTCACCTACTTCTTACCCCCCACCAGGGCACCTAACACTTGGTTGCATACGCTCTGTTGCATATCTAGGTGTTATGGTCACTTATGTATCAATGTATATTATCCATATCCTTGTCCTATTTTGTACTGTAAGTCAGTTGTCTAATTATTTGTTTATGTACTTAGTAAGGCGCTGCGGAACACTTGTGGCGCCATATAAATAAAGGATAATAATAATCCTCTTTAGTGACCTATTTATCAAGCTAATTCTGTCCCTGGGTTGGGTATGGGTTGCCGGCGGTCAGAATCCAGACGCCGGGATCCCAACAGGGTTAACATACCAACACTTGTTGGTCGGTATGCGAAATCTCCCTACCCTAACCCTCCCTTCTTGGTGCCTAACCCTCCCCCTAGTGCCTAATCCTAACCCTCCCCATAACCCCTGATACCTACCGTCAGGATTCCGGCACCGGTATGTAGACCGTCTGCATCCCGTCAGCCGAGATGCTGACTACATCCCCTGTCCCTAAAACATGAGGAAACTCAGAGGTATAATTAAATATCTCCCCTGTTAATATATCTTGAATCTCTCCTGCTTTCAGAGCAGCGCTCTTCCAGACATCTATTTAGTTTCTATTGGGATGGCGTTATGTGGCTACTTACTGTAAGAATTTATCTCCATTAGCGAATGCCCCGAAGATGGCGTTAGCCCACTTACCTCTTTAGTGGCAGCAAAGCCGAAGAGATTCTTTTGAGCCCTCGCTGGTGGACTGGAGCTCTTCCTGCTTTTGCTTATGCTCCTCTTGATAACCGTGCATGCGCCGTTGCGGGGCCAATGTCCGAACACGGAAGTGGTAGTCAGCTTTCACATTACACTTGTCACTCGGATGGGCTGTTATCAGAACCATGTCCCGGCTTTCTAAATAGCCCTGAAAAAAAAAAAAAACATTTGAAATCGCCACAATATGCAGCGAAAAGGAAATAGAATTTTTGGATCCAGACCAAAATTTTTGCTAAATAGGCTCAAGTGTCTTGATTCCAAATGTGTACTTTGGTGCGCTGTCTTCCCAATGAGCAAATTGCTGTTTCATTTTGCTCCTTACCTGTTGAGCAATGTTACTTTTATGGTAGGTCATGCAATTTTTGATCACTAGATATATATTTTATTCATTTTTTTTTTTTTTACATTCTATTTTAATGTTAGTCAGGAGATATTGGGATCACATGGGTTAGTCCTCTCAGCTTTCTTTAAAATTGTTCCTCTTGGCCTTGTTAAATATATCTAGAAGTAAACACTTGTCAAACTTCTCAGATGGCCACCCATATGGTCTACTTGGCACGTCGTAGATTTCACAAATGTATGCAACTTTTTTTTTTGTTGTTGTTATGCTTCAATCTTCGTTTGTGGTCATTTCCGCTGGATATGTACCAGTTGCCTACATACAGGACCTCATTTTTGTTTGGAAATGTTTTTGCTGTATGGCTGGCCCACTAGGTGATTAGAAATCGTATATGATGTATAAAGTAAACCTACAGCTGGTGGTCCAGTGAGTATCTGGGGTAGGCCTGGTGTGGCCCCCAGTCCAGGGTCCAGAAGGTGTTTGCTTAATCGGAGGCCTCCCAGTCGCTCCGAGGGGCTCCTAACACTGAAATGGAATTGTTTGGGAGATTCCTGGTGGTGTTAGGTGGCTGCTCCCAGAAGATTTCTTATGACCCCTGAAAGAGCGCTGCCTCCTGGGTTTCCCAGAAGGGAAGGCACTACAGTGCCGCGTAGGGAGTGAGGCCCTGGGTCTGCTACTCTCTCTCACTGCTAGCGCTCTGGCACTGCACGGAGTAGTATTGCAAGTCAGGACTTTCATGAGACCTGCTGTAATCCATTACACAAATAATTGATAGTTTTGTTTTGTTTTTTTCTGTTAAGACTGGATGCAACAAAGTCAACTGCATTCCTTTTTGTTTTATAGTAGAAATGCGTCCATTTTCCTTGCCTAGTTGCACTTAGTGTTATTTAGGATGCCTGGGACACAGCAAAAGTAGCCTGTCTATGGTCACTAACTGCTGATACTGGGACTTGAATCAGGGGCTGCATCAACTCTTCTAATCATTCCATATCATAAAGACAACTGCAACCTCCCCTTAAGAGTGCCGTGCAAGGTACATCCCAGGTTGTGGGCAATACCTGAGAAGTGGGTCCCTGTATAGTAGTACATTATGAAAACAGGGATACTCAGTGCAGCCTTATCACTAGAAAAGTAATTGCAGATGCACTATGCGATCATTACAGTTTATATGTATTTTGTAATTACACATAATGTCAGTGGTAGTTGGCATATCGGTGGCCAATGATACGGGTCTGCCCACCAGCGTCCAGGTCACCTCGTCGAGCAGGTCCCTTAGCCACCTTCACACACTTGATACTTTTAATAACACTCCGCTGACACTACACCCCCCCCCCCCTCTCCCCCATACTCGGTGAGGCAACAGTTTCTGCTGAAATTATATGGGTGGAATCGGTATGTTACGCCAGCGAACTAAATACTGATGTTGGAAGCCCGAACCGTCAGGATCCCAACTAGGGCTGGTAAGTACCCTAACTAACCCCTCTTCCCCCAACTCTCCCTTAGTGGTGCCTAACCCTAACCCTCCCTGGGGGGTGCCTAACCTATGTCCCCCCGGAGGTGCCTAAACCCCCCCCCCCCCCCCACGACTAACAATCCCTGCTTACCTTCGTTTGGGATGCCGTGCCTCAGGATTTCCGCATCTGGCTAAAGATAGGCGTCTGCATTTAGACGCCTATCTCTAGTACAGAGTTGGGCTTCCGTGGTCGGGATTCCAACGTCCGGCATTTCGGATGCCGGTAAATAAACTGCATCCCATTTGGGCTATAGACCTTCTCTTGTACAAATATATACCTCCTTTATTTCTCTCTTCCTGCACATGACCAAAGGACATGAATATGGTTACAAAATCTTCTCTCCGTCTAGCACAAACACTTGGCATGTCAGATAGTACTGTGTATATGACAATCTCATGGATATGGTCAAACCTCCCAAGGGACTGGGAGCCGATGTCCATCTCTTTTCTGAATAGATGCTGTGTGCGCATGTGCATGTCATCTATTCACCACGGCTCTTCTAAGCAGAGCAGCGTGTGAGAGGGGACCCGTCGCCCGTATCACTTCGGCCAGTGGGTGGGACAGGATCCAAATACTGGGTCTGTCCTGCCTAAACTCAGTACTGTTTGGAGGTACAGTATGTATGGGTACATTACCCCACACTCTACTTCACCAGCACAGTTACAAAAACAGTTTGCACCTTACACACACATACAGGTCCACCTGTCCCTTCGCTGGGCATTGCCTGTAGTTCCATAGCTTCACACAGATCTCTACAGCAGCTCTCGCATCTTTACTGGAGGACACACCCTATGCAAGCGCATTATTCCTCATCTGTGGGTTACTACACTGTCTCTTTCCCTCTCAGCAGACAATGTACAGAATGCAACACACCTAGAGTAGGCCCTGATTCAGAGTTGTCCCCTATTGCTGCGTCTGAGTACGAAGCTGCTGTACACAAATATGCACGTATCGCAGCCGCCGGGAGATGTATTGAGATGCGGCTTAGCAAATACAAGCGTCTGCGCAGGATCAGTCACAGATCAGTCCATAATGGCGGTTGTGAGTAACCCTATGGTTGCTCAGAATGGCTGCAGGAACCGAGACGCTGGAGCCATTTTCCCTGCGTACAGGATCGCAGACGCAGGTTGGAACATGCCTGCTTTCATTGCCGTCACTCCCCGCTACCTCCCGCAAAAGCTCCCTGTCAATCGCGCTGTGTTCTTTAATACAGCTATGACGCTCTCAGCTGCAGCCCACCTCTCCCCTACAGAGATGGCTCCTATAGTCACACTGTGTTCTCTAATGCAGCTATGACACACTCAGCTGCAGCCCACCTCTCCCCTTCAGAGATGGCTCCTATAGTCACACTGCTCCAGCAGTGACCCTCCCTTTAATGGCTGCTGGGGGCTTTCATGCATAGGGGGTCTTCTCTTCCTCCTTAACAGTAATGCTGGGTACACAACTGAGCGATGCTATGTAACCTCTCCTATTCACCCACCTCTCACACCAATGTCACTGTGTGCCCTGTGCACAGACTGCTATGTAACCTCTCCTATTCACCCACACCAATGTCACTGTGTGCCCTGTGCACAGACTGCTATGTAACCTCTCCTATTCACCCACACCAATGTCACTGTGTGCCCTGTGCACAGACTGCTATGTAACCTCTCCTATGCACACACCACTCACACCAATGTCACTGTATGCCCTGTGCACAGACTGCTATGTAACCTCTCCTATTCACCCACCACTCACACCTATGTCACTGTGTGCCCTGTGCACAGACTGCTATGTAACCTCTCCTATTCACCCACCTCTCACACCAATGTCACTGTGTTCCCTGTGCACAGACTGCTATGTAACCTATCGTATTCAAGTGAATGCTCGCACAAAGCACCTCCCCACCCATGACCAGCCTCGCGCATGGTACCACACCTATCTCCTGCATTGATGAGGTCAATACATTTTGATTTTGTTATTGCTCCCCATTACCTTGATAGATGGAGCTGAAACAAAGTGCAGGTTATTCCTAATAAAATGATGCAGTTTTCATGAAAATAGTTTCAGTAGTTTCTTATGATGTTAGTACAGATTACAATGCAGTAGGGGCACCGGAACAGCCACACCTTTTTGAGAAAGTCACGTGAGCGTGATCAGAGCCGTAACTAGACTTTTTGGTGCCCTGTGCCAGAAAGAGCATTAGCGCGCCCCCCCCCCCCCCTCACACTATTTTTCAAATGGGGATAAAACGCACACGAAAAAGGGCCATGGCCTCATGGGCAAGGGAAAAGATGGGGAGGCCAGGAGATGCTGGGGATAAAATAAGAGGAAGCTACAAGTGAGAGTGATTATAAACAGAAAATTTAAAGGCTCGAACAGCGCCCCCTGCCCTGCGGTGTCCTGTGCGGTGGCACAGGTCGCGCTACCCTAGTTATGGCACTGAGCGTGACTAAACGCATTAAGGGCTCCACTACCTAATTACCCCACACGCCGGGGAAACCAGATTCTTTTTTTTTTTTCCTGACTTGCCAAGTACTTTGCAGTGGGACAACTGCTCAGCACAGATTCCGAGGACGCTCGGACTGGTTACTCACCTGTGCTTACCTCTCAGGCCCTTCTTGCTGCAGAAAGTGCCGGTCTGCTCGCTGCTATTAGCGAGACTCCGGGATCATACGGAGGAACTGTGAGTTATCACCTACCCGCCGCTACTTGTTATTTACGGGGCTTAGATCTCCCCATTGCTACAGACCAACGATTAAGCACCTCCTAATCTAAGTATGGAATTATGGCCCTCATTCAGAGCCGTACGCTCTGAGCAGAGCGCACGCTCTGAATGAGGGCCGGGCTCCATGAAAATGGAGCGTCCTCCTGGACGCTCGTATAGCTGTGGGTCACCACCCACAGGCTATACGAGCGTGCATTGTGATGGCCGCGATGGTCGTGACCATCGCGACCATCGAAATTGCGAGCCGGAGCCTGCGGTTGAGGTTTTCAACCGCAAGCTCCGGAGTGATTTTGGCTCTATCAGAGCCCAAATCACTGCCACTGACATCACTAGTGATGTCAGTGGGCCGGCTCCTGACGGGAGGCGTTCCCGTGGGAACGCCCCCGTCAGGGAGGCACGCCCCCGGCACGCCCACCAAAGGGGGCGTGCTGTCAATCAACATTGACAGCACGCCCCCTTTGATCGGACACAACGAGCGAAGGACTTTCCTTCGCTCGTAGCGGCTGGCGCATGCGCACGACGGAGCTCCCTCCGTCGTGCACATGCTCAGTCCAGAACATCGACCCACTTGCGAGCGGACAGCCGCTCGCGAGTGGGTCTGAATCAGGCCCTATATATCTATAACATATTGTCTTGGATGGTGTCATGATATTTCATTAACAATTGGTTCATGACTGTTAGCTAAAACAGGGATATCCCTTATTCCAGTGTTCAGATTGCTGCATTTTTTTGGAACTTTGTTTTTGATTCCTCTATGGTGGATTATCTAGTTAAAAACTCATACTGGACATTTCCCTTCATTTCTCAAAGGCCAATGGAATAGACTATTCCTGATCTAAATGTGCATTACCGTTATGACTATTCATAATTGGATACTTTTTGAAAATAGTGTGGTAAGTGTATATTATTTTTAGAGCTGTTAAGGTGCGTACACATTGTACGATTAAAATGAACGATCGCTTATCATATCGTTAATATCGTGCATTTTTCTGTGCCTCCAACCCACCAACTACTATAGGGACCCGCAATCGTTGATCATGGCCTGTTAGCCATCTTTGGTCGTGTGCTGGATGATCGATATTGATCATCCAGCACACCCGGGAGATCGTTCAAATATATCGTTATCGTTCGTCCACCCCCCGTGTATATGCACCATTATTTATTAAATGCCTATGGGGCCTATTCATCAAAACTAAATTAACGTTTTTAAGGACTTTTTCCTTAAATAACGTTATTTTAGTATTCATGAAGCCACTTAGCACAAGATATATCACTGCTATCTCCTTGCTAAGTCCCCCTGCGTTAATTTCCACACTCCCCATACATTAGTACATTAGTATGGGGATGTGTAAATTATGGTATTCATCAAATTCCGAAAATTATGAATTTTCGGAATTTGATGGGAGGTACTATCCGCCACTGTGAGGTAGCGTTTAGCAGGTGAAACTTACCTGCTTCCAGCTGGACAGGTCCCCCGGCGTCTTCCTCCGGTGCTCTGGTGCGTCCTCTGGCTCCGGAGGCTGGTCGGACACTGTGTTCTCCCAGCAGAACATAATAAAGATTAGAAAAAAAAAAAAAACTTTTTTTTTTTTTTTACCTAATCTGTACTGTGGTGTGCTGGGAGACCATGTGACAGACCAGCAGGACGGAGCCGGAGGCTGCTGCGCGGACAGGTAAGTGCAGGACGGGGGGGAGGTGAGGGGGCGCAGGTTACATTTTTACCTTCCATTTTTTTTTTTTTTTTCGTAATGTGTTTTTTTTTTCTGTCTTCCCTCAGTGTTTGTGGCAATTTCTGCCATCACTCTGCAGACTCCGAAAAAAGTAGCTGAAGCTCAACGAGGGAAAAGTATAACGTTACCATGTACCTACCAGACCGCTGAGCCAGACAGAATCGGCGCCAGCGTGGAGTGGCAGAAGTTGCCTGAAGAGGTATATTTGGCCTTTCATGGCACTGACTTTGTGTACTGTGTGTGTTTTGACACCGTATATTATAGTAATAATATTAACCCAGTTATGTTGTGATGGGAAAAAATATATACCGCAATGGCTCGAAAGTACTGTAGCTCTGTAGACCATCTAGGTCAGGTTCAAGAAACCTGTGGATCTAAAGTTATGGAACTAGAAGTCCCAGGAAATGCCTCCACCAATTTTATAACTACAGTTGCCTCCATTCAGTTTCCATTGCACAAAGTAATTTTTATTTGATCCATCGTTGGCTGAGCCACAGCTTAATGTAGTTTTGTCGTTGTTAATGGTGGCATATTCTGTATTTCCCACTACAAAGAGGACACTTGTCAGAAGATAGGCGAGGCGTCTGGGTACCTGCAAATTCATGATAACCTGTAACAAAATCTTTGTATTTTTAATAATTCTTTACTTTCCGCCTTTCTAGGTTGAAGTATTAGCCGCCTTTTATGGAAGCATCAACAACAGCGATCCCGCTTATAAAGGGCGAGTGTCGTTCACCGGCAATATGTTTGCTAATGATGCCACAATCCTTATTGATAAACTGACGATGGAAGATAATGGCACTTACCAGTGTGAAGTAAAAATTCCCAGAGATCGATCCGGCACCCGTCAGGCTAAAATGGAGCTTGTTGTCTTAGGTAAGCTAAAATACATTACGTGTTTGGTAAGTGGGTATGATCGAGGACTTCTGCCCCTGGCTGTTATTTTGCAACTTTTAGGCTATTGGAAATTTAAAGTACTATTGAGACAATCCTAAAGGCGTACGTACGCTTTTACTCACAATAATAAAATATTGTCTTCTAGTGGCTCCATCCAAACCGGACTGCGGCATTGAGGGAACCGCAGAATATGGCCAGGTCATCGCGCTGACTTGTTCCTCCAAGGAGGGGTCCCCTGTCCCCCAGTACACATGGAAGAGTTACACCCCACAAGACGTACAGCGAGCAATACCGCAGACTGCAGTCATAGGTACCGTATAAATCTATCCTACCATCAAAAAATTTATCTCACCAAACAGTGTTATACATGGGACACAATTATCATCTTCTCCTAAATTTGATAAAACTAATATCTCGTAACAAATGACCTAGAACAGACTTTAATGTCCTTGTTTAATCAATAAAAATACACATTCACGCTCCGAATGGGGATGCGCAAAGCATTTTAGGGTGCAAATCCCAATCAAGCCCATAGTATGTGTAATTGTCACCCAGCTACAATCGCCAGATACTCGTTCAATCCTTTTCTGATGATACAGTGCCATACCTACAATCATGCCACAAGGGGGCAATAGTGTATTTGTATATGCTGGTTCTTAAGATATTACAGGAGTTTATGGCACAGGAAGAAAACCTTTTTGATTCTGTAGTAGAACTACAAATCGGTCATGCTGGGGCATGTAGTTCCACAACACCTATGACATAACTGTATCTACTGGGCTGCTAGATCTAAAATTATTTTACAAATATATTTAAAACTTTATAGTTTTTATACCTTGATTGGACTGAAAAAGTGTGACGTTTGCAGTGCAGGCGAGTACAAGCCAGGGCCAGATTAACAATGGGGTGGATGGGACTACAGCTCCAGGTCTCCACATAAAAATAGGCCCGTCATCTGGAGAGTGTGATGGGCAGCACAGACGGTGTAATGGTAGCATTGCTGCCTCACAGCACTGAGGTCATGGGTTCAATTCCTACCATGGCCCTAACTGTGTGGAGTTTGTATATTCTCCCTGTGCTTGCGTGGGTTTCCTCCCACATTCCAAAAATATACTGGTAGGTTAATTGGCTCACAACAAAAATTAACCCTAGTGTGTGTGTGTGTGTGTGTGTGTACATGTGATAGGGAATATAGAGTGTAAGCTCCACTGGGGCAGGGACTGATGTGAATGGACAAATATTCTCTGTAGAGCGCTGCAGAATATGTGTGCGCTATATATAAATAACTGGTAATAAATAAATAAATGATCAGTTGGCCTTAAATCATATTAAAATTAAATTTCTATTTTCGTAACATACTCAAGCAATTTTTCTACTTGTGCATATTCACTGAGGCCCACAGCGATATTCTTTTTATCACTCGTTACTAAACTTGAATGGTGCTCCATCCAATAAGCCATACTTGCCTTCTTTTTGAAACAAGCATTGCCATACACCTAACTTGCATCCAAATGTAAATGAGCCCCAAAGCAGTTAGTAAGATCTACATGTTGATGAAAACACACTGATCCTTTTCAGAAAATGCATGTAGCCATAGGGATCATTGTGCCTTATATAACCAATAAACCGCAAAGGGTATCCCCCAGCACTCTATCAGCAATACATGGTGGTAGTGAGATCTCCAGTCCACGTCACAGCTTCTCTGATTACTGGAGGGCCCTAATACTTAGCCAAAGTCTGGGGCGCGGAACCCCAAAAAGCTGGCAAAGGCCAACCAACTCAGGGCAGCACACCTGTCAGAGGCTAAGGTGTTAGCTTTTGATATATTATTATTAACACTTACCCGCCTTTCCGGGGGTCGGGAACGGCACCCGATTTTCGGAAGGGTAGGCAAATCTGGATTAATAACTAGCACTGGTGGCTGGAGAGGTTCGGGCTGCAGCGCAGTTGAAAAATTAAATAGGGGAGAAGCCGCACCAACTGCCAGTGCGCTCCGGACAGCGATGTTCGGCAGAGTTTGGGGTGGCAGTTGGTGTGGCTCCCTTATTTGAATATTCAACTGCGCTGCAGCCGCAACTCTGGTGCTGACACTGGTAACGAGTGATAACAAGAATATCACTCATTGATCAGTCTGGGCCTTAATGAGACATCCACATGGCACTGGTCACTCCCACACAGCCCCCTAAATCCTTTCTCACTAGAGGCCTGATTCAGAGCCGCTCGTAAGCGGCTGCTCGTTCGCTCCGAGCGATGTTTGCCCAACTGCGCATGCGTACGGATCGTTATACGCATGCGCGAACCAGTCAGTTCGGCCGAAAATCGTTTGTTCGCTAAATAGCGAATGCCTGCTAATATGAGTGACAGGAGGAAGCGTATGGGTGGTAACAGGGGAAGGTGCTTAAAAACGGGGAGTGGAAATCAGAACGCAGGCGTGCTTAAAGGTCAAAACGGGTGTTTTATGGGTGTGCATAATTAATACTGGAGCGTCATTGACCACGTCACTGGGTTATTTTATAGCCAGAACTGCTCGCAATTTTGTGGTAGCAAACACCAGCCCCAAGAATAGCGAGCAGTTCATACGCTGTTCGATGTACTCGATTAATCTAATAAATAGCGGACATGACGTATGGTGCGAGCGGCCAGGGGGCGTCTTTTTCAAAATTACAACCGCAAGTTTTGTTCGCTCGTTCAGACATAGAGGCGTCAACAGACCGCAAAGAGCGAACGGTTCATTTGAATAGCCACCCCTTTTTGTTGAACGAACGACCGCAAATAGCGACCGGCTCTGAATCAGGCCCTAGGTCCTTGATCATTTTAAGCCCCAGCCCCATTTGGCCCTAAGTTCTGCCTTAATACAAGCTATTGTTCTCTACTATCTGACTGTGGATAAAAGGGAATCCGGTGGATAAAAGGAAATTATGGGCAGGAAATCTGCATTTTGCAAGAAAATGTTTCCTCTGAATAATCTGCTATCTCCAATTTCTTCATTCCTGGAAATCAATCTTTCTTTCCTTTTCTTTAAGTAATCTGGTTATTATATAACTGTTTTAGATAATCATGTGTATGTTTCCGGCTTTCTTTAGACGGAGGACGGCTGACGTTGAAAAATATTTCCATGGAGTCGTCCGGATTTTTTATTTGCACGTCCACCAATAAAATTGGAGAGGAGTTCTGCAATCTGACCCTAGCTGTGATGCCGCGTAAGACACCAGTCACGTCTATGTTGTAGCAGATTACGCCTACAAGAGCAAACCAATACAGACCACTGAATTACCGCTATACTGTAAGCTGTAAATTTGCACCATAGAGCTGCTGATAACATTCAGTTATGTTATTATCAGTGGCAGATTTCACCCACCAGTCAAAGCCACCAAACCCCCAATAAGCCTCCCTCATAGCAGTAAGCCGTCCCCAGTGTGTAGGTGATGTTAAGTGCACTCAGTGGCTTCACGTTGGGGGGTGGCGTAAAGTCCTCCACCTGGGACTGCCTGTCCAGTGTGGTATTAACAGGCAATCCCCATAATTATTAACGGTTACTTATATGGTGCCAGCATATTCTGTTGAGCCTTTACTATTTGGGAACTTTTCAGGAGCTTATCAGAAAGGGAGACAGTACTGCTAATGTCATAATTTAATGTAATTTGTAAGGTGCCAGAAAATTTTGCAGAGCAAGGCAGTCAGTTACAAGTTTTAGATCACGCAATTACACTTAAGGCAGCTATCAGTGGTTTAAAGAGGGTGGGGCACGTGCCCTGGTGATGGCATGGTTTCGCAGGCAGATGGTAGCTGGCGCATATTATACTCACCTGGAGCAGGCACTTCTGAAGTTGCCGGTGTCCCTCCTCTTGTTTAAAGTTCAGTTGATTGTTTGTTATTCTTTCTTCAACTAGATCTTTAAATTAGCTGAAGAGCAAACTGCCATTGGCAGGAAGACTGTATGCTGCGCCACTTATGGCCTCTACATCCATTTGCTTTTGGTGCGGCGGTTCCCCATCCAGCCACCATTGTCTGCTCCCCACCTGTTAAAATGGCCGGGTGGAGGTGGCTGGAGTTGTGGCAGGAACTGGACAACCGCCCCCTGTGTGCCAGAGTGTATTATAAGCATTATTCAATTTTTATTGCTTAAATGTGCCACAGTCCCGCATTGAGACGGGCAGTAGCGACACTCAGTGCGGCCCTGAATAGGTCAGGTCAATAGGCAAGTCCCAGTGCTAGGAAAGCTTTAGAATTGTGTCCGGACTAAGACCAGGGAATGTAGAATGGCATTATGCAAAGTGTTGTTATTCCTGTGGAGTCTTGGACAAGCTGTGTCCTGAGCTACCGGGGCTATAGAATGGGGATCCTGGGACATACGTGTGCTACAGAGTGCTGGGGACCAGCTTTGCAATGGTGGTTTAGTGTAAAATATTTGTGTATAACGGTTGTGTTAATCTGCAGCAGTGGTAGAGCCAACTCCCAGACACTGTATTCCTTGGGACTAGCTGCCTGTCTCTGAAGCCTATTTTTGGGCAGAGAGCAGCATGCCCCTGGGAGAAAGAGTTCTGGGAGTACTGGGTGGAGATAATGCCCCCTCCCCAGACATTCAGGGCATCAGAGGAACGGCCAATTTCCCAGGTGCTCTCATGCACTTAACCGCGACCACTCCCCACTGTCCATTAGGGACAGACTTTAAATGTCCAAGCTATGTGCACTTGCTCAGCTCATGCACCTAGTTTGATTGTCTAAAGAAACCAGGACAGGCTTACCCCCTGCGGCATTGCGTATTCGAAGCGGATAGAAGGGGGGGGGCATTTGAGATCTAACTGTGTATATCCTCTGAGCATCTATAGTGTACTTCTGTACCACGCTGAGTGCTGTGGAGTGACTGTCTTTGTAAAGACGCATCCTTTGAGCAATAAATGTCTACTTGCCTCGAGCCGCCTGCATCTGCTTGTATCCTGTGACCACCAGAATATCGCAAAATGCTATTCTATTCTGTAGTTGTTCTGGATTGAGCCCGGTGTCTCCAAGCTCTAGTCTTCTGCTAGTTAGCTACCTAGTGCTGACTGGTCCATAGTGAGGGACTAGTGAGAATCAGCTGACATCAACCAGGAGGTGTTGCAGCAGTGCGACCACACATACTCAGAAGCGGTTTAAGGTACCAGTGATAGGAGCCTGGGGGGAAGTGGCTCCAGCTGCCAGTGTAGGAGTCTGGTGGTGGCAGCCAGTTACCTGCCCACGATACTCTGGGAGGAGTCAATAACAAGTGGTTACTGCCAGTGAGGGAATACCTAGGAGTGATATATATATATATATATATATATATATATATATATATATATATATATATATATATATATATATATAAAATTATATAATTTTTTTTTTTTCCTTTTCCAAAAGCTTCCATGAACATTGCGTTATATGCTGGAGCTATTGGCGGGAGTGTGGCCGGGATCATAGTCATTGGAATAATTGTCTATTGCTGCTGTTGCCGGGATAAGAATGATGATGAGCAGGATGATTATGAGATGGCGTAAGTTTTTCACTTTGCAAGTTTCTCTTAAATGTGACTCTAGAATGGGGAGGGCAATAAGCCCCCCCCCCCCCCCTCCCAGCTGTTGTAGAACTACACATCTCAACATACTCTGCCAGTTTTGCTATTTGGCCATGCTAAAACTGTTGCAAAGCATGTTGGTTTTTGTAGTTCAACAGCTGGAAGGCCGCACATTGGGGGTCATTCAGACCCGCTCGTGAGCGTCAGGACGCTCGCAAGCGGGTCGATGTTCCCCACTGCGCATGCGCACGACGGGGGGAGCTCCATCGTGCGCATGCGCGAGACTCGGCGAGCGACGGGCTCACCATCGCTCCGGGTCTCGCACCAAAGGGGGCGTGCTGTCGATGTTGACCCGGGCGAGACCCGGGCTCACCATCGCTACGGGTCTCGCCCTTTGGTGGGCGTGCCTGCCAGACTGAGGCGTTCCCTACCGTCTGAAGCCGGCCCCAGTGGGAGTGATTTTGGCTCTGACAGAGCCAAAATCACTCCAGGGCTTGCGGCAGGGAGACCCTACCGCAAGGTCTCCGTCGCAAGTCCGATGGTCGCGATGGTCAAGACCATCGCGACCATCATCATGGACGCTCGCATATGCGAGGACGCTCCATTTTCATGGAGGGCCCTGATTCAGAGCGTTCAGCTCTGAATCAGGCCCATTGCCCACCCCTGCTTTAGTACATACAGAATCTCCTACTACAGTATATAGCTGACCGCTTCTCCTTTGTCTAGTGCTCGTGAATCTGATAAAATATGTTGGCACCTCTGCTGGAAACCTAATTTACACGGCTAGCCCTTTGAGGCAATCCTTTTGGGATATTTTTTTTTTTTTCTTTGGGGGTAGTTTAAAGTCTGACCTGGACAAGGGTTAAGATAGTGTCCCAACCACAAACTGGTTTTTTTGCCCTGTTTGGTGTTGTCATGTGCTCTGCTTGTAAAACGGTGTAGACACAACCTCACTGCGAATGGGATGTTATACGGAGCATGATCTGTGCTGGGCCAGGCTCTGACAGATGAACCTACAGACATGCAGCTTAAGCTTCTTTTGGAATCCTCCTTAAAGGATAAAATCAGTTGTTACTTAAAATCTACCTTACTATTCCATTGTATTGGCAAAGCAAGTGTCTGGATAATCCCAGCTTTACTGTAGTCAGAAATATTTCCCACATTGATCCACTCTACTTCAGTAGGACCCTTTCTGTTTTCATCACTCGAGATTTAGTTTCAGACATCCCCATCTTCCAGTGAAGCTTTATATTCTTCCAACAGCAGAGCGGGACCGGCCATGAAGTTAGCAGGCAAGCTGATAGCAACATGCAGTTATTTGTGTATATTCTATCTTATAGCTTCTAAAAATAGAAGTTCCTATACAGTCAATATGGCATATTTTTGGCTTACTTACATATGCACTCAGCAAATCCTTTCTGTGACCTTCAGCTTGTTTACTCAAGTAAAAGTAGAAAACCTAAAAATAGAGTACTAAAAAATATATTCTATCCAATATCAATTTAGAAATTTAATTGTATGGTTTATGTCTACAATATTTACAGCAAACTTAGCATCTTCTAATCACCATGTCTTGTGTATTTTCCACACTTTTTGCAGCCGTTATATTTATAGGGCCACACCTATGAATATTAAAGATATGCATGTACCAAGATCTGCACCACTAATGCAAATGTATCTTGATTTTTTTTATTTTTTCAAATTAAATTATATCTGAGGGTAGGTGGCCCATTTTATGGAATCAAATCATACTTGATTTTTAAAATATTCAGGTCTATCAAAGTTACAAGTTGTGTTTTGTAATTAATACTGTTCATTCATTATTAGGGAGAGGGAAGAAGACCCAGACGAGCCCCCACAGAAAAGTCAAACAAAGCAGCAACAGCAGCAGTATTACCAGGATGATGAAGGCGACGATGACTTAGAGGAGAGAAATGAGTCCAGGCCACCTATGCCTCCAGCAAACAAACCACGTTTGGTTATTGATCCAGTAAATGCCTAAATATAAAACGTTTTTTACATTTTGAAACAAACGTCAACTATTTTTATGCATTTTTAACTACTTGAGTAGTGACAAAAGTGAGAAAACAAACCGTGTAACGCAAAGATGCGTCTGACCCGTGGACTCCAATTTTCTCCTTTTTTGGTATTTCTTGCTACAACACTTTTACACCGTATGTCAAAGGAAAACCAGACATTATTTTTTTTCTATAACACTATCAAGTTATCTTGACCGTGGAATAAAACTGTGCTTTTTATTTTCAGAAATATAATGGGCTTGTTCCACTTCTGGTATTACTGCCAAACCCAATGCACTAGTTACAAGACAGCAGATGCCAAAATAATTTTTCTTTTGAAATATTTTGTTTAAAATGTAGATTTTTTTTTTTTTGGTAATGTGCTTTTTACAAATTGGAACTCCAAAAATTAAATCTATAGTGACATCTGCAGGCAGGTACTACACAACCTAATATTGCTAAAGACTATAATATTGAATAACCTATTAAAACTATGAATTTGGTTACCTTTGTTATCCATAGATTACATTTAAGTGGTGGTTTCAAGACTACCAAGGGTGGCCTCATCTTTTTAAAAAAAAAACCTAATGGGTTGTCATTTTTTTTTTTCCCATACATTAAATATATAAGGATTTGCTTTGTTTAGATTGATACATGGAGAGGGAACTTTAAGATGTACATTTTAAGGTGATTCCTGGTACAAACATCTGCTCTTAAAGGAGGTATATGATAAAGGATTGATCATGGATTAGATATCTTACAAAACATGGGACCCCATACAGCTAATGAAAACTAATTCCCCCATACACTATGCAATTATCTGTCCAATCTGGCTGGTTGGAATGAAAATCTGGTAATGTATGTGAGCAAATAACAGAAATTTGCTCCCAAACACTTGAAAATGGACCAGCTTTTCCTTTCCACCAGACAGATTTGACAGATAATTGTAGAGTGTATGCCCAGCATTAATAATGCAACTACAGACCTACCTCGCTGATAGACTGCCCCAGTAAGTGAGGAGTCTGATTTCCTATTTCTGCAGCCAATGTGTTTTACTTTCAAGCTTCTACTTCTAGTGTCCGAAAATGCGACCGTGACCGTGATGAACAAAAATAGTGTAACGTTGGTACAAACAGATTTTTGCTTAATACAGCAAAGTAGAAATAAGATGGAAATGTCCTCCAGTCTCAAGCCTAGGTCTCAATCAATGTCCGCATTATACTGTTTTTAGAAGATATTTAACTAGAAAGTTTTTTTTTTTTTAAATTAAAACAAAACGTGTATATATCAGAACATTGTTTTAAAGCAGTCTGTTTTTAACTTGTGTAAAGAAAATAAAATGTTACATTCTCATATGTTGTGTAGATGTGTGTGTATATATAGATTTTTTTTTTCATTACTACACAGAAAATAATATATTCGTTCTAATAACTCTGTGTTTGAGTAACACTTTGACATAGAAAAAGTAGGGCAGGAAATCTTGCCCTCTAGAAAATCTCAGCATATTGCTGCAAATGCACCGTATAACTGAGATGAATTTGGTGGTGCCAGTTCCGATTTAGTTTCACCCTACATTTCCTGTGTCAGCACTGTACTCCATCACTCCCTAAGCTGCAGAATGTATACAATCAAGAAAACGAATGATATACTGTGTATTTGCAATATATAATGCACATAATAGTCAGAGAAAATATATATATTTTTTTAACTATTTGAAAGCAGCTCAAACCTTGTTAGATTAACACACCCATCAGAGAATTAGTACAGAAAAATCTTAACATAAGAAACATGGAAGCGGTAATGGTACTCCATATCATTCAGGCATATAAATAGCTGAATAAATAAAGTGGTGCTTTGTATACATTCTGCAGTACAATTTTTCTAAAAAAGTGTGTGTGTGTCATATATATATATATATATATATATATGTGTATATATATATATATTAGTAGAGCAATGGATGGCTCTTACAGCTAGCAACTGAAATAAAGCACGCTCACCACAGCATTATAATGTCAACGTTTCAGAGACTTGACTCCTTTTATCATGACATTTCGCCGGGCAACGGCGGGTACTTCATCTAGTGTGTGTATGTGTTATATATCTGCCCCTTGCTCCATCCCCCAGCTAACAGTTTTTCTGTTTAAAACTAATTTTTTTCCAAAATCATCCCCTCAATTTTTTTCGTCACATTATGTAATTAATAGCTATTTAAATGCGATTTTACATTTTGTTTAAAAATAAAATGATATTGAATCAGGTTTAAAAAGCTCTTACTTACTAAGTAAAATAAAATAGACAATTATGGGGACTTTTTTCTTGTAAAAATATCGGCCAGTTAAGTGGTTAAATGCCAGTAACTCCTCCCACCAATTTATAAGCTTGCATGGTATCCAGACACAAACAATTCTGAACCTTTCATATAGCTGGCGTGTGTATTCCAGCATGTAAGTTTACGTGCCACTATGAGACAGAGGAATTTTGGGACCAGAAGCAACCAGACATGACTCCCGAGCCTATTCATCATCACGTCATTTTCACAAAAGCAGTTGCCTGCAATTGTAAATATTAAGTTATTGGGCCATTCATCAAGAAGGTAAAGCAGGAGATATCACAGATATCTCCCACTTGCCTTCCTTTTGCGGAATGGCCTGCTGTCCCCATACACTAGTATCAGATATCTTCTACTTACCTTCCTCTTGTGGAATGGCCCATTGTACTCATTCACTAGTATCACAGATATCTCCTGCTTGGATTCAGTATGATTTACCTGACAGCGGCATCCCGGCAGCAGTGAAAATCCCGATCGTCGAAAGGTAAGTATTGACTAGCGTTTTCTCTCCCCTAACCCTCCCTTAGGGGTGCCTAACCCTAACCTCCCCCCAACCCCCGCCCCCTTCCCCGCCGCCTAAACCTGGTTGGGATTCCGTCCATCGGCTTCTCTACTGCTTCCCCTCCTACTTACCTTCCTCTCCCGGAATGGCCCGCTGTCCCCATACACTAGTATCACAGATATCTCCTGCTTACCTTCCTCTCCCGGAATGGCCCGCTGTCCCCATACACTAGTATCACAGATATCTCCTGCTTACCTTCCTCTCCCGAAATGGCCCGCTGTCATTTTCGGAGCTTGACTGCTCGGAGCATTTGCCATCTTCAGAGGGCTTCTGCTCCGGGATTGCATCCTGTTCCTTTCCTATGGGAAGGAGGTCCAGGTTTGCGATGAGGCAACCTTTTCGGATCCCTCCAAACTGGCTCCTTCCGCCGGACGTCTGGGCGCTTGCGTCTAGTGCACTCCCTTCACTGCTCCGACAAAGGAGCAGTGAAGCGGCTCGCGGGGACAGCTGATATCGCATCAGCTGTCACCGCGCCGGAGCAATGATGAATTGCTCTGGTAGCCGCGGTGAGTCAGAATGTTATCACAGTCCGTTCGCAATAGGCCTCTCAGTCCCTAATTCCCCTTTTTTGGTGTATGGTAGCGATCAGCCGATTTGCCGACAATTACTAGTAAAATGATGGGCCTTTTAAAATTGGCAGATCTGTATTTGCTGAAAAATATCTATAATGTATGAGCACAGATTGGTTTATTGGGGAATCTTTGGATTGGGGAAAAAAAAAAAATCACAGGATCTGTGAATCGCTCTCTTGTGATTGCTGATGTACTTCCTCCCACTCCCGCATCCGAGATTTTGCCCGTGCTGCTCCCTACCTTTAGAATGCTCTCCCTCTCCCCATCAGACTCTCCACCTCTCTACAAATCTTCAAACGGGCTCTCAAGACCCACTACTTCATCAAGGCCTTCCAGCACTCATCCTAACCCACCTCATGCTCTTTCCTTCCCATCTTCCCCTGTCTGTCTGCCCCTCCCCTTAGAATGTTAGCTCTCACGAGCAGGGACCTCTTCCTTCATGTGCTTCTCTTTACATTTTCTTCTACTCTCTACTCCCCATTAGGGCACCTAACACGGGACCGCCAATTCCCGGCAGCTTAATGTGAGTGCTTTAATCACTATTTCAGCAATGTATATAAGTTGTGTCCTTGTCCTGTACTGTAATGTACTGTATGTTACTTGTTTCTTGTTCACCTATTAGTTCTATGTTCTATGTAAGGTGCTGCGGAACACTTGTGGCGCCATATAAATAAAGGATAATAATAATAATAATAATAATAATGTATGGGCCACTTAAGCCATTGGGTCTATACATTCTATTTATCATATACAGTCATGAACCCTGTAATATTATGACCTGTCTATAAAAAGGCAACAGTACACATGGTGCTTGTTGTTGTTTTACACAATGTCTTCGATGAGATATAACACATGCTTGTGGCAATTGATTGGTTAGGTGATAAGAATCTATGTAATCAGGTGGCAGCTGATAAGAATAATCATTGATTTTTCCAGAGATTTCGTGATTCAGATGTGGATGATATTGCAGTCACAAAGAAGCAGCGACTGTGCAATACCGTCCAGCAAATATTTAAATACTACAGGAGGCATCTAACGCTGCCCAGGTACGCCCCCGCTCCACCCACCAAATGCCACAGCATATGATCATGCTGTGGCTTGGGGGGGATCTGTGAGCGAGATCCCAGAACAGGTTCTGCGTATGCGCATTCTCTGATCATCCGAACACTATGGTTATAAACTCAGTAGCGTCCGGGTCTGAATCAGGCCCACAATTCACACTTTATTAAAGAGGACAAATACTGTATGTCTATACCTAGTGACTGATGGATCTTTTTGGAACATATTAAAAAAAGGGTACTCGTGTACTTTACTGACTCATTGCAGAGAGAACCTAATGAATATTTTAAATGGTACTTGTGTACTTTAAATACACAAGTACCGAAACTTGTCCCCACCTAAAGAAGAAAGTTGTCCCTCGTGAGCTCGCCACAAGGTTATATTCCCCCTCTATGCCCACTTGGATGGTAGGGAATGACGCTAGACATTACCATGATAGATAATAATGAGTGTAGGACACTTGGGTTCTCTCTGCAATGAGTCCGTAAAGTACACAAGTACCTAAAAAAGTTTTATCTGTGCAAACGTATGGTGGTAGTGAAGGGTTAAATGCTGCCCTAAGGATTGGAAATTCCCTGTATATTGCCAATAGAAAACAAATAGGACAAAAGGGGTATCCTTGGCATAATGCCCTTACAGTGGAAAAAGGAGAGTTATGGTAAAACTTTTGTTAACGCTCTTTCTTCGAAGTCCAAAGGGTCCACAAAGAGACAATGGGGTGTAGGTGGGACTTGGAGGACCAGACACCAACAGCAAAGCTTTTTCCTATCCTAGGATGCTCCGGTCCTCCTCCCCCCCCCCCCCCCCCTATTCCCCACCCACAGCCTGAGCGCAACTCTGTTTTGTTGTGGAGCTGGAGAGGAGAGAAGGAAGACTGGTACACCTAGGAATCGCACTCTCGCACAGAGAAGGAAACAAGTGACCAGGAGAAGAAACCCATAGAAGCCAGGTGCATCAGGGCGGGTGCCCTGTGGACCCTATAGACTTTGACGAAAGAGAGTTAACAAGGGTAAGTTTTACCATAACTCTCTCCTTGTCTCCTTCAAGGTCCACAGGGAGACAATGGGGATGTCCTGAAGCAGTTGTTCAAGGGTGGGGACGCTCCTGAGCTGAGAGGAGAACCCAGGGCTCAAAGGAAGCATCCGCAGAGGCAAATGTATCAAAGGCAAAGAACTTAAGAAAGGTGTGGACAGAAGACCACGTGGCCACCTTGCATAGTTGTTCGGCAGATGCGCCACGGCGGGATACCCACAGAGCGAGTAGAATGAGCAGATACTGTAGCTGGCGCAGGAAGGCCAGTCCGTGCACAAGCCTGTAAGATAGTCATGCGAAGCCATCCTGGCCAGAGTCTGTTAGCTGGCAATCCCTTCTTGTGGAATCCATATAGGACAAAGAGAGAGTCCAATTTCCTGATGGAAGTAGTACGGTCCATGTCGATCTTCCGAGTACGGACCACATCCAAAGAGGCCTCACCTGCCGAGAGGTCTGATGATTGAAAGGCCGGAACCATGATTTCCTCATTAAGGTGGAAACGAGAGACTACCTTGGGAAGGAAGCCAGGGCGCGTTCTAACAACAGCCCTGTCCGGATGAAATATCAGAAATGGGGAGTGCGCCCCTAAATCCGATACCCTACGGGCAGATGCTATAGCCAGAAGAAAGTCTTCGCAGTGAGCCATTTGGCGTCTACTGAATCCAGGGGTTCAAATGGAGGTTCCTGAAGTGCGTGGAGAACCACTGACAAATCCAATGGAGCCACAGGAGGGACAAAGGGAGAGGTTGTATATGAAGAACACCCTGCAGGAAGGTGTAAACACATAGCAGTGGAGCAATTCTGCGCTGGAACCAGATAGACAGAGCAGAGATGTGCACTTTCAGAGAGGCTAGGCGGAGTCTGAGATCCAATCCAGCTTAAAGAAAGGCAAGGATTCGAGAAATCCTAAAAACCTGAGGGTCACACAGTGATAACTACTGGCAGAGGCCGGTTTATGCATTCTGAGCATGGTCTGGACCACAGAGCTAGAAAACCCTTGAAACCTTAGGAGGGATGTCTCAAGAGCAAAGCCGTGACAGATGGGCCAGGTCTGATGTAGACAGGGACCCTGAGACAACAGGTCTGGTCGTAGAAGAAATTGGAGAAGAGCGTCTATGGGGAGACTTTGAAGGTCGGAGTACCAATGTTGTCTGGGCCAAGTCGGAGCTACCAACAGGACCGTGCCCTCTTCTTGCATGAACTTCCGAAGAACACGAGGAAGAAGGGAGAATGGAGGAAAGAGGTGCGCTAAAAGGAAGGTCCACCTCACAGATAATGCGTCCATGAAGGCTACGTTGGGGTCCCTTGTCCTGGCCCCATACACTGGGAGCTTGTGGTTGGGTCATGAGGTCCACGTCTGGTAGACCCCATTTTTTCACCAGGAGCTGAAAGACTTCTGGATGTAGAGACCACTCCCCTGCATGCACGTCATAATGGCTGAGGAAATGCGCTTCCCAATTGAGAATCCATGGGATTAACACTGCAGAGATGGCGTTCGGCCCATGTGAGAATGCGGGACACTTCTGCTATGGCTGACAGACTTCGAGTGCCTCATTGGTGATTGAGGTAGGCCACTGCCTTGGCGTTTTCAGACTGTACTAGTACTGGCCTGCCCTGAAGAATATCCAGAGGGCTTTGTAGATGGCTCGGAGTTCCAGGACTTGATTGGCAAGATAGCCTCAGCTGGAGTCTAGCGTCCTTGAAAGGAGTGCTGGTCAGTCACTGAGGCTTGCATCTGTGGTGAGCTGACCAGTCCGGGATCCAAAAGAGGCGACCCTTGTTTAAGTGGGATGTTTGTAGCCACCAGGATAGGAACAGGCGAACCTCCAGAGATATGAACAAATGGGGCAGACCATTCCACCTGGAGAGGATCAGGTGTTGCAGGGGCCTGGTGTGGAACTGAGCGAACTCCACATGTCGAAGGTGTACACCATGGATCCCAAGGTCTGCACTGCAGAGTGAATTGACACTTGGCATCTGTGGAGTAACCTGTGCACTCGGTGCTGTAGTGCAGAGATTTTTTCTGCTGTCAGGAAGAATCTCTGAGCCTGAGAGTCCAGGAAGGCTCCCAGATGTACCATTAGAGAAGACTTTTTCCAGTTGATCAGCCAACCGTGCGTTTGTAGAAAGGCAATGGTGAAGAATCTCTGGGGAACTTGTTAAGAGCAAGAGATCATCCAAGTACGGGAGCAGTCTGATCCCCTGACGACGAAGATAGGCCGCCATAACTGCCATGATCTTGGTAAAGACCCTAGGAGCTGTAGAAAGCCCAAAAGGCAGTGCTTGAAATTGGTAATGTTGCTGTAGGACAGCAAACTGGAGATACTGCTGATGAGAGGGCACTATAGGTACATGTAGGTAAGCGTCCTGAATGTCCAGATACATCATAAAGTCCCCAGGCTCCATAACAACAGAGCGTAGGGTTTCCATACAAAACTTGAGCACCCTGATAAACTTGTTCAGAGGCCTGAGGTTGAGGATAGGCCGATGAGACCCGTTGGGATTCTGAACCAAGAAAAGGGTAGAATAATAACCCGTCCCTCACTGTGATGAGGGGGCTGGAAATATTACTCCCGAGAGCAGCAAGGACTGAATGGCCTTCTGGAGGAGCAGGGCTTTGCTTGGGTCTGGAGATCCTGTGCAAAAGAACTCCTGGTGGGGTCCACCTCAAGAATGAGAGCGCGTAACCGTGGGAGACCACTTTTTGTACCCAGGCGTCTGTGGTGGTCTGATGTCAGCACTGGGCGAACTGAAGAAGTCTGCCTCCCACCCTGGGAGCCTCCAGGTAGAGGCCCACCCCTTTAGGCTGAAGGCTTGTCATCCGATTTGGTAGGTGGACGTCTAGTAGCCCAGGCTTGTTTGGCCCTAGGCTTGGATGCCTTGGCTGATGTTTGCTGCCGTGGAAGAGATTGACCCTTGGCCTTGCCTTGAGGGTGAAAGGATGACATCCGAGGCTTCGTAGTAGATGCAGAGGGCAAGAACGCCATCTTAGAAGCTGCCAAGGTAGTCGCAATATTGTCCAATTCTGGGCCAAACAGGATCTCCCCGGAGTAAGACAGAGACTCTAAAGCAGAGTCTGCCTTCCATGAGCGAAGCCAAATGATACTGCAGACTACAATGGAAGTAGCAGATGCCTTAGAAGCTAGACGACAAGTATACAAAGCTGCTTCTCCTAAATAGGAGGCTGCATCTCTAATGTGAGAGATGTACGACAGCTGTTCCCTGGAAGCATCAGAGGGAAATGTATCTTCTAGGGCCTCTGCCCAACTCCCAATGGCTTTTGCCACCCAGGCTGTAGCCCTGGCAGGACGAGCAATAGCTCCTGTAAGAGTAAATAGACTTCAGGCAAGCTTCAATCTGTAGTCTTCTTTAAGGAGGTTGCTGTATGTATAGGTAAGGTAGCATTCTTAACCAGGTGTGTCACGTGGGAATCCACTGCAGGGGGTAGTTCCCATTTAGTGCAATCAGTAGCTGGAAGAGGGTAAAAAGAAGTCAAGCGTTTAGGTAGCTGAAACCTATTATTTGGCATATTCCATGCTTCACTCATAAGATCAGATAGCTGATCATAGTGAGGAAACTCCGGCAAAATAACCTTCTGTCGCTTAAAGAGTGGCTCTTTTGCCTTAAGAGTGGGTTCTGCATCTTCTATTTGAAGAATAGATTTTACAGCTCTCACAATTGCAGGTATATTCAATTTAGAGGGGGGTTCCTCCTCTCCTGAGATGTGAGAGAGGTCTGCGTCTTTTGCCTCCCCAGATAATAAATCAGAATCTGATAACTGGGTGGACTGGGAAGATAACACAGCACGCTTAGTAGGTTTACTAGGTAAGGGTCTCTCCTTTTGCAACATCAGTTGAAAGGCTGTAGAGGTCTCCGCCAGACTCTGCACTGAGGTAGAAAGTACGTCTACCCATGGGGGAGGCAGAGGATTCACAGGGAGTACCTGCTGTGGGCTTCCCATAGGAGGAGCTACCACAGGGACCTCTAGGTGGTGTGCAGACGTCCAGGGGCCTGCCTAGCACTGCTTGCTTTGTAGTAAAAATTGAAAATAAAGCTTGTGCTGCTTAAAAGCAGCCCCACTGTTCTAACGGTGATCCAGCTCCTGAGCCGGATACCAATGAAACTGTTGCCTTCAGGATATGGGTGGGGTATAGGGGGAAGGACCGGAGCATCCTGGGATAGAAAAAAAGCTTTGCTGTTGGTGTCCGGTCCTCCAAGTCCCACCTACACCCCATTGTCTCCCTGTGGAGCCCTATGGACCCTGAAAAAGAAATCTTCTATACCTAGTGACTGATGTGTTTTTGAAATATATTAAAAAAGATCTATTGGAGCAAACGTATGGTGGCAGTGAAGGGTTAAATGCTGCCCTAAGGATTGGAAATTCCCTGTTTATTGCCAACAGAAAACATATAGACCAAAAGGCGTATCCTTGGCACAATGCCCTTAGAATGGGGAAATAAGAAATAAAAGACTGTATAAGGCAGGGGTCTTCAAACTTGGCCCTCCAGCTGCTGTGGAACTACACATCCCAGCATGCACTGCACATAGTTTTAGCATGCTGTTATATCAAAAAGGTGGCAGTGCATGCTGGGATGTGTAGTTCCACAGCAGCTGGAGGGCCAAGTTTGAAGACCCCCGGTATAAGGAGTAGTGGCACAGAGAGTGGTGAGAATAAGTGTAGAATGGATCTTTGAATTAACCAATATGTAAGACGAGAGAGACCTGAAATTCCTGTATGACAGCATGAACAGCTGTGTAAGAGCGGCCACAGATGCAGATAACATCTGTGTGATCGCAATTAAATGCTGGAAACTCAGCTGTAATGGCAATGACATACATGTTGGTTTTTCCGGTTTACTAGATGGTAAAAGAGGCGGGAGCACAGAAATTCAATCCTGCTGCTCACCTAACTTTATGAAAGTCAAATAATAGCTTACCCTTGCTGTGTACAGTAGAGGCGGCAGTGGAAGTTGGAACAGAATGTCTGGCGCTTTGTTTGTACCTTACACCAGTGACCACCCGTCTCTTCAGTGGAGCAGCATCGGGGGTCTCTGTATGTGATGTGGCTGGTGGCCCACGTATCCGCTATCTTGGGGTCCATTTGGGGCTGGTCTACTTAGTGGGGTGCTCGTCCACACTCCTGCGTTCGCTGTAGCACTTGGTGGAACGCAGTATTTGGAATGCAGATCCCAACTTCAGGATTCCCAGAGTCCTCCTCTTCCAATAAATAGGGTCTCCTCCGCGGGCAGGCCACTGACAGATGTTGGTGGGCTGCCTGTCATGCGAGAAGGGTGAGACACTACTGGGGGTGGGGCCACAAGCAAAAGACGGCCCCACAATCCCGTTGGGCCAGTTGAGTTATATGGCCAATCCGCCCCTGGTCAGGTGTAAGTAATAGTGCTGCACAAATCTATTATATCATTTTCTTATCTTTTATTTTCTCAGATCCATAGTTGTTACATTTTACTCATTATACAAGTGCTCTTTTTTTATACTTAAATTTATGAAAATCCATAAGAGCTGCTCCTCATACTTAGCGCAGCCTACATAATCACATTTCTGAATAAATCACGTTTGTATGTACAAAATTTGAGGACCCATTACTTTGGTGAAACATGGAAAGTATACTGTATAATTAGTGTGGAACTCTGGGCCTGATTCAGACCCGGTTGCAAGCGCTGAGCGCTCGCAACCGGGTCGATGGTGGCCCACAGCGCATGCGCACGACTGAGCAGTCCGTCGCTTCGGGTCTCGCACGAAAGGGGGCGAGCTGTCGATGTTGAGTGACAGCTCGCCCTCTTTGGTGGGTGGGCCGGGGGGGGGGGTGGCTGCCCAAACAGAGGCGTTCCAATGAGCACGCATGCTGTTTGGGGACGGCCCCACTGACATCACCAGTGATGTCAGTGGAGAGATTCCGGCTGTTAGAGCCGAAATCTCTCTGGGGCTTGCGGCCACGAGACCCTACCACAGGGGTCTCATCGCAAGCCTGATGGTCTTCACCATCGCGACCATCATCATGGCCACTTGCTATAACTGTGGGTGGCAACCCACAGCTATGCGAGCGGCCAGGAGGCCGCTCCATAAAAAAGAACATAAAAAAAAACGCCCTGATTCAGAGCGAGCGCTCTTTCAGAGCGTCTGGCTCTAATCAGGGCTTCTGTATTCAGTCTTGGTCTTTTAGGACACACGAGCCGTAAGGTCAGTAACTGGTTATTTCTGGGATTGATACTGCGTCTGCACCTAATGAAGACTCTTCAGAGTAGAAACATGTTGGTATGGTGCTTCCCAGCTGGGCTCCTACATACAAGAACTTATGATCTTGATAGTGGAAGCCACTAGATCCCTGGGGAACACCTGTATCTACATTTTGAGATACAGCTGTTCACTTTGTACCAGAGCCCAGATGTGCTCTCATGCATGGGATTTGCAGATATGCAATTTGGTAAAGGGACTTCAGCCCGTTGTGTTGTATTAAATGTACCTAGATTTTAAAACTTCAATGCATAATTGGATTTCTCATTATAGAACACTGATGATGAGGATGTGGTGTGATTGGAGGAGAAAGAACATGGCTACGTGTGTTACGTAATGCTGCTAAAGGAAAGCAGCTGTGTAGAGCTCTCAACCTGAAGGGGAACCCCCTCACCCCTTTTTTAGCACCCCTTTTTATCCCTGCAGATGGCAACACACCTTAAGATTATCTGTCCAACCATCCAAATAGTTGGCTGGTTGGAACAAAAATCTGGTAATATATGGGAGCAAATGCCAAACGACCAGTTGCTCTCAAATACCGGTAAAGACAAAGAAAAAACAGCTTTTCAGACAAATTGGTTAAACAGCTTTTGCCCGTTTTACAATGTTTGGGAGCAAATGGTCAAACACTGGAAAATGGCCAAAAGCCGTCTGAACAACGGTTTTGGTCTTCTCTGGTGTTTGGAAGCAAATGAGCATTTGCTTCTATACATTGTCCGAATTCATCCAATCAGCAGGATGGTTGAGCAGATAATCTTAAGGTGTATGGCCAGCGTTGTGTAAGGAGATCCTGTATGGTATTGCACACAGTGTGAAATCCTCCCACCCCAAGGGCATACATCATCCAGTGATGGGAAAACCTGTAGAATGGCACCATTTTTTGAAAATGACACACTGTGGTTTATGCAATTCGGTGCAATCTGGTGCCACTGCGGGAACTCATGCGAGTGTTCCCATATTTTTAAAGCGGCAATCATTTTAAAGGACAAAACCAGCTTGGTTTTGCCTTTAAAATGATTGCCGCTTTAATATACGGGAAGACTCGCAGGTGTTCCAACTAAACGGTGACTCTGTATGCGTAAGCAACTTTTTAATGAGGGAACCAGCAAAGTTCTCTCTAACTAAAATCTTTTGTGATGGCAACGCATTAGCTGGACAATGTCTACTTCTGACGATTAAATATAAGGAAGGGGACATACTTGGAATTTCTCCCACTTTCTAACCGGCACTTTCACTGCTGGTTACCCCAAAATCTGGGGGAAAACAGACATGGGGTCCCTCCTGAAAGCAGGATTACCAGCACTAGACTGCTGAACTAGAAAGGGTCCCCCCACAACCATGAATCCACACAGCACAAGCCAGTTAGCACCAGAACAGGCTTTCCCAGGGAAGAAGGGTCTGCAAAAAATCCAAAACATATCCCCTCCCCTCTTCTGGGTAGAAATTCCATTAGGGAATGCCAAAACTGTGGCAGGGCATGCTGGGACTTGGCTCTCTAGTATAACAGCTAGAGAGCCACAAGTGTGCCAAGTCTTCCCTAGCCTATATCCTACACTTGGACACAATTACTTTATGGGAAGCTTCCCCATCTTATATGGGCTACTGTCCGAGTTTTGGAAAACCAGCACTTTAATCACCGGGACTACAGCCAAAGATTTAACTTTCTGCGTTGGGACTCTTAAAGCAGATTGGAACCATCGTTGCCACAAGCCAGTAACAGCACCTTAATTAGCTGGACTAATATTTTCCACCGGACTTTGATATACCAGAATTGTATATATGCTGTATTTTTCCAGTGCCCAGATGTTTTGTGATATACCACTATCTATCAACCATATATTTAGGTTATAGACCACATATGCCAGTTTTTACTTGTCTTGTTTTATTTAGATGAGATTAAATTTTCAGAAAATTATAATAGCAGCTAGGAGAAAATTAGAGATGTGGTAAGAACTTACCTTTGTTATCTCTCTTTCTACGAAGTCCATAGGTTCCACAGGGAGACCTTGGGGGTATAGGTGATGGCAAAGTCATCCAGGCACCACGCAGTTACATTTTTCTCCCAATATGCACTGGATCTCCCTCTATATCCCGCCCCCGGGCCAAAGGCACCTCAGTTTCGTAGGAAGCCAAAGGCCAGAGGACAAAATAATCACATTCTCACATGGAAGGAGGAAAACCAGTGACCAGAGCGAAGCCCAGGTGCGTCAGGGTGGGTGCCCTGTGGACCCTATGGACTTTGTAGAAAGAGATAACAAAAGGTAAGTTCTTACCATCTCTCTCATTTTCTACTACAGAGTCCATAGGTCCACAGGGAGACCTTGGGAGTCCCTTTAAGGGTGGGGACACTCCTGCGCAGAGAGGAGAACCCACCGCCCAAAGGAAGCATCCTGAGAGGCAAAGCTATCAAATGCATAATACCTCAGAAAGGTCTGGACAGAAGACCACGTGGCCACCTAACAAAGCTGAACAGCCGAGGCGCCACGGCGAGCTGCCCACGAAAGGACCCACAGACCGAGTAGAATGAGCAGTAGTAGAGGGAGGAACTGGAAGGCCCTCTGAAGTGTAAGCCTCAGATCGCCATGCGAATCCACCTAGCCAAAGTTTGCTTATTGGCTGACCATCCCTTCTTGTGGAATCCATAAAGTACAAACAAGGAGTCTGACTTCCGAAGGGAACTGGTACGGTCCACATAAATCCTGAGCGCACGTACCACATCCAATGTGGCCTGCCGAGAGGTCTGGAGAATTAAAGGCCGGTACAATAATTTTCTCAATGTGGAAACTAGAAACCACCTTAGGAAGGAACCCAGGGCAAGTCCGAAACACCGCCCTGTCCTGTTAAAAAACGAGAGAGCCTCAAGTCTGACACTCTTCTGGCGGAAACAATAGCCAGAAGAAAAACAGTCTATGCTGTAAGCCATTTGAGATCCACCAAGAACAGGGGTTCTTGCCCTAAGGACAACAGCCAAATCCCAAGGCACCACAGGAGGGACAAAGGGAGGCTGAATGCGAAGGACACCTGGAGGAAAGTGTGGATATCAGGAAGAGGAGCAGTCCTTGGCTGGAGTCACACTGACAGAGCAGAGACATGCACCTTCAGTGAGGCAAGGCGGACACCAAGATCCAAAACTGCCTGCAGGAAAGCCAAAACTCTGGATATCCGAAACACCAGGGGTTCGTAACCTTTGGAACGACACCATTGAAAGTACAGTAGGTATGCCACACACTGTGGTAAATCCTAGCACAGGCTGGTTTACGTGCTCTGAGCATGGTGTTAACCAGAGAGCCGGAAAAATCCTTTGACTGCATGGCTCTTGAGACATCCCTCCTAAGGTCCAAGATAGATGACCCAGGTCCAGGTAAAGGCAAAGACCCTTAGACAACAGGTCCGGATGCTGAGGCAACAGCAACGGAATGTCGATGGAGAGACTCTGAAGATCTGAGTACCAGTGACGTCTGGGGCACACTGGAGCCACCAGCAGGACAGTGACTACTTCTTGTTTGAACTTCTGAATTACTCAAAGAAAGGAGACTGGAGGAAACAGGTAAGCAAACTGGTAGGTCCACTTGTCTGACAGAGCGTCCACCAAGAGAACCTTGGCATCTCTTGTTCTGGACCTGTACAATGGCAGTTTGTGATTGTGTCAGGTGACCATGAGGTCCACGTCCAGGAAGGCCACACTTGTCCACAAGGACACTCTGCGACGGTCGAGGCATCTGTGTACTTGCGTCTGCAAAGTGAAGATCTTTTCTGCAGTCAGAAAGATCTGCTGCTATTGTGAATCCAACAGAGCTCCCAGATGGAGTCTTCTTGGGGACTGACGGCCTAGGAAAAAACTGACCTTTGGGCCGATAGGGCGAGGTCCGGGACCCAGAGGAAGCAGGAGCAGAAGGCAGACATGCAGACTTAGCTGCTGCCAACGTACCCAAGTCGGGACCAAACAAGACTTGTCCTCTAAACCAGTGGTTCTCAAACTCGGTCCTCAGGACCCCACACAGGTCACGTTTTACATATCACACAGCAGGTGCACAGGTGTATTCATTACTCACTGACACATTTTAAAAGATCCACAGGTATAGCTAATTATTTCACTTATGATTCTGTGAGGAGACCTGGAAAACATGACCCGTTTGGGGTCCTGAGTGCAGAGTTTGAGAACCTGTATCAGACCCGGGATATAAATTTTAGACTTGGGCTCCACTTCTCGTGTACAGGGCTCGGAGTTAAGACATATCTGGAACCTCCGTGTCATCAGACGACATGTCATCATCAGCAAATTGTGTATACTGAGATGACGGCAATGGTCTCTTAGCCGGTCTAAGGGATGCATCCCCCTGAAGCATATCCCTCAGGTTCTGCATTCTAGTAGAGAGAGTATCCACCCATGGAGGTCCAGAAACAACCTGTATGGGTGCAGCCTGCTGAAGCAGGCTCTGAGAGGGTACAAATACCTGCTGTGGGAACCCCACACGTTCCTCAATGGCAGTCAATGCCTGAGCAAAGCACACCCAAGGGGGCTCCTGTGAGGTGGCTGAGAAAGTAGAGGGCCCTGGAGGAGTAGAACATCTCACACATAAACCCTCACGTACTAAGTCTCCCTCACCTAACCCTGCAGCACATATTTGGCATGACTACAGGTAAGGAGCAGAGTTCTGCACATCATCATCACTCCCCGGACATAATGGAGAGGATAGTTTGCACACTGTATGTGACCCACCACACAGATAGAAAGAACTGTGAATCTTAATGCACACCCTGACAGCACTTGTACTGTAAGGGCTTAGTAAGAAAAAAGTACAGGTAAAGTAATATGGCTGACAGAAGGAAAAGAATACAGACAGAAAGCACTAGCATAAAGGCACATACAATGCAGAAAAACACCTGCACAAATGGCACTGCTATTCAACTACACAGACTCCGTGTCTGGTAGGCTATAGTGCTACATACACTGACCACAATGGAGGAGAGGTATGTAGGGGGACCTGGGCTCCGCACTGCCTGCAAGATCTGCAACTTAGCCTTAGAGAAAATGGCCACCAGAGACCTCAGAGGGGGCGTTCTGGAGTAAAGCTGCCTCAGCCTAGCCAGACCGCAGTGCAAAGGAGAGGGGAGGAGCCGGCTGTTAAACAGGGAAGGCTGCCTTTCCTGGCCAGCAATTAACCCCCGGGATGCTGGAAAGCGCTTCAGCCTGAATCCCTGGTGGTCTGAGTGGCAGCGCAGGCAACGGGATGCCTGGCTCCACATGCCGTCATCCACGGATGGTCCCCAACACCCGGAGGAAAAGGACTGCTTCCAGCGGGTCACTGCACACAGTGACCCGCTTACCTGCTCCCCGTGACGTCCGGCCGCAGTCCAGGGATACTCGCGGAATCCCTGCTAGCTCAAACCCAGGAATTCCCGCTGAGATACACGGTTCAGTACTGGCTTCGGCGGGGTGACAGAGCAGCAGCGCGGACGTCCTCTGGACTGTCCACTCAAAAGAACTGAACAATCTTCAAAAATCTTCCAGGGCTGGAACAGCCCCACCGAGTGTCAGTGACCAGACTCTGGCCGGGCACCCAACGAAACTGAGGTGTCTTTGGTCCGGGGGCGCGGTATTAGAGGGAGACCCAGAGCATCTTGGGAGAAAAATTTAACTGCGTGGTGCCCGGATGACTTTGCAATCACCTATACCCCCAAGGTCTCCCTGTGGAGCCTATGGACCCTGTAGAAGAAAAAGCTTATTGCAGCGCACATATTTACTATATTTTAGTAATTTCCTTTTCTGCCCTAGGCTATGTGTTGGCCCGGCTGCCAAAAAACAGCAGCAGAGACAAGCTGGCAAGAGAGAACCAAAAGTGCCAGCATGACGGGACCAGGGGCAGCTGTAATCTGTAGATCACACACAAAAAAAAAAAGTTTAGGTTAAAAATATTTTTTAAATAAAAACACACTAGGGAACCTATGAAGGAGAGGAAAAACTACAACGCAAACTGGTAGCATGCAGTGCCCAAAATAGAGAAAATAGTTCTGGCTGGTCCTGGCTGGAACTAATTGCTTATCTTTAACATTGGCCCTCTGCTTATAGAGCAGTCCCCACGGATTGGCCTGAAATAACCTGCGTGAACCTCTATGTAAGCATAGGGCCAATGTTTAAGATAGACAAGTAGTTCTGGCAGCTCCCATCTTTGTTCTCGGTGGAACAAGATCAGATTACTGGATACAAAGACGTAAATCGAGCCACAAAAATAAAGATCAGTTAAAAAGACATTTATTACAAAGTAAAAGAAAATAATTATAAACACTCAACTTGCTCGTCGGTTCATCTACTTAGGGCATAAATTGTTTCATTTCCAGGAGCCCCCTCAGACACCTCGGAGCTGGAATCTTGCATATCGAGAGAAAGTCAAAAGGCTACCGAATCTCCTTTATCCTGAACTTTTTATACCAGCTGCCATCAGGCTGCAGACACCACTTACAAATATAGGTATAATGCGGTTTCAAGCTACTCTATTGGTTAAATATTGATAAGAAAGCTACACATTGATCTATAGCTAAAGACAACGCCTTGAGGATTTATGGCTTGTCTAGTGTTCACATTCCTGTACCACCTAATGCAATGCCTGACCTCCACCTAATGTCTGACCATTATCTAATGCCTGACATATTCATAAAGTCACTGCACAAAACATGGCTTTCAGCAGCCATTTTTCTGCACTCCCATTACAATCTTTTAACTATTTTGGGTACTGCATACTGCCTTTCTTTTTGTTTAACGCAAGCCCCCCCACTTGTGTAGTATTTTTATTAATTACCAGCTGAGATACCCAGCATTGCCTGGGTTAAAGAATGGACCCTGAAGTACAGCTGCATCCTTGATTTTTTACATTGGAGACCAACATATGAAAATGTGCTGGGAGGAAATAAGTAACTGTCAGTGCAGGTGCAGTGTGACAGTTGATCCTCTGACTCACTGCTCTTCCGTTGGAGCTCTGCCTGCCCCCCACTGGTACATATCAGCCTGTGCCTTCAGATCAGTGCAGTTTTAGGCACCGGAAGACATCCTGAGTGAACTTACTTAAACCAAAATGCCAAATAAGAGACTCCACTGCTTACTTGGTGGACAACATGTAGATCTCCTTGGCCCTGATGAACTTCAAACATAGCCAAAAACCTAATCTTGGTCAAACTACACCACCTGTCCGAATTTGGTGGAGCTAGGTACAAAACTCTGGCCGTGCATAAAAGGACAAACAGACAGCAACCAGCACCGGCAAATTTATTTTTAAACAGCAGAAGTTGAGGGGACAGTGTAGACAAACTTCTGACAGCTAATTGTTCAGTTGGAGGGGGGGAGGAGAATAGAACTCCATTATTCTAGTTTCCTCTATAAACAAGAATGGGGCATACACACTAGACTATAAAAGTGAACGATATGAACGATACAAATCGTCCAGTGTGTATTCAAACGACCAATGACGTGCCCTTCCGCAGTACGTTAATGTTTGCTATCATGCAGGCCAATCTGACGATATCGTTCAGTGTGTACAGCCAATATCTTTCAGCACATTGTCTAGTGTCTATGCCCCTTAAGATTATCATTCCAACCATACAACTAGTTGGCAGGTTGGAATGATATTGTTCTAGTTCACAGGTTCTCAAACTCTGTCCTCAGGACCCCAAACAGTGCATGTTTTCCAGGTCTCCTCACAGAATCACAAGTGAAATAATTCTCTCCACCTGTGGAGCTTTTAAAATGTGTCAGTGAGTAATGATTACACCTGTGCACCTGCTGGGTGACCTGGAAAACGTGAACTGTGTGGGGCCCCGAGGACAGTTTGAGAACCACTGTTCTAGTGTATGACCAGCAGAAGGGTCATGTGTGACGTTTCAAAGAGGAGAAGGCCGCACTCGTGAATCATTATCCATTTATGCAGTCTACGCCAAGTCTCCATTCAATGGCCGACATGTTGTTTACGTTTTACATTTCCCTCTGTACAGCCAGCCTTTCTGAATAGCTTTTCTCATTTTAAATCCCTTTGGTGGGTTTCACCCTTCTATCAGGCAGATTACTGGGGCTGTCCGGTTTGGGATGACCCTTTAGGTCAAACATAAATTACTGACGCACCACGACACTCCATATCAGATGGCCAAAACAAAACGGGTTTATTTTTGTTGCAAACTTTTCACATGTAAAATAAAGGGTGCAATTTTTATTTTTTTGCACATTACAGAGAAACTGCATTGCAGACAACAAGCATTACAGTAACCAAACATGAATGGCCAACTCTAACACTACATCTGGTGTAAGGCAAATGAACATAAACCATTATAGAAGTCCTGTGTGTACAATAAAGGAATAGCTTTTCCCAGTGGCATCAGTGTGCACACGTCCTGCTTAGTAACATTAAACCATGGCAACAATATGTCTAATATTTTCTAGATTGCAATAGAGAAATGATAGCTACAATCTGATTGGTTGCTGTGAGTAATACCGCCACTTGTCATTTTTAGAAGCTTTAGTAAATCTAGACTCACCCTTCGTCTCTATTTACACATATCCACCCAAAATACTTATTTCAGTAACGTGAGTGTTTTGATTGCAAGCTCTTCAGTGCACCACCCCCACTATTTATGCCAATGACCATTTAAAGTTGTAATAAGATTACTGAAGCTTTTATTTATCCATCTAATTTTGCCTGTGTAACTACTACTTAAACTGCATCAACAGATGGGGGGCCTCATCCGCTCATTATTCCAAATTCCAGTTCTCAATACCCTTTTCCCTCCGGTTCCAGTCCCCCTTGCGTTCCCCTGCTGCAGGCCAGGTAGTTCTAGATTTGTTGCCCTTCCAGAGGACTATGCAATGGATATAACAGAAATCAGAGTGTGACTGCGGACACACAAAAGCAACACAGGCAAACTGTCCTTCCAGCTCGGCACTGCTAAACCAAAAATACCTTAGATTAAGTGTAGCGAGTGCCTACTCTGGATTCAGAACGCCGCCTTGGAAGAAAGAAAAAAGTTAGGCTGCCTTCCCCAATAGGAAGGATCATGTATCACATAACAGATCACGGTGGAATATCCCAGTATTTGTATTCTCTCAAATATTTCCCTTACAGGCTCTACTGCCTATCAGATGCGCAAAAGTGGTGAGTAGGGTGAGCCGCTGGTAGGGAAGACGTTGGCAGGGCCTCCAGCAATCTGAGTATTCCTCTTCCTCGCCCCATGCTGGGTGTAGTGGTCCGTCCTCCTAGCCATCCCATATCGTTCTCTAGGAGGTTTACAATAGAAGGAAGATTAGAATGAGAACTTAAAAAAAAAAAAAAAAAGTGTCCTGTTATTTTTTATTTCACCCTCAAAAGAAGTAAACTGGAGGACCCACACTGTGCAATTTACCTATAACCATGAAATCACTGGCCCCCTTGGCTGTAAGTTATGCTCACTATTCCCAGTTGTCCATCTCTGAGGTACCTTACAAATCAATGGCAAAAGTGAGACAATCAGCCAGTCAAGGCCCTACAAGCCAGCGGGTAGGACTGGGGTTCACTATCTATAGGCTGCAGTCTCTTGAAAGTTCCAGCCGATATACAACGGCTGTCACTAATCTGCGTAGGAGACATTAAATGTATAAAGATGTCACGGCGAGGAGCTCCGCTGGATCCATCAAGGGTAAATACAGTAAAACGTAGCTGTGATATGCTTGTGATTGGTGTTTATGTAAATCTCTGATTTAGGCAGAGTGCTCCTTCTTTAACGCTGACATAGAAAAGGACTAAACTGGTGCTGTATAGAGTGCGGCGTACAGGAATTACACTAACACGTTTGTACAGAGAATACGCCTTACATGGCAAAGGCGGCCTTACATATTCATGATTCCAAGATGTTATCCTAGTAATCAAAAACTGCTCCGTGTAGCAGGAGGGGAAGCATTTGTCCGCACCTGAATGCTGCCCTGTCTGCAGAACTGAAGCAATACCCCAGTCGCCTGCACACCCCAATGCTTGTACTAAAAATCAAAACATGTGCGTTACCTATACACTCTGTTTGATTGAAGTGGTCACCGGGGAGCTTATTATCCATGCTTTTCTGCAGAAAGGACATAGAGCAAACGTCATTACTTCTGCTGCTACCAGAGATAAATCTGCAGCAGCCATTTCAGCAATTAAAACAGCAAAATCATTAGACCCCCCCCAATGATGTCACATGGTACAGTGTAGGCCCGTAGAAAAGGCAAGGACTCTGTACATAGAGATCTATTAATGCGTGATAAGCAAGAAAAACTGACCTGATATCTTTTAGCATCGAGGACAATGGTCTTCGCACTGGAAGATTGCTGGATGTCCTCTGGGCCAAGGTTCGGCAAGTGAGCTGGTGTGAGGACTATGCCGTATGCAGAGGCCAGGGACTTGCTTATACAGTATCTGGGAAGATGGAAAGGGAGGGAGGGGTACGACAACAAAGCATGACTATATTAGAGATATAACTGGGCTGTGTTGTCGAACTTTCCGTTCTCTGCCCCAATGATTCCATTTTCCCCAAACACTTGAAATCACAAGTAACCAAACCAGGCGGCAGTGACCCCATCCTTCCAGGTGCTACATACAGATATTTTCAAAAGCCAATAAAATAAGGGAAAGTGCATTCGAAGTGCTCGATCTCCCCATCATGGCACCCAAAGGGGTACTCTTGTATGAAAGAGGAAAGACCGCTGTTACATAATCACCAGAGAACTGCCATGCACTTATGATGTCCACGGAAGAGGAAATGATCTCCCCCCCCCCATTCTAGATTGCCAGACATTATCAAGCTGCACACCGCAGATTATACTAGAGGTGGTAGATTGGGGAGGGCACTTAACGTGCCCAAACTCCCCCGTACTGGTACCTACACACTAGATGGTGCCCTCGTTTGGATTGCATATAAAATGGTTATCACCATTTTTATTCAATAAGTATTGTGACAGGACATTATTGAGTAGAGTGTAATATGGCTGCATTTGTGTTTTTAAAGAGTTCTTACTTTTTAGAACACTATTTATATGAGAAAACACTTTGGTTCCCAGGATATGACTAATTAAGGTTGTGATTCCATTTTGGGATCAGTCGGGGAGACTTCCAGAAGAGTGGCAGCTCACGGACTCTCTCTTAGTAGTGGCAGCACTTTGTGTTTAATACAGAGGTTGAATATAATTGTGTTGGCCCTGGAGATGGAGGCAATCAACCCGGGATACGTTCGGCATCCTTGCGGTCGGAATGCCGGGGTTTACATTACCGGCACCGGCACCCCGACCGCCGAGATAACGAGGGTTGGGGGGAGGGTTAGAGATAAGGCATTAAAGGGAGGGTTAAGGTTAGGCACAACGGAGGGGGAGGGGGGGGTGTTTGGTTTAGGCACTAGGAGGGGAGATGTTAGTGTCAACATGTCAGTATGCTAACCATGTCTGGGATTCTGACCGCCGGAATCCTGAGCACCGGCATCCCATACCCAACCCATCAAGCCTGGTAGTGTGGGTTCTCTTCCTATGGTGCAGTGAGTCCTCGTTGTTGATGACTAGGGACAGAGCTTACAGTTCCCTTCAGACTTACAAACCCCATTGCTTTTCCTTTTCATTTTGCCAGACCTACAGAATGAAGGATTTAAGGGGTCTATTTACTAAGCAGTGTTAGGATACAGAGTGAAAAGTGATAAGGTGCCAGCCAATCAGCTCCTAACTGTCATCTCACAGGCTGTGTTTGAAAAAACAAGAGATATGGTAAGAGCTTACCTTTGATATCTCTGTTTCTACGACGTCCATAGGGTCCACATGGTTGACCTTGGGGTATAGCTGGATCTGGATCCACGGGCACCACGCAGTTAAAGCTTTGCTGCTCCCAGGATGCACTTGGGTCCATCCTCCTCTATACCCCGCCCCCGAGCCACAGGCACCTCAGTTGATAAGCAGCCAAGGCCGGAGGAGGAGACTAAACAGAGAATGAAGACTGGAACACACAAGAAACCATACTCACAGAAATGGGAGACGGAATACCGGTGACCAGCCACACAGCCCATATGAAGCCCGGTGCGTCTGGGCGGGTGCCCTGTGGACCCTATGTACTTCGTAGAAACAGGGATAACAAAGGTAAGTTCTTACCATATCTCTTGTTTTCTACTTCAGGGTCCATAGGGGGTCCACAGGGTTGACCTTGGGGATGTCCCAAAGCAGTTCAACTAAGGGCCGCTGTGATGGAATCAGGGAGGCCTTTCTCCAATTTATCAACCACCCGTGCGCTTGCAGACAAGCGATCGTCAGGTGGAGATGTTGAAGCAGTACCTCCGGAGAGCTCACCAGCAAAAGGAGGTCGTCTAAGTACGGCAGCAGCTGTACATTCTGGCTCCGAAGATGTGCGGCCATGATCTCCATCACTTTGGTGAATACCCTTGGTGCTGTGGAGAGGCCAAAGGGCAGCGCCCGAAACTGGTAGTGATGATTTAGGATAGCGAACCTCAGATACCGCTGGTGTGAAGGTGCTATCGGAACATGGAGGTAGGCGTCCTGGATATCCAGGGAGACCATGTAATCTCCAGGTTCCATCGCCAGAATGATGGAACTCTGAGGAATTTGTTCAGAGACTTCAAATTGAGGATAGGGCGATGAGAACCATTTGATTTCTGCACCAGAAACAGTAGAGTAGTACCCCGTCCCTCGTTGTGATTAAGGAACGGGAACAATGACCCCTGCTTTCAGCAAGGTCTCTATAGCTTCCTGAATCTGCAAAGCTTTGATTTTGTCCTGAGAAGGGCTCGTGCAGAAAAACTGGTGGGGCGGTCTGTGCCGAAAAGACAGGGCGTACCCCTGGGAGACCACTTCTCGAACCCAGGCATCCGTGGTGGTATTGTACCAGCACTGGGCAAATTGAAGAAGTCGGCCTCCCACTCTGGGGTCCCCCAGAGGGAGGCCCGTCCCATCAGGCAGAAGGTTTAACTTCCTGCTTGGAAGAAGGGCACCTGGCACTCCAGGCCTGCTTCTTGGGCTTAGAGGCGGACTTGGTCGCCGACTGCCTCGGGAAGGACTGACCTTTGGTCTTACCCTGAAGACGAAAGGCGGAAGGGAGGAAGGCTGACTTGTATTTAGCCAGAGTATCCACTATTTTGTCCAAGTCTGAACCAAACAGCAACTCCCCATTAAAAGGTAAGGCCTCCAGGCCCTTTTTAGAGTCTGCGTCAGCTCTCCAGGACCGCAGCCATAAGGACCGACGAGCAGACACAGCTGCAGCCGAAACCCTAGAGGTCAGCAGGCTGGCATCTAACGATGCTTCCCCAATATAGGAAGCCGCATCTCTCATCTGTCCTATTAACGCTCTCTGGATATCCGGAGCATCGTCTGGAAAAGTATCCTCTAAAGCGTTGGCCCAGCTCTCAACGGCTTTAGCCACCCAAGAGATGGCCATGGACAGACGGGCCACTGCCCCAGAGAGAGAATAGATAGACTTCAAACAAGTCTCCACTTTCCTGTCCGTGGCATCCTTCAGAGAATAGATAGACGGTAATAGCAATTTAGCGCTTTTAATTAAGCAGCGGGTGACATGGGAATCCACCGCAGGTGGGGTTTCCCATTTCCTGCAATGAGCCTCAGGAAAAGGATAGTTGGAAGCCAACCGTTTCTGTGGCTGGAATTTCTTATGGTGCGTACACACTAGACGATATGCTCCCTGAGCGATATCGTGTAGTGTGTCCCCGGCAGGCTGTGCTCAATGTCGTTCATGAAATTGAGCACAGCCGCTGAACGATATCATTAACGATATCGTTCAGCGCCGGGCTCTCTCCCCCATTCCCCAACATGCAGCAACCTGACGAGATCGTCAGGTTGGCCTGCATGTTAACCCGATGATGACGAACGACCCGCGGGAACGCGCGTCGTCGTTATCGTTCATCGTTTTGGGGTTAAAAATGGACGATAAAGTGGACGACTGAACGATATCGTTATCGTTCAGTCGTCCACTTTAAATCGCCCAGTGTGTACCCACCATTACTGGGGAACCGCCAGGCCCCCGCCATATGATCAGTCAATTGGTCAGACAGGGGAAAAACATTCGAAGTTACCTTAGCCTTTTTAAAATTAGGATACTTCGACCTAGGAGCCGGTGCATCCTCCTCTATGTGAAGGATGGCCCGCACCGCCCTAACCAATGCCGGCACATTAATGGAGGACATAGTCTGCACTTTTGGGGCCATGGCATCCGAGTCAGTGTCCTCATGTACTTCTCCGTCATCTGAAGACACGTACGTGTCCGTTAACTGCGCAGCCAGTGAAGACGTAACGGGGCGCTTGGACGCCTTTGGGGGCATGTCACTTTGTAACATCGACTGAAAAGCCGAAGACGAGGCTGCCAGACTCTGAACAGAGGAACAGTCTGAGGATACCCCTGAAAGGGCACCATGGACTGCTGCGCCACTGAGGGAGACTGTACATACACAGGCAACCCCGAATTAGGACCCACAGTCTGAGACCCGGGGGGAGACTGCAATAAATGCGGAATACCCGGGCAATGGGGGATGGTAGGCTGGGGCAACGCCCTATTAGGGACTGCAGTCGGGACCGCTAAATGGTCCGCGATTGACGCCAGCACCTGCGAAAACATCGCCCAAGGAGGATTCTGCACCGTAGGGGGTTTAGAGGGGCCAGGCGCTAGCTGGCACCGCCCGCACAGACCATCCTGTGATAAATCCTCCCCATCAACCCCTGCAGAACAGCATCTGCAGGAAAACAACACAGGAGCCATGGAGAGCTCAATCTCCTCATCAGACATGACACAATAAATTTGCAATAAATATGCATCACCGAGAAGAGGTGAGGCGTATAACACCTGCGCACTCCCAAGTATGCAACACAAACAGCCCACAATATGGTACTGAGTAGCACACCGCTGTATGTGACGGACCTCACAAATACTTTGTTTTATAGAAGTGAGGTTACAGAAAAACGCCCTTCCCCCACACACCTGCGGGCCGTAGGAGAAGGAAAGGGATAGGTATAAGATGACGTCAGCAGAAAATTAGCACAGACAGCAGTACTAGCAAATGTCACATACCATGCAGGAAGATAATACTCACTGCACCTTTCGCTACAATCAACCTCCCAGATTCAGTGTCTGTGAGGACTATAGCGCTGCGAACACTGTCATTTTGCAGGGGAGAGGTACGCAGGGGGACCGGTCCATGCACCGCCTGGGAGATCTGCGTTTGCCACGAGAAGATGGCCGCCGGAGAGCTCTGAGGAGTGGCCGTAGGAGGAACAGCTCAGCAACGCCAGCACGCATGAGAGAAGGCGCGCTGAGCGGAGGAGCTGCTAAACCAGGGAAGGCTGCCTCCCCTGGCTAGTGATTAACCCCAGGGACGCTGGCTCCCTTCCAGCAATTATTCCCTGGTGGTCCAGCGGTCACGTGGGGTATTCCTAAAGAGAGTGAGCCCGCCGCCACTACTAGCGCCGCCGGTCTGTCCCCAGAGACCGGCGGTGAGAGACTGCCTTTTCCTCGTGGGCAACGCAATGCGCTGCCCGCGGCTTACCTGTCCCCGTAGAATCCGGCAGCAGTCTGTGGGAGGTCCCGGAGCCCTGCTAGTACTGACTCCGGGGTCCCGCTGCGATCCCCAGATCAGTACTGGCGTCGCAGCGCCAGCGGGGTTGTTGGAGCGGCAACGTGGACGTCCAGATGGACAGTCTGATGCTGCCGCTCTGAAGAAGTAAAAATAAATAAATAAAATCTTCATTTAAAAAATAAAAAATAAGCTTAGGGGCTGCATAAGCAGCCCCACTGCGCTAGGGTGACCCGACTCGAGCCGGGCACCAACTAAAACTGAGGTGCCTGTGGCTCAGGGGCGGGGTATAGAGGATGGACCCAAGTGCATCCTGGGAGCAGCAAAAGCTTTAACTGCGTGGTGCCCGTGAATCCAGATCCAGCTATACCCAAGGTCAACCCTGTGGACCCCCTATGGACCCTGAAGTAGAAATGACAGTTGGGAGCTGATTGGCTGGCACCTTATCACTTTTCACTCTGTCTCCTAACACTGCTTAGTAAATAGACCCCTATGTCACAATTAACAGTGAACTAAAGACAAGGGTCAAAGTACCAAAAGCTTTTATGAAGATTTATTAATTGGGGAGGGTGAGCAGCTCTCAGTTTTTAAGCAAAAAGAATAAAAGGATCACTAAGATATTTGGAAAGAGGTTATTCCGGAATTCTATACCCTGTATCAGCGTTCTGGCGCATCTCTAATAGTACACTATTAGTCTATTGCCCCATCCTCTCCATGCTTATATTACAGAGGAGGGGAAACAGCCAAGCTGCATGATCTTACATTGCATTCAAGCATCTAAATAATATACTGCAGTAGCTATTTTCTGATACACGATGGCAGGATAAGGGCATGGCTGATACACGATGGCAGGATAAGGGCATGGCTGATACACGATGGCAGGATAAGGGCATGGCTGATACACGATGGCAGGATAAGGGCATGGCTGATACACGATGGCAGGATAAGGCCATGGCTGATACACGATGGCAGGATAAGGCCATGGCTGATACACGATGGCAGGATAAGGGCATGGCTGAGACACGATGGCAAGATAAGGGCATGGCTGAGACACGATGGCAGGATAAGGGCATGGCTGAGACACGATGGCAGGATAAGGGCATGGCTGAGACACGATGGCAGGATAAGGGCATGGCTGAGACACGATGGCAGGATAAGGGCATGGCTGAGACACGATGGCAGGATAAGGGCATGGCTGAGACACGATGGCAGGATAAGGGCATGGCTGAGACACGATGGCAGGATAAGGGCATGGCTGAGACACGATGGCAGGATAAGGGCATGGCTGAGACACGATGGCAGGATAAGGGCATGGCTGATACACGATGGTAAGATAAGGGCATGGCTGATACACGATGGTAAGATAAGGGCATGGCTGAGACACGATGGCAGGATAAGGGCATGGCTGAGACACGATGGCAGGATAAGGGCATGGCTGAGACACGATGGCAGGATAAGGGCATGGCTGAGACACGATGGCAGGATAAGTGCATGGCTGAGACACGATAGCAGGATAAGGGCATGGCTGATACACGATGGCAGGATAAGGGCATGGCTGATACACGATGGCAGGATAAGGGCATGGCTGATACACGATGGCAGGATAAGTGCAATTGCACTTAAATATTTCTACTTCAGGGTCCATAGGGGGTCCACAGGGTTGACCTTGGGGTATAGGTTGGGAACCAAATCCGGGCACCACGCAGTTAAAGCTTTTAGCTCCCAGGATGCACTGGGTCCACTCTCCCTATAACCCCACCCCCAAGCCAGAGGCACCTCAGTTTAAGTTGGTGCCCGGCCGGAGTCGGGTCACCGTTAGCGCAGGGGGAGCTGATTAGCAGCCCCTAAGCTTATTTTATTTTTTTAGGGACAAAGTTTTTTCCATGGACTTTGGACTCTTCAGAGCGGCAGCGTCGGACTGTCCATAGGACGTCTAAGCTGCCGCTCCGTCACCCCGCTGGCGCTGAGACGCCAGTACAGATCTGGGGATCTCAGCGGGACCCCAGAGTCTGTACTAGCCGGACTCTGTGGGCGCCCAGGACTGCTGCCGGATCCACGGGGAGCAGGTAAGGTCGCGGATCACCGCTTGCGGTGATCCGCGCATTTCAAATGCAGTCCTGTGCCTCCGGTCTCAGGGGACAGACCGGAGGCGCCGGCAGTGGCGGCGGGCCCCCCATACCCCGTGTGTCCACTAGACCACCAGGGACTTAACGATCGGTGCAGGGAGCCGGCGTCCCGGGGGTTAATAGCCGGCCAGGGGAGGCAGCCTTCCCTGTTACAGCGGCTCCTCCCCTCAGCTCAGCGCGCCTTTCAGTATCCATAGTCTGGCGTCGCTGAGCTGCTTCCTCCGCGGGCCACGCTTCTTCTGAGGTCTCCAGCGGCCATTTTATCTCTGTGGTGCAGCAGAAATCTCTGGAGATGGCAGTGAGTCCAGTCCCCCTGCGTACCTCACCATCAGGTCAGTGTACACAGCACTGTAGCCTTCCCAGACACTGAATCTGGGCAGTTGAATGCAGTGTAATAGTGCAGTATATTATATGACATGTTTATGTATATATGTATATATCTGCATTGTATGTGACTTATGCTAGTGCTGACTGTACTTTATTCTCTCACCTGTCAGTGTATATCTATCCCTTTTCTTTATCTGCCCTAATACAGCTGTACTTAGGGTGGTTCTGAGACCTCACATTTATATACTTGTTAATATTTGTGTGGTTTGTCACATACTGTTGCGTGCTGCACGTTGCCATATTTTAGATGGAACTGTGTGTTGCATACGCTGAAAATGGGTCCCTGCAGCTAATTTTTGGCATCAGTCAGGACCAGTATAGCGCTGCTTAATATTTCCGCCAAGATTGGTCAGATATGTCTGACCAGGAGATAGAGCGTTATACTGCACCCATTTTTACTATCCTGCAAGTCATGTGCTGCAGGTGTTAGTGCGGAGGATTTGACTCATAAAGGGTTCTGTATGTGGCGTCATCTGGTGCCGGCCTCTTTCACGACCCCCTTGGGCGGTTTGTTTTCTCGGGATCCTCTCAATTGCGGATCGCCGGGCGGGCCCCATTGTTGTACCTCACTTGGGGTTACTTCACCATACTGCCCTTTTCATCTCAGGGTATCTCGCAGCTTCTTGCTCTCTTCCCCTGTGACACAGACTACCGCTCCCTGCAGGGGTTTTTCGCAGTATATGAATTCCCCCTGGTGCCACAATAGTCTGTCATTCCCCTTGCAGGGATTACCACAACAGCCACCCTGGGTGGATGTCGTTTTCTACGAAACGCTAATTGGCGTGGTTGACGCCCTGTGGTTACTTCCCAGTTGGCTCTGCCGTGAACTGGGTACTGTTCGGGGCTCTTTCCCTCTTACACGGGGGGAAGCCTATTTCAGGTATTATTATCCCTGCTTTAGGGCTGGTAACAGGTCCATTCTGGTTAGAGTGAATGTTGACCTGCACCTGTATCATACACCCTCAGTATTGCGTGCCTTCGGGTTCCCTGTTGCTGACTAGCGGGTGGATCGCATAGCGGGACTCTGGCTGTTGCCAGATAGGAGGTGTTACAACAGTGTTTGGCCTCCTGTCCCAAATTCCCTGAGGGTCATCACGAGCCCCTCCTGGGGGGGATGGGCGTGTTACTCGTCTGATTACAGACGTTACTACGCCTCCCATTCCTGCGTGGTCGGATTCTTCGGATCCGTAGGTGGTAACTCTGCCTGAAATCAGTATACTTGCTTTCAGGAGTTGTTATCCATCCTACCATGGCTATAGCATGGTTGGTTAATACTATTGCATATGGGTTGATGCATTTGTAACGTTTTTTCCCCTCCAACACGTCGGGGGTTCAAATGTATTTGGTCGCTCACGTAATATATGCTGTTGTCATAGGTGGAAATGCCTATATTGGATACCAGTCTCCTAACTTTCAGAGTTCCGGCTGCGACTGTATCCTCCGTAATACCCTATGGCTGCGCTCTGGGAATGCAGAGGTGCAGATACCATCTTTAGGGTTGATATTGTTTGGTCCTGACCTTGACAAGATTGTAGTAACATTGGCAGTATTACTAACGACAAGTTTACCGCTTTCAGCTATGCCCACTACAAGGCCTCAGACTAAGTCTGTTAAGTCTTTTTTGTCCTCTGGGTCAGCCTAAAGGTCTGTTTCTTCGTAGACTGTCGGCATCTACAAGGGCCGACATATCCAGTACCGAGCAGGCCTGGACTGCCAGCCGATCCTGCTTCTGAACCTACGGATATCTCTTCAGCCTGACGGGACAGGCCTACAACTGGGAGATACCGATTTTCTCAGTTCGCCCGGTATTAGTGTCAAGTTGCCGCGGCTACGTGGGTAGGAGGGTACGCCCTCTTTACAAGGGCCTTACAGATCCAGAAAGCTATGCAGTTGTTGCGGTAAGCGGAGCTAATTAGGCCATCCCCACTATCTCAGTGAGGGACTGGTTGTTCTGCTTTCTTTCTGGTGCGGTGGCTGAATGGTCCTCTTTGGCCTATTCTCTGTCTCAATTCCCTGAACCAGTTCCTAAAGCTACCTGGGCTCAGGAGGAAATCCCTATGCTCCATCATACGATGTTTGGAACCTGGGGACTTTATGGTATCACTGGATATACAGGACGCGTGCCTACGGGTACTTACAGAGACCTTTCCTCAGCATGGGCTGAGGTTTGCTGTATCACAGCAACACTTACAATTTTTCGGGCTCTGCCTGTTGGGACTGTCCTCAGCCCCACAGGGGTTTACCAGCGTTTTGGATTTTCTGACAGTTCTTCTGTTCAGTATATCCCAATGCTCCTGTACCTGGACGGCCTCCTGCTCTTAGCGGGATCACCGGGGTACTTTACGGCCAGGTCAGGATGACTGTGGCTTCTTCAGGGTGCAGACGTTTAATCAACGGGGAAAAAGTCCTCCCTGCATCCCTCTCTGGGTATTCTTCATCTAGGATCCCTGCTGGATTCTCAGAATCTGAGAATTCTTCTGGCGTAAGACGGAATCTCCTCTCTTCCATTAGGAGTACATGGTTGTCTGCGCAGTCGACAGATGTCTTTACACTCTGGGATGCATGGTGGAATGGGCTCAGTTCCATTCCAGGCCTTTCCATAATTGGCTCATCTCCAGATGGAATGAGTTTTTTCTGTCGGATAACTGTTCAAACGATGATGCTCTCTCCGGAGGCAAGTCGGTCCCTGTCCGGGTGGCTATGGCCATCTCGTCCAGGGTTTTCTTTGCTATGGACAGTGTCTGGATCGAATCCTTTTCAGTGCAGTTGGACGTCTGTCGATTCCACCCTGTCAATTAACTTACTCTGGCATAACTCTTGTTTCCCGGTGAACCTGAAAAGGTTCAGTCCGACAGGGTCAGGACAGTGGCTTCCTTTTTAGCAACACTGTTCGTTGGGTGGCAATGACAGGTATGTCACATATTCGGACATAGTCCGAGGGTCTCCTCCCGACCATCTCGGCAGCGTTCATTTCAGGAGCTCTCCATTGGGAAGCGGGAGTCCTCAGCCGTCACGACGTGCATCCCGGGGACTAGTCTCTTCCCCAAGAGAGGTTTCATCTCCTGGTGAGCAGGGGGGGCCCCCCTGAGGTGACCCTCATGGCCTTCTGACTTTATCACACTATGGTGTTACAGTTCAGCTTTGGGGATTCTGAAGCAACCTTCAGCGACTCTTTGTCGGTGAAGTGGTCCTTCCACTTTGTGTACCTGTGTTCTCCGGTCTCCCTTCTTCCTCAAGGTCTTTGGAAGTGTTTTCAATCGAGACGGAGATGCTTTCCTGCTGGTGGCTCCTGATTGCCCCAGATGTCAGGGGTACTTGGATCTTCGGAGTCTCTACATCGATACTCCATCCCTGATGCTTCACTGCCCGGACCTGTTGTCTCAGGGTCTTTGGTTTTGCCTTGGACCTGGGTCGTTTGTCTTTGACTGTGTCCTTACAGTGGTCTTACGGCTTCCCTGGCTTTGTCATCGTTGGAATGATTAGAGCACATGGATCAGCTTTTGCTGGGACCTACCACAAACTGTGGCAGCCATAAATCTTATGGTATTGTACCTGTCGATACAATCCTCCGGTGTCCAGGATTTCCAGATATTCTGGCATTCCTTCCGGCTGGCTTGGGTTTCACACTTGGCCTGGTCTTCCTGACAGTGCGGATCTCTACACTGTCAGTATGGTTAAGATATGGAATTGCTCCACTCTGGTATCCAGTTCATCCTTTGGAGTGTTTTCTTGATTATGCCTCCATTTGTCCTCCCTAGGGACTCCTGGGGAGTAAGTAGTGGTTCTTCGTTACCTCCGGGGACAGTCAATGGAACCGCTGGTTGTGATAGCCATTACATGGTCTATTGCTTAGGCTCTCTCTTTCTCTCAGGGTGTTTATATCAACCAGGAGAGTGTCTGAATTGGGAGCGTTCTCATGTGGCTCCCTCTTCTGGAGGGCATCATGTCAGGGTGGGAGTTGCTCTCGCCCTGTGTTGCTTCTTAGTGGTTTTCAGGTTCCATATTATTCTGGAACTTATGGTACGGCCATTCTGTCCCCAGTCCTCTCGGCTGGTGTGGCCTCATTGACTGTGGTCTGGCCTCTTTGGATTTTTGTGATCCGTTCAGGTTCCTTACGGAAATCGGACTCCTTATTGGTGGTCTGAGATTTCTGGTTTTCACAGGAAAGGATGGCCGGCCTATAACCAAATGTTGGCTGGATGGCCTCGTAGGTCTTCCTCAGGGGCCTACCCATGGGTAGGCCTTCCTGTTGTTGATGCTTGTTTTTCCTCGGGCCATGTGTGCGGCTCGCTGTGGCGCCTCCGCTGTTTTACCTTACTAGGTGGCCACGTGGTCTTCTGTCCACACCTTTTTAAGGTTCTAGGCATTGGTTTCCTTTGCCTCTCAGGATGCTTCCTTTTTGGCGACGGATTCTCCTCTCAGCACAGGAGCGTCCCCACCCTTGGTTGAACTGCTTTGGGACATCCCCAAGGTCAACCCTGTGGACCCCCTATGGACCCTGAAGTAGAAAACAAGAGATATGGTAAGAACTTACCTTTGTTATCTCTGTTTCTACGAAGTCCATAGGGTCCACAGGGCGCCCGCCCTGACGCACCTGGCTTCATATGGGCTGTGTGGCTGGTCACCGGTTTTCCGTCTCCCATTTCGGTGAGTATGGTTATTGAGTGTTCCAGTTTTCTCTCTCTTTTTCTCTCCTCCTCCGGCCTTTGGCTACTTACAAACTGAGGTGCCTCTGGCTTGGGGGTGGGGTTATAGGGAGAGTGGACCCAGTGCATCCTGGGAGCTAAAAGCTTTAACTGCGTGGTGCCCGGATTTGGTTCCCAACCTATACCCCAAGGTCAACCCTGTGGACCCTATGGACTTCGTAGAAACAGAGATAACAAAGGTAAGTTCTTACCATATCTCTTGTTATTCTGACATAAGCACGACCTTACTCAATTCTGCAAATTGCCTGGAGTAAAAGAAGTTTACCTTACACCGCGGATGAGATGGATGTGTAGGAAAGTGCACGGACACAGTGTCCTACTTACGTTACTTTCTTGCAGCTTGCCAGCGCACAGCACCACATGTCATTGTCCTCGTGCCATTTGCACCTGTTAATAGACCCCATAAGCTGATATTCAGGACTTTGACTACAGCACTTACAATTCCCCCTTACTTCAAATATATAGAAAAAAGAAAAGAAAAATTACACATTTCCTAATTGACTCAACTTATTTAGTTTTACAGAATAATGTAACGATTTTCAGGCTGCGACTGTGACTCCTCCATATTACACAGCTCACTATCCCTTCTAGAGTGGTGTGCATGTAACTATGATTGCAGGAGATGGGGAGGCTGGTGACCTCCTAAATTTGGCTTTTCCATGAATAAGCATTGGGGTGTCATACTAACCAGTTAGCGTAAGTGGTTCGGTTGCTGCATATGAACCAAACGTGGACCTCTGACTGTTTCTGTGTTTAGCTATGGACGGCTACGGGCGTAGTTTTATGCATGCAGCTATGGACGTGTATGACATGACACAGATATTTAAATGCAATACTGTTATTTTTTAAGATTTTCATTTAAAGGGTTATCTATTATTTTACATAAATACGTCATATTTCAGGCAAGCCTGGAGGAAAAGCCCCCAACAAGGAGGGCTCCGCACAATCCGCCATCACCTGGTGTTGTTGGCATAATCCCAGTGGACGACATCGAGGAGACGGTGCACGCTGGATTTTGAAGGCTCTTCCTTGAGCTTTACGTTGTAATACCGAATGATTAAACTTTCTACGTCCTGCAGCTGAAATGGATTTCTCATTCCTGCAAGACATTACACGCGAGATACATATGGGAGCTGGAGGACAGTGCCTGCTGAGAAGTGCAGACAAAACCCGCTACTGTGTCTAAGTCAACAGAGCATTGTCCTAATGGGAGCTCAATCCTTCTCTGCAGCACAATGCACTATGTACTAAGCTTGAGAGAACGAAAACATTTATATAGCGCTTTACAGGAGACATGAACATAATACAGAGGTGAGGCAGCCCCATTTAGGGGCTTCAATTCAAAGGATTATTCTTTCTTCCAAACGAAGGTACCAGGTGAGGCTGCCATCTTGGGCACACTACATAGGTTACACTGGGCGGAAGAGGCAACGCCTGGGAGAGAGGACACATAATGGGACAGAGTACTGAAGAAAGATACAGTATCCTTACGAAGTCATAAGACATCTACAGCTGCGCCAATAACAGAGCGTTAGATTAGACATTGGATACTCTACTTCCCATTTAAAACTTTGTTAAGTGATTTAATTTTATAGGACCTCTGCTGCCATAGCAACCTGGCACTTACGACCTACACCAACGGGACTGAGTTGTTTGGATAAATGACACATAACTAGGTACCAGCTACAGAAGAAATAAGCACGGTCCATTTTGTAATCTTCCTTCACTTCTGCACATATTGAGATTTTTTGATAGCTGTGTGTATAATATATATATATAAATTTTATTATAATATTATAAGGGCACGGTCGTGTTTCAGGGTGTTTAGCGGGCTGAAATTTGGCACGGTCGGGTAGAACTGTCGCTCGGTGCTGCGTGCAAAATTTCAGGGCAAAACATTTTTAAAAAAATGAGGATTTGGGAGTAATCTAAATCTCCAACTGTCACTTTTTTCTGACATTCTCTGTTAGGACAACTTTTCTGCTGTTCTCTATGGGGGATTTTTGGGAAGGCATAACTCAGGGTAGGGGGCAAATTTAGACTTGTTTTATTAGGTAGCTATTGTTCCAGAATAGGGCCTTTTGGAGTTCAAGTAATTTAAAAAGTGACAGTTTTTAAACTATTACCTCACAAATCTGCCATTATACAGATAGGAAGTTTCAATTCCTTGTGCAGCAGGAGCCTTCAGCAGGTGTATTCACTGTGGCTTCACTTGGGTGCAGCAAGATGGCTGCCTTTTGCGGGAGGTAGCAGGGACCGGGGGAGAAGGAGCGCGTTTGCTGCGGTCGGGATGAGGGGGTAGGGGTTAGCGGGCGTTAGCTGCGGCCGGGAACCGGGGACGGTAGCGGCGGCAGTGTAGCAGTGGTGTTAGGACCCGGGGGAGGTAGCGGCACACAGATGCAGGCTCGGATCTGGAATATCTGTAATACCTGTATCGGTGTTTAAAAAAAAACCAGACAGAAGCAGGGAGGGGATCAGTGAGACCCGTCTGTGCTTCTATGTTTGATTTAAAAAAAAAAAAATAATGGCGTGGCCCCCTCCCAAAAATAACAACCAGCACCGGGCTTTGGAAAGCCAGTACTGGTTGTACGAAATACAGGGGACAAATGACATAGGGGTCCCACGTATGAAGCACAACCAGCACCAGGCTTTTCAGAACCTGTCCTGGTTGCCAAAATATGGGGGACAAATGACATAGGGGTCCCCCGTATTCAGCGCAACCAGCACTGGGCTCTGAGCCGGCCCTGGTTCTGGAAATACAGGGGGGAAAAAAATGCGAAGGGTCCCTTCTGTATTTACCAGAACCAGCACCGGACTCTTTCTAGCGGGGGTGATGCCACAGCCAGGGGAGCCCTTTCACCGGGCCCCCCAGCCGTAGCATCACCCCTGACCGCTAGTCAGCCCATGCCGGGGATCCCTGGGAACCCAAATATAGGGGTCCCTCTCCTCAGGGCACCCCACGCCCAGGCTGATAGCCCGGGGTTATCCCTAGCACCCCTGGGCGGTGGGTCCTAGGTTGATTATGTAAAGTGTGGTACATATGAAAATATAAATATAGTCTTTTGCTGTGGAACTACAGTTCCCAGCAAGCCTCCCCCGCATGCTGGTACTTGGAGAACCACAAGTATCAGCATGCGGGGCATTACAGGCCTACCTACTGGTACCTGTAGTTCCACAGCAAAAGCAATATTAAAAAAAACACAGAAAACACACACCGTAGAAAAGTAAAATTTTATTGAAACATGCATGCGCGCACACACACATGCACACACTATCTCAGATACTCACCTAGTATCCATGAAGCCAATCTGTCCTCTTCTCCAGTAGACAATCCTATGGATTACCTGTAATAAAAATTCCATACTCACCTCCTCCTATGCGTTAATCTGTCCTATTCGTTCCAAAGTAGGCAATCCAGGGTCTTGGCAAAAAAAAATAAACGCAATTACCCGAGCCCACGGACATTAGTAGTGTTCCCTAAGTACACTACTACCCGAATGACAGCTTCGCCCGGGATTTCAGTTTGACTTCAATGGTGAGAACAGAGCGTGCTCTTTTCAAAAACAGTGCCTCAGCGCCATTATTGAAATTCAAAGATGGCCACCCCGAGCCACTCACAGCTCGTGACGCCCCCTCGGCTGGCTTATATACTGCCAGCGCGAGGCGCCGTGCAGTTAGTCGTTGGCTGGGGAGCTGGAGAGAAGACCAGCTGAAGTAAGAAGACGCCGCGGAAGCCCTGGATGGAGGTGGCCGTGGAAAAGAGCTTAAAGGCCGCCGTCCTCCAGGTGAAGACGCAGTAGAAGTCCTGGGGAAGCGGCAGCCATGAAAAAGAGCTTAAAGGCTGCCGCTCCCACATGTCTGTTTTATTTTAATATTTCTTTTGCAGGGGTACTATAAGTACCAGCAGGCCCTTAATGCCCCGCCTGCTGGTACTTGTGGTTCTCCAAGTGCCAGTATGCAGGGATGCCTGCTGGGACCTGTAGTACTACTGCAAAAGACAATCAACCCAGCACCCACTGCCTAGGGGTGCTGGGGATAGCCCCGGGCCATCAGCCTGGGGTGCCCTGGAGAGGGGGACCCCATTATTGGGGGGGTCCCCAGCTCCCCCGGCCTGGGCTGACTAGCTTTCAGGGGTGATGCCTCGGCTGGGGGGCCCGGTGAAAAGGCTCCCCTGGCTGTGATACAGGGGGACTACGCATTTTTCCCCCCTCTTTTTCCAGAACCAGCTCAGAGCCCAGTGCTGGTTGGGCTAAATACAGGGGACCCCCTACGTCATTTGTCCCCCGCATTTTGGCAACCAGGACTGGTTCTGAAAAGCCTGGTGCTGGTTGTGCTTCATACCCTACGCCATTTGTCCCCTGTATTTAGCACAACCAGTATTGGCTTTCCAAAGCCCGATGCTTGTTGTTATTTTTGGGGAGGGGGGCCATGCCATTTTTTTTTTTTTTACACACAGGGATTTTTTTTAAATTAAACAGAAGCACAGATGGGTCTCACTGACCCATCCCTGCTTCTGTGTTTATTTAAATACAGGTATCGCGGATCGTTCAGATCCGAGCCTGCATCATTCTTGCTGCTACCTCCCCCGGGTCCTGCCACCTGCACCACCGCTGCCTCTAACACCCATGGGTCCCAGCCGCAGCTAACACCTGCTATCCCCAGGTCCAGCCGCAGCTTATGGCTGCTTCCTTCCCCGAGCCCACCGCCACTACCACCTGCACTGACCTGCCATCTTGGTGCACCCAAGTGAAGCCGCAATGAGTACACCTGATTGAGGCTCCTACGAGGCTGCGCATCAAGTTGAAACTTCCTATCTCTATAATAGCGGATTCGTGAGGTAATAGTTTAAAAACTATAACTTTGTCAGTTACTTAAACCCCAAAAGCACCTACCCTGAAACAATAGCTACCTAATAAAAAAAACCCAGAGTGTAAATTTGCCCCCTACCCTGAGTTATGCCTTCCCAAATATAAAGTCCTAATTGAGTGTCAGAAAATACTGACAGTTGGAAATTTAAATTACTCCCAAGTCCTAATTTTTCATGTTTTTGCCCTGAAATTTGGCATGCAGCACCGAGCGACAATTCTACCAGCCCATGCCAAATTTCAGCACCGTGCCTCCAATAGCTTTTGAGGTGCAGCCCCTTAAACACCATGCCCCCTCGGGATTTCTCTATGGGAACATTGTTTTTTTTTCGAGAGGACCCCTACGTTGCTCGTCCCCTGTAACTAGGCAACCAAGACTGGCTCTGTCTAGCCTGGTGCTGGTTGTGCTTAATACAGGGAACCCCTACGTCATTTGTCCCGTGTTTAGCACAACCAGCACTGGGGCTCCAAAGCCCGATGCTGGTTGTGCTGTGGAGGCACGTCATTTTTTTATATTACACATTCATTTTTACATGGATGGATCTCATGGATACGTCCATGCATCTATGTCTTATTGATTTGATTTTCTCAGGTGCATGCCCAGCACCAGCAAGTCCCTCCGTCGCCCGCTGATGCTTCTGTGCACGCCCGTTGCTGCCACTGCTCCGCACCTCCACTGCCCCACACACCTGCAGCCTGCCCCTGCAGCTGTCTCTCCCTCTGCACCCTTAAAACACCTCCTGTGTGCTGTCTGCTCCTCCACCCGTGTTAGTGTAGCTATTTGTTGTCATTCTGCCCTGCAGGTGGCCCGGTTTGCACGTCAATACCCTGATGGTTAATTATAAAAAAAAAGCAATGAAATTCCATTGACAAACAACCTTACGGTTTTACATGTCCCATTAAGGCTTCTTACACATGATCTGAAATTTCACAAAACCTACTAAAGTTGTGCCACTCAAACGAAAAAAAGCAATGAAATTACGATCACTAAGGCTGATGCCTTAATGGATGTGTTCCTTGTGCAATACAGATATGGTATGCCATCACACCCTGTGGTTAACTGCAGATTCAGAACTCTCACAGAATGAGATTGCTGTCACTCACAAAATGGTGGAGCTGCTAATTCAAAAACTTGTGTGCTCATTGGAATACACACATGCAGTCTATGCAACTGAGGTCTAAGCAGAAAATAGAGCTGTGCAGATGGGATAAAAGTTGTTTGGATGGGGGGGAAGAGACAGAGCAGTGTGGATAGGCGAGACAAAAAGGCATTTAGAGGAGGGAAGATTAAACAGTACAGATGGGGGGGTAGCCTAAGTGATGCAGATGGGTAAAAAACAGTGGTGCGGATAGGGTGGAGGAACAAAGTAATACAGATGGGTGGAAAACAGTGGTGTGGATGGGGGGAAACAGAGTGGCACAGTTTGGGGGGGACAGCGACATGGATGGGGTAGAGAGTGGCATGAACATGGGAAGACAGAGCAGTGCAGATTGGTAAAGACAGATTGGTGCGGATGAGAGAACACAGACTAACACAAATGGGAGAACACACAGCAGTAGGGATTGGGGAATATATAGCAGCATGGAGGCATATTGGGGAAGAAAGAGTACATGCATAACCAGAGTATGATAGTTTTAAAACTAAGGGAGCTGAACGTGTACTCTAAATTAAATAGATGTATGGAGTGAGAAGGATGTTGGAAGCCAGTGAGATTGTTGTGGTGATTGAATGGGAATGGGAAGATTGTTGGCACTGAGTGGGTTGTGGGAGCCACATAACTGCTCAGACCTCAGTTGCATAGACTGCATGTGTGTATTCCAATGAACACACAATTCTGTGAATTAGCAGCTCCACCATTTTGTGAGTGACAGCAATCTCATTCTGTGAGAGTTCTGAATCTGCAGTAAACCACAGGGTGTGATGGCATACCATATCTGTATTGCGCAAGGAACACGTCCATTAAGGCGTCAGGCTTAATGATCGGAATTTCATTGCTTTTTCTAGTTTGAGCGGCACAAATTCAGTAGGTTTTGTGAAATTTCAGATCACGTGTAAGAAGCCTTAATGGGACATGTAAAACCGTAAGGTTTTTTGTCTATGAAATATACACACACACACACCATCCAGGCTGCAGGGTCAAGTGTCTCCCCTATAACCCTCTCCCATTTCAGCTCATGAGGATCTGCATATGGGATCAGCAGATTAAAATCCTTTCAGTGTAGATCTCGAGAAAGCAGAGACCCGACCTGAATTTGGTTACTAGGTGGGGAACCGTGGCCTGGAATGATTTACATTTTTTGTAATGGCTTTGGAGCTTAGGGGGCTTAATGGTTCCCAGCAGACGCTATACAGGGTAGATGCCATTTGTCCTATAGCGGGATACTTCCTCACAAGTGCACTGAAATGACCCTTACCAGCTTTGCCAGCCAGCCACTGCAGACACCATTTTACTCGGTACATGTCATTGTTCTGCAATGTAGAAAGACAGACAAATCACATCACAGCACAGAATAATCACACCGCGGCTCTTTAGAATAGAGCCCGTGGGCAAGATAACCCCGTGACCCATCCCGGAAACTAACCCTGCAATAAACCTCTGCCAGCACACCCGGGGGAGGGCAGGCAAAATCGCACAGAGAGCGGAACATGTTGTGGTAGTCCTTGTTTGCCAGCTCAAATCCAGACACCGGGATCTGATGTGTGGCAGCACCTGACAGAAAGACGGCAACAACGTCAGCAACACAACTCAGTGCTGTCGGGTGGGGTCACATTTAGTACAGTGCATTCACAGGCTCCGCAAAATCGCTTACTTCCGGCGTGACAGTGGTAGCGGAAACCCAGCGGCAGCTCCCCTGGGAAAAGATCAGAGACAAGGTCACCGTTTGTTTCCCTACTGCCTGCGCTAGTGATTACCAGCGTGTATGAGTAATAACAATTTACTACGATTATTTATATGGTGCCAGCATATTTCACTTATGGGTACACAATAATAACACAGGGCCGGGACCACATGCAACAGGCTCCGATTTGCTGGTCACAGCAAGGTAACCACTAGATTTAAAGTGGAAATATAACAATCCATAGAGTTACATAAAGGTGTGTCCCCAGATTTAAGTTACATACATATCCCACAGAAATAAAAACTAAAGTAATTCACCCACTGTACGAGAAGAGAGATATGTAGCACCTCACCTGGGTCGATGAAGTTGTGGAAAGTATCCATGACGCCATTTAGCAGTGAATAGCGCACGCAGCCAATCTCGCAGGGGACGAATGGCTGAAGGCACAGGCCGGGCATATCTCCGTGGCTGAATATGTTAATGATGTAAATCACTTTGCTTTCGATACCTATGAAACAAATGTCAGCGAGATACATGAAGGCATTTAGGTTGTCAGTGGGTCGTACATTAAGGAGTCAATTCCATTAGGTGCAGGTTTGTTTAATGAAACTCGCAGACTTTGCACAAATGCGCGTGCAAGAGAATTGCTCCAATCCAATTAAAAATGCCTATTCACGGTACTCGCAGCGGGGGTTTGCAATTTGTCAGCCAAATGCGATGTGAGAAGTGCAACCCAAAAAAACTGACAATTTTATTTGCAGAATCATACAGATAAGCGGTTAGTGGGCATAAGAAAAGTACTGGAAGTATTTAAATGGTGTTAAATGGGTGATTTATGCATTTACTTTTATACGAATAAAGGAAAACAAACAAAAAAAAAAAGTAGAAACAAAGGTGCTTTTGGGATACTTTGAGGTAACAAAAAAATATAAAAGGCAATTTGAAAAAAAAATAAAAAATGAAATACTGTAATTAAATTGCATAAAGCAACCAAATAGTTGATTTTGAAGAGTTTCAGGCCAGTGTCTTTAAACCCCCAAAATGTACAAGTACTTACTGGAGTAATTAATCTAATTGGAAACTTCCAATTACCTAATCAGTCTTTGGGTTGGGAGGGGGGCAGAATTGGTGTCCAAGGGGTTCTGCACGGTGTCCCAACATTTCAGCCTTAAAATAATTTCCCTAAATCTCAGGCAGGTGCAAACGAAAAGAAGTTTACTCTGAGTGGTTCAATGCGAGTTGCTAATTGGATTGCAAAATTAATTCGCAGAGAAAACAGCAACTTGCACCTAATTGGATTGACCCCCTAAGCTGAAGAAGGTCCAACAAATAGACGGCCTTGCGAGCCGAAACTCGCGCAAGTGCAGGATTTGTGGAGCAAGAAATTCGAATGCAAAACAAAATGCAACTTTTGCCTAACCTATCATAGAACACATGCGCTTGAACATAATGTGCGGCCTGCCACCCCATACACACAAAAGTTTAACTGAATAAAATATCCTTGTTCATCAGTTCATCTGCTTTAGCAATCTAACGGATAAAAGGGGCTAAACCACCTTTAAATCCAACGCATCTGCTCGCTACAGTTGTTCTGCAGAGTGGCTGAGGTTACCCTTGTACACAAACCTATCACAGCCTGCCAGCGAGGGAAAGCTTGTGATTGGCTCAGTGAGGTTTGTGTATAAGGGGAACCCATCACAGCCTGCCAGCGAGGGAAAGCTTGCGATTGGCTAGAGCTTGAGGAGTGTTTCAGTGAATGACACTTTAAATTTTACAAAAAATTTATTTTATTCATACACATAGCAGCTACATCAGCCCATACCTTTCCTATGCAGGTTTTGGGCTCTTACAAATAACAAATGATTCATAACCAGACTGTAGCGCCACCTAAAGGAAGCGTGAATACAATTATACCTTCGCTCCGTTTATGTAACTGCTCCCGATGTTGTGACGCCCTTCTGGACTGTTCTTTCTGCTGCGCCTTTAAAGTGTTACAGTCATGTGATTAGTAATACATTGTAAACCTTTCCACAAATGGTTTTAGACTGACTGACAAAATGTGTTTGGCTGCTATGTGGCTATAAAAGGTTATGTCAGCTAAGCTATTACAGGTCCAAAAAGACACAATGTAGTGCGATCTGTCAGGGACATCAGTAAGTATCGCAGACGTAATTGCTCTCAGACTATGCCCAGAGCGCCGTAATTTGAATACCTAGATTAACAACACTTCTTGTTACCATCACCACCTCTCACTTTTTGTTTTTAAAAAAAAAAAAAAAAAAATTCCGCAGGCTCGGTGACAATTCCCAGTCTGTTAGTTGGTTACCCCCTGCTTCTAGCAATCCAGTTATACCGTAAATTATCACCAATTGCGCAGGCTCGGCGAACAGACACCACGCTGTTAGCCGGTTAACCCCCTGATGTCTAGCAGTTTCAAGTGTAGCCCTAGTGGTCTAATAGTCTCCTGAAAGGCTGGGTTCGGGAGAAAATACGACTTAAGCTGCATACACACACGATTTTGTTACCAACGATTTTATGAACGATTATCTGTCAGATTTTTTAAAGTGTAATGAACGATTTTTTTTTTTAACTACAAACTATTTTTGCATATTCCCTTAATGAAAATCGTTGAGTTGACAAGTCTGACTGAACTACAAACGTGAACGCGCATGAACGATAATCGTTTGACTCAGAAAGTGAACAATTTTTTCAAACGATTATCATTAAACGATATCATTTAACGATAATCGTTCAAAAAATAATTTGTGTATGCAGCTTTATGGTGCATACACGTAGCGATCAGTCAGCGATACCATATCGCTGGCTGATCGTCCTACATCCTCCCTGGTGTGCTGGATGATCAATAGCGATCATCCAGCACACCACCAAGTCAAAGACGACTATAGCGACCCGCGGTCAACGATCGCAGGACTCTATAGTAACCTGCTCGATATCGAGCAAGTTGACCTGCATGCATGGCCGATGGATGATATCGCTATCATCCATACGTGGCCGCGCATCACTGGTCGATGGTGAGTTGGTAGGGACCAAAAAATTTACGATTTTAAAGATATATCGTTCAAATCGCTCAATTATTTCGCTACATGAGTACACACCATAAGGCTAATGGAAAATGCTTTATTAACAAATAGGCGTAGCATGCTAAATTATAATAAAAATTTTATATCGAAAATGGTTACAAAAGGTACATACTAGTGTTCACGCCAGACCAGGGGCAGGACAGGGTGCTGAGGTGCAACCAGGGCTTCCTTCCCAAAAAGAGGGTAGGGACGACCATCTCCAATTCGTCACTCTTGGGGGCGTGCCCAACACTTATGGAGGTGCTGGGTTTCCCCCAAGCTCACCCCCTCATTGTGAATAGATGCACACTGCATCTATTCATCCAGCGGTGATCGGAAACTGCAACTCTTCCTACCTGGGGACAGGACAGGGCAGGCTGCATTAGCGGGGCACGATATATCGTTCTGGTCCATGTCAGGACGATACATCGTATGGTGGGTACCCAGCTTAAGTTACAATATTTAAGTAATGCACCATATACAGGATTCAGGGCTTGATTCAGAGCCGGACGCTCTGACCAGAGCGCTCGCTCTGAATCAGGGCCCTCCTCCATGAAAATGGAGCGTCCTCCTGGACGCTCGTATAGCTGTGGGTGACCACCCACAGCTATAGCGAGCGTCCATGATGATGGTCGCGATGGTCAAAGACCATCGCGACCATCAGGCTTGCGACGAGACCCTGCGGTAGGGTCTCGCTGCCGCAAGCCCAGGAGTGTTTTTGGCTCTATCAGAGCCAAAATCACTCCCACTGACATCACTACTGATGTCACTGGGGCCGGACTCAGACCCATGGGAACGCCTCCGACTGGCCGCCACGCCCCCGGCACGCCCACCAAAGGGGGCGTGCTGTCAGTCACCATCGACAGCACGCCCCCTTTGGTGCGAGACCCGAAGCGACAGCTTGGCTCTCGCAGTCCGGGTCTCGCGCATGCGCACGACGGAGCTCCCTCCGTCGTGCGCATGTGCAGGGGGGCAACATCGACCCGTTTGCGAGCGTCCTTTGCTCGCGAACGGGTCTGAATGACCCCCTCAGTTACAAAACAACCCTGCCTTAATAAGCAGAAACAGATTTATTGCTAAAATACAAATAAAGCTAAACCATTTAGGGCCCTCAGGATATTTAAGTTTTGGTAATTTAATTAAGTATAAGGAACAACTAGCATTCTCACAAGATCATTATAGAATAGGACTAATAATCAGAGTATGAATGCCATCATTATAAAGAGATACCAGGGGCACATATAGGTAGAACTGAATTCCATGTGATGCCCGGCTGAGAAAAAAGCTGCCCCCCCCCCCCCTCCTCCTCCACCCCCATAGAATCAAAGCCAAAACCAAACCAGTAAAAGAGAACAGAGAATTGGAAACATCAGGCTACAGTAGTGCTTACCCATATCTGAGAGGTTCGTTCTGACACAGACGTTCTCTGCGGGTATAAAGACAGACACAGTACTGCAACTAAATATAATGCAAACCTGCCATCTAATGCCCATATAACACATGCAAAGCGTTACTCCAAGCATAGAAGTAATTCAAGTCCAGCTAGAATAATAAACAAACATGTTTAATCCTCAATTCAATAAATATTTTACTTTATTTGAATAAAAATAAATAAATAGAGCGTTATATACCTTATGGTGCATACACACGATCAGATTTTTCCTTCAGATATGGACGATAACGATTTAAAAATCGTTCAGTCGTTCATATCTGAAGGAAAATCGTTCATATCTGACATGCCTGAACGATGGACGATCAACGATGCGCGTTCCCGTTTGTCAGATAACGATATCTGACATCTGATGGGTTTGCAGTCAGACTTGGACGATTCCATTCATTTTAATGCAGTCAAAAATCGTTCAAAACTTTGGTAAAATCGTTCAAATCGTTCATCTGACAAAATCTGACAAGTCTGACCGTGTGTACGCTCCACTATGCTGGGCATACACAGCCAGATAAAATGTCTGTCAGACCGACAGACATTTTATCTGGCAGCATGCCAGCCGCAGATGTCGCCGGCATACACTGTGAGAGAAATCTCAGATGTATAGCCCGACATCCGCGCTCCGCCCCCGGGGGAGGAGACATTTCCCTGTTCCTTCCGTAGGAAGGAACACAGGAAATGTCTGTCTGTCGGCCGCGCAGGGCATACACTGCCCGATGCGGCCGACAGTTTACCGGGTAAATATCGCATCGGACGGGCATGCTGGACAATCCTGCATGCCCGACCGAACAATATTTAACCCTCGGTCGCCCGCACACACGCTACAATTATCGGGGCGATCCGCCGATATCAGGCGGATCGCCCTGATAATTGTAGCGTGTATGGCCAGCATAAGTCCAAAGATTCCCAAACTCTGCCACTACAGTCCACACTGTGCTTGAGCACAGGTGACTTAATTAGTACCTCAGTCAAATAGATTTAACCATCAGGACTCAAGCATGGATACAGTCAGGTGCATAAATATTGGGACATTGACATAATTTTCATATTTTGGCCTCTATTCACCACCACAATGATTTGAAATGAAACAAACAAGATGTGCTTTAACTGCAGACTTTCAGATTTAATTTGAGGAGTAATTACATCCAAATCAGGTGAACGGTGTAGGAATTACAACGGTTTCTATATGTGCCTCCCACTTTTTAAGGGGCCAAAAGTAATGGGACAAACTAAACAATCCTAAATCTAACTTTCATTTCAAAGCCATTGTGGTGGTGAATAGAGGCCAAAATATGAAACACCTGTCAGTGTCCCAATATTTATGCACCTGACTATCTTTAAAACCTAGACTGTAATGGCAGAGATTGGGGAACCTCACCTTTCCTCTGATTGGGGACAGAGAGGAACCCCCCACAATCACACAGATTTTCGGCCGGTTGTATTGGTGCTGCTGGCCACCGTGGTGGTTGTATAATAAGAATAGCGCACAATTTGAAATTAAAGTAAGTCCAGCTGCCAGTGTCCGGTCTGGGAGAGAAGGACCCTACTCCTGTGGGTACAAGGGACAGACTAACGTCTCAGAGGAGTTCTGGAAATAGCAATTCATAGTCATCTCATCATCCCTCTTCTTCTAAATACTCCATATATATACACACACACACACTCTATAACAGATTGTTGCCTTTAACTTGCGCTTCAAATTAAAATTACACTGAAAACCCCAAGTTTTTCTACAAGCTGCTCCTCCCTCCAAAAATCCAATTAGAAGGATTCATTTAAAACACCAAAAAACATGAGAGAGGGCGCTATTATGACCTCCTACTTAAAAAAAAAAATAATAATATATATATATATATATATATATATATACACACACACACACACACACACACACACCTATATAGAGTTGTGGGTTTGGCACTCCAAGTATAGAAGTATAAATTGCTGCGTGCCCTTGTCAAATAGTACATAAACGGATGATTGAATCACCCTGTGGCGGTGAAACAATACACGGCACTGCAGCTGGATAAAAAAAAAAGACAAACTTTACTTCAATGTTTCGGGGCTTCCGTGCCCCGTCGTCAGGAAGACAAAGAAATATGTATTGTCATGTATTGTTTCACCTCCACAGGGTGATTCAATCGTGTGTGTGTAAAATATATATATATATATATATATATACACACACACATATATACATACACTCGCATACATACACACACACATATATATATATATATATATATATGTGTGTATGTATGTATGCGAGTGTATGTATATATGTGTGTGTGTATATATATATATATATATATATATATATATCTATATCACTAATCCACGGCACTCACCATTCCTAGATTTGGGGTGCAACATGGTATGTGACCACATTGTTTAAATAGAAATCACAGGGGCTCTGCACTCACCATAATAACTAATAATAATAATAAACATAATAAACAGTGGGGTTTTGGTTCATGAATTGATCAATGCATTTAAGCTTGCAGCCCATCGTCACGGGACCCCACTTTACTGCAAGTCGCTACTCTATTGCTCAGAATTATAACATGGACATAGCCATCACGTTAGTGTTAAACTCAGGGTATGCTATCAAGGTTTAAAGCTCACAGCAACTTTGCTTTTAAATGTGAGACAGTTACCAAGCACACCTGTTGCAAAGCACCTAGGAAAACAGCTGACACAAGTTAGATAACTAGTTAAAAGTGGTGCATGAGAAAATGTGATCACAAAAATGATTAATTATAAAAATTAATCATAATAAACAAAAAGCACTAATCCACGGCACTCACCATTCCTAGCTTTGGGGTGCAACATGGTATGTGACCACATTGTTTAAATAGAAATCACAGGGGCTCTGCACTCACCATAATAAATAATAATAATAAACTGTCTCACATTTAAAAGCAAAGTTGCTGTGAGCTTTAAACCTTGATAGCATACCCTGAGTTTAACACTAACGTGATGGCTATGTCCATGTTATAATTCTGAGCAATAGAGTAGGGACTTGCAGTAAAGTGGGGTCCCGTGACGATGGACTGCAAGCTTAAATGCATTGATCAATTCATGAACCAAAACCCCACTGTTTATTATTATTAGTTATTATGGTGAGTGCAGAGCCCCTGGGATTTATAATATATATATATATATATATATTTTTTTTTTTTTTATTAGTTCCAGACGGGCGGCACTACCATTATCCAAATACTAAATCCCTGGTGTCTTTGTAGGTGCCACTTATCAAATGGGGCCCAAACATACACAAACCACTTGCGGCAAGTTTTATGCCGAGGCCGATGCAGTAAACTTGTGCATCGACACGTTGGAAGTTTATGCTGCTTCTGTGTCACCTATTTATACCAGAGTGCCGCCGCAAGTGGTTTGTGTAGAAAACAGGGCTTGACGAATGTTTCTAAAACCCAGCAGCCAGGATGAAAGTGTAGGAGCCAGACCACCATCCCCCCAGGGCAGCATTACTGAGCATTTACGCCCCAGGCAATCAACCCCCATGGCCACACCACTAACTGGGTATCCCAGGTAAACCCCCCCCAGTGGTGGACCTCTATGCAGTGCCCCATTAACAGTGCCCCCAGTAGTGGTCCCCCCTATGAATTGCCCCTAGTAGCGCCCCCACCCCTTATACAGTACCCAGTAGCGGCCACCCTCCATACGGTGCCCCCAGTAGCGGTCAACCTCTATACGGTACCCCCAGTAGCAGCCACCCCACCTATACAGTGCCCCCCGTAGTGGTCCCCCTTATATAGTGCTCCCCCTATGCATTGCCCATGGCAGTAGTCCACCCAGTAGTAGCCCCCCTATACAGTGCCCCCAGGAGTAGTACCCCCCTATGCACTGCCCCTAGTAGCACCCCCCCCCCGTACAGTCCCCCAGTACCAACCCTCCCCCCCTGTACAGTGCCCCCAGTAGCGGTCATACCCCCTATGCAGTGCCCCTTACACACACACAAAAAACTTACCTGAATCCCCGCTCCTGACGCTGACCGCTTCAAGTCTCGGCCCACTCTTCTCCTGCACTATAGGAGAGACGTCTTGACGTCTCTCCCATCACCTGCTGCGGGGGGGGAGCCGTGTCTGACTCTCATTGGCTGCTATAACAAACACGTGTTTGTAAACTGTGTAGTGTGGACTGCGCTCACGGTCTGCACTACACTAGCAGCAGCAGCAGGGGGTTGCTGCAAATCTGGTCGCCAGGGCGACCTGGCCTACGGGTTTTCTTGAGCCCTGGTATAAATATATAAAACACACACACACACACACACACACACACACACACATATATATTTTCACAGTTCACAACAAAAGGGACAGGCGGCACTCAATTACCGAGGGGTATTCAGCGTGATGTGGAGAAGTTCAAATAAAGCTCTAACGCGTTTCTTCCCTATTGGGATTTCTTCAGAGGGATGTGTTAGGGCTTTATTTGAGCTTATCCACAACACATCCCTCTGAACAAATCCCAATAGGGAAGAAACGTGTTAGGGCTTTATTTGAACTTATCCACATCACGCTGAATTTGCACTCCCCGCCTAAGGACGGAGTACAAGGGTCGGGAGCTCTGCTATTGACACTAGACCTCCAGACAGTGCTCTGGCATTACAAAGTCTCTCTACAGCAAAGGGACGAAGATCGAGTGCTCCGTCACCCGCACCGGATCCACCCAGTCATTACACACTCCCCGCTAGGAGACGGAGACTGGGAGCGGAGACTCTGGCCACCTTTCAGCCAAACATTCTCCCGCAGGAGACAACTACCGAAAAACAAGAGACACTCACGGCGGTTCCTTCCGTGGGAAGAAGGAGGTAAAAAGATTTGTTTTTCCTTACCCACACACTGGTAGCCCTGCTACATTGTTCTTCTGGTATTAATTATACCGCCGGCACATCCATCACACGGCATAATTCCTTTAAGGCTGGAATAACATAACCATTCTAGAAGGATTTCACCTTTCATCGATACATTTACTTGGAACATTTAGTGTCTCAACGGAGCTACCTATAATTGAATTCCAATAAACGTTCTCAATTTATTTGCATTGTGGATCCATATATCTTTATTAACATTTTTTTGGATACATTTATTTGGAACATTGGGCCTGATTCAGACCCACTCGCGAGCGGCTGTCCGCTCGCAAGTGGGTCGATGTTCTGGACTGAGCATGCGCACGACGGAGGGAGCTCCGTCGCGCGCATGCGCCAGACGCGACGAGCGAAGGAAAGTCCTTCGCTCGTTGTGTCCGATCAAAGGGGGCGTGCTGTCAATGTTGATTGACAGCACGCCCCCTTTGGTAGGCGTGCCTCCCTGACGGGGGCGTTCCCACGGGAACGCCTCCCGTCAGAAGCCGGCCCACTGACATCACTAGTGATGTCAGTGGGAGTGATTTTGGCTCTGATAGAGCCAAAATCACTCCGGAGCTTGCGGTTGAAAACCTCAACCGCAGGCTCCGGCTCTCAAATTCGATGGTCGCGATGGTCTCGACCATCGCCGCCATCAAAATGCACGCTCGTATAGCCTGTGGGTGGTGACCCACAGCTATACGAGCGTCCAGAAGGACGCTCCATTTTCATGGAGGCCGGCCCTCATTCAGAGCGTGCGCTCTGCTCAGAGCGTACGGCTCTGAATGAGGGCCATTGTGTCTAAACGGAGCTACACTGTGAATTCACATATTCAAATTGACATTTTTTTTGGAGTGCAATTGACCAAAGGAACTTTCAAAAATCAAAAGGATTTTCCTTATAAATTTCCTTCTGTTGTGGATCTCTTCTTATTTTATACTATATATATATATTATCATTTGTACATTTTTATGATGATCATGCTCATCTCTATTAATGTTGTATGTTTAGAACCACAAGGGTCAGTATACCATGTTATGCTAAATAAATATTGTTTACTTATTTTTTTCAAACATTTGGGCACATTTTTTATTATCTACACCTCCACAGCGCTGTGTATATATCTTTTTATTTACAATAGTCTAGGCACCTGGTGCTTCCAGACATTTTAGTATACCAAATAATATTCAAACGTGTCCATGGAAGACAAACACACTTCTCTGCCATGTAATGGTGCATACACACGGTCAGATTTTTCCTTCAGATATGAACGATAACGATTTAAAAATCGTTCAGTCGTTCATATCTGAAGGAAAATCTGACATATCTGACATGCCTGAACGATGGACGATGAACGATGCGCGTTCCCGTTTGTCAGATAACGATATCTGACATGTGATGTGTTTGCAGTCAGACTTGGACGATTCCATTCATTTTAATGCAGATTCTGTTAGTATAATTAAAAATCACTCAAACCAGTAGCAACAATGTATATAATAAATGAATTATATCTTTATTAAGACAAAGCAGCCAATGCTTATAAATTCAATAAGAGCAATAAAACACACATGTAAATAATGAAATTGCATGTAAATAATGGTTCCTAAAATGTATGAATATAGAGTCCCGGACTTTTGAACAACATTTGGTGAAACCCTCTGAAGAATTCCTCCATACACAAATATATTTTTTGAACTGATGTTGATTAGTTCATCATCCGGTATAAAAGTTACAAAGTAATAAATGGGTGTCGATATTACCTTCCGTATAGTTGGATCAGACCCAGATCTGGGTATATGAATACAATGTGGATGATGGTTACCGTGGCTGAAGATGGCAGACCTCCCGATCTCGACCCAGCTGACGATGGAGATGCAGAGGGGAGTGGGTGGTCGCTCTAGTGCTCCAGGTCCGGCACAGGAGGGGCAAAACAATGTACTCCGTGCTCTATGAGTGAATGGGTCGTCTGACCAAGATGCACGTGCTCTACCCGACCAGCGGGGAGACTTGGGAAGAATTGAATGACGCCGCTCTGAGGCTCCGTGTCAGGGGGAAAGGAACAGAGGGCTCTGCGTCCCGGATGGGTATGGAGGATATTCCACTGCAAGCTGATAGAATGGCTTAAAGCTTGCCAGGCACGGTGTGTAGACGTGCAGAGAGAGCCAGTGATGAGACTCCAGGAATCAAAAACCGGGTAGATGTAGCAAAATCAAGCACCAATGCGTTTCAACGTCCTTCTGACGCCTTTTTCAAGGTGAATGCAGTCAAAAATCGTTCAAATCGTTCATCTGACAAATCTGACAAGTCTGACAAATCTGACCGTGTGTATGCTCCATAAGAGGTGGCAGCTTTCTCCTCAAGGTACTGGTTTGGACAAGACAGCTAAGTAGATCTAGAGAATGGGAGAGGGGAAAAAGCACCTAATAGTGTAATAAATTAAGTGAATTAGGGTAGACACACAAAGGGTAACCCCTCTTATATGCGTACCAGATATTTTCTTGAAGAAAATTGGTGAATGTAATCCAATTTCAGTGTTAGGGGTTCCAGTGTTTTTAGAGAAAAAAAAAAAATAAAAATATTAAAGTCCAGTGATGTACTTCTGATGTTTTAGGGCTAGATATTGTATTACCCTCTTCCTAGAGGGTATTTCTATAATTTAAGATAAAAAATTCTTTTAAGAGTTATAAAATAACACACAGGTTGAGTCTCCCATATCCAAATATTCCAAAATACGGAATATTTTTAGCATGACTGGGATAGTGAAACCTTTGCTTTTTGATGGTTCAATGTACACAAACATTGTTTAAGGCACAAAATTATTACAAATAAAGTATAAAATTACCTTAAGGCTGTGTGTATAAGATGTATATAAAACAAATGCATTCTGTGTTTAGATTTGGACCCTATTCCCAAAGGTGCATACACACGGAACGATTTTGTAACCAACGATTTTCTGTCGATTTTCCCTTGAAAAAGTGTACGATTTTTTGAAGTGTAATGAACGATTTTTTGAACAATGAATGAATAATGTTCCTTCCCTTAATGAAAATCGTCACGTTGGACAGTCTGAAATGGACGATGAACGATAACTACAAACGGGAGTGCGCATTTGTGATTATCGTTAATCGTTATAACTCAAACTGAATGATTTTGTTGAACGATTTAATGATAACGACGTCGTTATCAACAAATCGTTCAAAAAAATAGTTACGTGTGTATGCACCTGAAGACATTTCAATATGGTATAGATATATTCCAATATCCAAAATACCCCTGTAATTTATATATATATAAAAAATTGGCGGGTGCCCTACAACTCTATTAGAGACTACTTTGTTGCAAATCCTTTGCAGGCAATTACAGCCTGAAGTCTGGAACGCATAGACATCACCAGACGCTGGGTTTCATCCCTGGTGATGCTCTGCCAGGCCTCTACTGCAAATGTCTTCAGTTCCTGCTTGTTCTTGGGGCATTTTCCCTTCAGTTTTGTCTTCATCAAGTGAAATGCATGCTCAATCGGATTCAGGTCAGGGGATTGACTTGGCCATTGCATAACATTCCACTTTTTAGCCTTAAAAAACGCTTTGGTTGCTTTTGCAGTATGCTTCGGGTCACTGTCCATCTGCACTGTGAAGCGCCGTCCAATGAGTTCTGAAGCATTTGACTGAATATGAGCATATAATATTGCCCGAAACACTTCAGAATTCATTCTGCTGCTTTTGTCAGCAGTCACATCATCAATAAATACAAGGGAACCAGTTCCATTGGCAGCCATACATGCCCACGCCATGACACTACCACCACCATGCTTCACTGATGAGGTGGTATGTTTTGGATCATGAGCAGTTCCTTTCCTTCTCCATACTCTTCTCTTCCCATCACTCTGGTACAAGTTGATCTTTGTCTCATCTGTCCATAGGATGTTGTTCCAGAACTGTAATGGCTTTTTTTAGATGTTGTTTGGCAAACTCTAATCTGGTCTTCCTGTTTTTGTGGCTCACCAATGGGTTACATCTTGTGGTGAACCCTCTATATTCACTCTTGTGAAGTCTTCTCTTGATTGTTGACTTTGACACATATACACCTACCACCTGGAGAGTGTTCTTGATTTGGCCAACTGTTGTGAAGGGGTTTTTCTTCACCAGGGAAATAATTATTTTGTCATCCACCACAGTTGTTTTCCGTGGTCTTCCGGGTCTTTTGGTATTGCTGAGCTCTCCGATGCATTCGTTCTTTTTAAGAATGTTCCAAACAGTTGATTTGGCCACACCTAATCTTTTTGCTATCTCTCTGATGGGTTTGTTTTGATTTTTCAGAATAATGATGGCTTGCTTCACTGATAATAACAGCTCTTTGGATCTCATATTGAGAGTCGACAGCAACTGATTCCAAATGCAAATGTCACACCTAGAATCAACTCCAGACCTTTTACCTGCTTAATTGATAATGAAATAACGAGGGAATAGCCCACACCTGTCCATGAAATAGCTTTTGAGTTGATAGTCCCATTACTTTTGGCTCCTTAAAAAGTGGGAGTTACATATAGAAACCGTTCACCTGATTTGGATGTAATTACCCTCAAATTAAATCTGAAAGTCTGCAGTTAAAGCACATCTTGTTTGTTTCATTTCAAAGCCATTGTGGTGGTGAATAGAGGCCAAAATATGAAAATTCTGTCAATGTCCCAATATTTATGCACCTTACTATATATATATATATATATATATATATATATATATATATATATATATATATATATATATATATATGCCGTCGCACGCAACTCTTTGGTCTGTGGGTATTGATAAAGTGTCCAGTGAGGCCCGAAACGTCGACATGTACAATATTGACGCTATGTGAGTGAACAAACGTCTATCAATTTTTGCATAGATTAGACTGGTGAGTGCTCTCTCTATATTAGCATATGTTTTTGTTCCAACAGTTATGTCTGAGACTACGCACCCCAGCAGCATGAATGTATGCTTTTTGTGAGTGCCATCTGGACATTGGCAATGCTATATATCTATCCCCCACACCCTCGAATGGTATGCAACGCGGCTTCCCCACTTCCAGCGTACAACTACACGAGCAGTCTCTGAAAATTATAAAATCTAAATAACATGGGTGGAAAACTCGGGTTGCCATGGAGTATATCAAAGACAATGAATTATCAGGTAACTATAATTCAAGTTCTCTCGTTCATTACACCATGGCAGAACACACAATGGACGCACGCATACAATACGACAGTGGTTCTCAAACTCAGTCCTCAGGACCCCACACAGTTCACGTTTTCCAAGTCACCACCAGCAGGTGTACAGGTGGGAATCGGTATGAAATACCGCCGGCTATTCGGTAAAAAAAAACGAACGGAACCGAGTCGAACCGAGCCTGCACATCCCTAGTATAAACTAACCTAACCCTCCTTAGGGGTGCATAACCCTAACCTCCCCCCCCCCCCCCCAAGTGCCTAACTCTAATCCCCCCACTAAGTGCCTAAGCCTAATCCACCCACTAAGTGCCTAACCCTAAACCCCCCCCCTTCCCCGCTGCCTAAACCTAAGACCCCGGGGGGTGCCTAACCCCAACCCTCCCTAAGGGTGCCTAACCCTAAGTCCCCCTCGGGTGCCCTAAACCTAACCCTCCTCCCCGCCGCCCCCCCCCCCCCCCCCCCCCCCCCCCCGCGGCGCCCGGCATCACTTAGATCGGGGAAATGACAGGCGTCTAGATATAGTCGTGATTCCGGCAGCCGGCTTCCCGATATACACTCACTGCCACATTTTAAAAGACCCACAGGTGCAGGAATTAATTTACTTGTGATTCTTTTAGGAGACCTGGAAAATATGCACTGTTTGGGGTCCTGAAGACAGAGTTTGAGAACCTGTGCAATACAATATGTTCCCATACCTTATGGATTACAGAGGTGTCCCTTCTTACCGCTACTTCAGCCCATCGCCAGTGACATAGTGGGTACTCACTAGAAGATGTGCCCGGAATGTCGGTCTGATCCGCCAACTTATCGTCTAGTGTGTACCCAGCATAAGACACAAAATTACGATACGCTACTCATATCATCACATCTGTAAATCCTTTATCACAAGAGGTTTTAAATGGGTTCTAGTTTATTTTGGAGTTAATAAAGTGTTTTCGCCCAGACAAAAACGTCCTGGATTTGAATAGAGCACAGGTTCTCAAACTCGGTCCTCAGGACCCCAAAAAGTGCATGTTTTCCAGGTTTTCTTGCATGCAGAATCACAAGTGAAATAATTATCTCCACTTGTGGATCTTTTAAAATGTGTCAGTGAGTAATGGTTACACCTGTGCACCTGCTGGGTGACCTGGAAAACGTGACCTGTGTGTGGGGTCCTGGGGACCGCGTTTGGGAACCACTGGAATAGGGCAATCCTTCGGAAAGAGGCAAAATACGGGCCTATGTCTGACAAAGATCTTCTTTAGCGACATTAATATCCTTCATCCATGCAAATATCTCTTTGAATTGTTCAAGAGGACGATTTCTTGCCCTAGTCTGAGAATCGCAGTTTATGCAAAAAATGCTTTAATTTCCAGTAGGAAACTTCCATTACAGGCTGCCCAGTCTAACTGATGTGGTAAGTTCTCCTTCTTCCGAATATCCTACACTTGTTACTAATCTAACTTTCCGTGTTCAGTGCATACATAAAAGCACCCACGCTTAGGATCTTACCTCGAGCGGGAGTCTCATCAGTTTGAGATCGGTCGCTGGTCCCATCCTGCTACACGCATAAGTGCTTTTCAGGAACTGCTGAGTTAGAGACTGCTCAGATATCCTGGCTCCGTTTAACTGGTCTGGTGCTTCCTATAGGACACTGTGGGGGGGTATGTGCAAAGCAACGGTCTCTAATTCAGTCATACTTAATGAAAATCACCACATCCAAGTTTGCTCCCTTAGGGATCTTAGGAACAAGCCATAGCCCCTATAGCACTTACTTTCGGGGATATGGCTGCGGTTTGTGACTGTACCACTTAGACCATCTGCAGATGGCGTTAGCTTGTAGGGTTCCCATAACCAGCAATGGGGGGACCCAGCAACAGCCTTTCTGGCTTCAGTGAAGACTTTGAGGCTTTGCAGAGTTCCTGGCGGGAGAAAGTGCGGAGGCACAAAACTTAGTAGCCCATTGTCAGCAGCGATCCTAAACAAAATATTCCGCCGGTATTTAGTATAGGTGTTAAATGGAGCCCTGAGACAGCAGACCGGTGTACCTGGGTTAGCCAGCCTGTTCTCTGTCAGCAGCTTCAGACGGTGCATTGCTAGGGCCAATGAGAAGTAAAGCCCCTGCACTACAGAAAGAAAAGCAAAATGCTACCTAACCTAGCCAGCTTAGAGGCATGAAAAACACACGTGCTGCATTACAAGCCATCTGGGGAGTTTTTTTTAAAATACATCAGTCTCTAAGTAACTTAAGGTGCATACACACGGAACGATATATCGCTACGAGATGAAACATAACGATATTGTTCAACGATATATCGTTCCGAGTGTATGCAATGAACGACCAACGATGCATGCTCCCGCTGGTCGATAATGACATCGGGTATGCATAGAGGCCCATCTGGACGATATTGTGCATTTTCCATAGGGGTTTGCAATCGTGGGTGATATCTTTGGTGTGTGGATGAACAATACCGTTCATCCAGCACACCAGGAATTTCAAGGGAGATCGTTCGCTGAACAGATCGTCCAGTGTGTACCCAGCATAAGAAACCGTCTAACCCACTGTCAGGGCTGCCAGGCATTCATGAAGTAAAAGAGGCTTCACCTAAAACTCAGAAAGCGTAGTCTGCACTGACACAGGGAAAACTACCATTAATCTGACCACAGCCCTACCGCAGAAATGTTGCAGGTGGGATTTTAGTTATTTCTTTACTATTACATTTATTTCCCATCCAGAACATCACATCGAGAATGATTTACAGATTTATAGGCAACTAGCTGTTGCCGGTGGCTTCACTGATTTGCATAGGGGCCCTGTCGTAGGAGTCACCCACGTGACCAGCAGCGCTATACAGACTGGTGGCAGCTGCACCTTCACCCACCACTCACACCAATGTCACTGTGTGCCCTGTGCACAGACTGCTATGTAACCTCTCCTATTCACCCACCACTCACACCAATGTCACTGTGTGCCCTGTGCACAGACTGCTATGTAACCTCTCCTATTCACCCACCTCTCACACCTATGTCACTGTGTGCCCTGTGCAGACTGCTATGTATCCTCTCCTATTCACCCACCACTCACACCAATGTCACTGTGTGTCCTGTGCACATACTGCTATGTAACCTCTCCTATTCACCCACCTCTCACACCAATGTCACTGTGTGCCCTGTGCACAGACTGCTATGTAACCTCTCCTATTCACCCACCACTCACACCAATGTCACTGTGTGCCCTGTGCACAGACTGCTATGTAACCTCTCCTATTCACCCACCTCTCACACCTATGTCACTGTGTGTCCTGTGCACATACTGCTATGTAACCTCTCCTATTCACCCATTCACACCTATGTCACTGTGTGTCCTGTGCGCAGACTGCTATGTAACCTCTCCTATTCACCCATTCACACCTATGTCACTGTGTGCCCTGTGCACAGACTGCTATGTAACCTCTCCTATTCACCCACTCACACCAATGTCACTGTGTGCCCTGTGCAGACTGCTATGTATCCTCTCAT